>CM059427.1:133564813-134764813 GCA_030390025.1 Squalus acanthias | reverse complement strand
GAAGCTTCATGAACTCAGACCACTGGTCAAGGTCAGTGAATGCATCTTCAAAAGCTGTCTCTTACCAACTGAATCACTAGCCCCCCACACACCGCTCAATGCACGATGCCGCCCTCCCCCCCCCGCAATCACTCACCTGCCAACAATCCGTACATGATCATGAGGCACATCTCCAATTCCTAGCCTCACCTCACCCCCTTGGAGGAGACGGTGCAAGCCATTCTTGGCAGGGGCATGGCTGAACCCTTAGCCAGCGGCGAGACAAAAATGATACAAGATGCTGGTATCCTCATACGCTATCCTCCTTCTGACATGCATTGCTTGCTATCCCGCCCTCCCCTCACCACAAATCCACCCTTGTGCCTACCTCATTTCACGCACCCAAGAAATGCAGCCTGCCCAGCCAGTGGTTGGTGAAGAAGAGGGAGAGAAGAAGAGGGAGAGAAGAGGGTGGGAAGAAGAAGACGACAAAGAAGAAACGCCATCACTTGATTTGACACTCCCAACCACCAGCTCCTCAAGGTCGACCACTGTAATGTATTATCACATGGTCACATGGTTTAGTACGAGCATGCTCAGTTCACTCTGGCCTAGTAAACAAGCACCTTGACTAGCAACTCATTGTGTCTCTGTCCTTCATTTGTTCTACCCACATATATTACATTTTTGGCGACGAGAATGGTATTCCAAAGCCATTTTTAGGGATCATGGAAGGCCACAGAGTTCAGCCTTCAAGTGGAAAAGTTTAAGGTGAATTTGTGACACCTAAACTGAATTTTTTGCGATGTTATACTGTTAATGCTGATGCAGAATCCTCTGTGCTTCGCCTTCACGTGTATGTATACACAGCAACAGCGGTGTTGATTCTCACAGGTACAGAGGTAGCGTGCTGAGTCATTGTTCAACGGGATTGAGACAATCATGGCCACGCCTACGGGATTCATCGGAAGCCTCAGCATGTATGACCAAGCTCGCGGACCATTCAGTTCTTACATTGAGCGGATGGAAATGTTTTTTTAAGGCCAATAACATTATTGCGATGAGATGCAGATGAGAATGTTCAAGCTCAAAATAAAGTAATTCGTGAACGTAAAAAAGCAATTTTTCTAACGGAGATCGGGCCAGATGTCTACGGAAAACCTACTCGCGCCAGGGAAAGCAAAGGATGCGTCGTTTGAAGACATTGTCGAGAAACTCGAGGACCATTTCGACCCAAAGCCATTAGAAATAGCATAGAGCTATATATAAGTTTGGTACCAGAAACCAAAAACAAAGTGAAGCCAGCCGTGAGTACATTGTAGCTCTTAAGAACCTGTCTTTGCATTGTAACTTTGGTACATTTTTGGATCGTGCGTTGCGAGATAAGTTTGTGTGTGGACTGGTGGATGAGTGCACACAGTCCAAATGACTGAACACTCCGAACCTAATGTTTGACATAGCATGCAAAATTGCCCTATCTATGGAGATGGTGTCTAAGAATGCTAGGGAGCTCCGTCCAACTCAAGTGCCTAGTGCAGCTGAGGTCTACAGTCACAAAGCCACCGCCAAACCTAAAGTTGTGAGACCGAGTCAAAAGCATGTCGGTGAGAGCAGTTCAGTGAATTGTTATCGCTGCAATGGAAATCACTCACCACAGTCCTGCCAATACAGAAATGAGAAGTGTTTTCACTGCCAGAAGCAAGGCCATATTTCAACAGCTTGCAGAGCTAGATCGAAAGCAGGAAGTAAGAACCATTCTAGTGGCAATGCAAAGCAGCGACAACAAAAGGGAGGAATTCACAATATTGAAGTGAACACACCTAATGTTGAAGAACTAGGCATCTACAATATCTATGCCACTAGCGGCAACACCAGCAGTCGTGAGAAAGACTTCCATACAAAACTACCCTGATAACTTTTTGATCAACGAGCAATATATTAATATGTGTATCGCAACAAGCAGCGAGGAAGAAAATCTAGAAGTGTTAGATTTAGTGCTTCAAAGGTTGAATGCCCACAATGTCAAATTGAAAAGGAGCAAAAGTGCTTTTGTGCAGCCCGAGGTTGTGTACCTTGGTCTGAAAGTTGATGCAAATGGCTTGCAACCAGTTAAGGAAAAGGTTGATGCTGTCATCAATGCTCCAAAGCCACAAAACGTGTCTGAGTTAAGATCTTTCCTTGGAATGGTCCAGTACTACGCACGTTTCTTACCTGAGTTATCGATCATGTTAGTTCTATTGCACAAGCTCCTCAAGAAGGATGTCCAGTGGAAGTGGACAAAAGCACAACAGGAAGCTTACAACACCTGTAAGAGAAGTCTCTCTAGCAATGCTATACTTGTGCACTACGATACAAAGCGTGAGTTTAAGTTAATGTGTGCTGCTTCTAGCTATGGTGTGGAAGCTGTCATATGATGGCCAAGAGAAACCAATCGCGTTCACATTGTGAACCCTCACAAAGAGCGAAGGAAACTACGCGCAAATTCAAAAGGAAGCACTTGCCACAGTGTTTGGAATCAAGAAATGCCAACAGTTCCTGATCGGCAGAAAGTTTACCCTGATAACTGATCACAAACCGTTCTTAGCAATATTGGGGCCCAAATCTGCCATCCCTGCAATGGCCGCATCAAGAATGCAACATTGGGCAGTGTTGTTGTCACAATATGACTGCACGATTGAATATCACACTTCAAAGCAAAACGCAATCACAGATGCCTTGTCCAGGTTGTCACATGAAGACTCATGTTGAGAGTGAAGGTGAGATTTTCACACTAGGTGCAGTTGACAAAGACTTTCCCATGAATGCAACCGAGATTGCAAATAAGACTCAAAAGGACTCAGTATTGAAAAGAGTGTATGAAAACACCTTGAATGGATGGACTGATCTGTGTCTGGACACAGAGTTGAAACCATTCCATAACCGTCGTACTGAATTGTCTTGTGAGCAAGGTTGTATCAAGTGGGGAAACAGAGTGGTGGCACCTACTTCTTTGAGTTTGGAACCAAAACCTTCTTTAAGGAGATCAGAAAGGCTCCGCAAAACTGTTATTTAACTGGATTTGTGGTTCATTTGTAGGATTTGTAGTTCATTTAAAAGAGAAAAGCCAGGAGTTTTTGTGATGTGGTACATGTAATCCTGGGAAAGGTGGGACCATAGTTTTGTTGTATTTGAGAGGGGAATATGTAAAAAAAAATTTAAGGGGAAAGCAGTGTAATGTAATATCACATGGTTTGTCACATGGTTTAGTATGAGCATGCTCAGTTTGTTCTGGCCTAGTAAACAAGCACCTTGACTAGCAACTCATCGTTCTGTCCTTCATTTATTCTACCCACATATATTACAACCACCAGGTGCAGTGTTCCCCACTAACAGTCAGCAGCCTTCCACCAGCCATGCTGCAGCCATCACTAGGATAGGCAAAGGTGCACACAAGACAGTCACTAAGAGAATGCATACGGGTGTTGAGTTGATTTCTTGATGTCATATTGGATGGATAGACGTATAAAGTTGGATTCAAATGTTTGCTTTGTGGTGGTTTTTATTTCAACATCATGGCCAAGAAGACGCTGTGATGGTATGGTAGCGCAGTGGTTATGTTACTAGACTAGTAATCCAGAGGCCTGGACTAATGATCCAGAGACATGAGTTCAAATCCCACCACTGCAGCTGGCAAATTTAAGTACTGTTAATTAAATTAATCTGGAATAAAAAGATAGCATAAACCATGAAACTACTGGATTGTCATAAAAACCCATCTGGTTCACTAATGTCCTTTAGGGAAGGAAATTTGCCGTCCTTACCTGGTCTGGCCCAATGTGACTCCAGACCCAAAGCAATGTGCTTGACTCATAACTGCCCTCTGGCCTAACAAGCCACTCAGGACTCAGCGCCAGGGTCAAAGTTCGCTGTGGTGATGTCACCACTCCGCCATTTTTCTTTGCAGGGTGATATTACATAACGGCAGCGCTACCGGGACTTTGAAAGTGGAGGATGCCGCGGGACCCGCCACAAGCTGGCGGAAGAGCGCAGCTGCCACTTTCTTGATATTACGCTGCGCTAACGGGTGGCGCAAACCACCCGAATTTCTAGGCCTTTATTTTTTAATCTGTAAGACTTTGATTTTTTTTGAAGATCTGATGCATTTGGACAAATATTTCCCTATTTTGTTTGGCAAAACCTAAAATTTGTGAAAATCATATGTATATTCAATGACATCAATGGGATCCAAACAAGTCCGAATACTAATATGCTGTGAGAATTTGTCTTTGGCATCCATCCTAGATTAATATGCTGCACATAATTCATGTAAAATTACATCACAAACTAGACAGCTATAAAACTATCTTGGTCACAAGAAAATTAAAGAATCATGAGTAGCCATCTTAGATATTTTGTATTCCAACCCATTTAGGAAGGAAGTGCAATTCTGACAGTACATAATTCAATCCAAGATTTGACGATTAGCTAACTGGGCCTTAAGTAATAAGGTACGTTAGCTAACTGGGCCTTAAGTAATAAGGTACGCAAATGGAAGTTCCAGTAGCAGCTGAGTTGTTTAAAACTAAAAGAAAAATCTGAATTTGAGATAACTTTCTTTCAATCTTTACAATGTAGCGCTACTTACAAAATATTTCCTATACAGTATTTCAATATATAGCTCTGCCCAATGAAGAATTAGTTTACACTGGCCCGTATTTTCCGATCGCAGGCCTCCCGCAGGCGGAGGCCTGCGATCTGGAAAAATCTGCGCCCTTACCTGAGGGCTCCCGGGACACACACGCTTCCGCTCCTGGGCCTCTCCAAACTCCAAGTGCGCAGCGCCCATGTATCCCAGGGGCGCATGTAGTTCGCAGCGTCCCTAGGATCACGTGGGCCATGGGGAGCCAATCAAAGAAGGGAATCTCCCTTCATACACTTGACAGGAAGACCTGTCAAATATATGAATGGAGATCACCCCCAAAACATAGTAAAACTTTAAATACATTTTTTTTTTAAATCACATTTTTACAATGACTTAAAATTACAATAAATTAAGTATTTTAAACAAAAATTTAATTTTTTGAATAAAATAATTAAAGTTTTTTATGGGGCTAAAAATAAACTTACCTTTTTTTAAAGTATTTTTAAATGATAAATCAGTGGAAAAAATTTTTTTTCAACTCTTATCCTGGTAAAAGCAGGCCTTTCGCCTGCTTTTACCAGGCGTAAGAATTGTAAGGGTTTTCTGCAGGCGGAGGGTCTCCAAAAAGCAGAACTATCCGCCCGCAGATTTGACAGATCGGAAATGCCGGTTTTCAGCGCATGCGCTGTACATGCCTGAAACCGGCATTTCCGATGTCCCTACGGGTGAGTACACAGCGCGTACCCACCCGTAGGGATCGGAATATCTGGGCCACTGATTCTATTCAGAGCCTAAAATAGATGCTGTGTCCCTTTGAACTCTCAACAATATCATTACATTATATAAAGTATTTCTGTATGTATACATTTAAAAAATAAGATAATATTGAAGAATGTACCAGATATCTTTGATTTGTTGAGTTATGCTATTTTAGGGCTCGGCTCAACTCACACCCAAAGTCATTGTGAAGATATATGGAATTGGATGGTTTATACGCCCTGTAAGAATTCCAGTTATTCCAGGACTACTGGTACCTAACCAGCAGTCCTTAAAGTGTACGCTGGAGGCGTCTGATGAAAAGGCAAGGAATTTTTTTTTGTTAATGTGGAGCCAGAAGGAGCAGGGGTTCCCCTCCTGCCTTCACAACAGTACTGCTGGCCATTGCCAGCCCAAGCTTACCACCCTCCCGTTCACCTCTCCATCCTCTAGCGTGGGCCAGCTTAGTGTCCGAGCCAGACAATTTTGGGAACACCCTGACCGGCGAGCTGAATTGGGACACCTGATTGGCATCCAAAGTTCTCCCATTTTATGGAAATGAGGCCTGAAGTCCAATTCGGAATGTGCTTCAGATCGACATCTCCTGGCGGGCATTCTAGGTACGATGCCCACTTGGCACGAATTTCTGGCGCAAAATCAATTTCTTGGCCAAGGAGCCCCCATTCTGCTCCATTCTTGTATCTCCTTCCACCTGTACTCCACTCCTGGGCTTGTCTATAATTCCCTCCCTGATCTGTCTGTGCTCGGTTCCCAGGCTTATATTTCATTTTGCTTATTTCTCTTGCTTTTGTAATTTAACCCGCCTCCCCAAAACCTGGTTCTGCTACACTCCAAAACTCAACCCAACATTCACTTTCACCCTAATCCTTGGCACTAGCCTCCGCCTGATCCTGTCTCTTCATGCTTGGGCCACCAGGCACACAGCCAGCCTCCTCCTCAGCACCCAGCAATGACATGGGAAATCTGCTTGTCATCATATAATGCTGACTACCTATTATTCTTGTAAAAATGTAAATGAATCATTTTAGGTAAGACTATATTTGTTTTTAACAATGATAGATATCATAGGGTGTAAATTTAGCAGTGGGACAGCCTGCGCCCAATCTCTGCGGGCGTTGGTCCCACTGCCATATTTGCAGGACCCATTTTTTTAGGTCCCTTGAATATGTAAATTAGGGGTCTAACACTTGTTAAAGGATCCCTTTGACAAATTGAACAGTGATAAGCAGCGCAGGCAATCGGGCCTGCCTCGCTCACGATTCTTCAGCAGCCCCGCAGCCATCAACCAAAGGCAGGTTTTTGAATTTTGTTTTAAGAAACACCTGACTCTGGAGCCTGGAGGAACAGGTGTGCACCCCTAACTCCACAGGAGTCATGATCGCCCGTCCTCCCCCCCCACATCTGTAGTCCACTCCAACCCCCATCCGGGACTTAGCTGTGTGCCGCTGCCAACGAGGCAGGTGGCCTGAAACTGACGTTTCTTGTCGAGTGAGCTGCCTGTGGAGGTGTGGCCAGTGGCGGTAGCTTGGCCCAGTTATTCAGATGAGGCCCTAGGACTAGTTTCCATGGATCCTCGGGCCTCTTGCTTCAGGCCCGCGAACAGCCCCAGTCGAATTTCCACCCCCACGTTTCTTCCCTGGAAACCTTCAACTGAACAACAGTGTTATTTTCTGGGACGATAGCAAAATACTGCGGATGCTGGAAATCCGAAATAACAACAGAAAACGCTGGAAAAACTCAGCAGGCCAGGCAACATCCGTGGAGAGAGAAAGAGAGTTAACGTTTCAGGTCGAAACCCTTCGTCGGAACTGAGAGAGCAAGAAATAAACAGATAAAAATGCAAGGGGGAGGCTGGGGGGAGGAATAAAAGAACAAAAGGGATGGTCTTTAGTGAGTAGAGACACTCTGGTTGCTCAATTAGTGTTCCATTAGATTACAGTTTTTTCTGTTCTTAATTTGCTGTGACTGTCCATGCCTACAAGATTGTCTGCAGCTTTTTGCTTTCAATTGCCACTAACTGTTTGCCCTTAGCTCTTTGAACTGGATTTCAAACAGCCTCTGTTCATTCACTCAGGTTCAGTGCAGTTGAAACAGGTTAATCAATTATGGTGCTAAGCAATTTAATTATTTGACAATAATTGTGGCTCACAAAGCTGAGCATGAACAGTATGAACACTGGAGGGATTGTCTCATCAAATATGCTCTGTTCACTCTTTTCACTTAGATAAATAAAACAATCTACTGTTGAGGCTGCCGCGAAACACGAATTAAGGCTGAATCCATGTGTGGAAAAGAGACTTTTTTTTAATACAACTGCATGGTACAAAATGGCTGAACAGAATGCTCCCAGAATTCTCTGGAAAAATCCTGAGGCCCCGCCCACTCCTGCCTTAAAGGTAAGGTGCCTTAAAGGGAAGGTGCTCGATATATTGTCCACGAACGAAAAAGTGGATTATGCCTGTTTAGGTGGCGATCCACCACACAGCTCCCCCCAGAATCCACTTAGGAGGTGTGGACGAGACGGTGCAGCGGTCTGATGGGCCGGCCGGAGCGGCACTTGTAGGACGCCGGTGGACGTGGAATGGCCGGGCGTGGAGCAGCCGGGTGAACCGGCTTGAGGGCAGGTCGGCCGCGTGGAGGTGGACGAGCTACAGGGACCTGCTCACCGGGCTCCGAGTGTGCTGGCTTGAGTCGGTCAACCGACACTTTTTCGGTCCTGTCGCCCACTTGCAGGGTGAAAAATTTGTCCCCAGCCTGTAGCACCTTGTAGGGCCCGTCGTACGGGGGTTGAAGGGGTCCGCGGTGGGTGTCGTGCCGGACGAAAACAAACCGTGCCTGGTGCAGGCTTAGTGGGACGTGTGAGGTGGATTCGCCGTGTCGGGCAATGGGCACCGGGGCAAACTGCAGCGCCGGTGAGGCGAAGTCGTGGCGTTGCTGGTCGGCTGACCAGGGTGTCGTGGCGGTGGGCAGGAACTCGCCGGGTACGCGCAGCGGCTGACCGTAAACGAGCTCTGCTGCCGATGCGTGGAGGTCTTCTTTAACCGTGGTGTGCAGGCCGAGGAGGACCCACGGAAGTCGGTTGGTCCAGGCGCCGTCCTGGAGGCTGGCTCGAAGAGATGCCTTCAAGGATCTGTGGAACCGTTCACACAGTCCGTTGGCTTGGGGGTGGTACGCTGTGGTGCGGTGAATGGTCACCCCGAGATTGCGTGCGACGGCGGTCCAGAGTTCAGAGGTAAATTGCGGACCTCTGTCCGACGTCATGTCGGAGGGGACGCCGAACCGTGCGACCCAGGTGCTGACGAAGGCTCTGGCGATGTCGGCGGTGGTGGTAGAGGTCAGTGGAATTGCCTCGGGCCAGCGTGTGGTGCGGTCAACGATGGTCAGCAAGTGCGTGTGGCCTTGCGACGGCGGCAGGGGCCCGACGATGTCCACGTGGATGTGGTCGAATCTCCGCAAGGGGATGGTAAACTCCTCAAGGGGTGCTTTCGTGTGTTGCTGTACCTTGGCCCGTTGGCAGGCTAGGCAGGAGTTGGCCCAAGTACGCACATCCTTGCGAAGGCTGCGCCAGACGAAGCGGTTGGCTACCAATTTGATGGATGCGCGGGCGCCGGGGTGGGAGAGGTTGTGGAGAATGTCGAATACCCGGCGGCGCCAGGACGCTGGGACGACGGGCCGAGGTTGACATAGGGATATGTCGCACTTGACCGTGACTGCGGTCGGGCCACAGGCGACGTCGGCCAGGTGTAGCCCTGGTAGGTTGGTGGGTGCGGAGAGCAGATCAGGGTCGGTGATCTGGTCTGCTGCGAGTTGAGCGTAGTCGACTGCCAGGTGTGCGGCGTGGATGGCGGGGCGGGAGAGGCAGTAGGCTACCACATTGTCTCGGCCGGAGACGTGTTGGATGTCCGTGGTGAACTCGGACACTGCCGCAAGCTGGCGCTGCTGCCTGGCGGACCAGGGGTCGGTTGTCTTTGCCATTGCGAATGTCAGGGGCTTGTGGTCGACAAACGCAGTGAAGGGGTGGTCCTCAAGCAAAAACCGGAAATGGCGGACCGCCAGGAACAGCGCGAGGAGCTCGCGGTCGAAGGTGCTGTACTTGACCTCCGGGGGGCGTAGTTGGCGGCTGAAGAAGGCAAGTGGTTGCCAGGCGCCGTCGACCCACTGCTCATACACGGCGCCGACCGCATGGTCGGAGGCGTCCGTGGTGAGCGCTACCCTGGCATTGGGCCGTGGGTGCGCGAGCAGGGTGGCGTTGGCGAGCGCGGTCTTGGTGGAGTTGAAGGCGGCGGACGCGTCTGCCGTCCATTCGACTGCCATCTTGCCGCTCCTGCCCCGGAAGGCTTCATACAGGGGCCTCATGAGGGATGCCGCTTTGGGGATGAAGCGGTTATAGAAATTCACCATCCCGAGGAACTCCTGGAGGCCTTTGATGGTGGTGGGGCGGGGAAATTGTTGGACGGCCTGCACCTTGGTGGGCAGGGGAATGGCCCCAGCATGGGTGATGTGGTGGCCGAGGAAGTCGATCTTGTCCAGGCCGAACTGGCATTTGGCTGGGCTGAGGATGAGCCCGTGGTCGCTGAGGCGCCCGAACAGGATACGAAGGTGTTCGAGGTGTTCCTGCTTGGAGGAATTGGCTACCAGGATGTCGTCCAGGTAGACGAACAGGAACTTCAGGTCCCGAAGGAATGCCTGGGCCGCGTTTTTGAGGCTGAAGGGCATCCGCAGGAACTCGAACAGGCCGAAGGGGGTGATTACGGCCGTCTTGGGGACGTCCGCGGGGTGGACGGGGACTTGGTGGTAGCCGCGCACCAGGTCGACCTTGGAAAAGACTGAGCGGCTGGCCAGTCTAGCCGAGAAGTCCTGAATGTGCGGCACGGGGTACTGATCAGGGGTGGTGGCATCGTTGAGGCGGCGGTAATCCCCGCAGGGGCGCCAACCTCCGCCTGGTTTGGGGGCGATGTGGAGTGGGGGGGCCCAGGGAATGTTGGAGCGGCGGATGATGCTGAGCTGTTCCATGGTGGCAAACTCGGTCCGCGCGATCTCCAGTTTGGTCGGGTCCAGCCTGTGGACGTGGGCGTACACTGGGGGGCCTGTGGTGGGGATGAAGTGTTCCACCCCGTGTTTGGCGGCCTCTGCGGAGAAGATCGGACTGGTAAGGGCCGGGAATTCGGCCAGGAGTGCTGAGTAGTCATTCGTGGCCCGGGCATGGCACTGTGACGCCATGTCGGCGGGTTGACGGGGGGCCATGGCGCCCAGGATGGGGGACATGGTGTTCATGTCCACGAGGCGGTGACGGGGGATGTCTACCAGTAGGCTGTGGGCGCACAGGAAATCTGCGCCAATGAGAGGGGAGAGCACCTTGGCAGTGATGAACCTCCCATCGGTAGCGGCGACCAGCGAGGTCGAGGGTGACTGTCCGGGTGCCATACGTCCGGATTTCCAAGCCGTTAGCAGCAGCCAGCGCCGGTCCTCGTTCGCCCTTTTGGATGTCGAGGGAGGAGGCCGGGATGATGCTATGCTGAGCCCCAGTGTCGCACAAGAACCGGCGGCCGGTTTTGTCATCCGTGACGTACAGCAGGGAGCCCGTGTGGCCCACGGCCATCGCAGGGGCTGGTACGGGGGCGGACTTGAAAGAGCAGGGAGGTGTGCACCGTTGTGCCCTGGCGCCGAACCGTGCGTGGTAGTAACAGTGGCCCGGGTTAGTGGGGCGTGAAGGCCCCGTGGGCCTGGTGGCAGGCCCTTGTGGCCGTGGTGGCAGGCCCTTGTGGCCGCGTGGTGGCCGGTGAGGGGCGCACCCAGGCATTGGCTGCCAGGTCCAGAGTGATGTCGCGGCTGGAGTGAGCGGACAGCAGCTTGTCGGCCTCATCGGCCAGGGCTTCCAGGTTCGTGAGGCCGGACGCCACGATCGCTGGGCGGATGCTGAGAGGGAGCTGGCGGATGAACAGCATGCAGAAGAGGGATCCGGGTGGGCTCTTGTCGGTGAGGGAGAGCATGTGGGAGAGGAGGTCTGACAGTGAGGCATCACCGAGGCCTGGAAGGTCGAAGAGGTGGCAGTTTCGCTGATATGCCGAGGCCGTAAATTTTTTAAGGAGCGCTGCCTTGAGATGTGCGTACTTGCCTTCCTCTGGTGGGTTCTGCAGCGCTGTCCAAACCTTCGAAACTGTGGCGCTACCGAGTGATGTGACGAGGTAGTCGTAGTGCGTCCCATCTGTGGTGATGTTTCGCAGCCGGAAGCGAGATTCAGCTTGGAGAAACCAGGCTTCGGGCTGGTTTTCCCAAAACTCCGGCAGTTTCACGGAAACTGCGTTCGTGTCCGCCATTGCAGTGCTCGGAATACGTTCTGAGCGTCGGGGTCACCAATGTTGAGGCTGCCGCGAAACACGAATTAAGGCTGAATCCATGTGTGGAAAACAAGAGACTTTTTTAATACAACTGCATGGTACAAAATGGCTGAACAGAATGCTCCCAGAATTCTCTGGAAAAATCCTGAGGCCCCGCCCACTCCTGCCTTAAAGGTAAGGTGCCTTAAAGGGAAGGTGCTCGATATATTGTCCACGGACGGAAAAGTGGATAATGCCCGTTTAGGTGGCGATCCGCCACACTACAGTATTTGATTATTGCTATTGCTGGTCAGTCCAAATAGGCACAGAGTTCCAGTGAGCAATATATTTTACACCTGCTCAGTTATTTATTGTTTTTTATTTATGTAACCAATCACAAGATGTGACTCAAAGTATAATTCTACATTAAAACAATGCAGTTAATCACTTAGTTAAATAATTAAATAGCCATCTCAATATACACTGAATAACTTCAGCCTGCAAAGAAATCAATAACCATGATGTCTAAAAATCATGCTGTATCACGTTAATAAAATGGGTTTTGAAACTATAATGTGAGTGAGATTTGAGAGAAATGTGCATTACATATCAAGATGGCTGCCACTAGGCTGGCAGTTCCATAAGGAGCTCTTCACCTCTATCCATGGGAATCTCCTGCCATCCTTTGCCCTTTCCTCTCCCAAATCTCCTTGCTTCCACTGTTCAAGTTCCCCTGGCTCCATCAGTTGGTGCATTTTAGCCCTAACTACAAGTTATCTACTTTAAACCTCCAACACCCATTCCCTGCCCCTGCTCTCTGCTTCTCAAATTTGGTTTCTGAATTCCTGGACTTCTCAGGACAGCAAGGCTATGAGGGGAATTTTCCCAGCCCCGAGGAGGTGGGTTTAGTGGCAGGACTGCCGGGAAAATGGCAGAAACTGGGAGCGGGTACCGACCCCGCTCCCAACCCGCCTCTGTGCCATCTTCCCGGGAGCTGGGTCCCCGAGTCGAGCAGGGACCCGTCTCCTCGAGGCGGGAAGGGGATTACAACCAATTAACTGCCTGTTAACAGGAAGTTAACAGGCAGTTTTGAGGCTTATCCCCGCTTTGCCCCTGCAAGTGCGGGCTCCCCGACGGCTGCGAACCTCGCCAGGATCAGCGAGGCGAGCAGTGTGTCTGAGGTGGTGAGAGGGATCGAAAAGTGCGCTGTGGAGGTGAGTGATGGGTGCAAGTGTGGAGAGGTAAGTATGAGAGGTGAGTGTAAAGTGTAAGAAAAAGTTTACTTACCTTTGCTTCTTCCTGCAGGCTTCAACCCTTGGGGATACGGAGGTGCCTCATCTCAATGGCAGAGATGACAGAATGGCTGCTGCATTCTCAGATGCAGCAGCCATCTGATTTCTGCTGAGGAAAGAGGTTTTGGTGAGTCTTTGTGCAAGGACTCACCATCGAACAGAGAATGTCAGTGTTTGGCAGCTTCTCTAAGCTGTCAAACGCTGACAATTCATCTGTCAAAAATTTTTGACAGATGAAACGACCTACGCTGACGTCCTCTGTCATCAGCTTTCCCTTAATTGACCGGCTAAGCCCGCAGGGCGGGCTTAACAAAGTCAATCAAGGTAAAAGAGCGTGGGTTGGCCGGACATCATTGGGAGCGGGACTAAAACCCGACAACCAGCAGTCCCTCCCCCAACGATAAACTCCAGCCCTACGTTTCTGCACTGTACTACACTGGATTACACCGTAAGACTCATTTGCTGTCAAAAATTTGCTGCTAAAAAATTATCTTCCCCACTGTGGCTGTTTTTCTGCTGAGCTGGGTGACTCGTTCAACTGTTTTTTCTGCTTTGCTGGCTTGTGGTTTTACATTTTCTCCACTGCTTCTGATCTATGGTGACCTCCAACTTCGCGTCCACTTCACCATCATCTTCCTGCACCGCCACCGATTCTCATTACCAAGGTAATAACCTCCATCCTTCAATTCTCAACCCTTCAAATAGCTTCTGGACTTCACTCGTCTGCTACTCCTTTCTCCGAGCTTAGACAACAGTTTGTCTATGCTCCCACCGACTCCATCCTACCTATGTCAACTTTTTCCCTCCATGGGACCTCCAACTTTAACTCTGGACTCCTTACTATTATCACCAACATATTCGCTGCTACTATCAGGAAATATGCATCCTATAATTGCTACATAACCAGGCCAATGTAACATGAGTTTTTCCCCCGTGTCCATTTTGGCTGCCGCTCCGGACCAGAGCCGTTAACTTCTATTTCCACTTTTTTCTCCCCCTTTTTCTTATCTCTCTATCCCTCCCTGACAGGTCTCTCCTGTCGTCATGCTGCCCTTCATCTCTCCTCTCTCGGATACTCTGCCCTCCCAAATCCCTACCCCAACCCTTCATTACTCTTTGACCTTCCTACACTCTTGCCACTGTCCCAGGCTCTCAGATAAGCCTACAGCTTCCCTCTGTGCCTCTCTTGGCATCCTCCGAAGGGCCTCACTGTCTCCTCACGTGTAGCAACCCCAACTGTCCCATCCTACTCTCTCACCGACCTTCCCGTCCAGCGCGCCTGTGGGGGGCTAATCTTGCCAATCTCCTCTCTGTCCAACTCACCCCTCCCAGTGCTGACCCTGTGGACACTGGCAGTGGCTCAGCCATCACCGACCCTCTTCGCATCTCCCTGCAGAATGTCCTTTCACTTGCGAACAATGCCATCCATGAGCTTATCGTGGATGACTGCATCGACATCATGGCTCTGACAGAAACTTGGCTGAGGGGTGATGACACCTTACCCTTACATGAAGCCTCCCTGCCCGACTTCTCATCCTTGGTGATTTCAACCTCCATCTCAATTCATCATGCTCTCTCTCCTCTGAGTTCACTACCCTCCTATCCTCCCTTAATCTCTCCCTCCATGTGAACTCCCCAACCCATATTCACGGTCACACCCTTGACCTTGCCATCTCTTGTGGCCTCGTTACTCCCACCATGTCAATCGAAGATAAGGCCATCTCTGACCACTTCCTTGTATCGCTTTCCACCCACATACCCCTTCCCCCACCCAACCCTACTTCCTTCTGTGTCCTTCCCTGGAAAAAAACTCTCTCCCAACTCTCTTACAACTGCACTTATCAAATCCCAACAGTCCAGCCTTTGGCCCTCCATTCACCACGACATTTCTGCAGCTACCGATCTGCACAAACATACCCCCACCACCACCTTTGATGCCCTAGTCCCTATTAAAACCATTACTCTCTCACCCTGGCCATTCCACCGGTACGGCCCACATCTTCGCTCCCTCATCTCCAAGGGACGCAGACATTAATGGATATGGCGGACAACTGGTTTAGCCATTCACCGCCAGATCTGGCTGGACCACATAAAGCATTATCGGGTCCTACACTTGTCTGCCAAAACTGCTCACTATTCCAGGATCATTCTGGAATGCAAAGATAACCCCCAGCGACTATTTTCTACTGCTAACCGTCTTCTTAAACCCCTCTCCCCCGTCTCCTCCACACTCACCTCCAACAACAAGTGTGAGGAGCTCATGGACTTCTTTGTCTCTAAGATTGAGACCAACCGATCAGCTGCCTCTGCCACTTCCCTTCCTTCCCCTAGCCCACCGGACCAAACTTCATCTAAGGTTCACCTCCCCCCAGCCCTAGCCCTGAACTTGCATCTTTCTCCAGTTTCTCTCTGATCTCCCCTCTTGACCTGTCCACGTTCATCTTGTCCATGAGACCCACTTCCTGCTCCCTCGCCCCTATTCCTACTAAACTGCTGACCACCCAACTTCCCTTTCTGGCTCCCATGTTAGCTGACATTGTTAACGGTTCACTCTCCTAAGGTACTGTCCCCCTCTCCTTCAAATCTGCCGTCATCGCCCCTTTCCTCAAAAAACCAACCCTTGACCCCCTCCGTCCTTGCAAACTACCGCCCCATCTCCAACCTCCCTTTCCTCTCCAAAGTCCTTGAACATGTTGCCGCTTCCCAATTCCGAGCCCATCTTTCCTGGAACTCCATGTTTGAATCCCTCCAATCCGGTTTCTGCCCCTGTCACAGTACTGAATCAGCTCTCATCAAAGTCACAAATGACATCCTTCTTGACCTGTTTGCAGCCTTTGACATGGTTGACCACTCCATCCTCCTCCAACGCCTCTCCACTATCGCCTAGCTGGGTGGGACTGCACTTGCCAGGTTCCATTCTTATCTTTCTAATCATAGCCAGAAAATCACCTGCAATGGCTTCTCTTCCCACTCCCACATCGTTACCTCTGGTGTCCCCCAAGGATCTATCCTTGGCCCCCTCCTATTTCTCATCTACAGGTTGCCCCTTGGCGACATCATCCGAAAACACGCCGTCAGTTTCCACATGTATGCTGGCAACACCCAGCTCTACTTCAACATCACTTCTCTCGACCCCCTCCACGGTCTCTAAATTGACACATTGCTTGTCTGACATCCAGTAGTGGATGAGCAGAAATTTTCTCCAATTAAATATTGGCAAGACCAAAGCCATTGTCTTCAGGCTCCACCACAAACTCCGTCCCCTAGCCACCAGCTCCATCCCTCTCTCTAGCATCTGTCCGAGGCTGAACCAGACTGTTCGCAACCTTGGTGTCATATTTGACCCTGAAATGAGCTTCTGACCACATATCCGCGGCATAACTAAGACCACCTATTTCCACTTCCGTAACACTGCCAGTCTCTGCCCATCCCTCAGCTCATCTGCTGCTGAAACCCTCATCCATGCCTTTGTTACTTCCAGACTTGACTATTCCAACGCTCTCCTGGCCAGCCTCCCACATTCTACCCTACGTAAACTTGAGGTCATCCAAAACTCGGCTGCCCGTGTCCTAACTCACACCAAGTCCCGTTCACCCATCACCCCTGTGCTTGCTGACCTACACTGGCTCCCGGTTAAGCAACGCCTTGATTTCAAAATTCTCATCCTTGTTTTCAAATCCTTCCATGGCCTCACCCCTCCCTATCTCTGTAATCTCCTTCAGCCCCACAACCCCCCTGAGATATACGCGCTCCTCTAATTCTGCCTTCTTGAGCATCCCTGATTATAATCGCTCAACCATCGGTGGCGGTCCCTTCAGCTGCCTAGGCCCTAAGCTCTGGAACTCCCTGCCTAAACCGCTCCGCCTCTCTACCTCTCTTTCCTCTTTTAAGACGCTCCTTAAAATCTACCTCTTTGACCAAGCGTTCGGTCATCTGCCCTAATTTCTTACGTGGCTCGGTGTCAATTTTTTGTCTTATAACACTCCTGTGAAGCGCTCGGGACGTTTTACTACGTTAAAGGCGCTATATAAATACAAGTTGTTGTTGTTGTTGTTGTTGTTGAGATATTTCGAAATGGAATGGTATTTGTCTTGTCATACCTTCACAAAGACATTAAACTCTGTTACAATATTCTCTTCTTCACAAGTTCAGACAGTAATTAAGCAACCACAGGTTGTTACATGCTACATTAACTACCCTCTTACAGTCTTTGTAGTGAGAATGGGGCTTTGAGTCCTGTGTATGTATCTTCACAAACATTTTATACTAATTGAGCCCTTTAGTCAGTTTAGAAAATAATTGATCAAGGACCTCAAAGCAGAATTACTAGACATTGTCCAGTAGATCTGGGGTAGATTTTCGTCTTCACCACTTGAATGGTAATCTGTCGAGCGGATCACCTGCCCTTTATAGAAGTTGCATGGTTTTTCATTCCGGAGGCGGGTTCGATAAAGGGCTATCTGTGTTTACAGATTACCACTCAAGCAATGAAGTGGAAAATCTACACCATTGTGCTAAATGAAACCTTCAATGCAGACCAGATATATAGCAAAAATATTTCCGTAATTATGGCTAAAATTATATTAGCCCAGTCTTCATGGATCTATGAACTGTCAGGAATATGGGAAACATAGTAAACTGACAGGAAACTTAGTCGCTACCAGCCTTAAGTATTATTTTATAAATATTCACACAATAAATTTGCTATGAAAAGCTCGTTTCAGAAATATGTCTGCAGAACCCCCTCCTCAACAATCAGTACTTGAATACGGAATATAGATATAGCAGCATCACTATTTGCATTACCAGTTAGCATTTCATAAAACAGCATTAACTTGAAAGACATAATTAGGATGTGAAAATCCATTCATTCTGCAACCCAACAGTTAAGAATCATTTAATTGCAGGCTATTATTACAGCTTCATCTGTGCTAATGATTGTATGTCACTACCTAACAGATGATATAAAATACTGCAGAAGAATGCTTGAACTATTAATAGTTGCAAAACTACATCTTATCAAACATGAAGCATTTTGTATTCTTTTGGAAACAATGGGTTACGGAAAGCGCCTTACTTGTGGGCTATAGGAATCAATAATATAATCATGAATGATTTAATGATTCTGCTGCTTCTTTTAAGTTTTTCTTTTAAGAAAATTGGTCTGTGGTGGATCTGTTGGTCAGGATCACAGCTTGCATGTCATCGTGAAGCAGGCGGAGAATGGTGACAAACTTTTGAGGGTAGCCGAATTTGAGGAGGACACTCCATAATCCCTCACGGTTGACGGTGTCGAAGGCCTTTGTGAGGTCAAAGAAGGCCATGTACAGCGGTTGGTGCAGTTCCCTGCATTTCTCTTGTAGTTGACGCGCGGTGAAGATCATGTCCATTGTGCTCCTTAGTGTGCGGAATCCGCATTGCGACTCTGGGAGGAGCTCTGCAGCCACTGGGAGAAGGCAATTGAGGAGGATTCTTGCAATGACTTTCCCTGTTGCAGACAGCAGGGAGACTCCTCTGTAATTACTGTAATCGGACTTGTTACCTTTCTTGAAGATGGTCACGATTACGGCATCTCTGAGATCCCCTGGCATGCTTTCCTCCTTCCAAATAAGAGAAATTAGTTCATGTATTCGCACCAATAGTGCTTCTCCGCCATGTTTTAGCACCTCGGCGGGGATTCCATCTGCTCCTGAGGCCTTGTTGTTCTTCAGTTGTCAGATGGCCTTTTCAACCACATGCCGGGCTGGGGTTGTGCTGAGATGGTGGCGGGTAGCATGTTGCGGGAAGGAGTTGAGGACACTTGTGTCGAAGACAGAGGGCTGGATTTTCAATGACCCGTGGAATCGGGTTTGGAGGCATGGGGGGGAGGTTAAAGTTGTAGATTCGGGGGTCCCGACCCCATCCCACCTCCACGCAATTTTGACAAAATCAGTCGCGGGGTTCCCGACTCCGTGAGGCGGGAGAGGCCATTAAAGCCCTTAACAAGCCCTAAATTGGCTCTGTAATGCCATTTTGAAACATTTTAGCTAGTTTAACCCTTTTCCGACGTGAAGTACGCCTGATGTGAAACACTCCAGTGACACCTGGCGGGAGCACAAGTGGATAGCTGACTATCAGCTGCAGGTCCACTTTTACAATGGAGATGTGATGAAGGTAGTAGTAGTATTGTGATGAAGGTAGTAGTAGTATTAGGTCTGAAAGTCGCCTCTGATGCTGCTGCATTGAATGTCTTCAGAGACTGCCTGGCCTTGCTGTGAGAGGACCTCGATGGAAAAAAAATTCATTCTCTCTCTCTCTCTCTCTCTCAGAGCATCCAGGTCCACTCACAGCAAAGGCCAGGCAGTCTCTGCAATGATGACATCATCAGAGGCGACTTTCAGACTGCAACCACTAATTGGTTCATCGGTTCCCACATGCTGGAACTCAATTGCCCAATTAAGTTAAAATTGCATCATTCATCCACATTAATCTGGAGTCGGGGGTGGGGGGGAACACGAAATGCGGATCACACAACCCCAACCCGACCCCAAGACAAAATCCAGCCCAGAGTGTCGGTTAAGAAGATCTTTGAAGTGCTCCTTTATTTAATAATGTAATCATGAATGATTTAATGATGCTGCTGCTTCTTTTAAGTTTCTCTTTTAAGAAAATTGGACTGACTGTTTAGTTTTGGAAGAAAGTCAGACATGTACACAGAGGGATAAAAGTACTTTTGTGCATGTATGCGCTATTTGGAGAGTTTCTCTTCAGAGACAGCTGAAGTTACAGTTCTTCGAAACCATGTTTTCAACAAATTACCTCCAATTTTAGTGCACAAAGTAAAACTAGTTTTCAGGCTACCAGAAGTATTTAATTATTAATTACTTCCATGTTCTTTCAAATATGAATAAATGAAATATTGATCAGACAACAAAGCTAATTCGGCCTGTTATGCCTGTGGTGGGTCTTTGAAAGTGAAAATAATAGGAAATAGCGGGGGAATTTTAACCTAAATAAACGGATGGGTTTGGAGCGTGGGAGTAGTTAAACTGTTAAAAATTGAATTCTCGACTTGAACCCACCCACTTCCGGTTTTAACGGAGACGGGATGAGGGGGCGGGAAGCCAACCAGCTCCCAGGAGGTGGGACGTTAATTTAAATATTATAATGAGGCTGAAAGCCACCATTTTGTATTTAACTGCATGTAGATGGGTTTTACACAATTCGTAAAACCCGGCAGTTACTGCAAGGCGAGGACTGCTGGATCCAGGAGGTAAATGCCTTTATACCTACCTCCTGGATCCAGGGTCCCAGCCTAGCACCCCCACCCCCCCTCCCCCGCGATCAGAGACACCTTCACGAGGCCTCCGATCGCCTTCCTGGACCCAGCCCCCCCGCCCCCCAACGATCTTCCTGAGGATAGCCATGATCCTCTGGTGGCCTGCCCCGCTCTTCTCTTCACCCCCCGCCCCCCCACGATCCTCTGGTGGCCGGCCCCAATCTTCCAGTGGCTGGCCATCATATTCCTTTCACCCATCCCAATAATCCGGCCCCCATCCTCTCTGCCCCCTCCGATCATCTGCACCGACCACCACCGCCACCCGCCCCCCCCCCCCCCGATCCTTTTAATGGCCCGGCCCCAGCAGGTAGGTATAAAGGCACTTACCTCCTGGATCCAGCAGTCCCCACCCGAATCCTCCCTCTTCTGTGCAGCCGAGTGCCGCAGGCCTACCCACCCGCAGTCAGCCAGCCTCTCAATCTGGCTGTATGTGGGCGGCAAACCAAGGCCTAGCATGTAAATCAGGCCCTGCCCTTAAAGTTGGCAGGGCCTGCGGGAAACCCAGCCTCCTGGGTTTGCGCCTCGGAGCCCCCCCGCCTTCCTTCTTAAAATCCAGCCCAGCATGACTGATAAATGTACTCCTTTATTTTGTGAAATACTTTGTGATTTCTAGATTTAAGTGAATTAAAGCAGCATCTTGCAAGACATTTTACACATTTAGCAACACGAAACATAGTAGCATCATTGCCATGATGTAATCGATACGTATACATATATGAATTGTAAATTTTAACCATGAAATAAAATGAAAGTTTGTAACTCCGACTGCAGCAGATACAATCACCAGTGACCTTCTTGGTGCTTTTTTTGACTGCCCAAAAAGTATCCAAATCCAATGACCTTTGGTTAATACACATCAATTGTCCAATAATCATGATTAAAATAATATCCACTGACTGATGACCTCATCAGTAAAATTAGTTTTCTGAAGTGTAAGTAGGCACATAGTCAGTCTGCCAAAATCCTAACCAACTGTAACATTACAGCAGTCTTTAAAAGGTATTTTCCAGTTAAACTGTAAAGATTTTTACTTGCTTAGTGATCAACCATTATGTATGAGTAATTAAAGGTTATTGTCTCCCCCATAGTCACTGTCACATTTCAGGATTGTTTTGACCATTTTTCCATTGAAAGGATTTGGAAACCATTACAGAAACCGATTATGGAAATGAAAATCAACGGGTGACCAATCCACAATGCCAGCTTCATGCTCTGGCTGCAAGTTGAAAATCTGCCTGAGTCTCTGCCAACTGCGAGGGAGTATGCAGCTTTGATTCATCCTTGACTTCAATTAGCAAAGGTGAAGCTGATTAATCCAGAAGACAATTTGTAGACCTGAGGAAGATCTGATGTATTCATGTACTTTGGAATATAGTCCTTGTTGATATTACTCAAAACATTGATTGAGCTGCTTAATTTTAGTTGAATAGTTTGGGAACATTTGCATCTAATTGAAAGATAATAATGTTCAAGATATCAATAGCTATGAAGATATTATAATGTTATCCAGACCAAATATCCAATTTCTCCATCAACAAGGCTTAGGAGGCTGCAGATGTCTTCCTCCTACAATGTTATTTTTCTCTGCTCCACATACCTTTCATCCTCTTTGTTCACCAGCCGTACAGAAACTGAGACTGTTCCAAGGGGTGAGGGAGTTTTGTTACATGGAGAGATTGGAGAAGCTGGGATTGTTCTCCTTAGAGCAGAGAACGTTAAGTGGGGTCCTAATAGAGGTATTCAAAATTATGAGAGGTTTTTATTGAGCAACTAGCGAGAAACTAGTTCCTCTGGCAAGTGGGTCGGTTACCAGGGGTCATAGATTTAAAATAATTGGCAAAAGAACTAAAGGGGAAATGAGGAGAAGTTTCTTCACACAGAGGGCTGTTAAGATCTATAATGCACAACCTAAAAGTGTGGTGCAATCAGATTACATAGGAACTTTCAAAAGTCAATTGGACATGTACTTGAAGAGGAATAATTTGCAGGGTTATGGGGAAAAAGCTGGGGTGTGGGACTAATTGGATAGATCTTTCAAAGAGCCGGCACAGGCACGATGGGCCGAATGACCTCCTTCTATGCTGTAATATTCTTTGGCCGGAATTTTGCCTACCTCAGTGGGTCCAGTGTGAGTGGTCGGCGTGGCGGATCGCAACCCTGCTGCTGGCTCCATCCCGCTGCGGAAAATGACTTTCCCTTAATGGGGCCTATTAAGCCCATCCAGCGTGTTACCCGGCCCAATGGAGCGGGTCTAGTGACGTCATTCATGACATGTTTTCAGCTAGGATCTTTAAAGGGACCATGGCCACATTAGATTTGACTTAATCTAACATAGTGCAGTCAGAGTACTACAGCATTGGAGAGCTGCAAACACTGACAATGACTGCACAGAGGCAGAGGGCTGCACCCAGGTTCCCCGATGACTCCCTCCTTTTACTTATGGACAGAGTCAAAGCACGCAGGGAGGTCCTCTTCCCTTCCCATGGGCGGAAGAGACCTCCCCAGGAGACCAAAACAGCCTGGCTGCAGATTGCAGAGGAGGTCACAAGCAGGGATGTGTTCAGGAGGACCTGGGTGCAGTGCCGCAAACGTTTCAATAATCTCATTAGATCAGGAAACGTTAGTACAAAGCCACACTCAACTGCATCCTGCTGTGCCTCTCATCATATCCCCATCACTCTGCCTTCCCTACCCTACTCCTGCACATCCTTACTCACACCAACATACCTTGCACCTCCATCCATCACTCTCTATCTAAATTATCACATCCCCATCTCACTAGCTACCCCTCACACTCACCCTCATCCTAGTGCAATCATACCAACTAACAACACACAAGTGTAGCCACTTGGGTTTATGTAAAGTTTCTGTTAATGTGGTGTCAAACATAAAAATCTTTATTTTCAACACTTTCCGGTCTTGGACAGATTTGTGAGCACCTTTGGAAGTGGCTTAGTGAGTTGCAGTGAATGGTGAGACATAATGGTACCCCCTGCAATGGTGTTGAGTGTGAAAGGAATGGCTTGGTCATTGTAGGGATGCTTTATGGTGTTGGTGTGGGGTGGTGCCAACCTGGCGCATCATGTGGCAGCCATATGGGTGTACAGCGTAAAGTTAACTAAATCTGGCCATGATGAGGCCATCCCTGGCCTCCCAGGCAGCAATGTGCTCGGGTGCTGATGTCCTCTGTCCTGTGCAGTATCAGGTGATTGCGGAGAAGGTTGGTGGTCTTGTTGTTGGTGCTGCTGGTGTGCCTGGTGCTGATGGTGTTGGGGCTCATCGTGGTCAGATTCTGAGGATCAAGGCGAGACAGTATAAATGGCACCTATGTTGATGGAATAGATGGCAGGTAAAGTACAGATGACAGGAGTATTCTGTCAATGGTGAGAGCCGGCAGTTCTTCTAATGAAGTGAGACTAGATGGAGACTTAGCTGGAAAGACTTTCAGCCTGTAGAATCTGTGCAGAAATGGACTGAGCAACAGTTTCTGCCTGAGGAAAGTGATCATCTGTCAGGTGGGAGCTTTTATTGTACATTTGATGCTGTCAAGTAATCAGCTGGAGCAATGGCCACTGAACTCCCGCCTCAGGTTGACAGACATGCTTCCCGAGCAGCGTGGTTCCTGTGGCTATGCAGTTAAACTAAAAAAGCAAGTTAAAAAAGGCTGTTAAGGGTCTGACAACTAGCTGTTAACTATTTCAATTGGATCACCCGCCGCTGCCGTTCGGGTTGGCGCCACGATGACCGACACGCCTAAGGGAAAGGCTCATGGGGACGGGATGACAGCTGGTTCCTGACCCACTCTCAAAAATAACAACTTTCCCACCACCGATCACGCCCGCTACCACCCCGGAAAATTCCGGCATTTGATCTCACAATCTGACGTCTACTCTGTATAATACCACAATCACTCTTTATTTACCTTGCCAAAAGCACTTGTTTCAAAATCTAATTTCCGTTAAAAATGTCTTATTAAAACAGTCATCGCATAAGTAAATAGAATTCACAATTTTGTCTGAAATTGTCTCGATGTCAATCACTACATAATCAGCTCAACACCCCTCTGTGGCATATTCCCCGGGAAACTTCCACTTTCCACCCTGTATCTTATTCATAAATTATATTTCATACACAAAGTAAGCACTCTGAATACATTTATTTAATTTGTATTTTGTTTAAACATATTAACAGTTGAGCATCTGCTGTTCAATTGTGACATTACAACAAATGCAAGTGGTTGGACTAAAATGATAATCATTATTGTAGAATCCCCATGTTATCATTAAGGCACTAGAGACTAATGTTTAACAATTTCCCAGTTGGAATTGACAACCTCAATTTATCTCAGAAATAAACCATTGGCAGAGTGAAATATTTCAGACTTCATGAGCTGGTCTCCTCATAAGCTTGCAGGATTTCGATGGTAAGGTTTTTTTTTATACTCCCGTACCATGAGCCACAGGATCCAGAATACAGCTGAACCTACGCAGATCTGCACAGGCACTTTCGAATCAGCTAACAAGAGATTCTAAATTTTCATAAATTCATAGTAAACTCAATTAATTTCACGGATACCTTATAGCTCTGTACTTAAAAAAGCAATTGTATGCTACATTAAATATTCAACTATGTTTGCTGTATTGAATACTATACATGTTCACCGATATGATTTAATTTACTTCAGAACTGTTTATGTTCACTATTTAAAAATGTTATTTAATATGAACATACAAATATGCTTGAATTTCTAAACAGTAGAGCATGCAAGATATTAAAATATTGTTTCCAACAGAATGATCATAAGTTTATCATGTTAACTGCAACTAAAGATTTACTATGTAGGAAAAAAAGAATAAATAGTGTCATGAAATATCATTGTAAATAGCACATCTGTACATATATTGCTGTTGGATATTACTCCACTTAGTATATGTCTTTTTCCTTTGCACCCGATACCAATTACAGGAATAACCAGAAGGTTGTACATTTGTAATCAGTGGTTAACAGAAGACTGTAAATTCAAGTCTCAGAACTGCTGCCATTTGAACTTGTTGGATTCAGTTGGGTAACTTACAGAAGGCTAGCTGGGTGGATTTACACACGGAAATTAAGATTTAGATCTCAGGCAAAAGAATCTCCCTGACTAAATTTCCCTGGTTAATCATAGAATTACACAGAAATTACAACATGGAAACGGGTCATTCAGCCCAATCAGACTGTGTTGCTGTTTATACTCTTTCTGAGCAGTTATCCTAATTCCATTTGCCTGCCCTGTTTCTGTTTCGCTTTATCCCCTTTTCTTCAACCGCCTAGCTAACCTATTCTTAAATGTTGATATGGTCTGTAATTCAATCACTAACTAGAAGTGCATTCCACAGCCTCACAAGCCTCTGTGTACAAAAGTTTCTCCTGATCTCTGTCCTAACTCTCTCACATTTAGCCCTAAAATCATATAAAAATCTAATTTTTGCTTCTCTACCCTCCTTACTAGTGGCAAAAAGTGATAGGAAGGTAAGGATATTTATGGGGAGGGGAGGGAATAGAGTATCTTTTATTTTCATAAAGTTGTCATGAGATGAAGGCCACGATTTCCCCGATCTGGTTGGGTCCGTGGCGGCCGAGGTCGGTGGCAGGCCGCGAGCCCGTTGTTACCTTCATCCCGCTGGAAGAAAAGATTTTTCGGTAATGGGGCTTGTTAAGCCCGCCCTGTGCGTTACCCGGCCCAATTAAAAGGTGCAGGTCTGGGGACGTCAGCGCTGACGCGTTTGGTGCCGGTATATTTAAAGGGGCCGGTATATTTAAAGGGGCCATGGCCCCATTTGATCTCACTTCTGATTATGACAGGCTGCAGTGCTGACATTGGTTGCTGGTGTGAAACATGACTTCCCAGAGGCAGAGTGCTGCTCCTCGCTTCAGCGAAGGTTGTCTTCCCTGACAGTGGGCGGAAGAGACCACCCCAGGAGACCAAGGCAGCCTGGCTGCAGATAGCGGAGGAGGTGACGAGCAGGTGTGTGGTGATGCGGACCTGGGGGCAGTACCGCAAGCGCTTCAATGATCTTCTAAGATCAGGAAAACTGAGTATAAGGCTACACTTAACTTCATGCTGCTGTGCCTCTCAGCACATCCCCATCACTCTGCCTTCCTAACCCAGCTGCTGTACATCCTTACTCACACCAACATACCTTGCATCTTCACCCATCCCTCTCTCTCTATCTACATTATAACATCCCCGTCTTACTAAGCACCCCTCACACTCAGCCTCATCCTCATCCGAATGCAATCATAGCAACTAACACACAAGGAGGCAACTTGGTATTGCCACCCCACTCCATCATAGTCTCCCTCTAAAGATGTAACCCATCCATTCCTTACACTCATTCCATCACTCTCACTCAACCTTCTCTTCTTTCCCTCCTTGCAGGAAAAAAGAGTCCACAATAAGAGGGAGAGAACGGGAGGAGGCCGTCAGTCAATGGCTATACTCACCAGTGCAGAGGAGGCTGCCCTGGACATTAGTGGAGTGGTGGACCAGCTGGAAGTGGGGGGACAGAGGGGCTCATCAGAACAACCTGGTGACAGAATCAGTTTCCATACACCTACATGGCATTCATCAGCCACTCATATGCGTGCTAATGGCAAGAGAGAGTGAATGCTCATCATGTGCATAATGTTATCTGCATGCAATCTACATATGATATATCTAACTGATCTCTTTACTCTCCCACAGGTCTATCAAGAGCCCTCCCCCACTGTCCAGGAGGAAAAGCGAGAGGACTCCTCAGAGGAGCCTCCAGCCTTTGAGGGTGCAGCGTCACCTCAGACAAGGCAAGCCAGCACCAGCGCAGATACACACACCTCGGTGGAGCCATCGCGAGATAGAGTAGTGTTGTGTGCTGTGTGAGACACCAGGTAACGTGAGCAAGAGCAGATGGTGGAGACAGGGACAGCAGTGGTGACGCCTCGTCGGAGGGTACAGGACTCTCCTAGCTCTGCTCAGCTACATGCAGATGTTGAGCCTCGGGGGCCATCCAGGAAGAGGGCGATCCTGGAGCTGCAGGAGGCTCCAACAGGTTTTGCAACCGCGGTGACTGCGAGTGTTCAGAGAATGGAGGAGTCCATCTCAAACATGAGCACCACAGTGGCGCACGCACTTGCAACTGTAGGTTTCTCTCTGGATAGGATGGCCACCTGCATGGAGGACCTAATGCACCAGTCGCACAAGCACATGGTTTCTAGTCAAAATAGATGGGCATCTATGGAGGATAGAAACCAGAGGCTCAAAGGCGTCCTTTCTAGGAGGGATGTCAGTCTAGACATGGGTCCTCATGGCCCCACTGATGTGCAGCAAGGTGCTCTCCACTACTTGCTAGCAGAGAAGTGTGGGTGGCCCATGAGAGGGATGATGGTGGGAGGGGACATGGAAGTAGGGGCTCCTTTCCAAGCGCTCACACTTCTCCCCCCTTGCCAACTCTTCGGTCAGAGCCCCAGATGCCTCCCTGGACAGTGATGGCCGAGTCTGCCCCTGCACAGACGCAAGAGGAGCAGATTTTGACGGGGCCCTCACAGGCTCTAAGACGACAGCCAAAGGTGTCTAAGCAGGCGCAGCAGGGAAGTGAGGAGGCTGCCTCTACCTCTGCTGAAGTCACAGGGGTAGCACCATGTAGAAGCACATGGAAAAGAAAGATGCCACACAAATAGAATCACAAGGGTAATCACTTGGGTGTTTTCTTAAATGTTAATGGCAAGTTTACGTTCAATTCATTTGTTGTATTAAATCATTTATTTTGAAAACTTTGTGGCCCTTGACAAATGTGTGTGCACAATTGGAAGTGGCAGAGTGAATGGTCAGGGCGAATTTAAGCTCCAGCAATGATGGTGACAGTGAAAAGAATGGACTGGTCATTGTCGGGATGGTTTATGGTGTTGCTGTGGGGTGATGCCAACCTGGCAATGCAGGGGCCAGCCACATGGCTATGCTGCATAAAGTTAACTAAATCTGGCCATGATGAGCCCATCCCTGGCCTCAGGGGCAGAAATTGGGTTGCGTACTGTTGGCATATCGTCCGCCGGCTCCTCCAGGTCTGCCTCATCCTTGTCTTCCACCTCAAGCTACTCCTCCTCCTCCTTCGAAGAGGCTGTGCGCTCTGCGCCTTGTTCCTCATGCAGCGCTAATCCTCGCTGCTGGGTAGGGCAGGGTGCAGCAGACCACGACGATTCTGGTGACACTGGCTGGTGCATACTGAAGGGCTCCTCCAGATCTGTCCAGGCATCTGAAGCGCCTTTTGAGCAACCCTATTGTCTGCTCTATGACACTTCTAGTGGAGATGTGGCTTTGATTGTAATGTTCCTCAGCCTCATTTGTTGGCCTCCTCAAAGGTGTCATGAGCCACGTCTTCAGTGGATAGACCTTGTCTCCAAGCAGCCAGCCGGAAAGACTGTTTGGAGGTGCGAAGAGCTGAGGGACGGTGGACTGGTGCAGGACGTAAGAGTCATGGCAGCTGCCAGGAAACTTGACGCACACATATGATGATCTTCCTATGGTTGCAGAGGAGCTGCACAATGAGGGAGTGGAAGCCCTTGCAATTGACAAAGACTGCTGGGAGATGATGGGGTGCCTTGATGGTCACGTGTGCAGTCGATGACACCCTGCACCCATGGGAAGCCAGCCAAAGCCGCGCGCCCGCTCAGTAACACTGGCGTCATCAGTGGCAAAGTTGATATAATTGGCGGACTTGTCAAAGAGGGCATCGGTGACCTGTGTGATGCATCTGTTGGCAGCCGACTGCGCGATGACGCAAATGTCTGCTGCAGATGCCTGGAAGGAGCCTGAGGCAAAGAAGTTGAGGGCAAGGGTGACTTTGACAGCTACTGGTAAGGGGTGTCTACCCGTTTCTCTGGGCTGCAGGTCTTGCTCCAGCAATCTGCAAATGTCTGCGACGACCTGGCGCGATAGCCCAAGCCTCCTGAAGCACTGCTGCTCAGTCATGTTGAGGAAGCTCATCCTCTGCCTGTAAACCCTGTGTTGGGGGTATAGCCTCCAGTGCGGTCGAGCCCTGCGCTGATGCCCTCTGCCCTGTGCAGCATCAGGTAGCCGGTCTTGTTGTTGGTGCTGCTAGTGGTGCGGATGATCGTGGTCAGATCTGTGGACCAAGGTGAGACAGTATAAACGGCACCCATGCTGATGGAATAGATGGCAGGTGAAGTTAAGATGACAGAAGCGATCTGCCAATGGTGAGAGAGGTTGTTCCAATGAGGTGACACTGGATAGACAGTTTGCTCCAAACACTTGCAACCCGCATAAAGCTCAATCTGTCTTCCAAATACAGTAAGCAACAACCTCTGAGCTTGGAAAGTGAACAGCTGTGAGATGGGAGCTTTTATAGCATATTTGCAGCTGTCAAGTAAAGAAATGATTCCATGGCCATTCAACTCCCGACCTGCTTACCTGGCGTGATCCCCGAGCAGCGTGGACCTCGTAAAATGTAAAGGTGAGCTCAAAGTACTTCTTAATGAGCCGTTGACAAGGTCATAGTGACCTGAATTGCCTCCCCGCCGCTGCGTGTCGGGTCTGTTCAGCGCTGACAGACCCGACATCTGGGAAAGGCACATGGCGGCGGGTTGACAGCGGGGTCCCGATCCGCTGTCAAAAAAAAAATTCCCACCCAACCCTCCACCGAACGCACCCACTAACCCCCTGCCCCTGCCCCCCCCACCACCCCCCGCCGAAAAATTGCTTCTAGCATCCGCATTAACAATGACAATTTAAACAACTATAGAATTAGGCTCCATAACTGTTGTACTCAGAACTAGATGAACAGATCACAGAAAATTAGTTTTCCATATTTTCAACTAGGAAGTGTGATCACCACACCACGGACAAAAGCAAGAATATTGCAACTACTTACTAATACTTCAGGTTAAGTTGCAAAATGAAGCTACATTGGGATAACGTGGCTGACTTTGTGTCACCCTCTGCTGCATGCTCCTGATCCCAGTGCTGTTTTGAAATTAAATGTAATTGGCAAATTAGTGTTAGTCCCTCCGCCCAAAATTACACTTGCTTACAGTGTACCTGTGTTGCCCAACATTTAATTCCAGTTGAAATTTACGCTAAAATTTGACTGAAATATCTGTATGGCATGAAAATCATATTCAGAGTGTGACGGGTTAAAGCTCTAACAACACGCTCAATGCTGCCAGTGTTTTGATATACCCATGCATGAATAGAACATATTCTCTGAATGAGAAAGACAAAATGTTTGCAGGATACATGGGCTTTAAAAATATTCTGAATTAGGTTTTGCAGGTGAACTAGAAAGACACACTCCACACACCTACACTCACCCACACCCCCACACACTACACACACCCACACCCCCACACACTACACACACCCACACTCACCCACACCCCCACAAACACACTCCACACACCCACACTCACCCACACCCCCACACACTACACACACCCACACTCACCCACACACCCCCCACACCTACACTCACCCACACCCCCACACACACCCCCCACACCTACACTCACCCCCTCAAACACACTCCACACACCTACACTCACCCACACCCACAAACACACTCAACACACCTACACTCACCCCCACAAACACACTCCACACACCTACACTCACCCACACCCCCACACACTCCACACACCTACACTCACCCACACCCCCACAAACACACTCCACACACCTACACTCACCCACACCCCCACACACTCCACACACCTACACTCACCCACACCCCCACACACTCCACACACCTACACTCACCCACACCCCCACACACTCCACACACCTACACTCACCCACACCCCCACACACTCCACACACCTACACTCACCCACACCCCCCACAAACACACTCCACACACCTACACTCACCCACACCCCCACACACTCCACACACCCACACTCACCCACACCCCCACACACTCCACACACCTACACTCACCCCCACACACTCCACACACCTACACTCACCCACACCCCCACACACTCCACACACCTACACTCACCCACACACACACTCCACACACCTACACTCACCCACACCCCCCACAAACACACTCCACACACCTACACTCACCCACACCCCCACACACTCCACACACCCACACACTCCACACACCTACACTCACCCACACCCCCCACAAACCACCCACACCCCACACACTCCACACACCTACACTCACCCACACCCCCACACACTCCACACACCTACACTCACCCACACCCCCACACACTCCACACACCTACACTCACCCACACCCCCACACACTCCACACACCTACACTCACCCACACCCCCACACACTCCACACACCTACACTCACCCACACCCCCACACACTCCACACACCTACACTCACCCCCACACACCTACACTCACCCACACCCCCACACACTCCACACACCTACACTCACCCACACACACACTCCACACACCTACACTCACCCACATCCCCACAAACACACTCCACACACCTACACTCACCTACAGCCCCACACACACCCCCCACACCCCATTAACACCTCCCACACACCTACACTCACCCACACCGCCACAAACACACCCCCACACCCTATAAACACACTCCAATACCCCCACAAACATCCCGCACCCCTACACATCCCATTAACACACCCGCACACCTCATTAACACCCCCCACACACCTACACCCTACAATAACAATAATTAGAAGAGGGAATATCACTTTCAGTACTCCATTTAAAAATCCATTATAAATAAAACATTAACAGTATTTTCTCCAGTTTTTTTCTGCTGATTTAATAAAAAATTAAACAACGTGCTGATTACATCATTGGCAAAACTGGCTCAGATGAGCTACGTGATCCGCATGTATAGGAAGGCAGCTTAAACAATTGAAATGACAAGCTCGTTGAAACACCAGGATTAATGACTAATTTCAACATTAACATATCTTCCTCACACTGCTGGGGCTTCCTTCCCCACAATGTAATCACCAGCACTGTTTTAAAACAATTTGGACACCATCACGCTTTCCTGGGTAACAACAGAATAGCTCCCTTTTTTCTGTCCTAACAATGTGATTTGGCCCCAAATTCAGAATTGTATTCCCTGCTGCACCACGCAATCTTTACCACTTCCAACACCATTCATCCTTTTGGTCTCTCTCAAGCATAATATCATGAATTTTCACAGAAAGGCACACAAATAAAAAGCATTGTAATAGAGGCAGAAAGCGCCTCTGGATTATTCATCCATGTTGAGCAGAGTTCTCACCACTCCTACCTCTCCAAAAGTGGATTAATGAACAACAATAAAAATGTAGGGGGGAAAAGCTGATCTGCACCACTCAAACAAATTGAAGACTCCTTTTCAGAGTTGATATAAATCAGAATAATTAATGTGAAGACTTCTAAGTGTTACCACAGGCAAACGCAAAGATCTAGGGGGTGTTCAGGCATGTTTCCTCCCTCAAATATTTTGGTTTTTGATGCTTTATTTGTTGCATTTTATTTTCTCATTAGAAAATTTGAACTGTTTCCTTTCAACTTCACAGCAACCCATACTGTTGCATTCTATTGCCATACCAATCAGGGAACTGCTATTTGCTTCACTCCTTTATTTTTTTGAAGAGAAATACATTTATTCTGCTCTGATTAATTTTAAGACAAATGAGAGTTTCTGCACAATATGGGGTGACAGACTGTGAGATACGGTAGAAGTGAATGAAGTTTTTAAAATTGTATTTTCCTATTCATCATTTTTGTATGTTCTTATGTAACCAACAACCAGTAGGATGCATCTCAAAATCATTCGAAAGATTCGCTTGGTATAACTCATCAGAAGGTTCACAATCCATATATTTTTTGCACTTTGAACACTCTATCTTAAAAAGGCCATTTGATACATTGAAGAGAGTTCAGAGAGGACCAGGAAACATTATTTCAAGACTCGGTTCTCTAACTTATGAAAATGAATTCAGAGCTGAACTTGTTTTCACTGGAGAAAAATAAAATTGTGAGCGGACATGACTGAGGTCTTTCTAATTATGAGAAATGTGGATAATGCAGAGGTTAGTAGATGATTTAATTCAGACTGTGACATGGAGAATAGAGGAGATGAAGTATAAAATTACCAAGCCTGAAGCAAGATGAAATATTAGAATTTTCCCCCACGGAATAGAAGATATATGGAACACATTTCTGGCAAAAGTAATTGATCATATGTCCTTTTAAAAAAGAATCTAGTTAAATATCTGGTTTAAACTAACACTGAATGTTATAAGGAGTAAAAATAAAAATAGATGATAAATACTCAGTGAAATGTGATGGTTCCTGCGGTATGGGAAATGTCATCTGTAGGTGCAACTGGTCAAAGTTGAATAATGTAGTTTGCAGGTTAGATTGATATCCTGGAGTTTCACAAGATTACTTGGGAGAAGGGTCGGAGCGGGGTGAAATCTTACTTTTCCTCATGGAATTATTACTTGTGGTTAGTCATCTCTTGTGGTTAGTCATCTCTTGTGGTTATAGTCATCTCTTGTGGTTATAGTCATCTCTTGTGGTTATAGTCATCTCTTGTGGTTATAGTCATCTCTTGTGGTTATAGTCATCTCTTGTGGTTATAGTCATCTCTTGTGGTTAGTCATCTCTTGTGGTTATAGTCATCTCTTGTGGTTATAGTCATCTCTTGTGGTTATAGTCATCTCTTGTGGTTATAGTCATCTCTTGTGGTTATAGTCATCTCTTGTGGTTAGTCATCTCTTGTGGTTATAGTCATCTCTTGTGGTTAGTCATCTCTTGTGGTTATAGTCATCTCTTGTGGTTATAGTCATCTCTTGTGGTTATAGTCATCTCTTGTGGTTAGTCATCTCTTGTGGTTATAGTCATCTCTTGTGGTTATAGTCATCTCTTGTGGTTATAGTCATCTCTTGTGGTTATAGTCATCTCTTGTGGTTATAGTCATCTCTTGTGGTTAGTCATCTCTTGTGGTTATAGTCATCTCTTGTGGTTATAGTCATCTCTTGTGGTTAGTCATCTCTTGTGGTTATAGTCATCTCTTGTGGTTATAGTCATCTCTTGTGGTTAGTCATCTCTTGTGGTTATAGTCATCTCTTGTGGTTATAGTCATCTCTTGTGGTTAGTCATCTCTTGTGGTTATAGTCATCTCTTGTGGTTATAGTCATCTCTTGTGGTTAGTCATCTCTTGTGGTTAGTCATCTCTTGTGGTTAGTCATCTCTTGTGCAAGATCCATGGAAGGAACAAGCTTGTTTGGCTGGGCACATTTATTTGTTCTCCATTTTCTTTTGGTCTTGAGGCGTAAGGTACTTCCATAAAAATACTGGGCCTGAATTTGCGGTCGGAGGCTTCCCGCGGGCGGATGCCTCCGAACCGCAATAAATCTACGCACCTTCCTGATGGTCCTGGATCCACGGAGACTGACACTCCTGGGCCTCTACGCGTAGGCCTGTGTACTTACGGCACTTACAGCTGTGTACGCAAAATCCGGGCCAATATAAACTCCAAAGGCATTTCAAACCAAATAAAAAATGTTACTCTAGTTTTAATTTATGTAGAGAATAGTGCACAAATGAAGAAAATCCCATAGCTTTGTTTATTTGCCCAATTAACACACAGTATTCGTTCAATTTAAAAGTTTCAAAGCTTGTATCATTTTGTAAGGGTTAAATCTAGTAAAAATAAAACCATGTATCTTTGAATATTGAGCAGGGATAAATGCAGACAGATGTGAACTAGTGTCACTTTAAGTACATTTGGACAGATAATGACATGGCACTGAAACTCCTGAAATGGAAGCATACTGCTTCAGTGGAACCAGCTTGCAATCAAGATCCAATCTAGATGATTGCTTCTCTTGCACAAGTCTGCCTGATCTCAACTATACAAATGTATTGTATGAGACAAGCAGGTGGTAACATCATAACGTTCTGACAAGATCTTCTATGAAGTTTCACATCGTTCTCACTGTTAAAATGCTATGGTTGCTTGGTGTGCCTAAAGTGAGAACTCGGAAAGACAAACTCGGAATCTTTATCATAATATAGGAGGAAGCCTATAATAGTGAGGAAGCCATCAAGTCAAGGCATCACTTTTTCTTGCATGGTTTTCTGTGCTTATTTTCACTGGACAGGAAATCATGGGGAATGTGTTTACAATTTCCCAAAATGCCAGGTGAACTGCAATGCTTCCCACCAGTAGCATGCATTCATAAATTCAACCCTTATACAATCACTGAAGTTTACAGTATGGAAGGAGGCCATTCAGCCCATTGTGTCATTCCGCCAGCGCATTTCACACTTCATCTAGCCTCAACCTGTCACATTACCACCTCCTCTTGCCTTGAATATCTCTTAATGTCTCTCATGTCTCTTAATCTCTCCTGCTTTCTATCCTACCACTGACCTTCCCTTTTGTTCTTTCATCCCCTCCCCCTTTTCCCAGCCCCTAAACTTGCTTTAAATCTATTTCATTTCCTGCTTGTTTCCAGTTCTGATGAAGGGTCTTCGACCTGAAACGTTAACTCTGTTTCTCTCTCCATGGATGCTGCCTGGCCTGCTGAGTTTTTCCAGCGTTTTCTGTTGTTATTTCGGATTTCCAGCATCTGCAGTATTTTGCTATTGTGTCTGTGCTGGTCTTTGCTAGAGAAATCCAAAACTAGTCCCACAGTCCTGATGTCTCCCTGTAGCCTAATAGCTTCTTCTGTTTCAAACATTTATCTATTTTTTCCTTAAAAACTGCATTGGTCTCTACCTCAACTATTTCCAGTGGCATTCCTTTCCACACTCCGACAATGCATTGCATCAAATACATTTCTAACTCTTCTCACTCTCTGTGACAGTTTTAAATTGATGGCCCCATCATCACTGACTCTCCACTAAGAGGAAATAGTATTTCCCTATTCACGCTATTAAAAGCTCTTTTAAATCTCCTCTTAGCCTTTCTGCTCCAGTACAAACATTCCAGTATCTCAAGTTTCTTCTCATAACGAGTTTCCCATTCCCTGGGGTACCATCTATTATGCATGGTCTCTAAGACTTTCTACAATTGGGTGCCAAAAACCGCAGAGTACTTTAACTGTGGCCTAACCAATGTTTTGTACAAATTTATCATTGCTTCTTTACACTTGTACTCTATGCCCCTATTTATAGAACTCAAAATACTGTTGCCCTTTTTTACGGCTTTATCTACCTGCACTCGTACTTTCAGGAAATTATGTATTTGAACCCTTAAGTCTCTCTGTTTATGCATACCATTCAGTGTTTTTACTATATACTCCCTTTCTTTGTTTTTCTCCCAAAATGCATTATTACAAATATCTCCATTAAATTACATTGTCCACCTATTTACCCATTCTGCTAACCTGTCTACATCTTCCTGAAGTACTTTACAGTCCTCCTCACTGTTTGTCAAATCTCCTACTTTGTGTCATTAGCAAATTTGAAGATTGTGGGGGAGAAATTGAGTCGCATCCCCTTTGGGGCGCTAACTTCGCCGGGGCGCTACTTTTAGCGACCCGGAAAAATTAACGCCCCCACGGCCAAAATTGAGTGGTAGCGCCCCAAGAGGGAAGCAGGACGCTACTGGAAGTGCCCCGCCTCCCTCTTGTGGTGCTGCAAGGGAATATCGCAGCGCTGGCACTGCGGCACGTCGCGCCGCGGTACTGCAGGCCTTCCTCCCCTTCTTAAAGGGGAGGGGCCTTGCACAGCGCAACCCGGGGCCCGGGGGGGGGGCAGGTAAGGAGGCCAGGGACGGCAGCGGAGGCAGGTGCTGGCAGGTGGCCAGCAACAAAAATGGCTGCCCAGCACCTCACCTTTAAATGGCGCCGCTCCGGCCGCAGGTAGGCCCCCCTGACTCTGTCGGACATAGCTTCCGGCGGTAAGTCAGGGGGCGCTACCAAAGATCACAGCCAGGGCGTGAGTGGGATGCTGCGCACAGCGATGACATCATCGCCGGCGGCGCAGCGCGCTAACGGTTACCGCCATGCTAACGGGAGGCACAAAGCAACCAAATTTTTCCCCTTGTGTTCCCCAACCACAAGTCTAAATCATCTATATATTCTGAGAACACAAGTGGACCCAGCACTGATCCCTTGGGTACATCACTTCCAACCCTTCTCCAATCCAAGCAACACCCTTGGTTTGCGAACTCCTTGGTTTCTGTCCATCAACTAAATGGCCTTGAAATTGCGGTCGGAGGCTTCCCGCGGGAAAATGCCTCCGATCCACAAATAAAATGCCCGCGTACCTGGTGGTCCAGGAGGTACGGAGATGCGTGGTCCTGGGCCTCTCCGGGTACCCGTGGGTCCCAAGCACCCCTGGGATCATGTGAGCCGGCCCAACGAATGACAGAAGGGAATCCCCATAAGCATGAATGGGAATACTCCAAAAAATACATGTACACATCAAATTTTAAAAAATACATATTTAAAATTAATTAAAATGCCATTTAATTAAATATTTAAAACAAAAATTTCATTTTTTGAAAAATAAATTTAAATGTTTTAAAGGGGCTAAAAATAGCCATACCTTATTGCACAGGTTTTTAATGTTTAAATGATTAAAAAAACATTTAAAAAATGTTTTTCAAACTCTTATGATGGTAAAAGCAGGCCTTATGCCAGGTGTAAGAATTTCACGGGCATTCGCTGGGCAGAAGTTGGGCAAATAGCCCAACTCTCCACCCGCGGATGCCCTTTTATGGGGATGCATTGGATCTGTCAAGAAGATTCTTGACAGATCGCAAGTTCCGGGTTCTCACGCATGTGCTTCACGCGTGAAAACCCAGAACTTGCGCGGCCACTGTGGGCATGTATGCGCCCATACAGGCTGCAAATTACAGGCCATTGTTTATCCATGCTACACTTCATCTTATACCGTGTGCCTTATTTATTCTAATAAGCTTCTTGTGAGACACCTTATCAAATGCCTTCTGAATATCGAAAATACACTGCATCCAAATGTAGTTGATTGGATACACTACATCGTAATATAATACAAGGCAGTACCTTTATCTATCCAATTAGTTCATCATCATCAGTCAAATATCATTGCTGCTCCTGTGACTGTCCTACACACCTGAAACCTGGTGTTGTGCTCTGGACTGTCTGTGCTTTCAGCTGCCTAGGCCCTAAGCTGTAGCGTTCCCTCCTTAAACCTCTCCGCCTCTCTGTCCTCCTGTAAGACGCTCCTTATGTGACTCAGTGTCAATTTATGTTTGATAGGCTCCTGTGAAGCGCCTTGGGAAGTTTTACCACATTAAAGGTGCTAGATAAATGCAAGTTGTTGTTGTTGCTGCTGCTGATGTCCATGGTTGCTCTTTCATTGACTTGTTATGTACAGCAGTTGCGTCACAGCTTGCAGGTTGTGGATGTATTTGGCTAATTCAAGGATTAGCTCAATCGGCCTTTGATGGCATTTCCTCCATCAAGAGTCTCACTGCACTCCTCCAGGCACTCATCCACCCAAAGCTGTTGGCACTTTCTGGATGTGGCCATTTTACTTAACTGCCGCCCGGCATTCGGCGTTAACCAATCACAGGTAGCACCATCTACTGTCACTACGGCAGCAAGTTTGAACACCTGATCTGACTTCAATTATTACCTCTCTATTAAAGTATCAAACACAACCTTCCTTTAAAAAATTGGTGCTGGCTGCCCTTGATTAACCCATGCAGTTCTAAATGCTCGCTAATTTTATCTTGAATTATGGATTCTAAAGCCGGAATTTTAATTTGGAGGCAGGTCAGGAGCGGGGTGGGGTGGGGAGGGGGGGGGGGGGGGGTCAGGGCTCGAAAACGGTCAGGAAACCAAGGAGAACAGGTTTCCCGCGGGGCCCGGCTGAATTTAACGGCAGGGCCTGATTAGCATTCCGAAGCTCTGTTTCCCGCTCGCAGCCAGCCTGGTGGAGAGACTGGCTGGCTGCAGGTGGGTAGGACTGTGGCACTAGACCAGAGAGAGGAGGGAGGGAGGAATCGGGGGAGGGGGTTGAATCGGGGCCAGAGGAGGATCGGGGGGGGGGAGGGGAGTGGGGTTAGTCAGGGCCGGAGGGGGGAGGTCGGGAAGGTGATCGGGTGCCGGAGGGGGGAGGTCAGAGGACAGAAGGGGTATCAGAAGCCTCGCCGGGGTGTGGGGGGGTGGGGGGCAGAAATCGGAGGCCTCAAGGAGGGGAGGTCGGGGAGAAATCGGAGCCCTCGTGGGGTGGATCAGCAGCCTCGGGGAGGTGCCCGATCGCCGGAGGATGATCCGGGGGGTGGGGGGGGCGGGGGGGAGGAAATGGGCCAGAGGATGATCGGGTGGGTGAGGCAGTGATGCTGGATCCAGCAGTCCTCGCCTTCCTTTAGCTGACGGGTGCTCTAGGCCCGGGAAAGCCGAGCAGCCAGAGTTAAATTTGAAATGGTGGATCACCATGAGGCACGCCAGCCTCAGTATAACATTTAAATGGGCGCTCCACCTCGGAGTGGGTTGGCTGCCTGCCCCTCGTCCTGCCTCTGTTAAAACCGGAAATGGGTGGGTTGGGGTCGGGATTCAGTTTTTTAACTCTTTAACCTCCCACCCGAACCCAACCCACCTGTTTTTTGGGGTTAAAATTCCCCCCTAAGAGTTTGCCCACAGCTGATCTATAATTATCTGGTTTATAATTTTTTCCTTCTTGAAAAAAGACGTTACATTGACTACTCTCCAGTCTCAAAGCACAATTTGAATGAGAATTGAAAAATTGTGGCCAAAGCTTCTGCTGTCTCCTCCCTGACATCTTTCATCAGCCTACAATGGATGCCTTCAGGAGCTGTTGATTTATCCACGTTGAGATCTGCTAACTTTTTTTTAGAACAGATTTCTTTTCTCGAACAATTGTTCCATAACTTCCTCTAGTACAATGTTCTCACTTCTACCATCAATGGTTAAAAATAACTGTAAAATATTTATTGTTGTAATTGTAAATAGAAATATTCAGAATGGGCCAATACGACAGTGATTTTCTCCAAAAGCTGGTAACAGTGGTGTCTATTTTATCTGTGTTTCAAACGTCCATGATGATAGAAATTTTGTTTGTTTATTAAGCAGTTGGCTTGCCACGATTTGGATAGTTTTAATCTATTTTCTAGTTTTACCCCTCCGTGCGACATATAATGCGACAGTTAATAGGAATGAAGTAGGCATGGGCCTAAATTATAGTGTGACATTGTGCATGCATGTAGGTAGTTCATAGTTCAATGTAGGTAGTTACACTGTGCACTTGGAGGACTGAAAGTTTGATGCCAAAACTGTGATGAAAAGGTTCCTGTCAAAAAGCACTCTCCGCACAAGGTCAGTTTAAAGATTTGTAAAAGAAAATACATTCAAGTAAAAATCTTGTTTGATAACAAGTTGCAGATTTAGGTTACTTTTGAAGTTAGTAATCCTATTATCATGTTAATGAAATTTAATTGGAAATTTATCTTAAATTACAAAAAATTGTTCCTGAAGAATAGAATGATATCTGCTATCACAACTTTGAGAGACCATTCTTTCCATTAACAGGGTACAAATCACATACACGGTACTTCATCCAATAAGCATGTTATTTGCAAGTTAGTTGCAAGCAGGCAATGGTAAAGTTGGCTTTGCGCATATTAGACACAGCTCACTGATGCCTTACTCTGCCCCTCAAGTTTGTGCGTATGAAGGGAAAAATAAGTGCAGTTACTTTTTTTTTACAACTTTACGAAAACAGAAAGTGGGAGAGTAAAAGACGTAAGAAGAAAGAAACAGAAAGAGTAAATGGAATACAGAGACAGATTAACCGAAACACAACAACTTGCATTTATATAGCATGTTTGCACCTTTAATGTAGTAAAATGTCCCAAGGCGCTTCACAGAAGTGTTATCAGGCACTAAGCCACATAAGGAGACATGAGGACAGGTGATCAAAAGCTTGGTCAAAGACACAGACAGAAAGGGAAAGATTAATGGAGACATAAGGAGAGAGTAACAGAAAGACAAATATGGACAAATGTGGAAAGTAACATAGAAAAAAAGAGTAACAGAGACACAGTAAGAGAGAGAGGAATACAGATGAAAAAGGAGAGAGTAACATAGATATGGGAGAACTACAGAGCAGCCATGGAGTCCACTTTGATATAACCCTCCATGCTCCTCCAAGATGCATACATGAGCCACAGTGAAGTCTCTCCCGACCCCAAATATTTCCATCCAGAAAGCACGAAGTGCTCCGCAAGCGGCCAACAGAACCAATCTGACCTCAGTCCCAATAGATAAACAAAGGGCACAAGAGCAAGCGGCACAACCCTCAATGAGAAACAAAATAGTCTTATCATCCTCACTCCAAACTACCCTTGAGAAATGTCAAAAAGGACTTATTAGAGAACTGCTGGGAGCCGTGGAAATTCAATCACTGAGGAATTTGGTACAATGTCTATTTAATGTTTGATATGGCTTTTAAAAACAGATGGAATATTAATGTATTATTTGTTGATTTTTTTTACATCATGAAAGCTGTAAAAGTAAGCAGGCTTAAATGATTAATCTCGGTCGCTGCAATGTAATGAAAATAGTATTACAACAACTAAAATTAATTACTGTAAATGTCCTAGATTTTACAAAGTTAGACTTTGTAACTAATGGAAAGAGTAAGACTAGAGAATAATTAGTGTCATTTTGCAGTCATTAAACACAACTAGCTCTTCATAACGGAGTGACTCAAAATTGTTATTGATTCAGAGTGCTGCTTGTGGTCTTATGCTTACATTGTTTTTTTTGGACTGTTTTAATTGCATAATTGTTACACTTGAAAAGCAGGAGCATCATCCTACACAGATGACTCAACAAACGTGGGGGATCATTTTGGCAAGAGTTTTGTATAACTCTCCCTTTATATAATTGCAGGCATAAGCTATGTGGTAGCGATGCAGCTATCCAAACTCTGTATACAATTCAAACTATTTTATCATCTTAAGGAGGAGTTTCCTATGTTAACGACTGCAGGTTAAAAATTACCACCATTCTAAACTAATATCCTGGTTTAATATTCTGATTCTCCTTTGGAGAACCAAAATCTGACTCCTAGGGGTAAAAATTCACTTGGTTGCGCCTCCCGTTAGCGCCTTAAGAGGGCGCTAATGGGGCGCAAAGCCGCTAACGCCCGGGCGCAGCGATGTTTGCGCCGCTCGAGAACTTAACTTGAGATTGTGCGGCGGCGCTAAAACTTACCGCTGCGACCACCTGCGCGCGCAGATTGTGACGTCATTCCATGGTGCAACACCCTTGTGGCGCCCCGTAGCGGAAATTGAGTGGCGCCCCCTGCCTTACCGCCTGGCGCTTCCAACGACCAGAAGACTGGAACGCTATCAATCGCTGTGGGGCTGGGGGGGGCGCTATTTAAAGGGGGCCTCTTCCTGTCTTTTATTGTTGGTGGCATTTTTGAACTACGCATTCTGAGAGAGAGGGAGAGACTTCTGGAGAGATTCAACGTTGTGTGAAGGAGTTTTGGGTACTGAGCAGCACTTTGCAGGTTCATTTTGATTTGCCATTCCTTGTATCGATTTAGCAGAGACTGTGGGAGCTGCACTCTGAGCTCTTTGCCTGGTACTTTCCATTGTTCTTTCCAGCACATTTGATGTGCAAGTCTCTCCAGGCCGAGATTCAAGGCAGCAATGAACAGGATGTGGATGGAAAGCAAGATTAACCATCCCCTTTAAGAACTGGCCCGTGCCATTGTGTGAGTGTTCCATTGCTGACTGACATTACATGAGCTTCGCCAGCGCTCCGAGTTAGCGCCTCACTGCTCGGCCTTTGCGCCTTAAGAGAGGTGTGCAGCGCCTGCTTTAGCGCTCCACTCACCTCCCGGGGCGGTAAAAGTGAAGTTTCCTGTCAGTGCCGATAATTAGCGCCAGGCGCTAATATTTGCGTCCGGATGATATTTGCGCCCCAAATGGGGCGCGACCTAATTTCTACCCCCTAGTGTTCCAACTGTAATGTACTCTTTAGTATTGATGAAAGGTATAGTTTGGCTACGCACATGACATTGATAGGCAACTGCTTAATAGTCAATGGGGTAGAAATTGGATCACCTTGGGCCTGCTTTCCAGGTGAAAAGCAGCGGCACAGATGTCCACACCTTCCGCGCTCGAACAGCACCAGAAACACGTCTGCCGCCATTTTGCTTCGGACACTCTAGCGGCGTGACTGTATCAGTCTTAAACAGGCGTTGGGCCACTTGCATATGCTAATGAGGGACCTAACACCTGTATAAGGACCCCTTTCCTGAAATTGGGTTACCCTGAGGGGAGCAGGCGCAATCGTGTGCCACTCAGCTTTTCCCAGAGTAGATGTGTTTTAGAAAGCGGTTGCCACTAAAAAGGGTAAGCTTTTCATTTTTTTTTCTTCCAAACGTTCATGTGGAGCCAGAAGAAGCAAGAGTCCGGTGATTGCCCCCTACTCTTCTTCCCCTCCCTCTCCCCGCAAAGCACTTAACTGCGAGCCGCTGCTTGCGTTGCAGTGGCCCGATATTGACCTCCGCCCCACCGGTGAACTGCCTGGGGATGAGTGGCAGGCGTTGGCAGCTTGCCGGACTTATTAAAATGAGGCCTGAGGCCCAATATCCATTAGTCCTCAGGCCTACCTGATCGGCGCAGGGAACAGTTCGTACCAGCTGAGCGGCAGAAATTAATTCCTACCCCAGTATTTCAGCAATATCCTCTAATTGCTACTGGATTATATCTAATATGTTCTTAGTCCAATATTTTGAAATCATGATTATTTCTAAATACTTGTTATCAGGTATTTATGAGAGGAATTATATTCTTACAAAAGCAAAAAACTGCGGATGCTGGAAATCTGAAATAAAAACAGAAAATGCTGGAAATACTCAGCAGGTCAGACAGCATCTGCGGCGAGAGAAACACTTATTGTTTCAGGTCGATGACCTTTCGTCGGATATCCTTATTTCACTACGAGATATAATGGGGGTCATTTTAACCCCCTGAAACAGGTGGGTTTGGATCAGGTGGGATGTTAAAATTTTTTAAATCTCAAACCCGAACCCAACCCACCTCGAACCTGTCCACTTCCAGTTTTAACGGAGGTGGGATAGAGAGCGGACGACCAACCCGCTCACAGGAGGTGGTCGCTCATTTAAATATTTTAATGAGTCTTCGTGCCTCATATTTTATCACTCTTCCAGCTTTAATGCTGTCCGGGCCTCGGAAAACCCAGGATTAAAAGGGAGGTGAGGACTGTTGCGTGGAAGAGGTAAATGCTTACCAGCACGGCTTGTGAACCAGAGGGAGCATGAGTGCTGCCCCCCGAGCTAACCTGCTTCCCCGATTGGACCCCCCCCCCTACGATCGCCGACCTCCCCCCCGCCACACGCGATCACCGTCGCCCGCCCTTGAACCCCTATCTCTGCTCCCGATCTCTATCCGACTCTCCGCAAACACCCTCCGACCCTCCAAACCACGCAGTACCCACCCCGTGATCTCTCAATCTCTTCCCCGAGAAGCAGGAAACCTACCTGCTCCTGGGTTGCAGCCTCTTCTGTAGCATTCCCCGCCCGACAAGGAGCCAAGCCTGTCAATCAGGCTGGCTTCCGGGCGGGAAACCTGTTAAACAGAAACGCACATTCAGGGACCAGAACTCCCCACCCCCCATTTGGAAATCCCATCCAGGTAAATATCGGGGCCAATGAGTCTGTTTATCGCCAGTTCTATTTATTCCAGTCAAGTATGCAGTAATTTGTCCCTCTCTCATTTTTATATATGCGTAATACCTTGGTTCCACTGAAAAAATGCTATACTGGAATTGACTGTTTACTTAGTGGCAGAGTAGATGAAGTGCAGCTTTTGCTGCAACGTGTTAGAGGTCCAGTACACTGCCCTGTAATTCCTTAAATGCAGATTTTCCAGTCTCAAGCATCTTTCCTTGGGCAGGCCAAATACTTTATTAAAAGGAGGGAATGAAATCCAACGGCCAAACCTGGACACAACCACATTGACAGAGGTCTAGAAATAGACTTCAAGTTTGTCCATTCAGCTGCGAAGGTATATTATACAGAAAGGCTTTTGGAAGGGGCATGCAGAAGAACAAAATGTCCTCTGGTTCTTTTGCCAATCTCCTTAAATCTATGTCCTCTGGTTACTGACCCTTCTGCCACTGGAAACAGTTTCTCCTTATTTACTCTAGTAAAACCATTCATGATTTTGAACACCTCTATCAAATCTCCTCTTAACTGAAGTCCCTCATCCCTGGTACCATTCTAATAAATCTCTGCTAGACCCTCTCCAAGGCCTTGACATTCTTCCTAAAGTGTGGTGCCCAGAATTCAACACAACACTCCAGCGGAGGGCTATTCGGGGTTTTATAAAGGTTTTGCATAACTTTATTGCTTTTGTATTCTATTCCTCTATTAATAAAGCCAAGGATCCCATGTTTTATTAACAGCCTTCTCAACTTGTCTTGCCACCTTCAAAGATTTGTGTACATACACCTCCTGGTTTCTCTGTTCTTGCACCCACTTTAAAATTGTACTATTTTGTTCATACTCCCTCTTCTCATTCTTCCTACCAAAGTGCATCACTTCACATTTCTCTGCATTAAATTTCATCTTCCATGTGTCTGTCCATTTCACCAGACAATGTGATGAAAAACAACCATTCACCACTACTCTCTGTTTTCTGTCCCTTAGCCAATTTTTCTGGCATGTTCTGAGGAAGACCCATCACCACCTTCTCAGGCAACTAGGCATAGGCAATAAATGTGGTCTTGATACCACAAATGAAAAGAATTCTGCACAGAAGCAAAGGGCTCGATTTTGCCAGGCCCGAGGAGGCGGAATTGGAGGCGTGAGGTGTTAAAATCGTGAAAAATGGCGGGCGGGATCCCGCCTCCGAGCAGTTTTCCCAAATGCGAGTTTTCTGACCCCGTCTCCATCCCGCCTCCAAGAGGCGGGATAGGCCCTTAAGGCCCTTAAGAATCAGTTAAGTGCCTCTATAATCCCATTTTGAGAGGCCTTTCTGATTTTAATACTTTTCCCACATGGTTCACGTCTCCTCTGAAACACGCCAGTGAAACCTGGTGGCAGCACAAGTGGATTGCTTACTAACAGCTGCAGCTCCACCATTAAAAAGGAGTTTTCAGCAATCATCATTTGCAGGTGGCAGAACTTTGTTGTCTCAGGTCTGGGGGAACTTTTAGCAGGCATACCCATTGTTGTGGAAGTTTGGAGCCTGACACCCATCTCCAGTGTGACCTCCTTGGAAACCCCTCTCGCCACCTTGACTGAACGCTTCCTCAACTGAGGCATATACCAGAAGCATGGGAACCATTTATTTTCTTCCCTCCTGGACATCAGATTCGGACGAAGACCAGCCGTGGCAGCAACAGATCCATGAACAACAGCACCACCAACAGCAGCAGCAACAACAGGAGCGCCAAGCTGCTGCTGCTCACCCACCTGAAGCTGCACAGGCCAGAAGGCGCCAGCGCCGACCACATTGCTGCCCAGGATGCAAGGGACGCACGCCTCTTGGCCAGATTTGCTTAGCCTGCACAATCAAACACTTGTGCCTCGCACCTTCTTATCAGACCATCGACAATGGCCAAGAACCTGTGGATTCCTATCACTCTGACCACCATACTGACAACTGCAAGTCATCCTAAGCCCTCAGTGTGGAAGTCCCATTAGCGATATGACAGACGCCACAACTGCAACAGTTGCCATCAGAATTTTGTATTTACAATAACCAACTGATGGCTTTTCAACATTAAACATGACATTTCACCCAAGTGACTACCCTTATGACTACTTGTGCTTATCTTTCTCTTACGCGTGCTCCTACATGGTGCTTCCCCTGTGGCTTCAGCAGATGTGGAGGCCCCTTGCTCACTTTCTTGCTGCTCCAGTCTCGACACCTTTGGCGGGCGTCCTCTGGGGTTGCGAGCCTGTGAGGGCTCGGCAACAGTCTGCTGCTCCTGCGGCTGTGCAGGGGTTGAGACGCCGATCTCAGTTGGGTGGGGACTCTGGTGGGGCTCTGACCGAGGACTTTGCAGTGGCATGGTCGTGTGAGCACTTGGAGAGGAGCCCCCACTTCCTTGTTGTCTGCCACCAACATCCCTCTCATGGGTCAGCCCCACTTCAGAGCTAGCAAGTGGCTTGACAGCACCTTGCTGCACTTCAGGGGGGCCATGAGGACCCGTTTCTGTACTGGAAGTCCTACTCCCGAGGACTTGCCTGAAGGTCTGGTTTGTTTGCTCAATAGCTGACCATCGCTCCTCAAGAGATGTCAGTCTATTCTGAACAATGACCATGTTTTCCATACCCTAACGACTAAGCTCCTCGATGGACGTAGCCATCCTCTCCTCTACGGTAGCCAGCCTTACCATGGAGGTAGCCATCCTTTCCACGGAGGTTGCCATCCTTTCCGTGGTGATGCGTTCATGCGCCAACGCCTCCACAAAGGCTCTGCTCATGTTAGCAATGGACTCCTCCATTCACTCCACACTCGCAGCGACCCTGGAGACAAAACCTACCAGAGACTCCTGCACCTCTTCCTGGAGTTCCAGCACCGCTCTTCTTCTGGATGGACCCGGAGGCAGAGGGTCGACATGCAGCTGAGCCGAGCTGGCAGAGTCCTGCGCCCTCCGACTAGGACTCTCCACTGCTGTCCCTGTCTCCACCATCTGCTGGTGCTCACTTGTGAGCTGTGATACACCAGGTGACAACACTACACTATCTCGCAAAGGTACCACCGAGGTGTGAGTGTCTGCACTGGTGCTGGGTGCGCTGAATTCTGCTGATGCTGCACCCTCAGAGGTTGCAGCTTCCTCTGAGGTGTCTGGAGGCTCAGGCTGTTCCTCCTGGATAGTGGGGACGGGGGGTTTCGATGGTCCTGTGGGGGAGTAAAGGAAAGAGTCAGAGATGTGAGGCCAAGGTTACATGCACATTGAATATTGCAGATGATCATAAGTCAATCTGTTAGAGCATCAGAATCATTATCAGTGACTCATGCAATGTCCATGAGAGAGATGAAAAACTATTCTGTCACCAGCTTGCTCTGATGCACCCGTCTGTCCGTCCCCCACTTGCGCATCGTCCTCCACTCCCACGATCTCCAGGGCCGCCTCCTCCCAGGGGGTGAGCTGGGCTACTGAGGGTGGCCCTCCTCCTGTCCTCGCTCTTTCCCTCTTATTGTGAGCTCTCTTTTCCTGCAATGAGGGAGACAAGTGGAGTTTGAGTGAGAATGAAGGAGTGAGTGTAGAGAATCCATAGCATAGATGTCTAGAAGGAGACAAAAAAGATTCAGTGAGGTGTCAAGACCAAGGGCCCTCCCTGTGTGTTGTAAGTTGTTTTCATAGCATCACAGCGATAGGCAGTGTGAGGGCTGCATAGTCGAATAGTTAAGAGAATGTGAACATAGAGAGAGAGGGAATGGGTAAGGGTGCAGGGATGTCAGTGTCAAGTGGGATATGGAGGAAGAGGTTGTCAAAGCTGAGTGCTGGTGAGGAGAGGCAATGGGGATCAGATTGAGGGTGATGGGAAAGTCATACTTACTTTTCCAGTGCGCAGAAGGTCATGAATCCTCTTCCTGCACTGCAGCCAGGTTCTGCGGCACATAGATAAGGAGTTGAACTCCTGGGCCACTTGTATCCACACAGCCTTCGTCTGCTGGGGAGGCTTCTTCCTCCCTGAAGAAGGGAAGAGCACCTCCTTATTCCCTCTTGCTCCCTTCACCAGAGCTTGCAGGGTGGCGTCATCAAACCTCAGTGCAGACTTAGGTCTACTGCTGGACATTTTGCCTGGAAGAAACTATCAGAGCAAAGGCCAAAAGGTTTGCAGTCTGCAGAAGAAGCAAGGCTGCTTGCAGGCCTTAAATCCAGCAGCACTGATGACGTCATCGGAGGCGAGTTTCAGAATGGAAAGACTAATTGGGCCAGGGGTTCTCACACGCTGGAAATCAATTGCCCAATTAAGGGAAAATTGCATATTTTTCCCACATCAAATTGGAGTCAGGTGGCTAACACGAAAAGCGGATGACACGCCCCCAGCCCGCCCCAATGACAAAATCGAGCCCAAAGTAGCTAGTTATTCCTGTGAAACCTGAAGAACCTAACATAGAATTACAAATAAATTACAACATAGCAACAGGCCATTTGCCCAACCAGTCCATGATTGTGTTTATCCTCCATTCAAGCAGTAGACTTAATCTCTTGCACCCACTCTAATCCCATATCACTTTAGTTCCTTCAACTACCTATCTAACCTAACTCCAGTAGTGCATTTCACAATCTCACAACCCTTTATGTATCAATCCTAAATCTCTCACATTTACTCTTATATCTGATACGATAGCAAAATACTGCAGATGCTGGAAATCCGAAATAACAACAGAAAACGCTGGAAAAACTCAGCAGGCCAGGCAGCATCCATGGAGAGAGAAAGAGAGTTGACGTTTCAGGTCGATGACCTTTCATCAGAACTGGGAAGAGCTGGAAATCAAATAGATTTAAGGCCAGGGTAAAGCTGGGAAAAGGGGGAGGGGATAAAGGAACAAAGGAGGAGATGAAGAGACATTAAGAGACATTAAGAGATATGCAAGGCTAGAGGTGGTGTTAATGTGACAGATTAAGGCTGAATGAAGTGTGAAATCTACTGGCAGAATGAAGGACAGCTGCCATCTTCTAGGAGGTTGCAGACCCCCACAATCAATGGAAACAGTTTGTTTCCATCTACTCTGTCCTATCCTTTCAGAACTTTAAATGCCTCTACCAAATCACCCCATAATCTCCTTGATTCTGATGAAAACAGCTTCAAATTTTCAGGTCTTTCTTTGTATTTTGTATACCAGGCAGCTTCCTGGTGAATCTACGCTGTAACCTGTCTATTGCCTCAATATCCTTCCTATAGTATCGAGCTCAAATTGCTCACAATACTTCAACTGCAGTCTTTCATATAGATTCACCATTACACCTCAACTTTTTTTATTCTATATCTCCTGGCATAAAACCCAGTATTCCATTAGCTTTTTATGGTCTGATCCACTTGAGATGTTGCTTTTTAGGTCTTGTGAACTTAAACCCCCAAATCCTTCTGCTCTTCTACATCATCCAGCATTTCTCCATTCAAAGTATAATTATTAGTTTAATTTTTTTTAACCATAATGTCCCAACATTGAACTCCATCTGCCACTTTTTTGCCCATTCCACCATCTTATCAATATCCCCTTGCAGCTTCCTTTGGTCTTCAGAATTATTTACTACGCCTGCTATTTTAGTACAATCCTATATCCAAATTATTGATGTAGATAGTGAACAGAAGTGGTCCCGGAATAGAACGCTGTAGGACACTGCGACCCACTTCCAAACAGACTGTGAAACTGCCTTCAACTCCCCCTCTTTCCTTTCTTCCTTCTGACCAGATTTAATCCAATTTGGTACCCTTCCCTTAATTCTATACCCCTTAATCTTCTCAATTGTTTCCTGTTGAGTACCTTGTTAAAGGCTTTCTGAAAGTCAATACATACCACATCCACTGCATTTCCCCCATTCACTATATCTGTCACCCCTTCAAAGAACTCAAACATATTGGAATAGGCTTCTTCGGCAGCACCCATTTCATATGGGCATTGAGCATTTGGAGTTCTGTTCAGAAAAGATTGAACAGGCTAGGGCTCTTTTCTCCAGAAAAGAGAAGGCTGAGGGGTGACCTGATAGAGGTCTTTAAGATTATGAAAGGGTTTGATAGGGTAGACGTAGAGAAGATGTTTCTGTGTACAGGTGCTCCAAGTGCATCATGGGACAATCCCCAATTTGAATAAAATTCGAACCTGGCACACTGTAATGTCAATGCTGATATGCTGGCCGGGATTTGGCTGGGCTCAGTACAATCCAAAGCCAGACAGATCACTGGACTTAATGAGAATGACTTACTCTATGCTGGCATCCACCCTCTACAAGATCAGCAAATTACAGCCAGGTTGTTACTCTTCTACAAAATCACTGAATGGCTGAGTGCTTCAGCCAGACCTCCACTCTTGCGCCAGTAATACAAGTGCTGCTGCATGATACCTCAACATTTTTTTCATTAGTTAAAAAAGTCCACATTAAATACCACCTATTATAAAGGATGCAGTAACTGGGCACTTAGAAACTAATAGTAAGATTGGGCAGAGTCAACATGGATTTATGAAAGGGAAATTCTGTTTGACAAACCTATTGGAGTTCTTTGAGGATGTAACTAGTGGAGTAGACAAAGGGGAACCGCTAGATGTGGTGTATTTGGATTTTCAGAAGGCCTTCGATAAGGTCCCACACAAGAGGTTGGTGAACAAAATTAGGGCACATGGAATTGGGGGTAATATACTAGCATAGATTGAGAATTGGTTAACAGACAGAAAACAAAGAGTAGGGATAAACGCGTCTTTTTCAGGATGGCAGGCTGTGACTAGTGGGGTACCGCAAGGATCGGTGCTTGGGCCCCAGCTATTCACAATCTATGTCAATGATTTGGATGAGGGGACTAAATGTAACATTTCCAAATTTGCTGATGATACAAAGCGAGGTGGCAGTGTCAGTTGTGAAAAGGATGTGAAGAGGCTTCAAAGGGATCTCGACAGGCTCAGTGAGTGGGCGAGAACATGGCAGATGGATTATAATGTCGATAAATGTGAAGTTATCCACTTTGGTAGAAAAAACAGAAATTTCCTATATGGTGAAAGATTGGGGAATGCAGATGCTCAAAGGGCCCTGGGTGTCCTTGTACATGAGTCACTGAAAGTGAATGTGCAGGTGCAGCAAGCCATTAGGAAGGCAAATGGTATGCTGGTCTTCATTACAAGAGGATTTGAGTACAGGAGTAAAGAAGTCTTACTCCAATTATATAGGGCCTTGGTGAGACCACACCTGGAGTACTGTGTACAATTTTGGTCTCCTTACCTAAGGAAGGATATACTTGCCACAGAGGGAGTGCAACGAAGGTTCACGAGATTGATTCCTGGGATGGCGGGACTGTTGTATGAGAAGAGATTGAGTAAACTAGGCATGTATTCTCTTGAATTCAGAAGAATGAGGGAGGATCTCATTGAAGCATACAAAATTATTACAGGGCTTGATAGGATGGATGCTGGGAGAATGTTTCCCTTGGCTGGGGAGTCTAGAACCAGGGGCCACAGCCTCAGGATAAAGGGTAGGCCATTCAGGACTGAGATGAGAAGAAATTTCTTCACACAGAGGGTGGTGAAACTTTGGAATTCTCTACCCCAGAGGGCTGTGGAGGCTCAGTCATTGGGTATATTCAAAACAGAAGTTGATAGATTTCTGACTAGTAAGGGCATCAAGGGATATGGCGATCGGGCCGGTGAATGGAGTTGAGGCAGAAGATCAGCCATGATCTCATTGAATGGCGGAGCAGGCATGAAGAGCCGAATGGCCTAATCCTGCTCCTATTTCTTATGTTCACTGATGAAACTTTATAAACAATATAATTTCCCGGAATTCTGCCTTTTATACACACAGGTTCAACTACCATTAACCATCACTTGCTGAATTGTGGCCATGGGAAATTGCTGACGAGCCTGTTTGAACCCAAGTACAATTTATCTAGGCTAATTAGCAATCAAGAGTATGAAATTTGCGAGCACGTGTCCTCATTACAGTAGTCTCTGGCTGCACAATGTTGTTATGCCATGAATTTAACAGGAAAAAAAGCCTTCTGAAATAGAAAAGAATACGGCTGGAGTAGACCTAATCAGGACAACGGAGGTCCAATCAGAGCAAGAGAATCTGAGATGGGGTTGGGGGGAGGAGAATGCATACTAAAGAAGATTAAAAGAGATAGTGGCCTAGAACTTTTTACAGGTGTGAAATGGGCGCCAAAGTGTCTAATATGGCAGGTGGCGCAGAGCGCATTGCGCATTTCAGACAGGAAGTGCACCACACGCCATATTGGTAAAGGCAAAAAAAAAAGAGGTGTTCAAGGCCCGCGCCTGAAACAGGAGTTAGGCCCTTAGCATTTGCAAATAGGGGGCCTAAAGCCTGTTTGAGGCTCCTTTTGCAAAATTGGAGTGGTGATGCGGCCTTTGTCTGTAATAGTGTGCTTTTTCATTTTTGTCTTAAATATTTTGCACTTCCTGCTAGTGGCAAGACAAGTAAAATACTTCTATAGCTGAAAGCCAGATCTACAACACCCACTCCATGTGCTTCCTTCCTCAGGTTAGAACTGAAGAAAACAACAACAAATTCTCATTTAGTGTACGTCAAATACGATTGTTCATGTTTCTGAAATTTTATTTGCCATATGACACCAACTGTAGAAACAACAGCAGTCCAGCCATATAGCAGTGAAACAACAGTGTGAGAAGGTACCCAAGGTTACACAATCTGCTTTGGGTCACTCAAGTGAGGCACAGCTCCACAGATGCATACGCAAACACATGCACGTAATGTTGCTCACTGACCTCGGACTGCCAGTGGCATTTCCAAAGATAGAAAATAGTTGACAAGGTAAAAAGAAAGACTTGCATTTATATAGCGCCTTTCACGACCACCGGATGTCTCAAAGCGCTTTACAGCCAATGAAGTACTTTTGGAGTGTAGTCACTGTTGTAATGTGGGAAATACGGCAGCCAATTTGCGCACAGCAAGTTCCCACAAACAGCAATGTGATAATGACCAAATAATCTGTTTTTGTTATATGTTGGTTGAGGGATAAATATTGGCCAGGACCCCGGGGATAACTCCCTTGCCCTTCTTCGAAATAGTGCCATGGGATCTTTTACATCCACCTGAGAGAGCAAATGGGACCTCAGTTTAACGTCTCATCTGAAAGACGGCACCTCCAACAGTGCATCACTCCCTCAGCACTGGAGTGTCAGCCTAGCTTTATTGTGCTCAAGTCCCTGGAGTGGGACTTGAACCCACAACCTTTTGACTCAGAGGCAAGTGTGCTACCTACTGAGCCACAGCTGACAAGGTAGTTAGCCCTTTTTGTATCATTAGAATACACCCAAGGACCTTTTCAATTTAAAACTTAAAACTTGAAAAGTCAGCTGAGGTGCAATAACAATACCACTGTCATTTTCGGTAAAATTGGTTGTGTTATACTGCAGTTCCACATTGGTACACTGTGAAAAGATTGTGCTGCACCAACTTAATAAATTCAATATAATTGAGGTATTAGAGAGATCACAAGATGCTTGGAACTAGATTTCCCACCCATTGGCTATGAATGGATGGTAAATATAGCCAATGGTGTGGAATTTAAAAAAATACATTGCCAAGGTGAAGAGGGGTTGCTCTCCAGCTAAGACACATCGGGGTTTATTTTCTTCTGTGTCCATAAATACCTGTCTGATCTATTTTAACACAGTTGTTATAACCTGTTTCAAATCTATTACATTAAAATAGCATGGGCTGGAACTTATGCAAATATATTAAAAACAGTGCAGAGAGAAAATTAAACCCAATTGTTCAGGATGAAGTCAGGGGCACTTAATTCTACATCTGACTGTATAAATATAGAGCATCCTGTTCATTTAATGTCAGGTTCAATGGCTTCTGGTCAGTCCAAATGTTAATACAATTAATTTAGCATTAATCTTAAGGATTGATTTCCTGGATATTATAAAATGATACTTTCAGTTTACTTTTGCAATAAGACAATGGGCTCATTTTTACAATGTGCTGCATTGTGAGATCATATCCATGCAGCCTTCTATTCAAGGGCAGGCTACATTGCAGACACCGTACAGGCACTGCTTTCCCTAATTATGAATTTGAGGCATCTGTGTATAGTGCACTATTAGCGACTGACCAATCAGGCAGCAATCCTGTTCTAGTAATTCTTCTGGCACAATCGGCATTCAGTTCTGTCACTGAATACAGATTAAACAGCAGCATCAAAACCATGTGCCAACAGTGAAGCTAAGCTTTTTCAGCTCAATATGATTGTATAATGCAGTTTAATTGGCTCCTTAAGCTGAAATAAATGAGATTTTGAGCAACTTCAAAGAGTCATCCTACCGGAGTGCTCCACCAGGCTATATTTATGTTCCTAATGGTCCCACGCCTCTCAGTGTACCTGTGTTGTTCAGGCGTGATGGGAAGTTGCGGAAGGGCAATATCAGCCAGGTTTGCAGGGCAAATCCCTTTAGCCCTAGCAACCATCCTCTGATGGCCCTGGATGGATGGAAAAGTGAGGGGACAGAGATGGATTGTCACAGAATGAAGGCATTGTGAAAGCTGCCAGAGAAACTGGTACATACTTGCACTATCCTTCTGTGGTGATCACACACCAGTTGAACATTGACTTCAATTTATTCATGAGGCACCCAGCTGTTTCTGGCTAGTTAATTTGCCACCTGAGTCAGCTCCAGAGTTAAAATGATGGTCAGTGTTTCCTGTGGGGAGGGGGGGGGCAATAAGTCGATTTTTGTGATTTTAACCGCTCACCTTCCCCAGTCCTGCCAGACGGGTTGGGTTAAAGTCAGGGCCGTAGTCTTATTGGTCATAGGTTCACTCCAGTGCCCTATCTGCCATATTTGGAATTTATTTTGAAATAAAAGGTTAAAATAACACTGAAGAAAATTCTACTTGTTAAAAAAAAGTCATTCAAAAGTTGATTTTTTAAAAGTCCTCTCTGAGTTAAAATTACTTCACTTCCGTCACCATGTTGGCCCACTTAACAATGTTCTCTTTGTGTTTCCTTTCTTTAAAATGTGTCCCCTAGTTCATCTGTTATTCATTCTTTATGATCATGTCTTGGTTCCACTCTTTACCACACACTTCAGACATCTACTTAGCTGCTTCTCACCTGGAAATCTTCTTCTGTTCTTCAATTCTGTCCTGATGTCTTTCAGGCTCACTGATCCGGCAGGACTTTCACAATACATCAAATTTTCATGCCTTTTTTCCACTCAGGCGTTGCCTGCTCGCGCAGTTTCATCTTTTCGTGAGACACTACCCACATGACCACTCACAAGGCTCTCAATGAAATATCTAGGTTTGACTTCGAACAGAAGATTTTCTTTTGTACAGTTGGCAAACGTATTTGGTGTTATTGTGAGGAAATTATTTAATCTATTAAACTAAATCAGTTTATGCAATGTGGTTGCTTACATGAAGCTGCTCAAGATTAAGCTGAACTAATTCAATTTCCTGATAGCTCAGTGAGTAAATCTCCTGTGGTATTGTGAATATTTCACAATTTTAATCGTTAGCTGCATTCCTTTAAGAGTTTCTGCCTTGCCAAATTTTATGCTCCCCCAACTGTAGAGGAAGATCTCTGTGCAAGATTTCTTCTGAGAGTAACTTATTCAAATTAGGAGGAGAGCCCTGTATTGCAAAATTCACCATGACCAGGCCCCTCTGAGCTGCTGGCAGCCACAAGCCTGCATCATTGGCCAGCTCAACCCTCTAAACCATTCGTGCAACATCGTGTATTGCAACTTCTTAGCATCAGTGCAAAGTGAAATCACCAGTTAAGTGTAAATGCAGCATTACAAGTATTTTATTTTCTCCTCTTCTGTCTTGCAATGTACCTTTCCCTGGGCACCTTCTTACAGGCCCCGATTAATTCCGCATAAACGACTGCAAGCAGCCGTGCAAAAGCCTTCTGATTTTTCTTCCTTCCCATCCTGGGATCTGTCGGATCTTTTCCTGTGGGGATTCAAGTGAAAGGGCCTAGTTCTTCCAACTGCTCAGCACACAGCAGTCGAGCATTATCATATAAGACTCCTGTGGAGACCAAGGCCAGAAATTTCTTTGGAGATGCTCCCACTCTGCTGCTGTAACTTTGCAGTGGAAACCCAGTTTTCACTGCACTTCAGACAAAGGTTCGCCGGCAGAGTGGGAGCAATTCCATGGAAATTTCTGGCTCAGCACAATTTAGTAAATCTAATTTTCTTTTTCTGGCGTGTTATAGAAAAGTTTTCATACACAATGATCAATGTCTGATTCAAGAAGATACCTGTTCGCTTTTAAGCAGAATTAATGTATGCTATATACTTAGGTTTTTATTTTAAACAAGTGTATTTTTTTCATTCTTCACCAGTCACAAAAAAAGTATGATTTTCAAGTGGTCTATTGATTAAGTATTTCATGTGAAATCTCTACAAAGGGAACAGTAGGAAATATCAGAAGCCATGATTGTAACAAAAATAGAGATGTGAGTAACATTTTAAAGAGTGGTGACTTAGGTGCTCACCCTAATATGGCAGAGAAGCCTGGCGCCGATCTCAGTTCTTAAGAGATCCAGTCTGCTTGTGGAACTATCATCAAGGCGTTTAAACATGAGAAAAAGTATTGAGAAAAACACAAACTGTAATTATATCTTACACTTTTACTGTCTACAATTCTGCTTCATTTATACCTACATTAGAACAGTGACTACACTTCATAAGTATATAATTGGCTGTAAAGTGTGTTGGGACGTCCTGAGTCATGAAAGGTGCGATATAAATTCAGGTTCTTTCATTCTTTACCTACAATGTTATACATGCCTGGTATTCTGAGTTTTAATGTGTGCAAGTTGCTTCATCCAGCTGCATATGCATTCAATTTAATTGGTGCAAGTCTACCAGCCTGGAGGTGGGATTACTTCAAAGTTGGATTGATAACTAGGTCAACTAGATTTGATTTATCATTCATTCTGTTGGCTCCCGCCATAATACCAGAGTTGGCACAATATAAATGCATGCGTACAGCCGTTTATGGAGCATCAAATACAACGTGCAGGCACTGGCCTAGAATTTCCGCAAAATGAGTTACACCACTATTGCCCCTTATAAAACAAAAAATTTCACCTGGGGGATAAAATAGTCAAGGTTTCACACTCTTCATCTTCTTAAAGCAACACTTGCGCAACTCACCCATCACAATGCACTCTGGTTAAGGGCGTATCTAACTCGGCATCTTGCAGTATGGCAACCCTGCTCCTCTCTCAGCAATTATTGACACACACAACCCGAAAACCGCTTCATCTATTTTAACAGCCTCATAACAACTGTTACTTCCACTCTCCCATAGGATCTGGCACACACTCTTCAACTGCTAGCCGTATCCTCATTTACTCTATCTTCTTACAGGATAAAATGGCACACAATGCCTGCCAAAGGTAGACCATCAGAGAGAGCATTGCCACCTTTAAACCACTCATTCTCTTTGAGGACAAGGCCATGCAGCTCATGGATACGCACTCAGCTTTTGTCATGAGAGAAGGCGAGGTCAGTGGCTTCTTGCCACCAGCAGATTAGTAACTGATCATCTACAGTATCACCCTGGCATCGCTCTGAAACATCTCACAAACAGAACCTTTTATAGTTGTGATGAAATAACCTGTGTTCATTGCTTCAGAACTGTACTGGTGCTGAATATTAGTTATTTCATGGTCCTTATTTTGAGATCCCAGTAAAATCAGTGCTAGGATTAGCTAGCTGCCTGGGCCAAGCTAGTCCACAGCGCATAGAGGTGACTGTGCATAAATCTTATTTGAATAATTAGCATAAGCTTTCAACACAACTAACAGCCTAACAGGAGATGTGCAAAGTCCAGCTAAGAGCTCAAATTTAAAGAGAGCAGCTATGTTTGACATTGCAGAGGACCCTTCACAGAGGACGCCAGTGCAACTAGGCTGGGAAGAGGTGGTGGTTAGGCTGAATGGTCTGTAGAGTACATCGGTGCCATCTTTGCTGTTCTATATTCTTAGGAACCCTGCCACCCATCAAACATTCTGCATCCTTGTTAGCTGACATTGTTAACGGTTCTCTCTCCTCAGGTACTGTTCCCTCTCCCTCAAATCTGCCATCATCACCCCTCTCCTCAAAAAAAACAACCCTTGACCCTGCCGTCCTTGCAAACTACCGCCCCCTCTTCAACCTCCCTTTCCTCTCCAAAGTCCTTGAACATGTTGTCGCCTCCCAAATCTGTGCCCTTCTTTCCCACAACTCCATGTTTGAATCCCTCCAATCAGGTTTCCGCCCCTGCCACAGTACTGAAACAGCTCTCATTAAAGTCACAAATGACATCCTTTGTGACTGTGACAAAGGTAAACTATCCCTCCTCGTCCTTCTTGACTTGTCTGCAGCCTTTGACACGGTTGACCACGCTATCCTTCTCCAACGCCTCTCCACCATCGTCCAGCTGGGTGGGACTGCACTCGCCTGGTTCCATTCTTATCTATCTAATCGTAGCCAGAGAATCAGCTGCAACGGCTTCTCTTCCCGCTCCCGCATCATTACCTCTGGTGTCCCCCAAGGATCTATCCTTGGCCCCCTCCTATTTCTCATCTACATGCTGCCCCTTGGTGACATCATCCGAAAACACAGTGTCAGTTTCCACATGTACGCTGATGACACCCAGCTCTACCTCACTACCACTTCTCTCGACCCCTCCACGGTCTCTAAATTGTCAGACTTGACATCCAGTTCTGGTTGAGCAGAAATTTTCTCCAATTAAATATTGGGAAGACCGAAGCCATTGTTTTCGGTCCCCGCCAAAAACTCCGTTCCCTAGCCACTGATTCCATCCCTCTCCCTAACATCTGTGCAAACTTGGTGTCATATTTGACCCTGAAATGAGCTTCCAACCACATATCCGCGGCATAAGTAAAACCGCCTATTTCCACCTCCGTAACATCGCCTGTCTCCACCCTTGCCTCAGCTCATCCACTGCTGAAACCCTCATCCATGCCTTTGTTACCTCTAGACTTGACTATTCCAACACACTCCTGGCTGGCCTCCCACAATCTACCCTACGTAAACTTGAGATCATCCGAAACTCGTCACCCATGTCATAACTCGCACCAAGTCCCGTTCACCCATCACCCCTGTGCTCGTTGACCTACACTGGCTCCCGGATAAGCAACGCCTCGATTTCAAAATTCTCATCCTTGTTTTTAAATCCCTCCATGGCCTCACCCCTCCCTATCTCTGTAATCTCCTTCAGCCTCACAACCCCCCTGAGATATCTGCGCTCCTCTAATTTGCCCTCTTGAGCATCCCTGATTATAATCACTCAATTGAGAGGTCGCACAACACCAGGTTATAGTCCAACAGTTTTATTTGAAATCACAAGCTTTCGGAGCTATCGATTTGCTCCTTCCTCAGGTGAAGTAAATTAGATACAGAATCTCCAAAGCATATATAGATGGAAAACAAAGAATGTGTACTTTACAATTGCAGACCAATAAATTAAATCATCCTGACTATCTGCCGAGGTGTGATAAAGTTAATTAAGTCAGCCAGGAAGGTACCACATCAAAGACATAGCAAGATACAACTGAGACAATGAGGTGTAGTCGCAGGGGTTCTAACGTGTCAAAAGCTGCCGTCTGTATGTAAAACGAAAAGCTTTAACATTTTTTTCACTCAACCATTGGTGGCTGTGCCTTCTGTTGCCTAGGCCCTCAGCTCTTGAATTCCCTGCCTAAATCTCCCCACCTCTCTTTCCTCCTTTAAGACACTCCTTGAAACCTACCTCTTTGACCAAGCTTTTGGTCACCTGCCCTAATGTCTCTTTACGTGGGCTTGGTGTCAAATTAAAGGTCCCAGCAGATTGGAAAACCGCAAATGTAATGCCCCTATTCAAGAAAGAAGACAGAAACCAGGAAACTATAGACCAGTTAGCCTAACATCTGTCATTGGGAAAATGCTGGAATCCATTATTAAGGGAGTAGTAGCAGGACATTTAGAAAATCATAATGCAATCAAGCAGTGTCAACATGGTTTTACGAAAGGGAAATCGTGTTTGACAAATTTATTAGAGCTCTTTGTGGATGTAACGAGCAGGGTGGATCAAGAGGAACCAATAGATGTAGTGTATTTGGATTTCCAAAAGGCATTCGATAAGGTGGCGCATAAAAGGTTACTGCACAAGATAAGAGCTCACGGTGTTGGGGGTAATATATTAGCATGGATAGAGGCTAACTAACAGAAAACAGAAAGTCGGGATAAATGGGTCATTTTCAGGTTGGCAAACTGTAACTAGTGGGGTGCCGCAGGGATCAGTGCTGGGGCCTCAACTATTTACAATCTATATTAATGACCATGATGAAGGGACTGACTGTACTGTTGCCAAATTTGCTGACGATACAAAGATAGGTGGGAAAGGAAGTTGTGAGGAGGACTCAAAGAGTCTGCAAAGGGATATAGATAGGTTAAGTGAGTGAGCAAAAATTTGTCAGATGGAGTATAATTGTGGGAAAATGTGAGGTTATCCACTTTGGTAGGAAAAATAGAAAAGCAAAATATTATTTAAATGGAGAGAGACTACAGAATGCTGCGGTACAGAATGATCTGGATGTCCTCGTATATGAAACACAAAAGGTTAGCATGCAGGTACAGCAAGTAATTAGGAAGGCAAATAGAATGTTGGCCTTTATTGCAAGGGGGATGGAGTATAAAAGTAGGGATGTCTTGCTACAACTGTACAGGGCGTTGGTGAGACCACACCTGGAGTACTGCGTACAGTTTTGGTTACCTTATTTAAGGAGGGATATACTTGCATTGGAGGCTGTTCAGAGAAGGTTCACCAGGCTGATTCCTGAGACGAAAGGGTTGTCTTATGAGGAAAGGTTGAGCAGGTTGGGCCTATACTCATTGGAGTTTAGAAGAATGAGAGGTGATCTTATTGTAACATATAGGGGGGAAAATTGGCTCGCGCCCCCTTTGGGGCGATATCTTTTAGCGCCCCAAAAAAGTTAGCACCCCCGCGCCCGAAATTGAATGGTAGTGCCCCAAGCAGGAGGCGGGGCGCTACTGGAAGCGCTCCCCCTCCCTCTTGGGGCGCTCCCATTGAATATCGCGGCGCTACGTACTGCAGGCCTCCCTCCCCTGATTAAAGGGAGGGGCCTAACGCGGCGTGCACCGGGGCCCTGCTGGACCACCAGGGAGCGGGGTGCCAGCAAAGGAGCCCGGCAATCAAGAGACGGCCCAAAAAAAAAGGCCGCCTGGCACCTGCCCTTTAATTATCGCTGCCCCGACCGCAAAAATGCCCCCCTGACCCTGTCGGACATAGCGTCCGGCGGTAGGTCAGGGGGCGCGAGTCAAGTTTGCAGTCGGGGCGTGAGCAGGGCATTGGGCACGGCAATGACGTCATCGCTGGAGGTGCAGCGCCGCGGGGTGCTACCGGCTACCGCCGCCGCTAACCTCCCACTCAATTTTGTGGGAGGCATTAGCGGCACCGCGCCCGGGTACTAGTTTCTTTGCACCCTGTTAGCGGCCCCTTGGGGCACTAACGGGAGGCGCAAAACAACTGAACTTTCCCCCCATAAGATTCTGAGGGGGCTTGACAGGGTGGATGCTGAGAGGATGTTTCCCCTCGTGGGGGAATTTAGAACTAGGGGGCATAGTTTCAGGATAAGGGCTCACCCATTTAAGACGAAGATGAGAAACAATTTCTTCTCTCAGAGGGTCGTGAATCTTTGGAATTCTTTACCCCAGAGAGCTGTGGAAGCTGAATCAGTGAATATATTCAAGGCAGAGAGAGACAGATATTTGAGCTACCGGGGAGTCAAGGGTTATGGGGAAAAGGCAGGGAAGTGGAGTTGAGGCCAAGATCAGATCAGCCATGACCTTATTGAATGGCGGAGCAGGCTCGAGGGGCCCAATGGCCTACTCCTGCTCCTATTTCTTATGTTCTTATAATACTCCTGTGAAGTGCCTTGAGACGTTTTACTACGTTAAAGATGCTATATAAATACAAGTTGTTGTCCTCTTAAGCTGATGACTACTTTTCATGGAGAAATTGATGAGTGCGTTGCTCCTTGAAAACAAAGCTTCTGTCATTTGTTTGATGTCTTTGTAGACATTTATAGATTTAGTATATATCATAAGTGGTGGCATGGAAGGACCCAGTTGGATAAAAAAAATGCACACCCACTGGAAGAACCATGCCTATGGTACAGCTTAGCCAGAGGTTAGGTTTCAAGATAGCTATGTGGCAGCATCCTTTGTGAAAAGGAGATAACAAAGACATGCCCCTTCTGAGATGCCCAGAAAGGACTGATTGGGGCAGAAAATGCAGATCCTGAGGTAAATATCCATACAGAACATGTGAAATACAGTTACACTTGCCTTTCTTGTTCCCTCAAGAATGGCTCTTCCTCTTCCAAATCTAAGAGTGTACTGGAACCCCCAAAGGAATTCTATCCTGCCTACATTGGCTGCACAAGCGAAATAGCAGTTGGAAGCAAGATGATAGTAAGAAACAGAGATAGAAATAAAACATTTACAATACAAAAAGTCAGGTCTGAACAGCAAAAAAATGCATGTACCAATACAAATGTAGATAACGCAATATGATAAGCAAAAGAAAAACCAATTTACAATATACAATTTAAAAGTGACATTCACCTTTAAGAAACCAACTTCTACAGGCCATGTTATCCATATACTGCAGTGCTTGTTTCACATAAGCGAGGAAATGGCAAGAAAGTCATAAGATTCAGCAAAATACCTAATTAAATCATTTTTGCAGCCTTAGTGAGGCTTGCATTGGTGGCCGTGCCTTCTGTTGCCTAGGCCCTAAGTGCTGGAATTCCCTCCTTTAAGATGCTCCTTAAAACCCACCTCTTTGACCAAGCCAAAACAAAAGCGAAATCTGAAATAAAAACAGCTTATGCTGGAAATACTCAGCAGTGTGGAGAGAGAAACAGAGTTAATGGGCCGTATTTTCCGATCGGAGGCCTCTGATCTGGAAACATCTACGAACTTACCTGAGGGCTCCCGAGGCGCCCTATACTTCTGCTCCTGGGCCTCTTCAAACTCCAAGTGCGCAGGGCCCACGTATCCCAGAGGCGCAGGCAGTTCACAAGCGTCCCTGGGATCACGTGAGCCATGGGGAGCCAATAGAAGAAGGGAATCTTGACAGATAGACCGGTCAAATATATGAATGGAGATCACCCCAAACACAAAGTAAAACTTTAAATAAATTTTTAAAAAACCATCACCTTTTTAAAATTAGTTGAAATTACAATCAATTTAATATTTTAAACAAAAATTAAATTTTTTGAAAAAAATAATTAAAGTTTTTTACTGGGCTAAAAATAAACTTACCTTTTTTTTTAAAAAGTATTTTTTAAATGATAAATGAGTGAATTTTTTTAAAAACTTTTTTCAACTCTTATCCTGGTAAAAGCAGGCCTTATGCTTTTACAAGGCATAAGAATTCTAAGAGTTTTCTGCAGGCGGAGGGTCTCCAGAAAGCGAAACTATCCGCCCGCAGAGGCCCTTCTCCAGGGCAGGCGTCCGATCTGTCAAGAGCATTCTTGACAGATCAGAAATGCTGGTTTTCAGCGCATGCGCTGTGCATGCCTGAAACCGGCATTTCCGATGTCCCTACGGGTGGGTACACAGCGCGTACACACCCGTAGGGACTGGAATATCCGGCCCAATGTTTCAGATCGATGACCCTTCGTCAGAACTGGAAAAAGTTAGAGATGTAAGCAAGTGCAGGGGCAGGGAAAGGGGGGGGAGGGGAGGAAAGAACAAAAGGGAAGGTCTGTGATAGGATGGAAGGCAGGAGTGATTAAAAGACAAAAGGGATGATGGTGCAAGACAAAAGGAGATGGTAATGGGACAAGTTAAGAAACAAAAGATGAGTCTAGATGATGTGTAAATGGGAATGGCAGAATCATCAACAGGTGCCATGTGAAAAAAAAAAATAGGGGCAGAGGTTATGGTCTGAAATTGTTGAACTCAATGTTGAGTCCAGAAGGCTGTAAAGTGCCTAATCAAAAGATGAGGTGCTGTTCCTCGAGCTTACCTCCACTTCACAAAGGATGCTTACTGGGAGAGAGGTGAAGGGGTGAGAGTAGAAGTGCGGGAAATAGAACGGACACGGTCGAGGGCCATGTTAACCATGGTAGAGGGGGATCCTCGGTTGAGGAAAAAGGAAGACATATCGGAAGCACTGGTATGGAAGGTGGCATTGTCAAAGCAGATGCGACGGAGACGGAGAAACTGGGAGAATGGAATAGAGTCCTTACAGGAAGCGGGGTGGGAGGAAGTGTAGTCCAGGTAGCTGTGGTAATCAGTGGGCTTATAGTGAATGTTTGTCAATAGCCTATCCCCAGAAATGGAGAGAGAGAAGTCGAGGAAGAGAAGGGAAGAGTCGGAGATGGACCATGTGAAGGTGAGGGAAGGGTGGAAATTGGAAGCAAAGTGAATGACATTTTCTAGTTCAGGGAGAGAGCAGGAAACGGCACCAATAGAGTCATCAATGTACTGGAAAAAGAGGTGAGGGAGGGGACCGGAGTAGGACTGGAACAAAGAATGTTCCACATATCCCATGAAAAGGCAGGCATAGCTAGGACCCATGCGGGTTCACATAGCAACACCTTTAATTTGGAGGAAGTGAGTGGAGTCAAAGGAGAAGTTGTTCAATGTGAGAACAAGTTTAGCCAGGCGGAGGAGGGTGGTGGTGGATGGGGAGTGGTTGGGTCTCTGTTCAAGGAAGAAGCGGAGCGCCCTCAGGCCGTCCTGGTGGGGGATGGAGGTGTAGAGGGATTGGATGTCCATAGTGAAAAGGAGACGGTTGGGGCCAGGAAACTGGAAGCTGTTAAAGTGGCGGAGGGCATCGGAAGAGTCGTGGATGTAGGTGGGAAGAGACTAGACAAGGGGAGAAAAAATGGAGTTGAGATAGGAAGAAATCAGTTCGGTGGAGCAAGAACAGACTGAAATGATGGGCATCCCAGGGCAGTTCTGTTTGTGGATCTTGGGAAGGAGGTAGAAGCGGGCTGTGTGGGGTTAGGAAACTATGAGGTTGGCGGCCGTGGAGGGAAGATCTCCAGAGGAGATGAGGTTAGTGACAGGCTTGGAAATGATGGCTTGATGTTTGGTAGTAGGGTCATGGTCCAGGGGGAGGTAGGAGGAGGCGCAGCCTCCGCAAGGTAGAGGACGGTTCGCCAAACAACAACAGTGCCACCCTTGTCAGCAGGTTTAATGACAATGTTGGGGTTGGATCTGAGAAAACAGAGTGCTGCAAGTTCAGAGGGAGGTGGGTTGGTGTGAGGGAGGGGAGCAGAGAAATTGAGATGGCCGGCGTCACGCCGGCAGTTCGCAATGAAAAGATCTAGAGAGGATAAGAGGCCAGAGGGAGGGGTCCAGGTAGAACGAGAATTGTGAAAACAGGAGAAAGGGTCTGCTGTGCTGGGGGGAAGACTCCTGGCCAAAGAAGTGCCGAGCTTGAAATTCATTGAGGTGGGGACGTAAGGGGATGCTTTTGGTCATCTGCCCTAATTTCTCCTATGTGGCTCGGTGTCAAATTTTTTGTCTTATAATATTCCTGTGAAGCGCCTTGGGAAGTTTTACTACGTTAAAGGCGCTATATAAATACAAGTTGTTGTTGTTGTTGCATTGGCCAGCAGTACCCTTCGCAAGGCTGCACTGCACCAACAGTCTCATAAAAATGGCCACCATATTTTTTTATAAAGAGCAGCGTAGACTGAAACAATCCACAAATTCAAATCAAACATTATTATAACGTGGCCTTTGGTGCGGATTAACACTGAGGCAGCATTTCAAATGGCCCACTTTGAGGGAATGGCAGAAAAGTATATGAGGGAGCTGTTTCTCCATCATTTCCATTTACTTTTAATATTTAAGTACCGCATTTCAGTTGGAGAAAAAAATTTTAAAATCTTGAGTTATCGCTCGTCTCTTTGGGGATTAAGGTTTTCTGATTTAAAAGGAAAACTCAATTTCAATAGTGTATCCAGGTTTAACCTTGATCTACATTTCTTGAGATCTTAGAAAAGTCGAGGTAAAATCCCTCATGTGACAAATGCAAAAAATAGTTCCTTTAAGCATAATTATACTTATATATCCCCTTCCCTCCAATAAAAGCCAATAGTGGCTCTAAAAATTCAGACAAAATTGAGAACAAAATGTTCACACTGAAAAAATTACTCTGTCTGAATATTAATGTTAACACCTTCATTAAAAGAGCAGAAAAAGCAATTGAAGCAAACACATTCATTATTTGTGGGGTAATATTGACGCAACATAATTCAAGGCCCTGGATTGTGCCAGGATACAATGGCCCGCAACATTCTCTGAACTGCTGTCCCTCAGCCGCACTTGAAGTGAAGTTAATAGTGGCAGAGAGGGAACAGGTCCGAGGAAATTCCGGGCAACTGTTTTTTCCCCCCCAGTGTTAGTGATGGTGTAGAAATTGGATCACCTCGAATCGGGCCATGATTCCGGTGCAGTGGATGCTGAATGCGCCGAATGAGGTTGGCAGCAGGATCATGGCAAATTGGTTCGCCGGCCTCATTGGATAGTACCGGGGAGCTGTGGGCACCAGTCGCAACTCCAGCTTCCCAGTTGCGCGGGGGGAGTGAATTTGGTTGGCTGGGATGTCAGCCGAAAACCTCAGCTGAATCCAAGGATTGGCGGGGGCGGGGGGGCACTCCTGCTCTTCCTGGCTCCATATTCGGGTAAGTAAAAGAACTTTCAACTTACCTTTTGTTTAGCAGTCTCCAGCGATCCCTTTAAGGACCACTAGTGTGGCTCCTGTGCGCCTCAGAAAACTAACCACAGCAGGCATGGCATATGCTGTTGTCAGTCGCAAATTAATTTTATAAAGAAACGGTCCCCCGATTTGCATAAGCAATGCACCTAACTCCAGTTTCAGGTGGGCTGCAGGGCACCCTAACCAATATAGCATGAAGCGCACTTCCAACAGAGACTGAACGCGCACATGCCGCATGCCATATTGGGGTCCTTTAGCACCCGTTCTTCACTCGAAAATGGGTGCTGTGCAGTAAAATTTCTAGGCCAATATATCCATTTGCACTATAACCAGTCAAATTAAATATTCGACATCATCAACATAGTTTTTTTTTATTCGTTCATGAGATGTGGGCAGTTGCTGGCAAGGCTAGCAATTATTGCCCATCCCTAATTGCCCTTGAGCAGGTGGTGGTGAGCCGCCTTCTTGAACCGCTGCAGTCTGTGTGGTGAAGGTGCTGTTAGGGAGGGAGTTCCAGGATTTTGACCCAGCGACGATGAAGGATCGGCGATATACTTCTAAGTCAGGATGGTGTGTGACTTGGAGGGGAACCTGGAGGTAGTGGTGTTCCCATGCACCTGCTGCCCTTGTCCTTCTAGGTGGTAGAGGTCGCGGGTTTGTGAGGTGCTGCCGAAGAAGCCTTGGCGAGTTGCTGCAGTGCATCTTGTAGATGGTACACACTGCAGCCACGATATGCCGGTGGTGGAGGGAGTGAATGTTTAAGGTGGTGGATGGGGTGCCAATCAAGCGGGCTGCTTTGTCCTGGATGGTGTCGAGCTTCTTGAGTGTTGTTGGAGCTGCACTCATCCAGGCAAGTGGAGAGTATTGCATCACACTCCTTACTTGTGCCTTGTAGATGGTGGAAAGGCTTTGGGGAGTCAGGAGGTGAGACACTCGCCGTAGAATACCGAGCCTCTGACCTGCTCTTGTTGCCATAGTATTTATGTGGCTGGTCCAGTTAAGTTTCTGGTCAATGGTGACCCTCAGGATGTTGATGGTGGGGGATTCGGCGATGGTAATGCCGTTGAATGTCAAGGGGTGGTTGTTGGAGATAGTCATTGCCTGGCACTTCTGTGGCACGAATGTTACCTGCCACTTAGCAGCCCAAGCCTGTATGTCGTCCAGGTCTTGTTGCATGCGGGCATGGACTGCTTCATTATCTGAGGATTTGCGAATGGCACTGAACACTGTGCAGTCATCGGCGAACATCCCCATTTCTGACCTTATGTTGGAGGGAAGGTCATTGATAAAGCAGCTGAAGATGGTTGGGCCTAGGACACTGCCTTGAGGAACTCCTGCAGCGATGTCCTGGGGCTGTGTTGCATTTATCTTTGCAAATATATTACCAAAGACAGTTTAAAATTAACCAGAAAACAAGGACAATATCTTGTAATATACTGAGGAGATGAGGATTGACAGATCAGTCTTCAGTGAAACAGCTACTGTTTAAGCCTTTTATTCTGGTCCTTGACTTTTGAAAAATGATCATATTGGAGCTATGTTTTGCTCTTTTTCAAATAAAAAGTTAAATGGCCTTATTTTATGAAAAATAAAGAACTCAAATCAAAATGGCTTTGGTACATGCTGTTTTATTCTTGAGCATTCAATCTGAATTCCGATATCCATGTAATTCAATTTCAATAATGGGAATAAAAGAAAACTAGCCAATCTTGATGCACATGTAACAATGCTACTTTCACACTTTGCAAGCATCAAAATTGGCCAATATAAATGATGAGAATTGAGTGCATTCAGCTGCAAAGCATACAAAGCTTTGTAAAAATAGAACAAGAATTCAGAAAGGCTATTTCACAAACATGGAGATTAAAGTCCTGATTAATAGAGTTTGGGGAGAGGTTCAGAGTCGAGGAATATGGCAGCATGTTTCCGGCCAGGTCAACTCGGGGTTCATCACTTGGAGATCTGGGAGGAGGTCTGGAAGAAGATCTGGTCTTAACATGGAGTTGAAGGGCATCTATGGGTGATTAGTTATAGTGGGCTTTGTTAAAGATAATGGCCCGTATTTTGCGGTCAGCGGTGAAGGAACGGCGCTCGTCGTTCATTACGCTTACAGCTGCCCACAGTTTTTTGTGAGCTTCTGAGTGGCAACTTACGGTATTTAGTGATGCTTTTCAGCATGGTGCCCTCTACAGGGGATCTGTGGCATGTGAGAGCAGGACAAACAACAGCATGTCTCTTCAACCAATCAGATTGAAGACTCCTCACTGAGGCACGTAGGCCACTAAATTCGGCTCCGTAACGTCTGTTTTTTCGGCGCTACACGTGCCGATTTGGATCCAAAATGGTGTTCGCGAGAATACTTCTGGCGCGGACCTCACCCTCAGCAAAGAACAGTATGCAACATCTCCGCTTCACTGAGGAGGTGCTCACTAAAATCTTCCACCTGCTGCAGGCAGAATTGCAGCCTCAGGGCAAGCTGAGGACGGCTTTGCCAGTGGCTGTGAAGGTGAGCGTGGCTATGAATCTTTATGCGTCGGGCTCCTTCCAGGCTGGAGCAGGCAATATTTCCAACCTCACCCAGTTTGCCGTGCACTGTTGCACAAGGGAGGTCACTGAGGCTCTGTATACAAAGAGAGGTGAATACATTTCATTCTCTCTTGCCAGAGAGAAGCAGGTGGAGTGAGCATGCGGCGTCATCAGGATAGCAGGCTTCCCCATGATGCAGGGTACCATTGACTGCGCACACACAGGTGCCCCATGTGAAATTGAACTGTACCACAACCAGAAGGGAATCCACTCCCTCAATGTCCAGCTAGTGTGCGACCATACTCAGCGCATCATGCAGGTGATTGCTCAGTATCCTGCTGCGGCAGTCTGCTGTCCCATCTGCATTTGAGCCACCACGACAAACCAGAGAGTGGCTACAGGGCAACAAGTGTTATCCACTGAAAACCTGGCTCATGACTCCGGTGCGCAACCCAAGCACATGTGGGCTGCATGCATAAAACGAAAGCCATGCTGCCACACCGAATGTGATTGAGCAGACCATTCTGCTGCCTGGACCACTCTGGAGGAGCCCCGCAGTACTCACCAGAGTGCGTCTCAAGATTTGTCGTCGTGTGCTGCATGCTGCACAACCTCGTCATCATGAGGGCACAGCCCTTGCCAGCACATATACGCCGAAGAGCTGAAGAGGAGAAGGAAGAAGAGAAGGAGAAGGAAGAGGAGGAGGAGGATGAGGAAGGGAGGAGCCCCTTTCTGGCCGAGTTGTCCGTGATCAACTCATCTGACTGCGGTACCAGTGAACGTAAACCCAATTCCCCATTCAGCAACAGTCCCACACCTTCCCTTCCCTCTGTTATCGTCCTCTTGGTCACAATGCTACAATAAATACCACCACGAAACAAACATTCCAGACCAACTTTATAAATCAAACCATCCAATATTACATATCAAAGTCAACTAATTACCCTTGTGCTTTCCCTTAGTGCCTGTCTTCCTTGTGTCTTTGCCTGTTCTAGTGCTCCTACGCAGTGCTACCCCAGTGACTGCAGCATGGCTGGTGGAAGGCTGCTGACTTTCAGTGCAGGACACTGCAGATGGCCTTGGAGGATGACCTCAAGCACCTCTGGGCCTAGCAGGCCCGGCTTCAGACTGCACCAGCTCGGCATGGGCGGCAGCAGTCTGGGCTGGCTGGCTGACAGGCAAAAAGCAAGAGCACTGGCGAGGTGGCAGTGGTGGGAGCACGAATGCTGTCATCCTGAGAGGACAACAGGTGCGTGCTCCACGGAGCCACTGCCAATCTCCTAGGGCAGTGCCTCAGCAATCCCAGCAATCTGTTGGAGGACAGATTGCTGCACTACTGTGACACCCTGCAAGTCCCTTTCAACACTGGTAACTGCAGCCACGATGGCAGCAGTCTGAGCTTGTGTGGTAGCAAGCTAAGCTTACATGACAGAAATCTGCGCTTCCACTGCAGCACCCAGACGTTGGGTGGCTTCTGCTTGTGCTGCAATGGAAGCTGAGACTTCGGCCATCAGACACTGCATCATGGTTGAGTTGACAAGTGCGTTAATGGAGTTGTCAATCACTTCCATGCTGAAAAGGATGGGCTCCAAGCTCTGTGCAAAGCCTTGTGCAAGGTTGGTGCCAGGCTCCTCCATGCTCCTTAACACTGCACTCAGGCTTTCTGGCAGAGCTGCCAATGCACCAAGCATTTCATTGAACATACTCATCAGCCTTCTTTTGTAGGCCGCCCTATTGAAGTCCTCATCTGAGTCCTGTGCAGCAAAACTCATGTGCGACCTCGCCCTCCGGGGAGCGTTACCCTTTCACTCTGCCCAGGTTACAGGCCACTCATGCCTGGTGTCTCACCATGTGTAGATCCCGTGTCTAACCTATCCTCTATTATGCGGAGTGTCAGTATCTAAGCTGGTGGCTCCAAGTGTGAAATCGCGTGATGGTGCGTCTTCAGCCTCTCTGCCTTCTTCCTCTTGCATTACTTACTTCTCCACCACTGCCTGGCCAGGTGGCAGTTCTTGGCTATTTGAAAGGAGAAAGGCACAAGGGTAGGGTTGCGGTGAGGGGAGGGGGGTGAAAACAAAAGCTCCATGCTTACAACATCTGCAGCTTGTAAATCAGAAGAGATTGTGGGATGAGGAGGAAATGGAATGTGAGAAGGAGGATTAGGTATGAGGATACAGTCACCTTGAATTGTTTCAGACCCGCCACAGGCCACGGGCTCAGCGATGGCCACTCCAATGATCTCCAGCACCGTCTCCTCCATAGCGGTTAGGTCATGCAGATGCACCTGTCTCCCTGCGGGTAGCTCCTGCTGCCTCCTGTTATGAGCCACCTTATGCTGCAAGAGAGAGGGAAGTGTGTCAGTGGGTGTGATGCAATGTGTTTGGGTGTTGTGCCTGTCATGGTTGAATAGCTGGCAGTGTGTGCAAAGTGTTAAATGTGGGTGTGAGGCTTGCAGCAGTGCTAAGTGTGTGAGGGTGAGGTGAAGCTATGAATGTGAGGTATGAGTCATGATTGATAGAGATTGTTGGTAGGTGAGTGAAGGGGGTGGTGAATTGAGCAATGTCTGAGCCTAGTGGTTCAGTTATAAGGATATGGCATTTGAGGATGAATTTACTAACCTTGGCCACTCGTGTGAGGTCATTAAACTTCTTGCGGCACTGCATCAAGGTCCTCAAAGCTACACTGCTGGCATTGATGACGATGGCTATCTGCACCCATTGCCTTCTCAGTGTTCGCCTAGAGGGCCTCCTGGCCCCCTGTGGATGCAGGACCTCTCTCCTCCTGTCCACCTCCTGCACCAAGGCCTCCAGTGCTGAGTCAGAGAATCTTGGAGCCTGCTCTTTGCCTTGTTGTGCATTTACTCTGTGTTGTTCCTGCTCAGACTCTGTTCTCCAGCTAGTTGAATCACCTGCTGCAGCCAGAATGCACCTCCCCTTTAAGAGGTGCAGGCTGCCTTTAAGTAGTGCAGGCTGCCTTTAAGTAGTGCAGGCTAGCTTTAAGTGACGCTAGCCTCACACGAACTTGGGCCCCCTGCTGAGGCATGCAGCCACTCAGCAGCACATTCAGCACTGGGCTGTACGCCACAATCATTATAATTAGCAGACAGCACAAAGTTTGCGTACTAATGGGCGTGGGTTGATCACGTCTCGCGATCCCCACGCCCGTTTTCGGGGGCAATCGAATTTTTAGCCCGCAGAGTCTAAACCAGGAAGTATAAATTGGAATATTTAATTCATTGTAAAATCATATACAGAAAGCGAAATAAAGAGAGGGAAAGAAATATGGGATTAAGAGAGAGAGATAACAGAGACAGAAAGAAAAAGTAAAAACAAAATTATTTTAATTAAAACAAAATCTCCAACAGTAATTAAATTCTGAAGGAATGAGACTCCATACTTGTAAAATGTAATTTTCAGTGCCAGAGAGGTTGTTTAGCAGTAATTAAGACTTACCACACTGTTAAAAATTCACTTACACCTGAATGCACCAGCCCCAACTTTTTCTAGCATGTTTAGTGGCTTATTAGTGGGTAAGTACAGCAACATCACGCCCTTCGTGTATTTTAATACCAAATCTCTCGGCAAGGTACCGGTGCAGCAAAGCTTGTGGTGGAGCAGGGCAAATCGGACAGCAACTTCCGGAGTTCCGCGTATAACTGTGCATGTGTGGACACTCAAAGTTGCTTTCCAATTTAATCATTAATACCTGTGAGTGCTGATAGCCTCACTGTTATTTCTATCGCAAAATCCGGGCCCATGAAATAAGTGCAATCTTCCCACAATCAAATAAATGAATGTAATGCCAGGTGGCACATGAGCCCTAATATGGAGTTAAAAGGCATACAAGTATGATTCTTTTCAGTGTGCTTTGTTAAAAAATTATTCTTCACACAAAGAGTGAACCTTATAGCAGGCAGCACATCAACCTCCATTGTTAATTCATGCATAGTCCTGTTTAAAAACCAAATTTGCACTGAACAGTAGGACAAAGAGTTTAACAGTTGGTAGATCATCCCAGGAGAACCCATTGACAGAACCTGAACACTACATGGTGCAGACCATAGGAAATGAAGCTCTGAGAGGTGTTGGTCCTTACAAGGTTGGAAGGCTGGACAGATCATTCTGTTATGTGCCATATTAATTGTACATTTTATGCAAATAATGGGCCATCGTTTATCTTCACAGAGCATGGAGAACCTAAGCTTATCAGAAGCACAAACTGTCATGACTCATTCTTTAATAAAGCAGCAGTCCAGATACATCAATTGGATGAGCAGTGCATAATGAAGATTTAGCACAGGTGGGGACTGCTGAGGAGCCAGCAAGTAGAGAGGGTGGAGATCACATCTGCTGAAGTTAGTTGCCTCATACTGCTTTCCAACATGGGATGTACTGTGTTGAGAACACAGTGGCTTCAGAGCCACAGCCGTGCAAGGGATGGAAAACTGGTTGTCTGTACTTCTGTCTGTTATTGAACACCAGTGGCAACTGCAGTTTTGGTCCCAGTATTGTATGCTGTTGACATAGCAATAAAAGCATCTCTCATGAATGCTCTCACTGCTGCTATAGCTGTTTTCAAAGAAATTCTGTACCATGGGTTTCAGGCACCACATCTGACAGCACTGCATCTCCAGCAGAGGGCACTCCTGGGACTGATACATATGTATCAGAGTAGGTCATAAATCAAACTAAATCCGAGGTAGCTTACCAGTTTCCCAATAGTAAATCACCACTGTCGACTCTTCAGTTACAAAAGTACTTAGGAGTAAGGTACAAGCAATGCAAGTAAGGTACAAGCAATATAAGTAAGAAGTATAAGAATCACAAGAGTAATTTAAAAACACCTCAGAAAATCTCCTTGAAGACTTATATCACATGCATTAAGAACCAAATGCATGCAAAAACCATGTGCATTAATTCAGTAAATATAATTATCATATTGAATTTATCTCGAGTCTGTGATTCTTTTATTGGGCAGCAAAAGGAATGTCACTGCCGTGGAATATCCTTGGAGCTGCTCCCGCTCTGCTGCCATAACTTCGTCGGAAGTGTGGTGGAAGTCCCCGTTTACGCGCGTAACCATGGTTTCCATCGCAATTCCAGTGAAGTCACGGTGACGGAGTGGGAACAGCTCTGAGGAAATTCCTGGCAATTGTTTTCAAAAGTAGAACAAAATTAACAACAGCTGTTCGTAATCAAACTAAATAAATAAACAACCAGAAATTTCTTGCTTGTAAATATGTCCAAGAGAAAGCTAAGTCACAGTGAGTAGATAAAAGGGGTAATTTTCCAATTTTGTTTCTGGTGCATAGCCTCACCCATTTGTCGCATATGCTCTAAATCTGGGAACACTGCACATCATTTTCTGACAATGAAATCTAAATGGAAAAGGAGAAGGAGAAGCAGAGTTCAGGATAAAACCTGCTGTTGTTAAAGGGATTATGTCAGCACTTTAGGAAGCTGGCAATCAGGGTGAAAAGGATGGCAGCCAGATCGAAGAAATGAGCAGCAAACATCAGGGTGTTGGACCTGCAAAGCCTCCTAACGAAGACATGGAATAGAAGGGATAGACTATTTGGAGATGGGCTAAGACTGGAATACTATTTACTCTTTAACCACTGCCATTTAAAATAAACTGCATATTAAATTGTTGATATCATCACTGATATTTCTGGTTGTTTTATCAACATATGCAAATGTATTCAGCAATTGTTAGTAGTCTCTTCCTCCAGATTGATAGCCATTTGTTTAAAAAAATGACATTTGGAGATCTCAATACAAAAGTGGCACTGACAGACACATTGGTATCTAATGCATTCACTTGTGGAAGTCATGTAAATGATCCTTATACTTGGAAGCAGACACCATAATATTTTTCCCCAATTGACAAACGGATGAATTGGAATCGCCAACCCATTTTTCCCTTCCTTCCCCCTCGCCCTATTCTCAGATTTGCAATGTGTGTTATGTTTATATACTTGCATGAGTCTGCATTTGCATTTAGACACAACTAATGGTTTCCATCAATGCTCCGAGTTTTTGTCATTGCTGTGGTTGGTACAATTCAGTTCTCTTGGCTTGAGGGAGATTTGACCGATCACATCATCACAAGGCTTATTTGAGATTTTAACTCCCTAGCCAGGATCTTCTGCCCTTCCTCTGGCGATTTCCGTTTTTCGGATGAGACATTAAACCCAGGCCCTGTCTGCCCTCTCAGGTGGACGTAAAAGATCTCATGGCACTATTCAAAGAAGAGCAGGGGAGTTCTCCCCAGTGTTCTGGCCAATATTTATTCCTCAACAAACATCACTTAAAAATAGATAATCTGCTCACTATCGCATTGCTTAAACCTTTCTCGGAGACCCAGAGTTGCATACTCCTTTGGCTGGCTACAAAATATGGTTTACATTTCCCTAAATCATGTTAATTACATTGCTCTTAGAAACAAATAAAAAAATCTGATTTGAGAATGATATGAAAGAAAAAAAGCCGATAAATAAAATGCAAGACACTTGCCAGTACTCGAGATCAATTACAAAATGAACTAATGATGAGGTACAATATGGATAAATGGAATCACAAGGTAATCCTGCAACTGACTCAATGAAGCAGCCTTAGCCCCATCATCAGGCCAAGTTTTTACTTTACAAGACAGTGCATTATTCAATCCATAACTTTTGGATTTTAAATTTGTGCAATTGTGGTTTTCTTGTAAACTCCTGCATTGAAATAGTTATATATTACCTGAAAACACTTGGCAGTGATATATGACTCCCAACCCTTCTCCTTGATCAAGTTTTGGGCTCAACTCTTCTGAGGTAAATGGCTTTCTAGAAACTTCTTTAAATTTTTGAGAACAGAATGCATTCTACAGTTTAAATTTCAAGTGTCAGGAATTTCCTCAGAGCTGCTCCTGCTCCACTGCCAGAATTTTGCCGGATGTGCAGCAGAAACCCCGTTTACGCAGGTAATTAGAGTTTCTGCTGCACTTTCAGCAAAGTTACAGTGGCGGAGTGGGAGCAGCTCTGAGGAAATTCCCAATGTCTTCTGTTAATGTCTAATGTGGCTTGTATAGTAGACTTAGCAATGTATAGTCACAGTTCATTTCTTAACTTAATATATTTGCAAGTAAAATCTGCATTTTTATTTGGTAGAATAACTGTTTTATGTCTCAAAATATTTATAAATCTATGCAATTCTACCTGTCACAGGAGCTTCTATATCCAACATTGTTTTTTCTTGGCGAAGAATGGAAGCTCCTTCATTAATAATTCGAAGTGCTACAGTTTCTTCTACCCTCCCCTCCTTGGTGAGATGAGCCTTCAAAAGATCAACACGTGGCTTGCCATCACAATCAAATACTTCCTTCATGGTCAGTCGATGGCTTAGTGGAAAAGGAACAGCTATAACAGAAAAAGAGAAACTAAGATGACAAAACACTTCAGGTATTGTGTACTTCCAGACTGCAATACTTCAGGAGTGAAGGTAAGCACAAATATATATTATACATCATCACAGTTATAAACACCCAAATAGATCACTAAATCGACAAATTTAAGGGTATTGTACAATAAAATAATATATAAACTGCTGATATTGTGAAGAGCCAATACACTTACAATAAGTAAGATCTTGGTTCAGGATAGCCATTAGATATTGAAATATGATAACTAATTTAAGTGAAAATCATAAAAAACCATGTTGCACTATAGTTTTCATTTCTAAAATGAACAAAATAATGTGCTCAGCAGTCGAATTACGCATATCGTATCTCGGAATATTAATAGAGCAGGTGGACATGACATTGGATGATGATATGAGTAATGAGATAAGTGCATTTAAAATAAAAAGAGGGGATATATTAAATAAACTAATCAAACTCAGAGGATAAAACGCCTGGTCCGGATGGATTGCATCCACACATTTTAAAAGAATCTAGGGAAGAGATAGCAGAGGCATTACTAAACATATTTAATAATTCTTTAGAGAAAAGGTGTAATGCCAGAAGACTGGCGGAGAGCTAACGTAATACCTATATTCAAGAAGGGGGATAGAACATGTCCAGGAATTATAGACCAGTCAGCTTAACATCGTGGGAGGAAAAATAATGGAATCCCTACTAAAGGAGAAAATAGAAGAACATCTAGAAACCAAAAATATAATAAGGAATAGTCAGCATGGATTTCAAAACAGAAAGTCTTGCTTGACCAACCTGATTGAATTTTTTGAAGAGCTAACAGAGAGAGTAGACAATGGTAATGCAGTAGATGCAATTTATCTAGATTTTCAAAAGGCCTTCAATAAGGTACCCCATAATAGACTGATGAACAAGGTCAAAGAATTCGGAGTCAGGGGACAAGTAGCAGAATGGATAGCTAGCTGGCTTCAAGACAGAAAGCAGAGAGTAGGGGTAAAGGGTAGCTATTCACAGTGGCAGAAGGTGGGTAGTGGTGTTCCACAAGGATCAGTGCTGGGATCACTGTTGTTCACAATTTTACAATAGACCTTATAAAGACTTTGGAATCAAAAACACAATGTCTAAATTTGCAGATGACACCAAATTGGGGGGGATAGTCAATACTGAGGAGGACTGCAACAAATTCTAGAAGGACATTAATAAACTTGCAGAATGGGCATATAATTGGCAAATGAAGTTCAACACAGATAAATGTGAGGTATTACATTTTGGTAGGAAGTATAGGGAGGTCACTTATTACTTGGAGGGTGCGAGTCTAGGTGGGGTAGAGGAACAAAGGGATCTCGGAGTACAAATACACAAATCACTAAAAGTTGCGACACAGGTTAGCAAGGCCATAAAAAAAGCAAACCAAGCACTAGGATTTATTTCTAGAGGGATAGAATTGCAAAGTAGGGAAGTTATGTATTGAACCTTGGTTAGACCACACTTAGACTACTGTGTACAGTTCTGGTCGCCATATTATAAAAAGGATATAGAGGCACAGGAGAGGGTGCAGAGAAGATTTACAAGGATGATACCAGAAATGCGAGGGTATACATATCAGGAAAGGATGAACAGGCTGGGTCTCTTTTCTCTTGAAAAAGAAGGGTGACCTAATAGAGGTCTTTAAAATTATGAAAGGTTTTGATAGAGTGGATACAGAGAGAATGTTTCCACTTGTGGGGAAGAGCATAACTAGAGGCCATCAATATAAGATAGTCACCAAGAAATTTAATAGGGAATTCAGAAGAAACTTCTTTACCCAAAGAGTGGTAAGAATGTGGAACTCGCTACCACAAGGAGTGTTAAAGCGAATAGTATAGATGCATTTAAGGGGAGGCTAGACAAGCATATGAGGGAGAAGGGAATAGAGGGTTACGCTGATAGATTTAGATGAGGAAAGACGGGAGGAGGCTTGAGTGGAGCATAAACGCCGGCATGGACTGGTTAGGCCGAATGGCCTGTTTCCGTGCCGTATATCCTTTGTAATCCTATGTAAATATTTGTGTTTTGTCTATAAATGAAATTAGTCAACCATAGTATTACACAGAATATACAGCACTGAAACAGGTCATTCAGCCCAACTGGTCCATGCTGGTGTTGATGCTCCACACAAGCCTCCTCCCACCCCTCTTCATCTAACTCCATCAGCATATCCTATTCCTTTCTACCTCATGTGTTGATCTAACATCCCCTTAATTGCATCTATGCTATTCGCATCAACTACTCCTTGTGGTAGCGAGTTCCACATTCTAATCACTCTCTGAGTAAAGAGGTTTCTCCTGAATTCCCGATTGGATTTATTAGTGACTATCTTATATTTATGGACCCTAGTTTTTGTCTCCCCACAAGTGGAAACATTTTGTGTACGGAGGTATATTTACCATTTAATTAACTTTAATTAAACTAGTATAAAATGCCCTATGATTTCAACTATGGGTGGATTTCAAAATGCCACGGAAAGAATGATTTATTATGACAATATATCAGTATTTCAGACTTGGTTTTTGCCTTTAATGGAATATACGGATGTGTTAGAATGTTAAAAGCGGTTAGCTTGTTTGAAATAAAACATCTTTTCAGGTTCTGCTAAATGTTAGTGTTTGTAATGTAATAGTTTTAGTGATTTATTATACAATTAATTTAATATTCAGATACAATGAAATATCATAAGGGTCAGGCCACTGTTTTTATTTGCACTTAAGTATGCACTTTTTTTTCATACCTTTCTTAAAACAGATTTTCTTTTTGTTTGTTTTTGAAAATCAATATTATGAACAAGATTTATAGAAATGTAAACCATGCACTGGGTCCCAGCAAAATGAGTATGTAATCTGCGAGCATTAATGCTGTTATGCAACCAACGACTGGTTGTACTAAGGGCCACTTAGGTAGACTCAGCCACCACCTCTCTCTCTCTTAGTTGGGGATGTGCAGTGATTTTACTTAGCAGCTCTGTCCGATAATACAACTAAGATTCATTACGTCAAAGAAATCGCAGCTGGAAATCAGTCACTTCACAGTGCAGCACATCTATACACAATATGGCTCAAAAGCAGTTCTTAATTTAAAATATTATTGGAATAAACAAGATAAATTCCAATTTTGTTGCATTTCTGCTGTCGGTGAAAAATGCTTCTCAAAGGGTTGAACTTGAATTCACTGTGTGCCTCAGTAAAATATTAACATCAAACAGAATAAACTCCAGCTGCTTGACCATGATTACATTGTTCAGCAAATGCATATGAATTGGCTATTTTCACAAGAAAGCTTAGAACAAGAAAAGAACCTACATGTAGGACTAACCCCCACCCCCACACAATCTCTGTACTGATCTAATGCCGTTCTGGTGCATCTCAGTACCTTGTTTTCCTTTTTAATAACTGACTCATCTTAATAGATACTTTTATGACATGATCAATGATCATACCCCCAAAAAATTCCTTTTCTATCCAACTACTAAACTACTTTCATGTTATACATTTTTACTGATTTCTATACCTATATATATTACCTTACATTTATCCACAATAAGCTTATCTGCTGAATTGGTCTAAACCTTATTTGCACATGCAAAGGGCCTAACGCCTGCTTCAGGCATGGGTAAAGTATGCATATTTTTGTCCTCACCCAATATGGCGGGTGGTGCAATTCCAGCCAGAAATGTGCGCACGCTACCTGCCCGCCATATTGAATTTGTAGGCTCAGCAGTTTTATGTGGAACAGGTTAGAAGGACGCAATTATATCTGTGTACCATTAAAGGCTTAACATTCCTCTTTTTAATAAATGGCTGCATTATATACCTGAAACCCTCCTGAGGGTACTTTTTAAATCAATTGTTTAAAAGGTTAGATTGTCCCACAACCATGCTGTTTCCTGATCAGATACCATGACAGACTTGACAGTAATTATAATGGGGATGCCTTGGATCACTTGCAGTCTATAAAACAGAGTCAAAGTGCAGGCAGGAAGAATGCACACACTAAATATACTGGTCCTTATGGCCTTGCAGGAATTGGAAATCGGTAGGAATGGAGCAGGAAATGGAGCCGCGCAGGGAGAGTTAAAATTTCCTCCAAATATTTATCCAATTTTCCTTTCAAAAGATGCAATGGTCACTGCCTCAACCATTCCCTGTGGCAAAGTGCCCTGTGCTCCAACAACCCTCTGCATAAAAAAAAGTCCTCCTGACTTCACTGCTCATTCTCTTAGATTTAAATTGATGACCACCCTCATCCCAAAAAGGAAACAGCTTTCCCCTGTTCATTCCATCAAAACCCTTCATAATTTATAAAAGAAACTTATTAAATCTCCACTAAGCCTTCGCTGCTTCAGTGGCCATAATTACAGTATCTCAAGTCTCTTGTCAGAACGATAGTTTTCTATCCCTGGCATCATCCTGGGGAAGTTTTAACTCTTTCCCCATCGGTAGGAAAGGAGCAGAGGGGTGCAGTTTAAATTGAGTGTCTCCATTTCCCGTTCCATTCACGCTGACTCTCCATTTCAATGCCACTGGTTTTGGCGGTGGATGAGGCTCCTGCTGGACTCTGGGGAGAGCCTCATTAAGAAATGCAAATTGGTGTCCCACAATGCGCATGGGATCCCAATGCCATTTTAACTCACTGCTGAGCAGCCACCCCACTAAGTAAAGCTGCTGGGAAGCCAGTGAGGCCCTTAAAGGTGAGTTAAAAACACTTTCTTTAGTGGGGCCAGGAGGAGCAGGAGTGCTACGCCGGGCCCCACTAGAAAAGTCCGGGCCTCCACTCTCCCAGGCCCTCCCCCAGCCGCGAGATCCTCACAACTCCCCTCTATCAGACTTACCTTGCTGCTGCCAGCCTTCTCTTGGTGTCAGTGGGCAGACTCCGAGCCGGTGATCTTCATCTTCCCCTATTCAGTTGCCGCTTTCCGCCTGAAATGGGCGAGCAGCTGGCTGGTGACATTCAATGAGGCCCAGCAGTTAAAATCTGTCATGCCTCCAACAAAGACTCCCGCGCAGGATTGCTGTCCACTCCCACCAGCTTTCCGCTGAGAGTTAAAACCGGCCCTTATGCTGTCTGCTCTCAATGGCTTTAATGTCTTCTCTTTAATGGGATGCCCAAAACTACACACAGTACTCTAACTGTGGCCTAACCAATGTTTTCTACAAATTTATAATTACTTCTTTACATTTGCCCCTATTTATAAAACCCCAAATGCTGTTGGCCTTTTTTGTGATTTTATCTATCTACACACACCTGATGGAAATAATGGCCCCGAAATTTATGGGGCCGCGCATTCAGAGTGGGGCGGGGGGAGCAGTTGTGGACGGGAATCCCAGAAGTACGAGTTTTTAACTGTAGGACGTCTTTTAAATTTTTTCTACAGGATTCCCGCTGGACAGGCAACCTGAGTGACAGGTTGGCTGCGTGCCGGGCGGGAAAGCCTGCAGCTAAGCAGAGAGCAGGTAGGGAGGCAGTGCGAGATCGCATGGGGGGGGAGATCGCGTGGGGGGGGGGGGCGAGATGGTAGTCAAGGGGGAAGATCCCGGGGTGGGGTTTAGTCTCAATCGCGGAGCTGGAAGCGGGTAAGCTTGTTGGGCCGGTGGGAAACACTCCTGCTTCTCCTGATCCACAAGCAGTGCTGTAAAAGCACTTCCCTTATGGATACAGCCCTTCCCGCCTCCTTTTACCTGCCAGGTTTCCTGAGGCCCAGGAAACCTGGCCGAAATGGGTTAAAAATAAAAAGCTGGTTAAAATGGAGGCACGCAGCCTCCTTAAAGCGGATTGGTCACCCAACCATCCCTCCCCTCCACGTCCCACCTCTATTAAAACCGGAAGTGGGCGAGTTCAAGGTGGGTTGAGGTAAGGTTTTTAATTTTTTTAATTTTAACTTCTCATACGACCCAAACCCACCCATTCATGGGGGTTAAAATTACCTCCAATGTTTTTGAACTTCTAGGTCTCTCTGTTTTTCTACACTCATCAGCGTATTCCCAGTGAGCATATACTCCCATTCCTAGTTTTTCCTTCCAGAATGTATTATCTCACGCTTATGCACATTATATTGCATCTGCCACCTGTCTTCTCATTCCTCTATCTATATGTTTTGCTGACTTCTTTTGCACTCCTCCTCACTGTTTGCCAAATCCCCTACTTTTGTGTTATCAGCAAACTTCTGAGATTCTGACCAAGAAATTGGTCCACCCAGTGCTCGTTTTCGTGCGCTACTTGGACTACTGAGGCCTCAATATGGTGCACTGGAAGCGTGCACACATTTAACTAATTTATGCAATGCATAGTCAAAGTATGAAATGGACTTCCAAGAGATGCAGTAGCCGCTGATTGTTTCATCAAATTCAAGAGCAAGTTGGATGATTACCTGGTGAAAAAATTGATAGAGGGGTATGACGGGTCTGATGGCATATGGTATTTCTGGGACTCTGGGGCCCCAAATTTACTCACTATTTCTAGCAAGGTTGTAGCTTAAGAACAGGTTACCTGTAATTTTGTGGGTGGATTCTGGGGCAGAACCCATTTTCGCAAGGTTTAAGCTCTATAATGGCAGTGTTGTAGTTTATATTGCGATTTGGGGCCAACAACCCATGACTTGTATGCCCAGTGCACCAAGGGTAATTAACAGAGTTAAAAGAGGCTCAACAGTTACCAGCATCAGCAGGTGGAAGTGCTTTAATTCGGAGCCTTAAGAAACTTTGAGAAGTGTTTCCTGGAGTTACGAAATAGCTTTTAAAGTGTTCTGTTTTCTGCCTTGTACCTTGATATAGCTGGGTTTGCATCAGACAGCCTGAAGGCCTATAAAACCACGAATATATTTCTGTAACCACCAAGGCATTTTTGTGCCCATCCACAGTGAGATGTTCGGAGTACCAGATATGGGATTCCCGATGGTCATTTCTTTGTTTGTAATTTTAATGGAGGGGGGCAAGGGACAATACAGGAAGGAGGAAAGGAGAGCGAGATCGGATATGGGGAGGATACATCCTATAAATTACCCGCCCCAAAGAATTTACAGGCCACATAGACCTTATAAAGATCTCAGTGAGGAGCTCTGTGTGAGAAGATTGTACTTCATCAAGGAGGCAACAGGGGTTCTTTGCCAGCTACTACAATCAAGATCATCTGCCCGTGGCTATGAAAGTGTCAACCGCACTCAATTCTTATGCCAGTGGCTCATTTCAAGCAGCCAGCAGGGATCTATAATATCACTTGTCTGGAAATGCATTTGTCAGGTAACTGGCACACCTTTCAGGGAAGCGCAGGAATTCTGGGTATGATAGCAAGATAGCAGCATGATACAAACCTACAGTTTCATCACATTGCTGGATTCTCCAGAGTGCAACAGATGGCACCCAAGTAACATTGCAAGCTCCTACCATCGGTTTTCTTAATGGAAAGGAGGTACCACTCGGTGAACCGCAGATTGTGTGTGACCACATGCAAAGAATCTTTCACACGATGGCCAGATTTACTGGAAGTTGCTATGATGCCTTCATCCTCAGGAATTCTGCCCTTCCTGAGCTCTTCAAGGTAAACAGTCAAGTGAATGGATGGCTTGTGGGTAACAAGGTGTTCCCCTTGCCACTATGGATAATGACCCCTTTAAAATCTGCAAAAACAGCAACCGAGTCACACACCTCTACCAGAGTAGTCACAGAGAGAACGATCGGCGACTTAAAGGGGAGCTTTTGCTACTTGATAGATCAAGTGGTCGACGGATGTTTTTGTGACTGGAAGGCTATATCCAGTGGGGCTCCACAGGGCTCAGTACTAGGTCCCTCGTTTTTTGTGGTATATATCAATGATTTAGACTTCAATGTTGGGGGCATGATTAAGAAGTTTGCAGATGATACAAAAATCGGCTGTGTGGTTGATAGTGAGAAAGAAAGCTATAGACTGCAGGAAGATATCAATGGACTGGTATGGTGGGCAGGAAAGTGGCAAATGGAATTCAATCCGAAGAAGTGTAAGGTAATGCATTTGGGGAGGGCTAACAAGGTGAGGGAATACACAATAAATGGTAGGATACTGAGAAGCGTAGAGGAGCAGAGGGACCTTGGATTGCATGTCCACAGATCCCTGAAGGTAGCAAGTAGATAAGGCAGTTAAGAGGGCATACGGGATACACTCCTTTATTAGCCGAGGCATAGAATATAAGAGGAGAGACGTTATGCTAGACCTGTATAAATCACTAGTTAGGCCACACCTAGAGTTCTGCGTACAGTTCTGGTCACCATATTACAAGAAAGATGTGAGTACACTAGAAAAGGTACAGAGGAGATTTACATGGATGTTGCCAGAACTGGAGAATTTTAGCTATGAGGAAAGATTGGATAGGCTGGGGTTGTTTTCTTTGGAGCAGAGGAGGTTGAGAGGAGATTTAATTGAGGTGTATAAAATTATGAGGGGCCTAGATAGAGTGGATAGGAAGGACCTATTTCCCTTAGCAGAGAGGTCAATAACCAAGGGGCATAGATTTAAAGTAATTGGTAGAGGGATTAGAGGGGAGTTGAGGAGAAATGTTTTCACCCAGAGGGTGGTGGGTGTCTGGAACTCACTGTCTGAAAGGGTGGAAGAGGCAGAAACCCTCATCACATTTTAAAAGTTCTTGGATATGCACTTGAAGTGCTGTAACCTACGAGGCTACGGACCAAGAGCTGGAAAGTGGGATGAGGCTGGATAGCTCTTTTTCAGCCGGCACAGACACAATGGGCTAAATGGCCTCCTTCTGTGCCGTAAATTTCTATGACAGGAGGAGCTTTGTAATATGCTCCAATGAGTGCATCCTACATAGCTGTAATTTGATGTCTTCTGTGCAACTCTGCCATCTAAAAGGCCTGGATATGGAGCTTTTTGGGAAGGACCCCTCAGTGACAGCTACAAGGGGCATCAGAGCTCAACTTATCAATGAAGTTTTCTCATCTGTTTAACATGGTCTACCTTTGTCATCACTGTTATTACTTCTTCCACACACCCACCCCACCCCCCCACCACACCCACATAAATTCCAACTTATTCAACTCAGTAACCATTCTCAAACATCATATCCCATCAGACCAGCAGTCTTTGTCTTGGTGCACGTTATACAGGAGTGTCTGTAGGTCTCATTAAAATTGTGTCTTCTTTCCTGCCTCCTTGCAATGCCATGCTCCTTCTTCGAGTGCCTCTGCCAGGTACTCCACTTGAAGACATGCTTTAAAACTGCCTCAAGATCTCACATGGGAGATCACAGGGTGCCAATCCCGATTGTCCTCACTGACCTGCGCTAGAACATGTGTCTGGAAGTCAGATGAGGACAGGATCAGACTCAGCCGTGAGATTGTTCACCACTGAACAGCCTGTTGACACTGTCCAGGCTCATACAGGAAAAAAGGCCCACGTGGGTAAGTACCAGTGGGAGGTGGGCTCTTCTGAAACCGTATCCCAACATGAATCAGTATCTACATGAGATGGGAAAAAGATTGGGGAAAAAAATATACCTGTCATATGGTCAGGCAACTCCTTCCTTGAATTTCATATCCAGTCACAGGCTGGTGATGATCCAGTTGGAGCTGTGCATGCTTTAGAATAGGACTTTGGCCAATTCTGACAAATTATGTTGAACCCCCTCCCTCAAATGGCCTTCCAACTAATGTTACAATGTGAAAATGTTTCTGGCAACTGTTTGCAGAATACCCCCAAACGTACACCACAAATGCAGGTTAAAAGGTGAGAAAAGATGTTTTTGCTGGGGTGGAAGCTGCAAAAAATCTGGAGAATTTCGCTCTTACTTTGCAAATATATTCAAAGAAACTCCAGAATTCATCACTGGGAGTATACCTAACAGTACTGTGCTAGTTAGGTATGGGTGACAAATTAAACCCCTGTTGACAAGTCACAATGAGCACTACAGATGGTTTAAACAAAATTCCTTGAGCATGACGAATGTCCTTTGACAGCGGATAAAAAAACCCCAGATTTTCTTCCTATAATGCAGCTTGAATGCGGTGTTTGGGCCTGATTGGCACCGGAGTAAAGCAGAGTTAGACTCCTTGAAGAAAGTAATTTCTCTCTGCTACACTTTAGAGTCAGTTTTTAACACCTGACCCACACTCCAAGTTTAGTCCTAATTTTCAACTTCACACTGACACTAAACTTGTGGAATGTGAATGCAGTGTGAGACAACAGGAACAATGCTGGACGAGGATACTGCAGAAATATAGATACATTTCCTGTTCCAAGAAACACACACTTTATTTGACTACACAGTATTATGATCCTGTATTTGTAATAACCAGTGTATAGTTAGTGAGCATGTGAAATTGTCCTCAACCAGATTACTGGCTACTCTTATATGCTCCTTCTTGTTCATTGCTAGAGAATGTCGCATTAAAATGACATGCAGCACATATTCACAAATAAATAAATAGTCTCTCAGCACATGTATGCTGCTATATCATGTGCGGCTCTATAATTGTATAATGCCTATGCCAATTCATATTGCATGTTCAGATCTTGTTTTGAAGGCAATAAAATATGGATCCTCTAAAGTTGAACACAAAGCTAAAGTCTAAATGCTAAAACTTCAGGAGTCAACTAAAAATGGCAGCAGTGTTTAACCCATGATCCTCAATGTATGTGATATCACTTCATAAAGTTAGAGCATGGGTTAATAATAGTTCTCATTCTGAGTTACATAGGCAGATGCCAAGTATGGAAATATTATTCCTTTAAAGGCACCTACCCTCTCTCTGCTACACAAGGAATCAGATCAGATTGGCACACCACTGCCTACCTCTCACAGCACTAAACAAGCAGGGCACAGATGGTCACACTACGAGGCTATCTCTAGCCTTTAAATACAGAATTAAGGATCAGAGACATAACTATCAGGTGGTCACCTATACCCTACACAAATGCTCTATCAGCAATTGGATGGAGACAACCCAGAACCAAAATGACCCTGCCAGTGATCAGATTGACAACTAATATCATGAGGCCTTATCCTTTTCCCAGTAGACAATTAGGAATGGACATAAAATTATCAAGAAAATGGTTACCCCCCACCCCTATTAGACCACCAAAACCAAAAGCACTGAAAAAAAATTCTCTTTGTTATTTGTGGGTCCTTGCTGTGCACAAATTGGCTGACACATATGCTTATATCACAGTGACTGTAATTCAAAGTTAACTCACTGGTTGTAGAGCACTTTGAGATGTCCTGATGATATGTTAAGGAATCATATAAATAACAGTTCTTTTTTTTTTGCTGGGAATCAGATGTGTATGCTACCAGTGCCAGGGCGAATAGGACAGGCCATTCCAGACTATTAGATTTATTTCTATAAACTAAGCAACAGATAAGAGTTGTTGACCCCCAACATTTGCCATTACAACATTTACATACAGAGGGACAGTTTGGGGGAAATTTTAACATTGAAGAGTAGGCGGGTTTAGGTGTGGGTGGGGGGTTATAGTTGCCACTTTACAAGTGTAATAATTATGCAATTAAAACAGTCCAAAAAAATGTAAGCACAAGATCAGAAGCAGCACTTTGAATCAATAACAATTTTGAGTCATTCCGTTATGAAAAGCTAGTTGTGTTTAATGACTGAAAAATTACACTACTTATTCTCTTTCGAGTGTCAGCCGTGGCTCAGTGAGTAGCACTCCCTCCACCGCCGGAGCACCGTGGCTGCAGTGTGTACCATCTACAAGATGCACTGCAGCAACTCATCAAGGCTTCTTTGACAGGCACCTCCCAAACTCGTGACCTCTACCACCTAGGACAGGGGCAGCAGGCGCATGGGAACACCACCACCTGCAAGTTCCCCTCCAAGTCACACACCATCCTGACTTGGAAATATATCGCCGTTCCTTCATCGTCGCTGGGTCAAAATCCTGGAACTCCCTCTCTATCTGTGGGAGTACCTTCACCTCATGAACTGCAGCGGTTCAAGAAGGCAGCTCACCACCACCTTCTCAAGGGCAATTAGGGATGATCAATAAATGCTGGCCTTGCCAACGATGCCCACATCCCATGAATGAATTTTTTTTAAACTCTCGCTGCTGAGTCAGAAGGTTGTGGGTTCAAGTCCCACCCCAGAGATTTGAGCACAAAAATCTAGGCTGACACTCCAGTGCAGTACTGAGGGAGTGCTGCGCTGTCGGAGGTGCTGTCTTTTAGATCAGATGTTAAACCGAGGCCCTGTCTGCTTTCTCAGGTGGACGTAAAAGATCCCATGACACTATTTCAAAGAAGAGCAGGGGAGTTATCTCCAGTGTCCTGGCCAATATTTATCCCTCAACCGGGATCTTGGTTTCATGTCACGCTACATGACGTAGAATCATCCAGACTCGAGTTGTCGTTGTCTTGTTCACAGATGTGATTTCCAGTTTTTAAAAAAAAGTAAAAAGCTTAACTGCAGACTGCAGCATTTGACACGTTGGACCCCCTGTGACCCCACCTCATTGTCTTAGCTGTATTTTGCTGTGTCTTTGATGTAATGCCTTCCTGACTGATTGTATCTCTGCCGAGGTGTGATGGAGGGCAGTCAGAAACACATTGTTCTCTGTCTATATATGCTTTGCTGATTTGTATTCCCTCACTTGACCTGACGAAGGAGCAGCGCTCCGAAAGCTCGTGATTTCAAATAAAACTGTTGGACTATAACCTGGTGTTGTGCGACTTCTCATTTTTGTCCACCCCAGTCCAACACCGGCATCTCCGCATCATATCCCTCAATCAACATCACAAAAAAAAATTATCTGGTCGTTGTCATATTGCTGTTTGGGGGAGCATGCTGTGTGCAAATTGGCTGCTGTTTCCCACATTACAACAGTGACTACACTTCAAAAGTACTTAATTGACTGTAAAGCGCTTTGGGACATTGTGAGTTCGTGAAAGGCGCTATAGAAATGCAAGTCTTTCTTTTTTTCTAGTCTGACTCTTTCCATTAGTTACAAATTCTAACTTTGCGAAATCTAGGACAATTACAGTAATTAATTTTAGTTGTTTGTAATATTATTTTCATTACATTGCAGTGACTGAGATTAATCATTTAAGCCTGCTTACTTTTACAGCTTTCATGATGTAAAAAAAAACAAATAATGCAAAATTAATGCTCCATCTGTTTCTAATAGCCATATCATTAATTAGAACAAGCAGAGTTACCTTTCTATTTCACTTTGCCATGTCACAGACAATTGGCCAAACAGTTATTGTTTCTTTATTATTTGCAATTTGTAAAAATTCTAATTTAGACTGCATTGTTAGAATATATTGCATGTAAAAAAAAAAAAATCTTGGGTTGAACCTATCCACAAACATTTGGATTCTCATTTGGAAGGAGATACAATTTGTATTAATGAGGGTACATTTTTTGTATCACTGCATACTTTTCCATCACTGCCTACTGCCTTCTATCACAGCACTCTTTCATTCTAATCACATGAAGGTCTCTGTTCACCATGACTCATACATCCCCTTTGAAATCACAGCTGCAGGATAGACTTCCCTCACAAGGTGACCTCCTGTTCCTGCACTATTCAAATACCATTAGGAAAAAATGACAACATTAGATGTTTCCCAGCAATTGCTACAACTAAAACACAGCCACTAACACTGCATTTCATCTTGTGGAGGCAAAATGAAGACGATCAACGCATGTAGGCTGGTGAAGGTTGATTTAACTACCAATACACATATTTAACTCTCGACGCACTGACAAGTTTGTACCATCAACAATAAAGTAAGAACTGCACTGTTTAGGAAAGCTGCTATCGAACACATGAACTGCCCACCAAATGCACGATTAATATTGTACATGCTGCCACTACAAACTCAATGGAGTGAGATTAGCATGCAGATTATTGACAGCAATGTGATTCGTTTGAACACCGGGCATTAAAAATATATTGTTTAAAGTCTTTCATTTTTAAAACAAATATCAAAGAACAAATGTAGTATCATAAGAATGTTTAGAACACTTCGAAATTCAGAACAAATTGATTCATCATTGGTTATATTATAGAGTCATAGAGTTATACAGCACAGAAAGAGGCCCTTCGGCCCATCGTGTCCGCACCAGCCATCAAGCCCTGTCTATTCTAATCCTATTTTCCAGCACTTGGTCCGTAGCCTTGTATGCTATGGCGTTTCAAGTGCTCATCTAAATGCTTCTTGAATGTTGAGGGTTCCTGCCTCTACCACCCTTTCAGGCAGTGAGTTCCAGATTCCAACCACCCACTGGGTGAAATTTTTTTTCCTCAAATCCCCTCTAAACCACCTGCCCCTTACCTTGAAACTCTGCCCCCTGGTGATTGACCCTCCACCAAGGGGAAAAGTTCCTTTCTATCTACCCTATCTATGCCCCTCATAATTTTGTACACCTCAATCAGGTCCCCCCTCAGCCTTCTCTGCTCTAAGGAAAACAACTCCAGCCTGTCCAGTCTCTCTTCATAACTGAAGCGCTCCAGCCCAGGTAACATCCTGGTGAATCTCCTCTGCACCCTCTCCAATGCAATCACATCCCTCCTATAGTGTGGCGACCAGAACTGCACACAGTATTCCAGCTGTGGCCTAACTAGCGTTTTGTACAGCTCCATCATAACCTCCCTGCTCTTATATTCTATGCCTCAGCTAATGAAGGCAAGTATCCCATATGCCTTTTTAACCACCTTATCTACCTGTCCTGCTGCCTTCAGGGATCTATGTACATGCACACCAAGGTCCCTCTGATCCTCTGTCCTTCCTAGGGTCCTACCATTCATTGTGTATTCCCTTGCCTTGTTAGTCCTCCCAAAATGCGTCACCTCACACTTTTCAGGGTTAAATTCCATTTGCCACTGTTCTGCCCATCTGACCAACCCGTCTATATCGTCCTGTAGCCTGAGGCTTCCCTCCTCGCTATTTATCACTCCACCAATTTTCGAGTCATCTGCGAACTTACTGATCATACCTCCTACATTTATAAATAAATCATTAATGTACACTACAAACAGCAAAGGACCCAGCACCGATCCCTGCGGTACACCACTGGACACAGGCTTCCAGTCACAAAAACAACCTTCGACCATCACCCTCTGCCTCCTGCCACTAAGCCAATTTTGGATCCAATATGCCAAATTGCCCTGGATCCCATGGGCTCTTACCTTCTTGACCAGTCTCCCATGTGGGACTTTGTCAAAAGCCTGACTGAAGTCCATGTGGACTACATCAACTGCACTACCCTCATCCACACACCTAGTCACCCCCTCGAAAAATTCAATCAAATTGGTTAGACATGATCTCCCCCTGACAAAGCCATGCTGACTATCCTTGATTAATCCTTGCCTCTTCAAGTGGAGACTAATTCTGTCCCTCAGAATTTTTTCCAATAATTTCCCTACCACTGATGTTAGGCTCACTGGCCTGTAATTCCCTGGTTTTTCCCTACTACCCTTCTTGAATAATGTTCTAATATGATGTATGCTGGGGAAGGGGATGTCACTTTTACTAAAGAACATAAGAAATAGGAGCAGGAGTCGGCCATACGGCCCCTCGAGCCTGCTCCACCATTCATCGACCTCAATTCCACTTTCCCACCCAATCTCCATATCCCTTGATTCCCCTAGAGTCCAAAAATCTATCTATCTCAGCTTTGAATATACTCAAAGACTCAGCATTCACAGCCCTCTGGGGCAGAGAATTCCAAAGATTCACAACCCTCTGAGTGAGGAAATTCCTCCTCATCTCGGTCTTAAATGGCCTACCCCTTATCCTGAGACTATGCTCCCTAATTCTAGACACTCCAGCCAGGGGAAACAACCTCTCAGCATTTACCCTGTCAATCCCCTTCAGAATCTTGTATGTTTCAATGAGATCATCTCTCATTCTTCTAAACTCCAGAGAGTATAGGCCCATTCTACACAATCTCTCACCATAGGACAGCCCTCTCATCCCAGGAATCAATCTAGTGAACCTTCGTTGCACCGCCTCCAAGGCAAGTATATCCTTCCTTAGATAAGAAGACCAAAACTGTGCAGGTCTCCAGGTGTGGTCTCACCAAGGCCCTGTACAATTGTAGCAAGACTTCCTTACTCTTATACTCCAACCCCCTTTGCAATTAAGGTCAACAGGCCATTTGCCTTCCTTATTGCTTGCTGTACCTGCATGCTAGTTTTCTGTGTTTCTTGCACAAGGACATCCAAATCTCTCTGAAACCCAACATTTGAAAGTTTCTCACCATTTAAAAAATATTCTGTTTTTCTATTTTTCCTACCAAAGTGAAAAACCTCACATTTCCCTACACTATACTCCATCTGCCACCTTACTGCCCACTCACTTACAAAATCCCTTTGCAGACTCTTTGTGTTCTCCTCACAGCTTACTGTCCCACCTAGCTTTGTATCGTCAGCAAACTTGGATACATTACACTCGGTCCCTTCATCGAAGTCATTAATATAGATTGTAAATAGCTGAGGCCCCAACACTGATCCTTGCAGCAACCCACCAGTTACAGCCTGCCAACCTAAAAAGATCCGTTTATCCCTACTCTCTGTTTTCTGTCCGTTAACCAATCCTCTATCCATGCTATTATATTACCCCCAAGCCCATGAGCCCTAATCTTGTGTAATAACCTTTTATGTGGCACCTTAACAAATGCCTTTTGGAAATCCAAATATACTAGATCCACTGGTTCCCCTTTATCTACCCTGATATTTACATCCTCAAAGAACTCCAAATAAATTTGTCAAACACGATTTCCCTTTCCTAAAACCATGTTCATTCTGCCTAATCATGTTATGATTTTCTAAATGCCCTGATACCACTTCCTTAACAATGGATTCCAGCATTTTTCCGACGACTGATGTCAGGTTAACTGGCCTGTAGTTCCTTGCTTTCTCTCTCCCTCCTTTCTTGAATAGCGGTGTTACATTTGCAACCTTCCAATCCGCTGGGACAGTTCTAGAATCTAGGGAATTTTGGAAGATCAAAACCAGTGCATCCACTATCTCTTCAGCTACCTCTTTTAGAACCCTAGGATACAGGCTGTCAGGTCCAGGGGATTTGTCGGCTTTTAGTCCCATTAGTTTCTCTAGTACTTTTTCTCTACTTATATTAATTACATTAAGTTCCTCACCCTCATTAGACCCTTGGTTCCCCATCATTTTTGGTATGCCTTTTGTGTCTTCTACTATGAAGACAGATACAAAATATTTGTTTAATGTTTCTGCCATTTCCTTATTCCCCATAATAATTTCTCCTGTCTCTGCCTCTAAGGGGCCAACATTTACTTTTGCTACTCTCTTCCTTTTTCCATAATTGTAGAAGCTCTTACAATCTGCTTTTATAATTTTTGCTAGTTTTGTCTCGTATTCTATTTTTTCCCCTTTTTATCAATTTTTTGGTCATCCTTTGCTGGTTTCTGAAACTCTTCCAATCCTCAGGCTTACTACTATTCTTTGCAACATTATAAGCTTCTTCTTTCAATCTAATGCTATCCTTAACTTCTTTAGTTAGCCACGGTTGGATCACTTTTCCCATGGAGTTTTTGTTTCTCAATGAAATGTATTTTTGTTGAGAATTATGAAATATTTCTTTAAATGCTAGCCACTGCTTAACTACCGCCATACCTTTTAATCTATTTTTCCAACTCGCCCCTCATACCTAAAGTACTAAGTGCAGCTATAATGTTCACTAGAGTCACAATACAATTATACAATGGGATCACCACTGGTCAGCTTATTCTGTTGGCATATCTTGTTACCATATTATAAAGAAAATCACATTATATGACTAAATCAGAGAGAAGTTGGACATCATTTAAATAAATACAGCATTTTGTGCATAATTAGGACCTGATTCTATTTTGCCATGCCTGTAACTAGGGCAATTAGCACTTTTTGGAAGCAACTCTATCATTCAATTTTACATAGAATTACACAGAATATACAGCACAGGAAGAAGCCATTTGGCCCAACCAGTCCATGCTGGTGTTTATGCTCCATTTGAGCTTCCTACCATCCTTCCTCATCTAACTATCAGCATAGTCCTCTATTCCCTTCTCCTTCATATGCTTATCTAGCCTTCCCTTAAATGCATCTATACTATTCACCTCAACCACTCCCTGTGGTAGTGAGTTCCACATTCTCACCACTCTCTGGGTAAAGAAATTTCTTCTGAATTCCCCATTTGATTTCTTGGTGACTCTTATATTGATGGCCTCTAGTTTTGCTCTTCCCCACAAGTGCAAACACTCTGGCCCGTATTTTCCGATCCTACGAGCTGTATACACACCCGTAGGGACCTTGCAAGTGCCGGTTTGTCAAGTGGCGAGTTCTGCTTTCTGCAGAAACCCCTCAAAAATCTTACGCCTGGTAAAAGCAGGCATAAGGCTTGCTTTTACCAGCATAAGAGTTTAAAAAAGTGAAAAAAATAATTTTTTTCATTCATTTATAATGTAAAAATACTTTTAAAAAAGGTAAGTTTATTTTTAGCCCCGTAAAAAAAAATTTGTTTAAAATATTTAATTTGATGTCATTTTAACTCATTTTAAAAACGTGATTTTTAAAAAATGTATTTAATGTTGTAGTGTCTTCTTTCAGTGATCCCCATTCATACTTTTGACAGGTCTATCTGTCAAAAATATGGTGGGGGATTCCCTTCTCCCATTGGCTCGCCTGGCCCACGTGATTCCAGGGACGCTTACGAACTGCCTGCCCCTGGGATACCTGGGCCTTTGTGCGCACACCAGGAGAGGCTCAGGAGCAGAAGAGTTCAGACCTCAGGAGCCCTCAGGTAAGGACGTAGATTTTTTCCCGATAGGAGGCATCCGCACGGAGGATGCCTCCTATCGGAAATTACGGGCCTCCGTTTTCTGAAAGTTAGTTTGTGGTACAAAAATGCACTTCAACATATCAATGTATAACACCACTCCTTGAAAGAATACAAAGATTATTTTACATTTATATATTTTTCCTGAATTAGCCTTTTTCCCCTCTTTTTTGTCTCTACCAGGAAACAGCATTACGAGAGGGTGGGAGGATTGTATGCAAGGTCACACACTTTATTTTTTATTATTTGTTCATGGATGTGAGCAATACTGCATTTATTGCCCAGCTCTAATTGCTCTGAGATGATGATGGTGGGCCTTCTGGTTTAACTGCTGCAGCGTGTGTTGATAGTGCTCCCATGTTGATGTTAGGTGGGGAATTCTAGGATTTTGACTAAGCAGCCGTGACGGAATGGCCTTATATGTCCATGTCAAGATGGTGAGAGACTTGGACGGGTACTTGATTTTTCCCATGATCTTGCTGCTCTAATCCTTCATTGTAGGAGAGGTCATGGGCGTGGGAGGTGCTTTTGAAGCAAGCTTGGCGAGTTGCTGAAGTGCATCCTTTAAATAGTGCATACTACAACTATAATGCACTGGTGGTGGAGGGAGTGGATAGTGAGTTCAGAGACAATAGTATCAATCAAGAAAAATGCTTTGTCTTTGGTGGTGTCAAGCTTCTGGAGTATTGTTGTGGCTGTGCCCATCCAGACAAGTGGTAATTATTCCATCAGACTCTTGATTTGAGCCTTGTAGATACAGAAGAGGATTTGAGGGGTCACTTATTGCAGAGTATTTAGCATCTTCCCTGCTCTTGTAGCCACAATGTTGATATGGATAGTCCAGTTAAGCGGAGAGGCTGGCTGGCTGTCAGGAGGGCAGGCCTCAGCACCAGGCCACAGCCAGGGAGCGGAAATGAGGGAGGGATCGGGGGTCAGGGCGGACATTGATTGAGGGTGGGGGTCGTGAGGCCGGGAAAGATCAGAGGAGGAGAGTACATCATGGAAGGGGCTGGAGAGATCTGAGGGGTAGGGGAGCAAATCGCAGGGGATCCGTGGAGGACATGGGGTGGCGGGGGGGAGGAGATTGCGGGCCATGGATGACATCGGGAGGACACTGGATCACGAAGTGGGAATGTGTCCGATCGCTGGGGAGGTTAACAGGTTTTCTTGGAGGGCTTGGGGAAAATACACCTGCTCCTCCTGGCCCACAAGCAGTGCTGGAAAAGCACTTACCTGTTCCATGCAGCACTCCTGAACCTCGCTTTAGCTGCCGGGTTTCCCGAGGCCCAGGAAACCCAGCCGGCCAGCGTTAAAGCTGGAACAGACAAAAAAAATCTGAGGCACACAGCTTCATTGAAGTATTTAAATGATCGACCCACCTCCTGGGAACGGGTTGGTCACCCGCCCCCCATCACACCTCCGTTAAAACAGGTTCGAGATGGGCTTTGAGATTTTTTACATTTTTACTTTCCACCCAACCCAAAACCACCCATTTTTGGGGGTTAAAATTCCCCTTATAAATCTGTTGGATTGTTATAAATGTCCTTTCGGGAAGGAAACCTTCATCATTTGCGAGTCTGACCTACACATGACTCCAGTCCCACACCAATGTGATTGGCTCTTAACTGCCTTGGAAGTGGCCGAGCAAGCTACTCAGTTGTGTCAAATCAGTTCAAAAAGGCCAGCCACCATCACCACCATGCTCAGGGCAATGAGGGATGAGCAATAAATGTAGCCTTGCCAACAACGCTCTCATCCTGAAAATGATTTTTTTTAAATAAGTCCAGTGCTAATCACCAGGTTTATATATTTCATGATTCATTCAGAAAAGGACTCTGAAACCAAAGGTAAAAGTTGGAAATAATTTTTGTTTCCGAAAGATCAATCTTCCGCCTCCTCTGTTTCCTCTCGTAATGACACTCGTCAGCTCTGTGTGTGTCGCAGCACAGACTCAGTAAGCCCAAATTTCAAAACTTAATTTCTCAGACACCCTTCCTGAGCTGCTTTTGCTCTAGATTTTGAAATATGGAATACTGCATCTATTAGGTATGCCTGTTCACAATTATGGAACATTTTCCACCGAGCTTGGCCTGACTTAAGAATGAATCCTGTTCTAGCCCCTGCGTAACATACTTCATACCATAGTCAGCAACAATGAAGGACTAACTGGATTGTCTCCAGGTCAAGATAGCTAGAGAAATTCAAGGATGGTCAGGAATCTCTACTTTAATAGTTTCCCTATTTACTTGGAAATATAATTCTGGAACTAAACAATTAGTTTTATTTCATATTAAAATATTTAAATGTGATTCAACATCACAGGTGAATTTTTCAAATAAAATTCAGCTGATTGGAGTGGACTGGACATGCACACGTTCTAGTTTTTTGACAACCAGACTGCATTAATCAACAAATGAAACATCTTAATGTCTTCATGTTTGGAGTTCCATTGAGTTTGCTGGATGATACATCACTGAGATACCATTTAAAAATTTTAAATGCAACACTTGGTTGGACAAGAAAAACCGGTGAGTTTCAATGCAAGCTACCAAATTCAGATCTGGCTTTGTGAAAGTATAAAATGTAGTTACAGAATCGGGTTGCTATTTGGACTTTTCCAGAATTAGGATGGTCTTTACTGTATCAAAGTCTTATAATTTTTAGACAGAGGAAAGGATGCTCCTTGTTTCCCATTACTTGCTTTACCTCAAAAAGTGACTTGGGCTAAATTATATTTAAAAAAACTAGCCGTTAATTACGCCACACTTGGATTTTTCATTTCTTATGAGACCATTTTTCCAAGAATTTAATCTAAAACTGCAGAAAATATGATGCTATTCAGCATACAAGGCACTTGCTAATCACTATCGTGTAAAACACTTCATGAGTTTGTTGCGGTTGGAATCCTTTGCCATTCCCACCGATCAACTTTTTTGTGCAATCCTGAAGAATAAATTTAAAACACAATAAAAACAGTCAAAGATAAATTAACAATTAATACCTTTACAATAGACTCAACAAGAACATGGGAGTGGGATGAATTTCCACAAGGATCCTTCCGCTCATCCGCCATAACTTTGGTGGAAGAGACGCAGTAACCCCAGTAAAACAACATAATTTACACAGGCTGGAATTTTCTGTACCTGGGCGGGTCAGGTGCGGGTGGTCACCGTGGCGGGTCGCGACCCCGCTGCTCATTCCATTCCGCTCCTGAGATCGACTTTCCGTTAATTGTGCCTATTATGGCAGTTATGGCCTATTATGGTGTTACCTGGCCTATTAAAAGGTGCGGGTCTGATGACGTCATCGATGACACGTTATTAACCGGGATATTTAAAGGAGCCATGGCCACATTGCATTTGTCAGTTCATCTGTGATTGTGCAGGCACTCTACTGCACCAGTGGAGTGTTCCAAACACGACTGCACAGAGCTAGAGGCTGCACCCAAGGTTCTCTGATGACTCCCTCCATATGCTTGTGGAGGGAGTGAGAGCACGCAGTGAGGTCCTCTTCTCTTCAGATGGGACTAATAGACCTCCGCAACAGACCAAAGGAGCCTTGCTCCAAATAGCAGAGGAGGTCAACAGCAGGGATGTGGTGAGGCGGACCTGGGTGTAGAGCCGGAAACGCTTCAATGATCTCATTAGATCAGGAAAGGTGAGTGCAAAACCACACTCAACTTCATCCTGCTGTGTCTCTCATCACATCCCCATCACTCTGCCTTCCCAAGCCTTGCTCCTGCACATCCTTACTCATGCCAACATACATTGCATGTTCACCCATCCCTCTCTCCCTATCTACATTATCACATCACTATCTGACTAACCACCTCTCACATTAAAGCTCATCCTAATGCAATAATACCAACTAACAACACACAAGGAAGCCACTTGGCAGTGGCACGACACTCCCTCATAGTCACCCTCCAAAGATGTTACCCATCCATTCCTTACACTCATTCCAGCACTCTCACTCAAACTTCTCTTCTTTGCCTCCTTGCAGGAGAAGAGAGCCCACAATAAGGAGGGGGAAAGAACCGGAGGTGGCCCTCCATCATTGGCCACGTTAACTGCAGCAGAGGAGGTCGCCCTGGAAGTCTCAGGAGTCACAGAGCAGCTGGAGGTGGGAGACAGAGAGAGGGGGACATCTCAGCAACTTGGTGACAGAATTACATCTCATACAGCTACATGGCATACAGCAATCACTCATATGGGGACTGATGTCAGCAGCCAGTCATGTGCATAATGGTATCATTACCCATTCTTGATATGGCATTTCTAAATCATCTCTTTACTCTCCCACAGGTCCATCAAGAGCACCCCCTCACCCACCATCCCCCTCCCCCACTGTCTAGGGGGAAGAGCAAGACGTCTCCTCAGAGGAGCCTCCAACCTCTGAGGATGCACTGTCACCAGACATAAGCGCACCCAGCATCAGCGCAGATACGCACACCTCGGTGGGTCCCACGTGAGATAGAGTAGTGTTGTCACCTGGTGTCTCACAAGTCACAAGAGCAGATAGTGGAGACAGGGACAGCAGTGGATACTCCTCACCGGAGGGCGCAGGACGCTCCCAGCTCTGCTCAGCTGCATGCAGAGCCTCGGGGGCCATCCAGAAAGAGGGCAATCCTGGAGGTGCAGCAAGAACTGCAGGAGGCTTTGACAGGTTTTGAGACCATGGCATCTGCAAATGTGCAGAGAATGGAGGAGTCCATCTCCAACATGAGCACCACTGTGTCCCAGGCGATGGCGACTGTAGGTTCCTCCATGGAAAGGATGGCCACCTGCATGGAGCAGCTAATGTGTCACTCACAGGAGCACATGGTCTCTATGGAGAATAGATGGCAGACGCTCATAGACTTCCTCTCTAGGAGGGATGTAAATGTAGACTTGGGTCCTCATGGCTCCACTGATATGCAGCAAGGTGCTCTCCAGCACCTTGCTAGCAGGGAAGTGAGGATGGCCCATGAGAGGGGTGACAATGAGAGGGGACATGGAAGTGGGGACTCCTCTCAAAGCGCTCACAATTCTCCCCCGATTGCCTCTCCCTCAGTCAGAGCCCCACAGGCCTCCTGGGATCTCGATGCCGAGTCTGCCCCTGCACAGTCACAGGAGTGGCAGACTTTGGCGGGGCCATCACAGGCTCCAACACCCAGAGGATGTCCGCTAAAAATGTCTATGCAATCGCAGCAGGGAAGTGAGCAGGCTGCCTTTACCTCTGCTGAAGCCACAGGGGTAGCACCTCTTAGAAGCACGCGCAAGAGAAAGATGATGCACAAGGGTAATCACTTGGGTGTTTTAATAACTGTTTGTATGAAGTTTCTGTTAATGTGATGTCACAGATAAAAATTGTTATTTTCAAGACTTTCCGGTCATGCCAATTGTGTCTGCAACTTTGAAAGTGGCTTAGTGAGTTGGAGTGAATGGTGAGACATAATGGCCCAAAAATTTGTGTTGATACGCGAGAGTACGCACTGTGTACTCTCGCGTATTCTGTCTCCAATTGCCGGTTTTCTGCATGCACTGCCCATGCGCTGAAAACCGGCACTTGGTGAATGGAAAAGGGGGCGGTTCCTAGGTGAACCGCGTGCGCGCTACAGGCTGCGCGCATGCAGTGCACTTAGTGGTTTCAACGCGCAGGTAAGTATGGAAGATTTTACACATAAAAAAAGGAGGAGTAAGACCCACTTTTAACAAGGTAAGTAGTGAATTAAGTATTATTTTGAATTTTTTTTAACAGGTATATCTTTTTTAGAGACTTTAAAGACAGGTAAGTTTATTTTTATAACTTTTTAAAAGATTTTAAATTTTTTCAAAAATTAAATTTTTTATTTAAAATGGTTAATTTATTTAACTATACTTATTTTATTAATGTGATGGGTTTTTTAAAAATTTAATTGAGGTTTAGCTGTTCTATTTTGGGGGGCTATAGTATTCATAGCTTTCACAGCACTTATGTGAAAGTTATGAATGGAAGATGGTGTGCTGCCATTGGCTCTAACTGAGTCACGTGATCCCACAGCTCGCACGAATTAACTGTGCCTGTGGGATACGCAAGCCCAGCACAGCAGCTGTCCAGAACATCAAGTTCGTGCGAGCTGGAACTGAAAAAGCCAACGCGCAGTGAGAGATCGCGGGGAAGCCTTACCCTCGCACGAAGGCTTCCTCACGAATTTTTGGGCCAATGTTACCTCCAGCAATGGTGGTCAGTGTGAAAGGAATGGCTTGGTCATTGTAGGGATGCTGTGGGGTGGTGGGATCCTGGCGCAGCATGTGGCAGCCATATGGGTGAAATGCCTGAAGTTAAGTAAATTTGGCCATGATAAGGCCATCCCTGATCTTCCGGGCGGCAATGTGCTCGGGTGCTGGTGAGAACTGGACAGCAGGTTCCTCCTGCTCCTCCTCCTCGTCTTCCAGCTGATGCTCCTCCTCCTCCTCTTCCTCCACCGCTGAAGAGGCTGTGCGCTCAGGGCCTTGCTCCTCATGCAGTGCTAATCCTCGCTGTTGCGCTATGTTGTGCAGGGTGCAGCAGACCACGATGATTCTGGAGACCGTGGCTGGTGCATACTGAAGGGCTCCTCCAGTTCTGTCAAGACATCTGAAGCGCATTTTCAGCATGCCTATTGTTTGCTCTATGACACATCTGGTGGAAATGTGGCTTTCATTATATCTCTCTTCAGCCTCAGTAATTGACCTCCTCAATGGTGTCATGAGCCATATCGTCAGTGGATAGCCATTGTCTACAAGCAGCCAGCCAGTAAGCCTGTTTGGAGGAGCAAAGAGCTGAGGTAGGGTGGACCGGCGCAGGACGAAAGAGTCATGGCAGCTGCCAAGGAATTTGGCACACACATGCATGATGATCTTCCTATGGTTGGAGACGAGCTGCACATTGAGAGATTGGAAGCCCTTGCGGTTGACAAACACACTTGGATGATGACGGGGTGCCCTGATGGCCACATGTGTGCAGTCGATGTCGCCCTGCACCCAGCCAGAGTGGCAAAGCCGAGCGCCCGCTCAGTAACACTGGCTTCATCAGTAGCAAAGTTGATATAATTGGCTGACTTGTCAAACATGACCTGTGTGATGCATCTGTGGGCGGCTGACTGCGAGATGCCGCAAATGTCTGCTACAGATCGCTGGAAGAAGCTTGAGGCGAAAAAGTTGAGGGCGCTGGTGACTCTGACAGCCTCATGGCCACCCACTCCTCTGGGCTGCAGGTCTTGGTCCAGCAATCTGCAAATGTCTGCGTCGATCTAGCATGATAGTCTGAGCCTCCTTTGGCACTGCTGCTCAGTCATGTTGAGGAAGCTCATCCTCTGCCTGTATACCTTGTGTTGAGGGTATCGCCTCCGGCACAGTGCAGCCCTGTGCTGATGCCCTCTGTCCTGTGGAGCATCAGGTTGGTGAGGAGAAGGTTGGTGGTGTTGTTCTTGTGCCTGGTGCTGCTGGTGTTGGGGCGCATCGTGGTCCAATTCTGAGGACCAAGGTGAGACAGTATAAACGGCACCCATGCATATATAATAGATGGCAGGTCAAATAGAGATGACAGAAGCAATCTGTCAATGGTGTGATAGGTGGTACCAATGAGGTGACAGCGGATCCCGACTTTGCTGAAAAGACTTGCAACCTCGAGAAAGCTAAATCTGTGCTGACAATGCAGTCAGCAACAGCATCTGCCTTAGCAAAGTAACCAGGTATCAGATGGGAGTATTTATTGTACTTTTCACGCTGTGCATGAATGAGGTGGATCAATGGCCACTGAACTTCCGGCTCAGGTTCACAGACGTGTTTCCCGCGATGCGTGATCCCGTGGTCATCCAGGGAAATTTGAAAGGTAGGGTTAAAAAGGCGCTTAAGGGACTGACAAGTAACTAATAATCATCTAAATTAGCTCGGCCGCCTCTGCCATTCAGATCGCTGCCGAGCCAGCAAACGCACCTAAGGGAAAGGCGCATGGGGTGGGATGACGACCCACTCCACGTTCTTTCAAATTTCCCTCCAACCCACCTCCATTCCTGCCCGCACGGACGTCAGAAAATTCCGGCCACAAATTTTTTAGGGTTCCTGTGATTTTTCCACTGAAGTTACAATGGACAAGTAGAAGAACCCCAACAGAAATCCACCCCCCTAGTGTTATAGTGTAATGTTACAGACATAAGGAATATTAAAAGTTACACAGTGTAAATTAGTAAAAGAAACAAAAACACTGTAAATCCAGGTATGCAGCAGCATACTGGAATAGGCTGAGCAACACTTAAGTCTACCATCCACTGTTGGGAGTATCTTTTATTAGTGTTTGGCCTGGTCAGGAGGTGGAATATCTGACCATGCTGGGAGGATTCAATTCCGATGAAGTGGAAAATGGATATACAATTAAATCCACACAAAATGACCAGATTTTCAAAGATGCTGTGACTGTGGAGCACTTTGCAGAGCTTTTTTTTCACAAATGTGGTATTTAAATGTCTCCATAATACTATCTGTCTATTTGACTGTATTGGTTCAAGGAAAGGAACTTACTTTTATAAACTGAGCTCAGAGGGTGGAGTATGCGAAAATGGGATAACTATCAAACCAGTGACATGCCCTCGGCTTTGTATCATTTTCTTTATGGTGGCCTCTTGTTACATACAATCTTGCAAGATATTCTATCAGTACAAGAGTCTGTTCCAGTTATTTTTTTACATTTAGATCTTTTAGAAATTTTAAATAATGGCAATTTCCAGAAATTGCAGGGCAGAATGGGTTCCCTTGTGGTATTGGGAATTTGAGTGAAGAATATTACAGCATTTATGCCAATAGACTACAATTCACAAGAAGTTCTCAAGCTTTCTACGTGTGCTCAGAGACCAGCACAAATGAGGTTTCCAAAAAAAGTACATATCATTCAGAGTTGTGCTTGGATTTTGCAGTTCTGAAAATTGGCTGCAGGTTCTCAATTTGCCTTTCTCCTAGTCAGCAATGGCATAGTTGGACCCATTATGAATCAGTTCTCTCAAATAAACAAGATTTTATTGCTGTTAGCTACCTAATCAAATAGCAAAGAGCACTTGGGGCTGAATTCCCTTTGACCATTCCACCAGACTACAATGTTAACTCCAGTGGGAGTCTGTCGGAACGGCTTCGAAAAAAGCAGTCTGGCCATATCAGAGAGAACTGTGCTCTCTTTTAGATACTTTGATAGAGATTAGCATCAGGTAACGCCACCTGAAAATTAATTCTGTCAGAGTTTACATCAAAGTATTAGCAAATCATTTAGGCTCCAAAACTATACATCAACATGATTTACTATAACTTTGAGAGAAGAAACACCGATGTATTACAGTGTCATAACAAGATACTCTAAACAGAATCTTAAAGAAATCTATTACTATAAAACCGTTCTAAATTCTGAATACTTGCATTTCTATGCATATATTTAACTCCATTTTGTTTGTAAAATGTAATGGTTATGTATTTTAAAAATCAAAATATTACACCAATTGGTAGTTATCTATTGCAGTCTTCCAAAGACCTCAGTTTCCAACAAAAGAATCTATTTTTGTGCTATATTTGAATCTACCTCTGCTGCTCTTCATACATCCTTGACCAGGTGTGAAAACTGGAATGTGATGACTTATTCTCCTGTTGTTCCTCTCTCCCTGCAGAGTGATGTATGCAAGGCTGATGCCGAATTGAAGACGTCCACTCATTAAGCAGGCATATGCAACATGATTATCCCTCCATCTCCAATCATTGTTTCTTTGCTTGCCTGCTCTACCCAATCCTTTGTGGCTGGCTGCAGCATATTCCTTCCCTGTACTTGACCATCGCCAATGTATACCAATGCATCCACTGTCTACATAATTTTGTTTAAAAAGTTAAGTGAAGAATCTGTAAAGATCACAAAGAAAGAAAGAGCTTTTATTTATATAGTGCCTTTCAGAACCTCAGGGCCTCCCAAAGTGCTTCCAATTAAGTACTTATCAATTGTAGACACTGCTCTAATGTAGAGAAAAGGTCCCATAAACAGCAATGAGATAAATAATCAGATAATCTGTTTTAGTGGCATTGGTTGAGATTCATGTTGACAGTAGGAGAACTCACCTACTCATCTTCAAATAGTGCCATAGGATCTTTTACATCCACCTGAGAGAGAAGAGGCTTTGTTTTAACATCTCATCTGAAAGTGCAGCACTCAGTCAGTACTACACTGAAGTATCAGCCAAGATTATTTTTTTATTATTAGTTCCTGGGATGTGGGCATCGCTGACAATGCCAGTATTTATTGCCCATCCCTAATTGCCCTTGAGAAGGTGGTGGTGAGCCGTCTTCTTGAACCGCTGCAGTATTTGAGATGAAGGTGCTGCTATACTTCTTTGTAGTGGTTTGGTACAACTGAGTGACTTGCTAGGCCATTTCAGAGGACAGTTAAGAGTCAACCACAATATAGACCAGACCAGGTAAGGACAGCAGATTTCCTTCCCTAAAGAACATTATTGAACCAGATGGGTTTTTACGACAATCTGGTAGTTTCATGGTCACTATTACTGATACTAGCTTTTTAATTCCAGATTTATTTAATTAACATAGCTGCTGTGGTATTTGAACTCATGTCTCCAGATCATTCGTCCAGGCCTCTGGATTACTAGTCCAGTAGCATAACCACTATGCTACCGTTGCCGTTGCTCAAGTCTCTAAAGTGGGGCTTGAACCCACAACCTTCTAACGCAAACAAAAGTGCTACAACTGAGCCATGGCTGTCTGTGAAGAAAAGAGTTCCAAGCAATTTCAACATCCTGCAGAAAGAGAGGGTGAGAGTTAGTGATTGGTTGTTGAAAGGGGACGTGGAGATGTGTAAGGATTGTGCATATGGTGCATGTGTTCACAGTTGGAGAAGAAGCAAGGTGGAATGAGGATGGGAGGTGATAAGTGTAAAGCCAAGTGTGTGTAATCTGAAGTGAGGAAGGAGTGGTAGGAGGAGTTTGTGATTGTGCAAGAGGTAGGATGTGAGAATAGAATTGTGTTACTGTGTGGTGTGAAGGGAGGAAAGGAAGAAGTGAGTGTGCTTGGAATGAGTAAGAGAGGTGTTACAGTGTGCATTTGTGATTGTATGCTGAAGGATGTGATGGAGAGAGGGGATTGTTGAGAGTAGTATGTGATGGGGTGAAAGCAGTGTTATTGGGTACTGTTGAGATAGCTGGAGACTTGAAGAGATGTACTCATCCTTTCTGCTCTTGCGAGGTCATTGAACCCCGATCAGCATTGAACTCAGTCCTGAGGATGCTGTTAGTGGCACTGACCCTGTCAGCAACCTCTGCCCAGGATTGTTTCAAGCAGCCTTAGGGATGTTCCTGTGGCTGCAGGTGAACAGTACCTCCCACCTTGTCCTGACTTAGAATCATAGAATAATACAGCACAGAAGGAGGCCATTCAGCCCTTCGTGCATGCGCCGGCACTTTGGCAGAGCTATCCACTCGCCCGCTCTTTCCCCATATCCCTGCAAATATTTTCCCTTCAAGTACTTAGCCATTTCTCTTTTTAAAGTTACTATTGAATCTGCTTCCACCACACTTTCAGGCAGTGCATTCCAGATGACAACAGCTCGCTGTGTAAAAAAATGTTTCCTCATGGCACCTCTGGTTCTTTTGCCAATCAGCTTAAATCTCTACCCTCTGGTTACCGACCCTTCTGCCACTGGAAACGGTTTCTCCTTATTTACTCTCGCAAAACGCTTCATGATTTTGAACACCTCTATCAAATCTCCTCTTAACCTTCTCTGCTCAAAGGAGAACAACCCCAGCTTCTCCAGTCTCTCCACCTTACTGAAGTCCCTCATCCCTGGCACCATTCTAGTAAATCTCTTCTGCACCCTCTCCAAGGCCTTGACATCCTTCCTAAAGTGTGGTGCCCAGAATTGGCCACAATACTCCAGCTGATGCCTAACCAGTGTTTTATAAAGGTTTAGTATAATTCCCTTGCTGTTGTACTCTATGCCTCTATTAATAAAGCCAAGGATCCCATATTCATTTTAAGCAGCCTTCTCAACTTGTCCTGCTACCTTCAAAGATTTGTGTACACACACCCCCAGGTTTCTCTGTTCTTGCACCCCCTTTAAAATTGTACCATTTAGTTCATCTTGCCTCTCCTCATTCTTCCTACCAAAATGAATCACTTCACACTTCTCTGCGTCAAATTGCAGCTGCTACGTGTCTTCCCATTTCACCAGTCTGTCTATGTCCTCCTGAAGTCTGTTATTATCCTTCTCATTGTTTACTGCATTTCTGAATTTTGTGTCATCTTCAAACTTTGAAATTATGCCCTGTATACCAAAGTCTAGGTCATTAATATATATCAAAAAGAGCAGTGGCCCTAATACCAACCTCTGGGGAACACGACTGTATACCACCCTCTTTCTGAAAAACAACCATTCACCACTACTCTCTGCTTTCTGTCCCTTAGCCAATTTTGTATCCACACTGCCACTGTCTCTTTAATCACCTGGGCTTCAATTTTGCTAACAAGTCTATTATGTGGTACTTTGTCAAATGCCTTTTGAGGTCCATATACACATCAACCGCTTTTTCGAAGAGCCAGCATCGTCACAACAGGCCGAATGGCCTCCTTCTGTGCTGTAAGTTTCTATGATTCTATAACCGCACTACCCTCATCAACCCTCTCCGTTACTTCATCAAAGAACTCAATCAAGTTAGTCAAACGTGATTTGCCTTGAACAAATCTGTGCTGACTTTCATTTATTAGCATATACTTTTCCAAATGGCAATTAATTTTGTCCCGGATTATTGTCTCTAAAAGTTTCCCCACCACTGATGTGAAGCTGACTGGTCTGTGGTTGCCAGGCTTATCACTCCCCCTTTTTTTTTTTAAAACAGGGGTGTAACATTTAAAATCTTCCAGTCATCTGCCACTACCCCCATATCCAAGGAGAATTGAAAGACTGTGACCAGAGCCGCCGCAATTTCAACCCTTACTTCCCTCAGTAACCTAGGATGCATCGAGCGACTTTTCTACTTTAAGGACTGCCAACCTTTTAAGTACCTCCTCTTTATTTATTTTTATCCTATCCAGTATCGCTGCTGCCTCCTCCTTTACTGCTACATTGGCAGCATCCTCTTCTCTAGTGAAGACAGATACAAAGTAGTAATTTAATACCACAGCCGTGCTCGCTGCCTCAACATAAAGATCTCTTTTGACCCCACCCATCCTTTGACTACCCTTTTTTATATATATATATATATATATATACATATAAGACTTTTGTGTGCCCTTTTATTTTAACCGCTAATCTATTCTCATACTCTCTCTTTGCCCCTTAGTCCATTTTTTAGATCTCCTCTGTACTTTCTATATTCAGCTTGGTTCTCTACTGTATTATGAACCTTACATTTGTCATAAGCCTCCTTTTTCTGTCTCATTTTAATCTCTCTATGGGGGAAAAATTGGACAGCGACAGAAACCTGCAAGGCCATTTGCAGTGTCGCCCACTGGAAGTCAGCAGCCTTCCACCAGCCATGCTGCAGCCACTGGGGTAGCACTGCATAACATCAGTAGGATAGGCAAAGGCACACACAGGACAGTCACTAAGGGAATACTTAAGGGTGAGGAGTTGATTTCTTGATGTCATATTGGATGGATAGATGTATACAGTTGGATTGGAAAATTTGCTTTGTGGTGCCTTTTATTTCAGCATTGTGGCCAAGAGGACTCTGTGATGGTCAGTAACAATGGGAAGGTAAGGTGTGGGACTAATGTTGAAAGGGGAACTGGGGTTGTGTCACTGGGACCGCAAGCGGATGATCCCAGAAAAGGGCTATCTGGGTTGCATCCTTCCAGACTCACTGGCGGCAGAGGCAGCGAGAGCGGCCCTGGGTGGAGACTGAGCGCAGAGACCGAGGATTTAAAGAGCGGGGGAGAGAGAGAGCAGCCCAGACTCACTGGCAGCAGAGGCAGTGAGAGCGGCCCTGGGTGGAGACTGAGTGCAGAGACTGAGTGCGGTTTAAACAGAGTGCTGCGAGTTGGGTGAGTCAGGGAGTTAGATGAGGAGTGGAAGGAGGAGCTCCCTTGCTTCGCCTTTATTTTTCATAACTTTTCACCCTGCAGGGATTGGTTCTTACTGTACACCAAGGAAAGAGTCCGAGAGTGGGAGCAATCAAACAACAACAACTGCGAAACCACTAAAGTGACGTCACAACCAGGGAAGGAGCTGATTGGTAAGTAGGACCTGGTGAGTATTTCTACAGTTCAGTCGTTAAAGTCAAAGTAAGGTCTCTAGTTTAGAGTAAGTAGTGTTTAAAGGGAAGTAAGGTCCCTAGTGTATTTAATATTATTTAATTTAAAGAAAGTAAAGGGAGTAAATTAAGGGTAGGACATAGCAGGGCAGCTCGGCTGCATGGAGTGCTCCTCCTGTGCTATGTGGGAAGTCAGGGACACGTTAGGTGTCCAGGGCGAACACATGTGCAGGAAGTGTCTCCAGCTGCAGCTACTCGAAATCCGTGTTTCGGAGCTGGAGCTGCGGCTGGAGTCACTGTGGAGCATCCGCGATCTGAGATCTTTGTGGATAGCACGTTTAACGAGGTGGTCACACCGCAGGTAAAGAGTGCACAGGCAGACAGGAAATGGGTGACCGCCAGACAGAGTAAAAGAACAAGGAAGGTAGTGCAGGAGTCCCCTGGGTCCATCTCCCTCTCCAACAGATTTTCCGTTTGGATACTGCTGGGGGAGATGGTTTCTCAGGGGAATGCAGCAAGAGCCAAGTCTGTGGCACTATGAGTGGCTCAGCTGCACAGGAGGGGAGGAAAAAGAGCGGGAGAGCAATAGCGATCGGGGATTCTATCGTAAGGGGAACAGATAGACGTTTCTGTGGCCGCAGACGTGACTCCAGGATGGTATGTTGCCTCCCTGGTGCCAGGGTCAAGGATGTCACTGAACGGCTACAGGGCATTCTGAAGGGGGAGGGCGAACAATCAGAGGTCGTGGTTCACATTGGTACCAACGACATGGGTAGAAAGAGGGATGAGGTCCTGCAACAAGAATTTAGGGAGCTAGGTAGCAGATTAAAAAACAGGACCTCAAAGGTTGTAATCTCTGGATTACTCCCAGTGCCACGTGCTAGTGAGTATAGGAATAGGAGGATAGAGCAGATGAAAGCGTGGCTAAAGAGTTGGTGCAGGAGGGAGGGCTTTAGTTTCCTGGATCACTGGGTCTGCTTCTGGGGAAGGTGGGACCTGTACAAGTCAGACAGGTTACACCTGAACTGGAACGGGACCAACATCCTTGCGGGGAGGTTTGCTAGTACTGTTGGGGAGGGTTTAAACTAACTTGGCAGGGGGATGGGATACGGAGTTGTGCTATAGTAGGGGGTGATGCACAGCCAAATATAGAGGAAAAAACAAGTCAGCCTGGAAGGCAGAGCAAATATGTAACGGCACAAGGGAGTATGGCAAGGCTGGATGGCATTTATTTTAATGCAAGGAGTCTTGCGAGTAAGGCAGATGAATTGAAGGTGTTGATGAACACATGGGAGTATGATATTGTTGCTATCACAGATACATGGTTGAGGGAGGGGCAGGACTGGTAGCTCAATATTCCGGGGTATAGAATCTTCAGGCGAGACAGAGGGGGGTGTAAAAGAGGAGGGGGTGTCGCAATATTAATCAAGGAGTCAATTACTGCTGTAAGGAGGGATGATATCTTAGCAGGTTCCTCTAATGAGGCCATATGGGTAGAACTTAAAAACAAAAAGGGGGCAAGCACTTTGCTGGGAGTGTACTATAGGCTCCCAAACAGTCAGGGGGAGATAGAGGAACAGATATGTAGGCAAACCTCAGAGAAGTGTAGAAATAATAGGGTAATAATAGTAGGGGATTTCAACTTCCCCAATATTAACTGGGATAGTCAGAGTGTGAAAGGCTTATAGGGTGCGGAATTCTTAAAGTGCATCCAGGAGAGCTTTTTGAGCCAGCATGTAGAAAGTCCTACAAGAGAGGGGGCGGTACTGGACCTAATTCTAGGGAATGTAGCTGGGCAAGTGGTAGATGTGTCAGTAGGAGAGCATTTTGGTGACAGTGACTATAATTCGGTGAGATTTAAGGTAGTCATGGAAAAGGACAAAGATGCACCGGAAATAAAGGTTCTAAATTGGGGGAAGGCCGATTTTAATATGATAAGGCAGGATCTGGCCAAAATGGACTGGGATCAGCTACTTGGACGAAAATCCACATCAGAGCAATGGGAGTCTTTCAGAAAGGAAATAGAGAGAGTACAACGCCAACATGTTCCCGTAAAGGTCAAGGGTGGGACCAACAAGCCCAGGGAACCCTGGAAGACAAGGGATATACAAGAATGGATTAGGAAAAAAAGGGAGGCTTTTGGCAGATACAAAGGACTAAAAACAGTGGAAGCCCTAGAGGAGTATAGAAAATGAAGGAGGGTACTTAAAAAAGAAATTAGGAGAGCGAAGAGGGGGCATGAAAAAACACTGGCGGGCAAAATAAAGGAAAATCCCAAGGTGATTTATAAGTATATTAAGGGTAAGAGGATAACCAGGGAAAGAGTAGGGCCCATTAGGGACCAAAGTGGCAATCTGTGTGTAGAGCCGGAAGATGTAGGTGAGGTTTTAAACGAATATTTTGCATCTGTGTTCACTATGGAGAAGGGTGATGTAGGCATAAAAATCAGGCAGGGGGATTGTGATACACTTGAACAAATTAATATTGAGAGGGAGGAGGTACAAGCGGTTTTAGCGGGCTTAAAAATGGATAAATCCCCAGGCCCTGATGGGATGTATCCCAGGCTGCTGTGTGAGGCAAGGGAGGAGATTGCAGGGGCTCTGACATAAATTTTCAGAACCTCTCTGGCCACAGGGGATGTGCCAGAGGACTGGAGAACAGCTAACGTAGTACCATTGTTCAAGAAGGGTAGTAGGGATAAACCAGGGAATTACAGGCCAGTGAGCCTAACATCAGTGGTAGGGAAATTATTGGAAAAAATTCTGAGGGACAGAATTAGTCTCCACTTGGAGAGGCAGGGATTAATCAGGGATAGTCAGCATGGCGTTGTCAGGGGGAGATCATGTCTAACCAATTTGATTGAATTTTTCGAGGGGGTGACTAGATGTGTGGATGAGGGTAGTGCAGTTGATGTAGTCTACATGGACTTCAGTAAGGCTTTTGACAAAGTCCCGCATGGGAGACTGATCAAGAAGGTAAGAGCCCATGGGATCCAGGGCAATTTGGCACATTGGATCCAAAATTGGCTTAGTGGCAGGAGGCAGAGGGTGATGGTCGAAGGTTGTTTTTGTGACTGGAAGCCTGTGTCCAGTGGTGTATCGCAGGGATCGGTGCTGGCTTCTTTGCTGTTTGTAGTGTACATTAATGATTTAGATATGAATGTAGGAGGTATGATCAGTAAGTTCGCAGATGACACAAAAATTGGTGGAGTGGTAAATAGCGAGGAGGGAAGCCTCAGGCTACAGGACGATATAGACGGGATGGTTAGATGGGCAGAACAGTGGCAAATGGAATTTAACCCTGAAAAGTGTGAGGTGATGCATTTTGGGAGGACAAACAAGGCAAGGGAATACACAATGAATGGTAGGATCCTAGGAAGGACAGAGGATCAGAGGGACCTTGGTGTGCATGTACATAGATCCCTGAAGGCAGCAGGACAGGTAGATAAGGTGGTTAAAAAGGCATATGGGATACTTGCCTTCATTAGCCGAGGCATAGAATATAAGAGCAGGGAGGTTATGATGGAGCTGTACAAAACGCTAGTTAGGCCACAGCTGGAATACAGTATGCAGTTCTGGTCACCACACTATAGGAGGGATGTGATTGCATTGGAGAGGGTGCAGAGGAGATTCACCAGGATGTTACCTGGGCTGGAGCGCTTCAGCTATGAAGAGAGACTGGACAGGCTGGGTTGTTTTCCTTAGAGCAGGGAAGGCTGAGGGGGGACCTGATTGAGGTGTACAACATTATGAGGGGCATAGATAGGGTAGACAGAAAGGTACTTTTCCCCTTGGTGGAGGGGTCAATAACCAGGGGTCATAGTTTCAAGGTATGGGGCAGGAGGTTTAGAGGGGATTTGAGGAAAAACTTTTTCACCCAGAGGGTGGTTGGAATCTGGAACTCACTGCCTGAAAGGGTGGTAGAGGCAGGAACCCTCACAACATTCAAGAAGCATTTAGATGAGCACTTGAAACACCATAGCATACAAGGCTACGGTCCAAGTGCTGGAAAATGGGATTAGAATAGACAGGGCTTGATGGCCGGCGCTGACACGATGGGCCGAAGGGCCTCTTTCTGTGCTGTATAACTCTATGACTCTATTCTGCTGCCTCCTCTTCTGCATCTTCCTCTTCCCTCTGTGAGCAGATGCTGCAAATCTGAAATGACAGCTTAAAATGCTGGAAATACTCAGCTGGTCAGGTAGCATCTTGACCTGAGACATGAACTTTGTTTCTCTCTCCACGGATGTTGCCTGACCTGCTGAGTATTTGCAGTATTTTCTGTCTCATCTGAGACCTTGCAAGCATCCAACAGCACTCCCTACACACTTAAAAAGCTTTTCACATCTATTGCAACAAGCCGCTACTTCAATAAATTTTTAAAAAACAGTCCAAAAGGTTAAAAGCAAACTTACCTGAAAGATATGTGTGTTCCACCTCTGTCAGTCTGCTTGCACGCTGAACTAAGCACTAGGGTCGAAGTTTGCAGTGGTGAAGTTAAGGGAAGTCACCACTCCACCATTTTTTTTTCAGGGTGCTACTTAAGAATGGCGAAAATGGAGGACGCCGCGAGACCCGCCACTTTCTTGACTTAACACCGTGCTAACGGTTGACAGTAATGTAGGGAATTTCTCCCCCTGTATATTTCGTCACCCAGGGAGCTCTAGCTTTGGATGCCCTTCCTTTTCCACTCATGGGAATGTATCTACTCTCTACCCAAACCATCTCCTCTTTAAAGGTCTCCCATTGTTCAATTACTGCTTTGCCTATCAATTTTTGATTCCAATACAACTGGACAGATCCCTTTTCAATGAACTGGAGTTAGCCCTCCTCCAATTAAGTATTTTTATGCTTGATTGTACCTTGTCCTTTTCCTTAACTATTCTAAACCTGATTATGATCACTGTTCCCCAAATGCACCCCTATTGCAACATACTCCGCTAGCCCCCACTTCACTCCCCAGAACTAGATCCAGCACTGCTTCCTTCCTCATTGGGCTGGAAACACACTGATCAAGAAAGCTCTCTTGTACACATTTCAGCAATTCCTCCCCCATTTTCCCTTTACTCTGTTACTATCCCAGTCTATATTAGGATAATTGAAGTCTCTCATTATCACTACTCTGAAGTTCTTGCATCTTTCTGTAATTTGCCTGCAAATTTGCTCCTCCATCTCCTTCCCACTATTTGGTGGCCTATAGTATACATCCAGTAGTGTAATAGCTCCTCTATTGTTCCTTAATTCTAACCAAATAGATTCTGGGCTGGATTTTGAATGACCCATGGAGTCGGGTTTGGAGGCGTGTGGGGGGTTAAATTTGCGGGGTCGGGGGTCCCGACTCCATCTCGACTCCATCCCGCCTCCACGCAATTTTGACAAAATCAGTCGCGGGGTTCCTGACTCCGTCCCGTCTCTTGGAGGCGGGAGAGGCCATTAAAGCCCTTAACAAGCCCTAAATTGGCTCTGTAATGCCATTTATAAACGTTTTAGCTAGTTTAACCCTTTTCCGACATAAAGTACGCCTGATGTGAAACACTCCAGTGAAACCTGGCGGGAGCACAAGTGGATAGCTGACTATCAGCTGCAGGTCCACTATTACAACGGAGATGTGATGAAGGTAGTAGTAGTATTAGGTGTGAAAGTCGCCTCTGATGCTGCTGCATCTCTCTCTCTCTCTCTCTCTCTCTCTCCATTTTGCATCCAGGTCCATTCACATCAAAAGCCAGGCAGGTTCTCTCTCACCAACAGCCAGACAGTCTCTGAGACCAGACAGTCAGCAATGATGACATCATCAGAGGCGACTTTCAGACTGAAACCACTAATTAGTTCATGGGTTCCCACATGCTGGAACTCAATTGCCCAATTAAGTGAAAATTGCATCATTCATCCACATTAATCTGGAGTCGGGGTGGGGTACACGAAATGCGGATGACACGACCCCAACCCGACCTCAAGACAAAATCCAGCCCTCTGTCTTTGATCCCTCACATACATCATCCCTCTCCAGTCCTATAATAGTTTCATTGATCAGTATTGCCAACCCTCCTTTTTTTCCTCCCTTAACGTTCCTTAATACCTTGTAGCCGGGAATATGAAGTTCCCAATCCTCCCCTCTTTGAGCCAGGTCTCTGTTATTGCCACTATATTGTAGTCTCATGTGGCGAATTTTGGCTGCAGTTCACCAACCTTATTTGCCACGCTACATGCATTTATGCACAAGTACTCCAAACCCATCTTAGACTGCATTTGCCCCATCTGATCACTCCCATTTCTGAACTATTCTTTACTCTGGTGCTTTTTGTCTCTCACCGTCCTCTGTGCAGCTTGTTTCTCCTCACTAATGTTTCATCCTGGTGCCCATCCCCCTGCCAAATTAGTTGAAACCCTCCACAACAGCACTAGTTAACCTTCCCATGAGGACATTGGTCCCAGCTCTGTTGAGGTGCAACCCATCCACCTTGAACAGATCCCTCCTGCCCCAGAACTGGTCCTAATGCCTCAGTAATCTGAAATCCTCACTCTTGCACCATTTTTCCAGTCACACGTTAACCTGTCTTTATCCTACTATTCCTATACTCACTAGCGCGTGGCACTGGCCGTAATCCAGAGATTACTACCTTTGAGGTCCTGCTCTTTAATTTCCTCCCAAGCTCATGAAACTCTGCCTGCAGGACCTCAACACTTTTGCTTCCTAGTTCATTGGTTCCTACATGGTCCACGTCTTCTAGCTGTTCCCCTTCCTCCTCAAAATGTTCTGCACCCTCTCAGTGATGTCCTTTACCCCGGCACTAGGGATGCAACACACCATGCAGGGCTAATGTCGGCAGTGGCAGAAAAGCCTTCCTATCCCCCGAACTATCAAATCCCCTATGGCCACTGCATTTCTACTCTTTGCTGTGCACCCCAACCCCTCCCCCCACCATGCAGTCATTTGCCCCACGGTGCTATAGATGTGCTCTAGACTGCACTCCCCCGAGGTGTCGTCTCCCTCACTGAAAAACAATTTGAGAGTGCCACACTCCCAGAGAATTCCTGCACTGCCTGCCTCTTCTTACCCTGCCGGATGGCCACCCACTTGCTATCCTTCCGGAACTGTCTGTAGCTGCAGGGTGACCACCTCCTGGAACGTGCGCTGCAGGAAATTCTCAGCCTTCCGTGTGCCTGCCGGGATTCTAGCCACTCCTCAAGCTCAGAAACCCTGAGCTCGAGTTCGAGCAACTGGAGGCACTTCCTGCATATGTGGTTATCCAGGACACATGAAGCATCCTGGAGTTCCCACAGGAATTGCAGGCAACAGGTCTCAGCTGTCCCATCATTTTACTTAAAATTCTATCTACTTATGTTATATGGGGGCTAAATTTGGTTGATTTGCGCCTCCCGTTAGCGCCCTAAGGGTGCCACACTCCCGGAGAATTCCTGCACTGCCTGCCTCTTCCTACCCTGTCGGATGCCCACCCACTTGATATCCTTCCGGAAATGTCCGTAGCTGCGGGGTGACCACCTCCTGGAACATGCGCTGCAGGAAATTCTCAGCGCTAACGGGGCGCAAATCAACTAGCACCTGGGCATGGCACCGCTAACGGGAGGTTAGTGCCGGCGATAACCGTTAGCGCCATGTGGCGCTGCGCCACCGGCGATGACATCATTAGGTGGCGCCCCCTGACTTACCGCCAGACGCTATGTCTGCTGGGGTCAGGGGGGCCTACCTGCAGCCGGGGCGGCGCTAGTTAAAGGGGAGGTGGCGGGCAGCCATTTTGGTTGCTGGCCGCCTGCCAGCACCTGCCCCTGTTGCTGTCCCCGGCCCCCGTGAAGCCCCCCCGCGGGGTGCCGGCTGCAAAGGGGGCACTACCCAATTTTTCCCCCTATATGTTTTCAGTTTAGTATCCCGTTACTCCTATTTATTATTCAATTATTTATATGTATACCAAATTTTTATTTAATGCAATTCGGATCCCTTTAATGTTGGTATCCTCTACTTCGTTAATTTTAATTTATCCCCTTAGATTTAATTAATTACTCTGATTTATTTATTTACTATTTACTGTTGCTTTTTGGTTTAAAGTACTTAGCACCTCTGCACCAAATTCCCACTCTCAGCAAATTACCGTTGCCTCTAATGTTTAGCTGATTCTCCCAACTCCGTGTGTCAGCAGATATCCCTCTAATTTATATCTTTTAGAAACACACTAGTTACAACTGGTCAGTCAACTACCAGCCCAACAATTAATACCTAGTCAGGGAACCCACTTATAGCTGATTGACTGTTAACTGCCACTGATTTAACGTTTTCAAAAGGCAGAAAACTAGATTAAATTTCACTTTAATAACAACACACTATCTGCACTACTTACCACTGAATTCCCACTCTCACCAAATTCCCGTCACCGCACCGTTTAGCAAGCCACTCTGATTTGCAAAGCCTCCCAACTCTGTGTGCACAGTTCTCCAACTCGGATTTCCAGGGAGGCATTGGAAAAGCGGAGGGCATCTCTTCGACTCATCTCTGCTGCCAAAATTTCTTCTGCAGCTGGGCAAGCAGAAATCAAAGCGGGTATTGCAACCTTGCCTTAAGAGGTGCATCCCTGCTTCAAAGAGGTTGTTTTATGCGCGTTAGGTTAGGCTGATGATGAAAATGGGTGTTTGTAATCGGGAATAAGTCATAGAGTCATACGGCATAGAAGGAGGCCATTCGGTCCATCGAGTCCGTGCTGGCTCTCTGTAGAGCAATCCAGTCAGTCCCATTCCCCCGCTCTATCCCCGTAGACCTGCAAGTTTATTTCCCTCAAGTGCCTATCCAGTCATCCCTTGAAAACATTGAGTGTCTCCGCTTCCACCGGCAGCGAGTTCCAGGTCCTCACCACTTGCTGCGTAAAAAGTTTTCCTCACGCCCCCCCTGTATCTCTTGCTCAAAACCTTAAATCTGTGTCCCCTAGTCCTTGTACTATCAACTAGTGGGACCAGCTTTTCCCCGTCTAGCCTATCCAAACCTGTCATAATCTTGTACACCTCTATCAAATCACCCCTCAACCTCCTTTGCTCTAATGAAAACAAATCCAGCTTCTCCAACCTGTCCTTGTAGCTACGATCCCCCATCCCCGGAACCATTCTGGTAAATCTCCTCTGCACCCTCTCAAGGGCCTTCACATCCTTCCTAAAGTGTGGTGACCAGAACTGGATGCAATATTCCAGTTGTGGCCTAACCAGCACTTTATAAAGGTTCAGCATAACTTCTCTACTTTTGTACTCAATACCTCTATTTTTGAAGCCCAAGATCCCATCTGCTTTGTTAACCACTCTCTCAATATGCCCTGCCACCTTCAGGGTCCTATGCACATTAACTCCCAGGTCCCTCTGTCCCTGCACACTCTTTAAAACTGTGCCATTAAGTGTATATTGCCTCTCCCTGTTCCTTCTGCCAAAATGCATCACCGCACACTTTTCTCTATTAAATTCCATCTGCCACTTATCTGCCCATTCTGCTAGCCTTTCTATGTCCTGTTGCAGTCGATTGGTATCACCATCACTGTTTGCCACACCCCCAAGTTTGGTGTCATTGGCAAATTTAGAAATTCTACTCTGTATTCCAATATCCAGGTCATTTATATATATCAAAAAAAGCAGTGGCCCCAGCACTGATCCTTGGGGAACACCACTGTCTACCATCCTCCAGTCTGAAAAACAGCCATTTACCACAATAATAAATTGATAGGTTGTAGGCAGATTTTGATTTCTTGGGTGAATGAGCCTTGGTCTCAATGTTCCCTCGAAGTATGCGCTACCACGCAGTAATCTGCAAGATCCCACGCAGGCCGCTCACTCACCAGCTTTTACATTATAGAAAGAAAGAAGAAAGAAAGACTTGCATTTATATAGCGCCTTTCACGACCACCGGATGTCCCAAAGTGCTTTACAGCTAACAAAGTACTTTTTGAAGTGTAGTCACTGTTGTAATTTGCGCACAGCAAGCTCCCACAAACAGCAATGTGATAATGACCGGATAATCTGTTTTAGTGATGTTGATTGAGGGATAAATATTGGCCAGGACACCGGGGATAACTACCCAACTCTTATTCAAAATAGTGCCGTGGGATCTTTTACATCCACCTGAGAGCGCAAATGGGGCCTCGGTTTAATATCTCATCCGAAAGACGGCACCTCCGACAGTGCAGCACTCCCTCAGCACTGCACTGGAGTGTCAGCCTAGATATCTGTGCTCAAGTCCCTGGAGTGGGACTTGAACCCACAACCTTTTGACTCAGAGGCAAGGGTGCTACCAACTGAGCCACAGCTGACACACCAGTAAATACCATGCATGCGCAGAAATTTAACGGGACTGCGCATTAAAAGAAACTGGCTGCAGAACAAAGCGCAGCTTATGGGGAACATTGCTGGGTATGGCTCTATTTTAAATCTGGGCCATAGAGAAGCACTTAGCATAAGTTGAACACCATCAGGATAAAAACCACTAAAGGTTGACGGCACCACTAATGCAAAACAAGTGGCCCAGTCAATGCGTGCATTGAGCATTAACTGTGATTCAGTCCTAATCATCAACGAGGTAGAAAATGCCCTGCAGTGCCCACCAGTCAGGAAAGGCTTTGTTCAAATTGATGAACATGTAGTGAATGCTCCAGGGTCACCATGGGTGTACACTGGAGCTCGGAACTGTGGCAAACAGTCAGAGCAGTCCCCTGTCATTTAATGTGGACAAGTGACATATCATGTACGTGGGCCGAGGAAACTTTGTCCAAGTCTATACCAGACAGAGGTACTCACTAAAATAAATGAATTGGAAAAGAAGACTTGGGGGCTAGTAGCTGATTGCTAATTAAAGGTTAACAAGTTGTGAGATGTAGGTGTAGAGAAAGAAAATAAAATCTGCTTTTAAATCAGGACGCAAGTTCAGGTGTGGGGGCGGAGGGGCAAGAGTCAAGCTCGCTTGACTTCGCTGGAGTGAGGCCTGTGCCATTTTAACTCCTGGGCCTCATTTCCATCTCCTAGGTGAGTCTCCTGCCTGATCCTGACAGGAATCAGTACCTGGTCGGTAGGCGTTGGGGAACAATCCCAGCACCCAAGTAAGTGCGTTGGCGATGTCCGGAGGTGATCTCAGTCAGGGGAGGAGGGAAGGTTGGGGCATGGGAGGTCCAAGGCTTCCTTGTTGGTCGGGGGAGGGGGCGGGGGGGAGGGGGAAGGTCAAGGGAAGGAGGAAGCCCAGGGCCGGGGAGGGCCAAGGCTTCCTTGTTGGCCCCGGAGGAGCGCTCCTGGTCCTCTTGGCCCACAAGAGAACTTTCAAAAAATGTAACAAACTTACCTTCCCAGCAGCTTCCTCTGGCGAGCCCAGCACTAGTCGTGGGTCACGCGATTGTGCGTTAAAATTGCGTTGGGGTCCTATTTACGGCACAGGACCACAACCTTTGCATATTTATGAGGCCCTCACCTGCCTGCAGCACGAGCCTCATCCGCTGCCTGAAACATGCCATTTAAACTAGTGGCGAGCATGAGTGGAGGGGAAGATGCTGCCTCTACTTTAGGCCCCCACATGCTCATTCTCGCCAGGTGTGGGGAGTTAAAATCGACCCTCTCGTGTTTTGCATTGCATTGTCAGCAATGCTGTGCTGAATGAACAAAGACAGTTTCTTAGCTCTGACTGATTGATCTACAGCATGAATGTAAAAGGTTTAAAAGTGGCACGGATGTAGCGGCCACATCTTGAACAGATTTAAAGGCTGGAATACTAATGGAGCTCATGAGCTATGATTAACTCATCACCTGACACAACTAAAATATTGTTGAACAACAGGGGCCCCTCTTGGGCAACAACTCAGGTGGCTCAAGTAAGCAATTCATCCAGAAATAGATGAGCTCGCGTGATAATCCTTTACAAGTATCACAAACCTTAATAGGTGATATTGCAAAGGAACTTGCAGTCAAATCACAAAAGGATTTGAAAATAATGCCATTTACCACATATCTGCCCTAAACCGGAACTACCGCAAAATCACTTGTGATCACAGATCTTCTGCTATAAATAAGTGGCTGATGGGAAAACAATTCACATGGGAAACTGTATTATTTGCAAGTCATAAGTAACTTTTAAATGCAACTTCAAGAACTACTGCTGAATAAATACAATATTTCACAGGTGATGCTATATTACTTCTGGCTGATCACTCATCCAAAAGCCTTTCAGAACATATACACAAGGAACATAGGAACAGGAGTAGGCCATTCAGACCCTCGAGCCTGCTCCGCCATTCAATTAGAGCATGGCTGATCTGTATCTCAACTCCATTTACCTGCCTTAGCTCCGAAGGTGCACTTAAGATAGTTTCGATACAACTGTGCCCGTATATTTTGCGTGCTTTCAAATAACTTTGACATTTGTTAAAAAAAACATATTTCTACAAGTCATAACACTTTCCTCTTACTTGGTTTACAAATACATTTTTCCAATAATCGTTCAATAGACCATGACAGAGAGATGAAAATCTTACCAGGTAATCATAAACTCTGCTTTGCAATGAATATTTTATTTGATTTGGTTATTGAATAACAAGTAGATTATCGTATATTAAAGTTCTTAATATCTTCCAAACAACAAAATTGGAAAACAATTAGATTTGTATTTCCCCCAAGGATACACACATTAAAAGCCTTTGTAAATTAACATTAAATTAAAATCTAGAATCGTTCTTCTAAAAACAAAGAAAAAATTGCCAAAATGATTTTATTGCATTTAAACTTAAATCCTTCACACTCATTCAAAGTGCACTTAAATGCTTGAATACAATAATTTTCCAGTTATTCAGTAGTATTTTCAATTAGAAATGTATTATTACACTTTAGGTATGGAAAAAATAAGCCATTTAAGCATAGAATTACATAGAACTTACAGCACAGTAGAATTTAAAATTGGAGTCTGGCCTGTGGGGCTTTTAAATATATTGGTTTAGATATTAAGCAAAGTGGGTCTGGTACAACTTTAAATAAACAGTCCTATTTAGAGAGTGTTACTCCCATCCTGGTTAATTGTACTAGGTCATCACAGAAAAGTGACGTTATAGCTAAAAGCTCTTGCATTTTATACTATTGCTGAAATGAAGTCTTAGGCATCTAGAAAAAGAGAATAATGAAGCATCAAGGTATGATCTGATAAGAGGGTGTCGGCATTAATTTTTTTTGGGGGGGGTAAGTTCTTTGTTAGTCGGCCTTCTTCCCTCTGTGTTCTTGCAACACACTTCGAGTATGTGGAACAGACTTTATTTATACAGATAGGTGATCAGACTATACCGTACAAGGGTAGCATTGGGTTCCTTGCTCTGTAGCTACCTAACTAGCCCTGGAAACCCTACCACTCTAATTACTTCTTCCCACCCTATTCTATTCCCTTCCCCTTAATGTATGCATTAAGGCTCCTCGTAAGTGCATCAATACTCTCTGCTTCAACCATTTCAAGTGGCAACGAGTTCTACAATTTCATCATTTTCTGTGTAAATAAATTCTTCCTAAATTCTTTGTTTGAACATACGAATTAGGAGCAGGAGTTGGCCACTCGGCCCTTCGAGCCTGCTCCGCCATTCAGTAAGATCATGGCTGATCCGATTACTCCACATTCCCGCCTACCCCCGATAACTTTTCACCCCCTTGCTTACCAAGAATCTATCTACCTCTGCCTTAAAAATATTCAAAGACTCTACTTCCTCTGAGGAAGAGAGTTCCAAAGACACACGATCCTCTGTGAGAAAAAATTTCTCCTCATCTCTGTCTTAAATGGGCGACCCCTTATTTTTAAACAGTGACCCCTAGTTCTAGATTCTCCCACAAGAGGAAACATCCTCTCCACCTCCACCCTGTCCAGACCCCTCAGGATCTTATATGTTTCAATCAAGTCACTTCTTACTCGTCTAAACTCCAGCGGATACAAGCCTAGCCTGTCCAACCTTTCCTCATAAGACAACCCGCCCATTCCAGGTATTAGTCTAGTAAACCTTCTCTGAACTGCTTCCAACGCATTTACATCCTTCTTTAAATAAGGAGACTAATACTGTACACAGTACTCCAGATGTGGTCTCACCAATGCCCTGTATATCTGAAGCATAACCTCCCTACTTTTGTATTCAATTCCCCTCGCAATAAACGATAACATTCTATTAGCTTTCCTAATTACTTGCAGTACCTGCATACGAACCTTTTGCGATTCATGCACTAGGACACCCAGATCCCTCTGCATCTCAGAGCTCTGCAATCTTTCACCATTTAAATAATATGCTTCTTTTTTATTCTTCCTGCCAAAATGGACAACTTCACATTTTCCCACATTATACTCCATTTGCCAGATCTTTGCCCACTCACTTAACCTATCTATATCCCTTTGTAGCCTCCTTATGTCCTCTTCACAATTTACTTTCCTACCTATCTTTGTGTCATCAGCAAATTTAGCAATCATACCTTTGGTCCCTTCATCCAAGTCATTTATATAAATTGTAAAAAGTTGAGGCCCCAGCACTGATCCCTGTGGCACACCACTCGTTACATCTCGCCAATCAGAAAATGACCCATTTATGCCTACTCTCTGTTTCCTGTTAGCTAGCCAATCTTCTATCCATGCCAATATGTTACCCCCTACACGATGAGCTTTTAGTTTCCGCAATAACCTTTGATGTGGCACCTTATCAAATGCCTTCTGGAAATCTAAGTACAGTACATCCACCGGTTCCCCTTTATCCACAGCACATGTTACTTCCTCAAAGAAGTCCAATAAATTGGTTAAACATGATTTCCCTTGCACAAAACCATGTTGACTCTGCCTGATTACTTTGAACTTTTCTAAGTGCCCTGCTATAACGTCTTTAATAATAGCTTCTAACATCTTCCCTATGACAGATGTTAAGCTAACTGGCCTGTAGTTTCCTACTTTCTGTCTCCCTCCCTTTTTGAATAAAGGAGTTACATTCGCTATTTTCCAATCTAATGGAACCTTCCCTGAATCTAGGGAATTTTGGAAAATTAAAACCAACGCATCAATTATCTCACTAGCCACTTCTTTTAAGACCCTAGGATGAAGTCCATCAGGACCCAGGGACTTGTCAGCCCACAGCTCCAACAATTTGCTCAGTACCACTTCCCTGGTGATTATAATTTTCTTGAGTTCCTCCCTCCCTTCCATTTCCTGATTTACAGCTATTTCTGGGATGTTACTTGTATCCTCTATAGTGAAGACTGATGCAAAATACCTGTTCAATTCAATTGCCATCTCCTTATTTTCCATTATTAATTCCCCAGACTCACTTTTTATAGGACCAATGCTCACTTTGTTAACTCTTTTCTTTTTTAAATAACTATAGAAACTCTTACTATCTGTTTTCATATTTCTAGCTAGCTTTCTCTTGTACTCTAATTTTTCTCTCTTTATTAATCTTTTAGTCATTCTTTGCTGTTTTTTATATTCTGTCCAATCTTCTGACCTGCCACCCATCTTTGCGCAATTATATGCTTTTTCTTTAAGTTTAATACTATCTTTAACTTTTTTAGTTAACCACGGATGGTGGGTCCTCCCCTTGGAATTTTTCTTTCTTGTTGGAATGTATATATTCTGTGTATTTTGAAATATCCCCTTAAATGTCTGCCACTGCAACTCTATTGACCTATCCCTTAACCTAATTTGCCAGTTCACTTCAGCTAGCTCTGCTTTCATGCCCTCATAATTGCCCTTATTTAAGTTTAAAATACTAGTCTTAGACCCACTCTTCTCTCTCTCAAATTGAAGTTAATGGATATCTTATATTTATTCCTCCTTGTTCTGGACTCACCTACAAGTGGAATAGTTTCCCCACATCCACCTTCATAATTTTAAAGTTTAATCAGTTCAACTCTTAGGCTCTGGAAATAACGGAGAACGGGTGGGGGGGGGGGGGGGGGGGGGGTCGGTGGCGGGAGATTTGTTGGCCGGGGATGGTCCTGCCAAATTTAACAGGGTGGGGGTGCTGGTAGGACATCAGGGGGTGGAGTCAGACACCGGGTGGTGGTGGGGGAGGGGCGTCAGGCATAGGGAGAGGGTGATCGTGCGGGGTGGGTGGGATCTGATCATGGGGATGGAAGCAGGTAAGCTTGGTGGGCCGAGGGGTAGCACTCCAGCTCCTCTTGGCCCACAAGTAGTGCTGGAAAGGCACTTACCTGTTCCATCCAGCCGTTCTCGCCTCCCTTCACCTTTCGGGTTTCCCGAGGCCCGGGAAACCCGGCCGGCCAGCGTTAAATCTGCAACAGAGATAAAATCTTAGGCACGCAGCCTCATTCAAATATTTTAATGACCAACCCCTCTCCGGAGAGCAGGTTAGACGCCCGTCTCCCAACCCGCCTCTGTTTAAATTGGAAGTGGATGTGTAGGAGGCGGCTTGGGGTCGGGGTTCCCATTTTAAAATTTGTTTTCACTCTTTATGGCCATATCAAATTTGTGCTGCTACTTTTAACAATTTATGTATCTGTATTCCCAGGTCTCTTTGCTCCTCTACCCCATTTAATTTCTTACCTTCCAAGGAATAAGTGGCCTCCTGATTCCTTCTACCAAAATGTCTTCCTGGATTTTGATGCTGTCCTCCACATTATCAGCTATACCCGACAATTTGGTATCATCGAGAAATTTTGACACCATATCTCCAATTTCAGAGTCCAAATCATTTATGTATATGGTAAACAAGAGTGGCCTCAGCACAGATCCCGAGGGGGACACCACTTCCTGCAACTCCAAGAAACCTCCCTTTAATCTATCCTGCGTTTTCTGTTTTTAGCCATCTTTCAATCCATTCCACCACCTGGTCCCTGACTCCTTTGTCATGAGTCTCTTATGTGATATCCTACTGCAGTCAAGCACCAATGATGTTTTGCAGTTTTTCAGATAATCTGTTATTTTCTATTATAAAAGAGAATGGTCAGTGCATAAGAACATATGAAATAGGAGCTGGAGTAGACCATTTTGCCCTTCGAGCCTATTCCGCCATTCAATAAGATCATGGCTGATCTTCTACCTCATCTCCACTTTCCTGCACTATCCCCAAATCCCTTGATTTCCTTAATATTCAAAAATCTATTGATCTCTGTCTTGAATATTCTCAATGACTGAACTTCCACAGCCCTTTGGGGTGGAGAATTCCGAAGATTCACCACCCTCTGAGTGAAGAAGTTTCTCCTAATCTCAGTCCTAAATGGCCGACCCCTTATTCTGAGACTGTGACCCCTGGTTCTAGACTCCCCAGCCAGGGTAAACATCCTCCCTGCATCTACCCTGTCAAGCCCTGTAAGAATTTTGCATGTTTCAATGAGATCACCTCTCATTCTTCTAAACTCTAGCGAATACAGGCCTAGTCTACTCAATCACTCCTCATAGCACAATCCCCCCATCCCTGGGACCAGTCTGGTGAACCTTTGTTGCACTCCCTCTAGGTAAGGAGACCAAAACTGAACACAATACTCCACGTGTAGTCTCACCAGGGCCCTATATAATTGCAGAAAGATGTCTTTACTCTTATACTCAAATCCTCTTGTAATAAAGGCCAACATATCATTTGCTTTCCTAATTGCTTGCTGGACCTGCATGTTAGCTTTCAGTGATTTGTGTACAAGGACACCCAGGTCCCTCTGAACACCAACATTTCCCAATCTCTCACCATTTAAAAAATACTCTGCTTTTCTATTTTTCCGACCAAAGTGGATAACTTCACATTTCTCCACATTATATTCCATGTGCCATGTTCTTGCCCACTCACTTAGCCTGTCTATATCCCCCTGAAGTTTCCTTGCATCCTCCTCACAACTTACATTCCCACCCAGCTTTGTATCATCAGCAAACGTAGATATATTACATTTGGTCCCCTGATCAAATCATTGATGTAGATTGTGAATAACTGAGGCCCAAGCACTGATCCTTGCGGTACCCCACTAGTTACAGCCTGCCAACTCAAGAATGATGCGTTTATTCCTACTCTCTGTTTTCTGTCCATTAACCAATCCGCAATCCATGCTAGTATATTACCCCCAATCCCATGAGCCCTTATTTTGTTTAATAACCTCTTGTGTGGCACCTTATCGAATGCCTTCTGAAAATCCAAATACACCACATCCACTGGTTCCCCCTTATCTATTCTGCTAGTACAACCTCAAAAAACTCGAACAGATTTGTCAAACACAATTTCCCTTTCATAAGTCCGTGTTCACTCTGCCCCTCCTATTATTATCTTCTAAGTGCCCTATTACCACGTCCTTAATTATACATTCGAGCATTTTCCCTACTACTGATGTCAGGCTAACTGCACTGTAGTTCCCCGTTTTCTTTCTCCCTCCTTTCTTAAATAGTGGGGTTACATTTGCTATCTTACAATCCGCGGGAACCATTCTAGAATCAATGGAATTTTGGAAGATGACAACCAAGGCATCCACTAGCTCTATAGCCACCTCTTTCAAAATCCTAGGATGTAGGCCATCAGGTCCAGGGGATTTATCAGCTTTCAGTCCCATTAATCTTCTCCAGTACTTTTTTTTACTAATACTAATTTCTTTCAGTTCCTCATTCTCGCTGGACCCTTGGTTCTCCACTATTTCCGGGAACTTTTTTGTGTCTTCTTCCGTGAAGACAGACACAAAGGGCTGGATTTTACCAGCCCTGAGGAGGCAGGTTTGGAGGCAGGACTGATGGGAAAATGGGAAAAATTGGGAGCGGGTCCAAACCCCGCTCCCAACCCGCCTCCGAACCATCTTCTTGGGAGGCGGATCCCCGACTCGCGTAGGGACCCGTCTCCTAGCAGTGGGCAGGGGATTAGAGCCGATAAACTGCCTTTTTTTAAAGAGGCTTTTCCCCATTTTCAGCCTGCTGATGCGGCCTTCCTGACGGCAGGAAACCCTGCCAGGGTCAGCGTAGTGAGCTGTGGGTCTGCTGCAGTGTAAGTGTGCAAATGACAGCTGCAGAGGTAGTGTGATGGGTGCAATGGTGCACAGGTAAGTATGACAGGTGAGAGAATGTAGTGAAAAATATTTTTTATTCTGTTTATATGTATCTGCAGGTGACAAGATTTGATGTTTCTGTGAAGCCTCATCTGATCGGGAGAATTGACAGATGGCTTCTGCAATCTCACATGCAGCTGCCATCTGTTTACTCCTAAGGAGAGAGTCATTGGTGAGCCTGGGTACAAGGGCTCACCTTTGGACAGTGATCGTCAGTGTTTGACAGCACCTCAATGCTGTCAAACACTGACAATTCATCTGTCAAAAAATTATGGGGCCTGTCCCTTTAAGAAAACCGGCAGATGAAGCGTCATGCACTGACATCATCTGACATCGGTTTTCCTTTAACTGGCCGGCAAGCCCGCAGGGCGGGCTTAACAAGGCCAATCAAGGGAAAATAGCGTCTATTCGTCAGACATCGCTGGTGGCGGGACTAGAACCCGGAAGGCAGCAGTCCCGCCCCCAACGCAGCTCAGCAGGTAAAATCCAGCCCAGAGTATTTGTTTAATTTCTCTGCCATTTCCTTATTCATTATAATTTCTCCTGTCTCAGCATGTAAGGGACCCACATTTATTGTCGCTAATCTTTTCCTTTTTACATACCTATAGAAGCTTTTACAGCCTGTTTTTATGTCTCTTGCTAGTTTACTTTCATATTCTATTTTCCCTTTATCAATTTCTTGGTCCTCCTTTGCTGAATTCTAAAATCCTCCCAATTCTCAGGCTTACTACTCTTTTTGCAACCTTATAAGCCTTTTCTTTGATCTAATACTATCTTTAACTTCTTTTGTTAGCCACGGTTGGACCACTTTTCTTGTGGGGTTTTTGTGCCTTAAAGTAATGTATATTTGTTGTAAATTATGTATTAATTCTTTAAATGCTAGCCATTGCTTGTCTACCATCATACCTTTTAATGTAGTTTTCCAATCTACCTTAGCCAACTCGCCCCTCATACCTACGTAGTTTGCTTTGTTTAGATTTAAGACCCTAGTTTCGGATTTAACTAAATCACTTTCAAACTCAAGATAAAATTATATCATATTATGGTCACTCTTCCCTAAAGGTCCCTTTACTACAAGGTTATTAATTAACCCTTTCTCATTGCACAATACTAGATCTAAAATAGCCTGTTCCCTAGTTGGTTCCTCAACATACTGATCTAGAAAACTATCTTGCATACATTCCATGAATTTGTCCTCCACTCTATTACTGCAAATTTAGTTTGCCCAGTCTATATGTAGATTAAAGTCCCCCATGATTACTGTATTACCCTTGTTACACGCGCCTCTAATTTCCTGATTTATACTCTGCCCTACATTACAGCTACTGTTTGGGGGCCTATAAACAACTCCCACCAATGTTTTCTGTCCCTTGCTGTTTCTTAGCTCCACCCAAACTGATTCTACTTCTTGATTTTCGAAGCTAAGATCCTTTCTATCTACTGTCTTTATCCCATCCTTTATTATCAGGGCTACCCCTCCTCATTTTCTATTTTGCCTATCGCTTCTAAAAGTTAAGTATCCTTCTAATGTGCACTAAGACTGGATATTTAAATACAGGAAAATATGATCTGAATTTTCCTTCCATTGGCGGATTAGCAGCCGGCCAGGGCTAACACCCTCAATTGTGTCTCCATCGTTAACCCACTGCAATTTCCTTCTGGGGCCCTTATTATGTACGTAGAGTGTTAATATTGCTTCTGATAGGTTCACAGCCACTAGGAGGGAGGTAAATTAAAAGCTACAGCCATTTAAAAGGACAAATGTGTTTCTGCAGAACAGCAGCCAAAATGTCAAGCAGCCTTAGGGTGTTAGTAGTTAGAATGGCTGACAGGTCATTCGACACATCTGTGGAGGTTCTCTTGACTGAAGTGATTCCTGCTCCTCCTAGGCCACAAAGAAACATTTTTTTTTTTTAAATACCTACCATGCTGGGCCCCTTCTAGCCCTCGCTCCTGTTTCTGGCAGGTTTGCCCTGGCGGTTACGCAATCACTGCTCCCCCACTACGGCCTCAGGTTAAAATAGCAGATCGGGCCCCATGACATCACTGGAACCCGATCTGCATATTTACAGAGGACTGCGCCGGCTTTGGGCAGCGTCCTTGTCACCTGCAATTTAATATTGTAGTCGGCCAGATCGGGCCGAGAAAGGAGTGGGTAAGTCCCCCGCTCCATTTTAATGGCCCCCTGCCTGATTTCTGCCACTGAGCGGTGTTAAAATCAAGCTCAATACATATAGCAGCACGTTTATGCTACATTTGACATCCACTGGTGCTTCTCACTTTATCACTATTTTGCCTCTTAATCCATTACTGTGCTGAAGGTTGATGCGAGTTGTTCCATCCTTAAGAGATTGATGTTAATGGTATGTATGGATAGCCAACGGTACCTAATATTGTCAACTAGAGGGGACCTAGTTGACTCATGCAAGTCATCATAAGGTCAGAAAGGGGACTGTTTGCTGATGATTGCCATGTTCAGCACCCTTCACAATTCCTCAGATAATGAAGCAGTCCATACTGCATCCAGCAAGACCTGGACAACATCCAAGCTTAGGCTAATAAGTGACAAGGTAACATTCATGCCAAACCAGTGCCAGGCAATGACTATCTCTAATAAGAGAGCGCCTCACCACCTCCCCTTAACACTGAATGACCGAATCCCCCATCAGTAACATGCTGGCGGTCATCATTGGCCAGAAACTCAACTGGACCAGCCACATAAATGCCGTGGTTACTACAGCAGGTCAGAAGCTGGGTATTCTGTGGCGAGTGGCTCACCTCCTGACTACCCAAAGCCTCTCCATTATCTACAAGGCACAAGTCATAGTGCGATGGAATACTCTCAACTTGCCTGGATGGATGCAGCTGCAACAACACTCAAGAAGCTCGACACCATCCAGGACAAAGCAGTCCGCTTGATCCGCAGACCACCCACCACTTTAAACATCCACTCCCTCCACCACGGGTGTATCATGGATACAGTGTGCACTGCAGAAAGTCGCTAAGGCTTGATTGGCAACACCTTCCAAACCCACGAGCTCCATTACCTAGGAGGACAAGTGCAACAGGTACATGGGAACACCAACAACTCCAATTTTCCATCCAAGTCACACACCACCCCGACTTGAACATTTATCGCCGTTCCTTCATCGCTGCTGGGTCATAATTCTATAACTCTCTGCGCCTTCACCTCATGGGCTGCAGCAGTTCAAGAAGAAGGGGAAACACCACTTTCTCAAGGGCAACGAGAGATGGGCAATGATCCCACGAATGAATTAAAGAAAAATCACTAAACTAATCAATGACAAACTTCAGAGTGTCAATTACTTCTACAGCTTTCTATCATCTGATGTGTACAATAACTCAGAACACATTTCCAGTTCTAGTGCATTGGTCCCGATATTTATAGAAACATAGAAGATAGGAGCAGGAGTAGGCCATTCGGCCCCTCGAGCCTGCTCCGCCATTCAATGAGATCATGGCTGATCATCCAAACTCAGTACCCTGTCCCTGCCTTCTCCCCATATCCCTTGATACCTTTAGCCTTAAGAAATATATCTAACTCCTTCTTGAATATATTTACTGACTTGGCCTCAATTGCCTTCTGTGGTAGAGAATTCCACAGGTTCACCACTCTCTGGGTGAAGAAATTCCTCCTCATCTCTGTCCTAAATGGCTTACCCCTTATCTTTAGACTGTGACCTCTTGTTCTGGACTCACCCGCCATCGGGAACATCCTTCCTGCATCCAGTCTGTCTAGCCCTGTTAGAATTTTATAAGTTTCAATGAGATCCCCTCTCATTCTTCTAAACTCCAGCGAGTATAAGCCCAATCGACCCAATCTCTCCTCGTACGTCATTCCTGCCATCCCAGGTATCAGTCTGGTGAATCTTCGCTGCACACCCTCCATGGCAAGAACATCCTTCCTCAGATAAGGCGACCAAAACTGCACACAATGCTCAAGGTGTGGTCTCACCAAGGCCCTGTACAGCTGCAGCAAGACATCCTTGTTCCTGTACTCAAACCCTCGCGCTACGAAGGGCAACATACCATTTGCCTTCTTAACCGCCTGCTGTACCTGCATGCTTACCTTCAGCGACTGGTTCACAAGGACACCCAGGTCTCGTTGCACTTTCCCTTCTCTCAATCTATTGTCGTTCAGATAATAATCTGCCTTTCTGTTTTTTCCACCAAAGTGGATAACCTCACATTTATCCACATTATACTGCATCTGCCATGCATCTGCCCAATCATCCAACTTGTCCAAATCATACTGGAGTTTCTTGGCATCCTCCTCGCAGCACGCACGCCCACCCAGCTTTGTGTCATCTGCAAACTTGGAGATATTACATCTAGTTCCCTCATCTAGATCATTAATATATATAGTGAATAGCTGGGGTCCTAGGACCGATCCCTGCGGAACCCCACTAGTCACTGCCTACCACTCGGAAAAAGACCCATTTATTCCAACTCTTTGCTTCCTGTCTGCCAACCAGTTCTCTATCCAAGTCAGTACCTTGCCCCCAATCCCATGTGCCTTAACTTTACACGCTAATCTCTTATGCGGGACCTTATCGAAAGCCTTCTGAAAGTCCAAATACACCACATCCACTGGTTCTCCCTTATCTAGTCTATCAGTTACTTCCTCAAAAAATTCCAGTAGATTAGTCAAGCACGATTTACCTTTTGTAAATCCATGTTGACTTTGTCCGATCCTGTCACTGTTTTCCAAGTGCTCTGTTATTACATCTTTTATAATGGACTCTAGCATTTTCCCCACAACCGATGTCAGGCTTAATTCCCCGTTTTTTCTTTGCCACCTTTTTTGAACAGTGGCGTAACATTAGCTACCCTCCAATCCATGGGAACTGTTCCAGAGTTTATAGAATTTTGGAAGATGACCAGCAATGCATCTACTATTTCCAGGGCCACTTCCTTAAGTACCCTAGGATGTAGATTATCAGGTCTTGGGGATTTACCGGCCTTCAATCCCGTCAATTTCCCGAACACCATTTCCCTACAAATACTGATTTCATTCAGTTCCTCCCTCTCATTAGACCCTATGTTCCCCGACATCTCTGCGAGGTTATTTGTGTTCTCCTTTGTGAAGACAGAGCCAAAGTATGTATTTAATTGGTCTGCCATTTCTTTGTTCCCCATTATAAATTCCCCTGATTCTGACTGCAAGGGACCTACACTTGACTTCACCAATCTTTTTCTCTTCACATATTTATAAAAGCTTTTACAGTCAGTTTTTATGTTCCCTGCAAGCTTACGCTCGTACTCTATTTTCCCCCTCTTAATTAATCCCTTTGTCCTCCTTTGCTGAATCCTAAACTGCTCCCAATCCTCAGGTTTACTGCTTTTTCTGGCCAATTTATATGTCCTCTCCTTGGATCTTATGCTATCCCTGATTTCCCTTGTCAGCCATAGTTGAGTCACCTTTTTTGTTTTATTTTTATGCCAAACAGGGATGAACAAATTCTGTAGTTCATCCATGCGATCTTTGAATGTTAGCCATTGCCTATCCACCGTCAACCCTTTGAGTAACATTCCCCAATCTATCCTACCCAACTCGCGCCTCATACCATCATAGTTTCCTTTATTTAAATTCAGGACCCTAGTCTGAGTCAACTATTTCATTCTCCATCTTAATGAAGAATTCTATCATATTATGATCGCTCCGCCCCAAGGAGCACCGCACAACAAGATTGCTAATTAATCCTTTCTCGTTACATAATACCCAGTCTAAGATGACCTGATCTCTAGTTGGTTCCTCAACATATTGGTCCAGGAAACCATCCCGTATACACTCAGGAATTCCTCCTCCATAGTATTGTTACTAATTTGGTTAGCCCAATCTATATGTAGATTAAAGTCACCCATGATAACTGCTGTGCCCATATTGCACGCGTGTCTAATTTCCTGTTTAATGCCATCCCCAACCTCTGCATTACTGTTTGGGTGTCTGTATACCACTCCCACTAACGTTTTCTGCCCCTTGGTATTTCTCAGTTCTACCCATACGGATTCCACATCATCAGAGCTAATATCCTTCCTTACAATTGTGTTAATCCCCTCTTTAACCAGCAATGCTACCCCACCTCCTTTTCCTTTTTGCCTGTCTTTCCTGAATATCGAATATCCCTGGATGTTGAACTCCCAGTCTTGGTCACCCTGGAGCCATGTCTCCGTAATCCCAATCATATCATATCCGTTTACCTCTATTAGCGCAGCTAATTCATCCACCTTATTACGAATGCTCCTCGCATTAAGACATAAAGCCTTCAGGCTTGTTTTTTTAACACTCTTAGACCTTTTAGAATTATTATTTACTCAGAGCCAGGAAGAGAGTGGGGGCGGGGAGTAGGATTTCGGACGGGAAACCCAAAAGTAAAGATTTCCCTCACGCCCTGCATACTTTAACGACAGGGCGTCTATTAAATTTTTTCAACAGGTTTCCCACCCGACAACCAGCCAGATTGACAGGTGTGTAAGTTTGATGGGTCAAGGGAAGCACTCCTGCTCCTCCAGGCCCACAAGCAATGCAATAAAGGCAGTTTCCTCATGGATCAAACCCTTCTCGCCTCCTTTTACCTGCTGGGATTCCCGCAGGTAACTCAATGTGTTAAAAATAAAAATTGAGTTAAAATGGAGGCATGCAGCCTCCTAAAAGATTTTGGGTTGGGTTTGAGAATTTTAAAATTTTTACCTTCCCCCTCGCCTGTTCTTGGGGGTTAAAATTCCTCCTATTATCTCCACATTGTTCACAACATATAACTTCAACATTGATTAAAATGCCAAATCAGACAATTATTGGGGGCAGACCTAATATGAATGTCATATTGTCCCATATTTTGGGAGTGCATAAATCTGTTTTAGAAATCAAATTGAAAGCAAAGCTCAACATCACCCCCTGAAGTATTATTTTCCAGTGGCTCGTGCTTCATGTGTGTGCAGCAAGATGCAGCTACAGAAGCTACTTGAGAGATGTATTTGCAAAATGCAGTGCTTATTAAAGCCCAAACTAGTGTGTGCTGTTTCAGACTGACCTGCACAAGTAGACTGTGAACACGTGCCAGAATGCAACCCCTGCTGTGCATTAATCTGCACCAATTCAGCTGAATGTACACACATGTACGCAGGCTAAATTGCCATATTTCTTTTCAGTATAGAATTTTTGACTGGAAACCATGAATACAGACACATTGCTTTATCCAGCACCTACAAAAACTGTGCCACAGTACCAATCACATAAACAGCAGCACAGTGTGCATTGCTGTTTATGTTCGATGCTGTGTCTTATTATAGTCCTGAAATCACAGTGTGCTCTGACCTTTCTTAAACTAATTTGTTCTGCACACTTGCTGAAAATCAGGTCAGGAAAAAATCTGCCCACTCATAATAAGACTGACATTTTTGAATGATGAGAAACATCAGCACTCCTGTAATCTGCTTTCTCATTGGATCAGCTGCATTGAACAGCACTCTTCACATTGCAAACTCTGCTTCCTTTACAGGCTGTATTTCAGCAATAATCAATAATAAATTCTACTGTTACTCATATTCCATTACCTCATTATTAATGTAGAAATAAGATGACCACATATTTCATCCTCTTTCCATCTACACAATATAGAATATCAATGGAACTGCTTAAATCACAAGACAGAAAGAGGGAAAGGAAAATAGAACCTCATTAGTAAGTGTTTGCTTGGCTGTGAATAAACATTAAGAGCTTTTCGTCAATTCCAATGTTTTATGAATCAACAGCAATTAAAATTGAAAAGAAGTAACTGGAGGTGTATAGCAGCCTCTACGGGTGAAAAGAATTACCTATGACACAGAAATTGCAGTTGAGCATTATAGCAGGAAACTGCTAATAAGATCACAAGATGTTGGTATGCTTTAATGGCTGAAGCTGAAACTGAAGGCTGAAAAACATTGGCCTCGATATTAATTCGGAGACGTGTTGGGAGCAGGAAAATCCGCTATCGCGCGGGAAACCCAGACTTAAGTTCAGCACGTCTGTCTGTGGCTTTTTAGCTCAGCCAGCTCATTAGCATTTTACTTCCGGGTTTGGCGTCCAATGCGCTGCAGCGGGCGTGATGAGGACCCGCATCACGCGATCTCAACTCCAGTATTTAAAGGGCCAATCCGAAGATGGAATTTGGATGAGTTGGTGTTTGCAACAAAGGAAGAGGAAGCTAAATGATGGATTCGAGGCGGGCAAAGGCTGCGCCACATTTCAATGATGGCTCCCTTGATGTGCTGCTGGGGGCAGTGAGTCGCAAAGAGATTCTCTTCCCCAGCAATGGGAGAAAGAAAACCTGCTGGTGACACCAAGAAGGCATAGCTGGAGGTGGCAGAGGAGGTGAGCAGCAGGAGCGTAGTGCCATGCTCAATGATTCAGTGCAGGAAGCGCTTTAATGACCTAACCAGGTCAGGAAAGGTGAGTACAGTTGTACCTTCACCTACATCCTGCTGAGCGCGTCACCCCAACACCTCACTCTGCTTTCTCAAGCCTACTCCATCACATCACTCCTCACACCCACTTACCTCAGACGCGCACCCATCCTTCACTTTCTCTGCACTTCCTCACATCCCCATCTGTCCATCCACCACTTCCACTCACCCTCATCCTCATGCAATTTCATACCTCTCCCTGATAGTCACCCTCATCAAATGCACTCCATCCATCAGATGAACACATGCCATTACACTCACTCTTAGGTTTGTTCTTTCGCTCCTTGCAGGAGGAGAAGACAGCACAGAATACCAGGGAGAGAGAGAGATCCAGAGGTGGGCCTCCACACATTTCCCAGCTCACAAGTGTAGAGGAGGCGGCGCTGGAGATAAGTGGAGTTTCAGTGTCCTTGGCCGTCCGTGCTGGGGAGACGGAGACCTCCCAGCTACATGGTGACGCAATTAAATATCAGCAACCCACATGTCATAGGGCACTCAGTCATGTTGACTTGATTTCAACAGCGAGTGAAATATCATCATCTTCATAAATGATAACTTGCAACATTAGAACATAAGAAATAGGAGCAGGAGTAGGCCATTTGGCCCTTCGAGTCTGCTCCGCCATTCAGTAAGATCATGGCTGATCTTCTAACTCATCTCCACTTTCCTGCACTATCCCCATATCCCTTGATTCCCTGAATATTCAAAAATCTATCTTGCCTTGCCAGCACTAATTCATATCTTTTATCTCCGACAGGGCCTTCACGTGTGCAGCAGAAGTCGGACGACGATTCCTCAGATGAGCTGAATCCTTCTGAGGATTCCCCAATCCAGGACTCACAGCTCAGATACTCGCACTTCAGTGGGACCAGTAAGTCAGATAGTTGGGTTTTCACCTGGTAATTCTCAAGAGCAGGTGGTGGAGACAGGGACAGCAGTGGGGAGACCGCGTCGGTGGACACAGCCCTCTCCAAGCTCTGCTCAGCTGGACACAGATTCTGTACCCCGGGGGCCGATGAAAAGGAGGATCATTGAGCAGCAGCAGAGAATGTGCAATGCACTGACATGCTGTCAAAGTAGACTCACCATGATTGCAGAGAGATTAGAGGAGTCCACCTCAAGCATGAGTGGGTTCATGTTGCAGGGCATTGTAATGTTGTGTTCTTCCACTCCAAACAAATGAGTCCATGCACGCTTTGAGCATGACAGTGCAGACTCTGAATGTCAACACGTCTGCCACCTTAAACAGAATGACAGATACCTTAGCCTAGGCCTCACAGTCCCACACTGATCTGCACCAAAGTGCTCTCCAGCACAGTGAAATGTGGCTGGACCATGAGAGGGTTGATGGCAAAAGGAGACATTGAAGTGGGGACTCCAATCAAAGCACTTCCACTTCTCACCTGTTGCCTCCAGGCACCCCCACCCCGCCACAGTCAGTACCCGACATGCTGCCTCGTCTCCCGATGGCCAAGCCTGCCCCTGCATAGGTGAAGGTGGAGCAGTCTTTGGTGGGGCCCTCGCGAGCTCCAAAACCCAGGGCACATCGGCCAAGTGCAACTCAGCAGTCAGAGCAGGGATGTGAGCAGCTACCTCTGCCACTGCTGAAGCCACAGGGGTTGCACCACATAGGCGCTGAAGGAAGAGGAAAGCTTTGTTGTTGTGCAAGTGTATGCACATGAATGTATGATAAAGTGTAATGTTGTTAAGTTTATGTTGTTTAGTTAAAGCACATCAATTTTATTCTTTTGCACCACTTTTCCGTGTTGCCCATTCTTTGTTGCTGGCTGTCAAGTCGACTTTTAACTTTTTTGATGATGAATGGGAAGACATGTATTGACGGGGACCAATGGCGGGACATGCAAGGGGTGGTTAGTTGTTTGCAGGACTGCTTTGTATCAGTGGCATTGGGGTGGGGAGGGTGGGGGCGGGAAGAGTGGCCATTGTTTGTGCTTCTGACATTGGTCCACTGGTGCAATCTAAGTGAACCTTGCATTAATAAGGGTACCCCGGGAAGCAATGTGAGCAGCTGGTGGTGCATTGCCCTCATCACCTTTCTCCTCGTCTTCCTAATCCTCCTCCTCTTCGGAATCGTCCACAGAGGATCTGAGCTCTGCGTCTTGTTCCTCCTGCAGGTGCAAACGTTGCTGCTGCGCAATGTTGTGCAGAGCGCAGCACACCACGACCATTCTGGACACCATGGCTGGTATGTACTGAAGGGCACCTCCAGATCTGTCTAGGCACCTGAAGCGCATCTTCAGCATGTCAGTGGCTTGTTTGATCATGCATTTGGTGGTCATGTGGCATTCACTGTAGCGTTGTTGGGCTTCATTGGTTGAGTTTTTGACAGGTGTTGTCAGCCAAGTTTGTCTCCTAGCAGTCACCCCTTAAGTCTGCTTGCAGGTCCAACGGCGTCGTGAGCTTGGACTGCCGCAAGACAAAAGAATCATGGCAGCTCCCTGGGAATCTTGCGCACACCAGCATAAATATCTTTTTGTGGCAGCACACCAGCTACACACTGATGGAGTGGAAGCCCTTGCAGTTGACGAATACTCCTGGTTGATCTGGGGGAACCTGGATTGCCACGTGTGTGTAGTCGTTGGCGCGCTAAATCTGTGGGAAGCCATACAGAGCACTTGCTCATTCTGACTGGCATCATCACAAGCGAAGCTCACATAATTGTCTGCCCTGGCAAAGGAGCCATCAGTCAGCTGTCTTATGCATTTGTGGGCTGTCGACTGGGAGATCCTGGATACGTTTCTGGCAGAGCTTTAGAAGGATCCAGAGGCTAAAAAGTTGAGGGCAGTGGTGACTTTGACAGCCACTGGTAATGCGTGGCCACCAGGTCCAGCCAGCAGCAGGTCTTCTTCCAGGAGGCTGCAGATGTCTGCCACCACCCAACGCAACAACTTGCGCTTCCTGAAACACTGCCGTTCAGAGAAATGTGAAGGAAACTGAGCCTCTGCCTGTACACCCTGTGTTGTGGGTAGTGCCTCCTGCGAGCTGCACCCTTCTGCTGCTCCCCTCTCTGCTGCTCAGTTACAGGCCTCTCAAGAGCAGGCTGCTGCTGCTGCTGGTTATATTAGTCCTCGTCCGAGGTCCAATCTAAGACAGCCAAAGTGCCACCCATCCTGTTGTGATTCAGAAAACCTCCAAAGTGTAGAAAGTATACTCTCAGCAAAAGTTCTGTGAACAAACCCTTTCCCACGAGCAGGTAAGAAAGCAGTTGTGAATACAGAGCATATATTACTGTATTTCCATGAACTTGATTCAGCCCCCACAATTCTCATTGTTTTCACTGGTGAGTTTCAGGAAGCCCAGGAAACCCGTGGAAGCGCTGTTAAATTTGAAAGTTAGTTGAAATATTGCTCCAATTGAAAGATTAGCATATGTTAATAGGTAACCCGCCTCTCCCGAGGGGGTTACGCGCTCCAGTTAAACGTGGAAGTCGGTGGATTGGAGCCGGCTTCTCGATGCGCTGACATTTTTGCCGGTTTTAACCCCCTCCCCCTGCCCACACCCACATGCTCCCCCACGTTAAAATTCCCCCCATTATTACACAAAGTCATTTTTATTGTCTAATGGAAAATAGTTTAGCTTATAGCCTCAAAATGATTGTCAATATTTATTTTATTAGATGAATATGCTCGTTTAATTTAAAAGAAAATCCTTTTCAATCATTTTGTATGTTGTCACTATCATGTTACCCTGCTCTGGTGTTTATGAGGAGGGCTACCATATAGACCCCTAAAAAGGGCCAAAATCTATTTGTATTTTCCTTAGTCTAAGACTGATCACTCACTCCAACTATGACATCATTGCTTTATAAACATATTTGTGATGGGATTTCATCATAGCAGAGGGATGCATCTTCTCATCACCAGCTGATAAGCTGTGGTGGTCTGGATGTTGTGGGGCCTCTTTAATCACTCAGAGAAAACCCAGTAATCAGAGAAATGGATCTGAGGAGGCTCATAAGACTAGTCATCATCGCTAACATTCCAGACCACTTTCTGGGTTAGCTAGATTTATGGACAGGACCAGGTATTGCGTAGAAGCCTGTCTGGCTGTGGTCTCTCCAGTGCTTGTTTTCCAGGCATAAATGGAATTTGTGATATGATGGTGCAATATATTTGGTGTATGATTTTCAAGTGACACTACTGTATTTTACTGCATGTGGTAATTTGGAGGGTTTGCCTCTGTATTTCCCAGTATTCCTTTTCAGTTATTTGAAGCAGCGGCAGTAGCGAGAGGATAAAGAGCGGCCCGAGAGCAGACCTGAATTAAAGCAATGGCAGCGGTGAGAGGATAAAGAGCGGCCCGGGAGCGGAGCTGAATTAAAGCAATGGCAGCGGCGAGAGGATAAAGAGCGGCCTGAGAGCGGACCTGAATTAAAGCAATGGCAGCGGCGAGAGGATAAAGAGCGGCCCGAGAGCGGACCTGAATTAAAGCAATGGCAGCGGCGAGAGGATAAAGAGCGGCCCGAGAGCGGACCTGAATTAAAGCAATGGCAGCGGCGAGAGGATAAAGAGCGGCCCGAGAGCGGACCTGAATTAAAGCAGCGGCAGCGGCGAGAGGATAAAGAGCGGCCCGAGAGCGGACCTGAATTAAAGCAATGGCAGCGGCGAGAGGATAAAGAGCGGCCCGAGAGCGGACCTGAATTAAAGCAGCGGCAGCGGCGAGAGGATAAAGAGCGGCCCGAGAGCGGACCTGAATTAAAGCAGCGGCAGCGGCGAGAGGATAAAGAGCGGCCCGAGAGCGGACCTGAATTAAAGCAGCGGCAGCGGCGAGAGGATAAAGAGCGGCCCGAGAGCGGACCTGAATTAAAGCAATGGCAGCGGCGAGAGGATAAAGAGCGGCCCGAGAGCGGACCTGAATTAAAGCAGCGGCAGCGGCGAGAGGATAAAGAGCGGCCCGAGAGCGGCCTTGAATGAAAGCAGCGGCAGCGGCGAGAGGATAAAGAGCGGCCCGAGAGCGGAGCTGAATTAAAGCAGCGGCAGCGGCGAGAGGATAAAGAGCGGCCCGAGAGCGGCCTTGAATGAAAGCAGCGGCAGCGGCGAGAGGATAAAGAGCGGCCCGAGAGCGGAGCTGAATTAAAGCAGCGGCAGCGGCGAGAGGATAAAGAGCGGCCCGAGAGCGGACCTGAATTAAAGCAGCGGCAGCGGCGAGGCTCTGATTCAAAAACAACAACAAAAAAATCAGTGACTTCACAGGAGAGCAGGCAGGTGATTGGTTGGTGAGTATTACAGCTCTTTTTGCTCTCTAGGTTAGGGAAGGGGGTTAAATTAAGAGCTGAGAAAGTGTAACTTACCCGTGCTTATTAAATTAATAAATTAAATTAGATAAAATAATCTAACAATAAACCTAAAATATTGATTGAATAAAAGCTTTAACTAATTAATTAATAAATAAAACGAGGTTAGAGATGGCATGGCTGGTGGTGTGTCGTAACTGCAGCATGTGGGAGTTTGTGGAGAGCATTGCGATCCCGAGCAACCACATCTGCAGTAAGTGTCTGTAACTCGAGGAACTTCAACTCAGAGTTGTTGAGCTGGAGTACGAGCTGCAGACATTGCGATGCATCAGGGAGGGGGAGAATTACCTGGACACTTGGTTACAGGAGGCAGTCACACCCTTTAGGTTAAGTAGTACTTTAGAGTTAGTCAGTGGTCAGGGACAGGAGGGTGTGACTGCGAGTCAGGAAGGTATGGGGACCCAGGATTTAGTGATGGAGGAGCCTCAGCCCTGGACCTTGTCCAACAGGTATGAGGTACTTGCTGCCTGTATGGATGAGGAAAAGGACTGCAGGGAGGATGGGCAGACTGGCCACGGCACCGTGGTACAGGGGGCCATCCAAGTGGGGGGAGAAGGAAGCAATGTGGTACTGGTAGAGGACAGTATAGTCAGGGTGATAGATACTGTTCTCTGCAGCTGCGAAAGAGAGTCCCAAAGGCTGTGTTGCCTGCCCAGTGCCAGGGTTAAGGATATCTCCTCGCGGCTGGAGAAGAACTTGGGAGAGGGAGGGTCCAGTTGTCGAGGTCCAAGTAGGAACCAACGACATAGACAGAACTAAGAATGAGGTTCTGCTGAGGGAGTTTGAGGAGCTAGGGTCTAAATTAATAAGCAGAACCTCAAGGGTAATAATCTCTGGATTACTACCTGAGCCAACGCAAATTGGCATAGGGTGAAGCAGATCAGAGTGTTAAATGCGTGGCTCAAAGAGTGGTGTGGGAAGAAGGGGTTTCGATTCATGGGGCACTAGCACCAGTACTGGGGAAAGAGGGAGCTTTTCCGTCAGGACGGGCTCCACTTAAACCGGGCTGGGACCAGCGTCCTCGTGAATCGAATAACTAGGGCTGTAAATAGGGCTTTAAACTAAAAAAGCAGGAGGGGGGGAGGCGGGTGGAGGGGTCATGTCCGGGGAAATTTAGAAATCTAAAAGAAAGATCAAGGCAATAGAACAGTGTAGCGATTTGAGTAACAATAAGCAGAGTGTGACAGGAAGGGACAGAGGGGGAAAAATTTGGTTGCTTTGCGCCTCCCGTTAGCAGCCTAAGAGGGTGCTAATGGGGCGCAAAGCAACTCGTGCCCGGGCGCAGCGATGTTTGCGCCGCTCGCAAAATTGACCAGACATTTTGCGGCGGCGCTAAACACTACCACCACGATCTCCTGCGCCCGTAGATCGTGACGCCAGTCGAGCGTGCAACGCCCCGGTAGCACCCCGGACCTGATATTGAATGGCGCCCCCTGTCTTACCGCCTGCCGCTAGCAACGACAGGTTGAGGGGAGCGTTTTGCAGTCGGGAAGGGACTGGGGGAGCGCTATTTAAAGGCAACCGCTTCCTGTCTTTTTTTGTCAGCGACATTTTTGCACCACGCATTCTGAGAGAGAGAGAGAGAGAGAGAGAGACTTCTGGAGAGATTCAACACTGTGTGAAGGAGATTTTGGGTACTGAGCAGCACTTTGCAGGTTCATTTTGATTTGACCTTCCTTGCATCAATTTAGAAGAGACTATGGGGGCTGCACTCTGAGCTCTCTCCCTGGGTCTCTCCATTGTTCTTTCCAGCAGAATTGATGTACAGGTCTCTCCAGGCCGAGATTCAAGGCTATAATGAGCAGGGTGTGGATGGAGAGCAAGATCGACCCTCCCCTTTAAGAACTGGCCAGCGCCAGTGTGTCTGTGTTCCATTGCTGACTGACATCACATGAGCTTCGCCAGTGCTCTGAGGTAGCGCCTCGCTCCTCGGCATTGGCGCCTTAAGAGAGGTGTGTAGCGCCTGATTTAGCACTCCAATCACCTCCAGGGGTGATAGAAGCCAAGTTTGCAGTCAGAGGCGATAATTAGCGCTGAGGCACTAAACTTTGCGCCCAGCCGATAATTGCGCCCCAAACGGGCCGATAGCAAATTTCTCCCCCAGAGAGTTTAACGGTAGCAGTGCAGCAGAGAGTAAGGTCAAAGCAGGGAATAATGGTAAAACATTTAAATTAAAGGCTCTTTATCTGAATGCATGAAGCATTCGTAACAAGATAGACGAACTAGTGGCACAAATAGAGATAAATGGGTTTGATCTAATAGCCATTACAGAGACATGGTTGCAAGGTGACCAAGGTTGGGAACTAAATGTTCCAGGGTACTTGACATTTCAAAAAGACAGGCAGAATGGAAAAGGAGGGGGGTGGGGGGTCGGGGGGGTAGCCCTGATAATAAAGGATGACATAAGGACAGTAGAGAGAAAGGATCTCGGCTCAGAAGATCAGGAAGTAGAATCAGTATGGGTGGAGATAAGGAATAACAAGGGGCAGAAAACACTGGTGGGAGTAGTATATAGGCCCCCTAACAGTAGTAATACTGTTGGACAGAATATTAATCAAGAAATAGTAGGAGCTTGTAACAAAGGTAATGCAATAATCATGGGGGACTGTTATCTTCATATAGACTGGACAAATCAAATTGGCAAAGGTAGTCTGGAGGACTGGTTCATGGAATGCATTCGGGACAGTTTCATGGAACCAACCAGGGAACAGGCTATTTTAGATCTTGGCCCGAAAATTAGACCTAATACGCGAGAGTACGCACTGTGTACTCTCGCGTTTTAGGTCTCCAATTGCCGGTTTCCAGCATGCACTGCGCATGCGCGGGAAACCGGCACTTCGTGAATTCAAAAGGGGGCGGTTCCTAGGTGAACCACGTGCGTGCTACAGGCTGCGCGCACGCAGTGCACTTAGTGCTTTGAACGCGCAGGTAAACATGGAAGATTTTACACATAAAGAAAGGAGGCGTAAGACCCTCTTTTAACAAGGTAAGTAGTTAATTAAGTATTATTTTAAATTTTTTTCAACAGGTTTAACTTTTTTTAGAGACTTTAAAGAAAGGTAAGTTTATTTTTATAACTTTTAAAAAGATTTTAAATTTTTTCAAAAATTTAATTTTTTGTTTAAAGTGGTTAATTTATTTAACTATACTTATTTTATTAATGTGATGGCTTTTTTTTAAATTTAATTGAGGTTTAGCTGTTCTTTTGGGGGGTATATTATTCATAGCTTTGACAGGTCTTCCTGTCAAAACTATGAATGAAAGATGGTGTGCTGCCATTGGCTCTAACTGAATCACGTGATCCCAGAGCTCGCACGAATTAATTGCGTCTCTGGGTCACGCAAGCACTGCACAGCTGCAGCCTTGAAACTAAAGTTCGTGTGGGCCCAGAGGAAAAAGGTAGGCGCGGAGTGAGATATCGCGGGGAAGCCTTACCCCCACGTCAACACTCAGTCTTTAATTTCTGGGCCCTTGTATTGTGTAATGAGACAGGGTTAATTAGCAATCTCAAAGTAAAGGATCCTCTGGGGCAGAGTGATCATAATATGATCAAATTTCACATTAAGTTTAGGAGTGACATGCCTAAGTCCGAAACTAGAGTCTTAAACTTAAATAAAGCCAATTACACAGGCATGATTGGCGAGTTGGCTAAGGTATATTGGAAAAATAGATTAAAAGGTATGGCGGTAGATAAGCAGTGGCTAGCATTTAAAGAAATATTTCATAATTCTCAACAAAAATACATTCTATTGAGAAACAAAACCTTGACGGGAAAAGTGATCCATCCATGGCTAACTAAAGAAGTTAAGGATAGCATTAGATTGAAAGAAGAAGCTTATAGTGTTGCGAAGATTAGTAGTAAGCCTGAGGATTGGGAGAGTTTCAGAAACCAGCAAAGGATAACCAAAAAATTGATAAAAAGGGAAAAATAGAATGAGAGAAAACTAGCAAGAAATATAAAAACAGATTGTAAGAGCTTCTACAAGTATGTAAAAAGGAAGAGTAGCAGCAAAAGTAAACGTTGGTACCTTAAAGGCTGAGACAGGAGAAATTATTATGGGGGATAAGGAAATGGCAGAAACGTTAAACAAATATTTTGTATCTGTCTTCACAGTAGAAGACACAAACAGCATACCAAAAATGGTGGGGAAACCAAGGGTCTAATGAGGGTGAGGAACTTAACGTAATTAATATAAGTAGAGAAAAAGTACTAGAGAAACTTATGGGACTAAAAGCCGACAAATCCCCTGGACCTGACGGCCTACATCCTCGGGTTCGAAAAGAGGTGGCTACAGAAATAGTGGATGCATTGGTTTTGATCTTCCAAAATTCCCTGGATTCTAGAATGCTCCCAGTGGATTGGAAGGTAGCAAATGTAACACCGCTATTCAAGAAAGAAGGGAGAGAGAAAACAGGGAACTACCGGCCAGTTAGCCAGACATCAGTGGTAGGGAAAATGCTGGAATCAGGACACTTAAAAAAACATAACATGATTAGGCAGAGTCAACATGGTTTTATGAAAGGTAAGTCGTGTTTGACAAATTTATTAGAGTATTTTGAGGATGTAACTAGCAGGTTAGACAAAGGGGGACCAGTGGATATAGTATATTTGGATTTCCAAAAGGCATTCGATAAGGTGCCACATAAAAGGTTATTACACAAGATAAGGGCTCATGGGGTTGGGGGTAATATAGTTGCATGGATAGAGGATTGGTTAACAGACAGAAAATAGAGAGTAGGGATAAACGGATCTTTTTCAGGTTGGCAGGCTGTAACTAGTGGGGTGCCGCAAGGATCAGTGTTGGGGCCTCAGCTATTTACAATCTATATTAATGACCTAGATGAAGGGACCGAGTGTAATGTATCCAAGTCTGCTGACAATACAAATCTAAGTGGGACAGTAAACTGTGAAGAGAATACAAAGGGGTAAAAATTCACTTGGTTGCGCCACCCGTTAGCGCCTTAAGAGGGCGCTAATGGGGCGCAAAGCCGCTAACGCCCGGGCGCAGCGATGTTTGCGCCGCTCGAGAACTTAACTTGAGATTGTGCGGCGGCGCTAAAACTTACCGCTGCGACCACCTGCGCGCGCAGATTGTGACGTCATTCCATGGTGCAACGCCCTTGGGGCGCCCCGTAGCGGAAATTGAGTGGCGCCCCCTGCCTTACCTCCTGGCGCTTCCAACGACCAGAAGACTGGAACGCTATCAATCGCTGTGGGGCTGGGGGGGGCGCTATTTAAAGGGGGCCTCTTCCTGTCTTTTATTGTTGGTGGCATTTTTGAACTACGCATTCTGAGAGAGAGAGGGAGAGACTTCTGGAGAGATTCAACGTTGTGTGAAGGAGTTTTGGGTACTGAGCAGCACTTTGCAGGTTCATTTTGATTTGCCATTCCTTGTATCGATTTAGCAGAGACCGTGGGAGCTGCACTCTGAGCTCTTTGCCTGGTGCTCTCCATTGTTCTTTCCAGCACATTTGATGTGCAAGTCTCTCCAGGCCGAGATTCAAGGCAGCAATGAACAGGATGTGGATGGAAAGCAAGATTAACCATCCCCTTTAAGAACTGGCCCGTGCCATTGTGTGTGTGTTCCATTGCTGACTGACATTGCATGAGCTTCGCCAGGCGCTCCGAGTTAGCGCCTCACTGCTCGGCCTTTGCGCCTTAAGAGAGGTGTGCAGCGCCTGCTTTAGCGCTCCACTCACCTCCCGGGGCGGTAAAAGTGAAGTTTCCCGTCAGTGCCGATAATTAGCGCCAGGCGCTAATATTTGCGTCCGGACGATATTTGCGCCCCAAATGGGGCGCGACCTAATTTCTACCCCAAAGAGTCTGCAAAATGATATAGATAGACTAAGTGAGTGGGCAGTAAGGTGGCAGATGGAGTACAATGTAGGGAAATGTGAGGTTATTCACTTTGCTAGGAAGAATAGAAAAACAGAATTTTTTTTAAATGGTGAGAAACTTTCAAATGTTGGTCTTGAGAGAGATTTGGGTGTCCTTGTGCAAGAAACACAGAAAGCTAGCATGCAGGTACAGCAAGCAATAAGGAAGGCAAATGGCATGTTGGCCTTTATTGCAAGGGGGTTGGAGTAGAAGTGTAAGGAAGTCTTGCTACAATTGTACAGGGCTTTGGTGAGACCACACCTGAAGTACTGTGCACAGTTTTGGTCTCCTTATCTAAGGAAGGATATACTTGCCATGGAGGTGGTGCAACAAAGGTTCACTAGATTGATTCCTGGGATGAGAGGGCTGTCCTATGATGAGAGATTGTGTAGAATGGGCCTATACTCTCTGGAGTTTAGAAGAATGAGAGGTGCTCTCATTGAAACATAAAAGATTCTGAAGGGGATTAACAGGGTAGATGCTGAGAAGTTGTTTCCCCTGGCTGGAGTGTCTAGAACTAGGGGGCACAGTCTCAGGATAAGGGGTAGGCCATTTAAGACTGAGATGAGGAGGAATTTCTTCACTCAGAGGGTTGTGAATCTTTGGAATTCTCTGCCCCAGAGGGCTGTGGATGCTGAGTCTGAGTATATTCAAAGCTGAGATAGATCGATTTTTGGACTCTAAGAGAATCAAGGGATATGGAGATCGGTGGGAAAGTGGAGTTAAGGTGGATGATCAGCCATGATCTCATTGAATGGCGGAGCAGGCTCGAGGGACCGTATGGCCTTACTCCTGCTCCTATTTCTTATGTTCTTATGGTAGCCTGGGTCTCCATGCCACGATTAAGCAGATCTGTGGTATCTGCCAACGTGGAAATGAGCCTAGTGTACTGGGTGTCTTTGGGGCACAGATGGTAGGTCTAATGGAGTCAACTCGCATTGGAGTTTATTTACTGTCATTTAGTCTGAGAGGAAGTGCTCCATCTGGAAGATGATCCAGTCATGTGAAAACATGTCTTCACTGGCTGTTGAAAGGTCATGATATGGTCCTTCTGCAAAATGTGGCCTAGCTTTGTGATGACCTTTTCATTACAGGTTCTGAATTTGTTTAATGCGAGTGTTCCCAGAAGTTACCTATTGTACCAAATTGGGGGAAAAGGCTGACAGGCCAGGTGGTATCTTCAGGAACAAACAGGTCATTGTGTTGTCAGAAGCAGATTCAGATATTTAGAGGTGGAATTCTCTTACTGTTGCACAGACAGATGTCCTGTGTTAGAGGCATAAGCCTAGATTTTCTGATTGTAATGTTATTGACGTTACAGTCAGAGAATCTAGGCCATCAGCTCCATTTTAAAATAGCTGAGCTTGTAACTGAGAGCCAGCTGATGTCTTCACTGAAATTATCCTACTACATGTAGGACACACGGGTGCCATCAAAGTTAAACTAGAGCACAATCATTCTATTACACAAAAAGGGAAAAATACTATAAGCAGGTCGGCAATCCTGGAAAACTCTTCACATGCAGCATGTGGCAGCAGGGTTAGTGTGGAAGTATTAGCTTCCATAAGATTAGCAAAAATAGGCTGGAGCTGCCCTGTGACGCAGATGCACATGTGCCAACAGCTCAGGGGGCAGGCCATGCCAAATTTTGTGATGAGAATCCCTTCCTCTAATTTGAATAGACTACTGGCTGGAGTACACCCAGCAAAACCAACTAATCCATAGAGCAAAATGTATTTGAAAACGCAGAATGTAAATTTTATTTTACTGCACTGGAAATCACCATTTTTCTTGAAGAAACTTACACAAGCAGTTGGAGTCCCAAGGCGCTCCATGCACCTACTTTTTAGGTGCAAGTTCACACAATGGGTGGAACCTCATCTGAAGATGTAAAATTGTGCTTGGGACCTGCTTACCATACTTTTGTATTTAAACAAGGACTGCACAGTAATGGGGCCTCTCACGCACCCTGAAAACAAGCAGCACAAAATGCAGCATGCCATGCCATCAAGCAAGCCAGGTCACGTGTCTGATTTTAAGGCCCCAGTTTTTAAGTTTAAGAGAACTCCTAGGAGTTACATGGAATTGCAGCACAATCCAATCAGTGGAGCACGTCATCATGTAGTGAATGGTTATCATGCCACAATTCCCCAAACAGAACATTTCCAATTTATGCTGTACTAAGGGAGGTGTGAAATGGAGGGCACATGCATCCCTACAGGAAAGGAGAATCAAACTAGAGTGATAGACATGCTAAATTCTTTTAGCTTCTTCCAGACTAATTCAAAAATGATGTTAGCAAAGGTCTTGGAACAGCTTGATATGTCTCAAACTCAATAAATAGTGGTATACTGAATCTAAATCTAAAGATGACTGAAACTGTTCAAAAACATTACAATTATATTTGGTTGATAAAAATGATGATTGTAAGAATCAACAACTCAGTTCAGGGATATTAATTACTGCTATTTCAATGAAATAACACCAAATAAAATGGATGGGGTGGCAAGAGGTAAACTAACTGCATCACTGGATTTCTTTCATTGCTATGGTAATTAACCAGCTACTTCTATCACACTACAGTTCATAACACATACTGTGAATTTCACTTGTTTCTAACCACACTTATGGGGCTAGACTCCATCTTTGCTACAGTTTGCACTATGCAATGGAGTGACACTGGAAATCATGCATTATTGCAAGATTGAATGCCAACGTGGGTTATTTGGTAGCAGTCTCACCTCTGAGTCAGAAGACGGTGAGTTCAAGCTTCATTCATTAAGCACATAAACTAGGCTGACCCTCCAGTATAGTACCAAAGGACTGCTTCATTAAGAGAGTTGTTTTGTTTCAGATGAGATGTTAAACCAAAATCCTATCTGCCTGTTCTGGTTGATATTACACCTTGCGACACTATTTGAGGCAAGGGAGGAAATTCTCCTCGTATCCTGGGCAATATTTTTCCCACAAACATCATCATCAAAATCATTTCATTGCTGTCTGTGGGATCTTGCCATTTGTAAAATGGCTGCCACATTTGCCTATATAACAGTTACTGCACTTCAAAAGAAATCGTTGTATGAAAAGCGCTTCAAGAAATGATTGGGCGCTATATAAAATGCAAGTCTTTCTTTTTTCTTTCATTGTTTACGAATATCCATTGTAGCAACTGGAGGATACTAAATGGTGAGTGACAGAGAAGAAAAAATGTAGCAAAGAAATTAGGAGATTTATTCTTTAAATTTTAAGTCAGTTAATAGAACACGTTCCAAAGTCAAAAATTGTTTCAGGTTTACAATTATTTGTAAAAGTTTTTTTTTTAAAGGTTTTATTTTACAACATGTTTTATTAATTCTGGGGCAACTTTTTGCTTTGTGAAATGTTATGTCGGGGGAAAAACATTTGAAGTGATGCCACATGTTCAGAGGGAGCATGGAAAACATTTCATGTCATAAATAAGGCATGCAGGTCATTCCCAAATGATATTTTTCTTCATTCTAGTCACTGACTCATAATATTCTGTTTATGCCGTGTCTGTTAAAAATTATTGGTAATTTTCATGAGTCTTCAAGTGACGAGAATGAAGGAAAATTCAGGACTTTAACCATTCACTTACTTTTACGTTGGAAGGAAGGATCCTTTGTGACTTCATGCTGTGCTGTTGGGTTCGTGCTATAAGCGGAGGTCTGGCTCAGGATGGTGTTGCCGTCCGTAGAGTGGGGATCTCTGTTCTCAGTTTGAGCTGTGCACACTAAAACAGAAATTTGTGTGATGTATGTATGTGTGTATATGAAAATAATTTATTTGGAATTGTTCAATTTATCAAATGGTGGCTAAAATTGCGATTTAAAAAACTGCTACATCAATACAGTAAATGTTGCCTCATATCTTTGGTGATTGTGACTTGGATTAGAACGCTATAGAATTTGGTACCACGTATTTCGTAGAACAAGTATCTTTTTTAAAGAAATTGATGTTCTACATAAAATTTGACTGTTCAGTTTATTATATAGCTCCATCCTTTGATTTAAATAGTCCTTTCTGATCGCCCCCTTCATGTCCCTTCGTGAATGGATGCAAACTGTTTCTCTCAATTCTCCAGAGAACCAGCTTATCACCTTTATCAAGTTTAATCAACAGCTGCCCTTTGAGAGCACCATCTTTTGTATTTCTTCACCTTTCATCATTCTTGGCCTCATTATGCCACAACCTCAAAAAGGACACCCAAATCTCCCCCATTGTCAAAGCTACCTCCATGAAGCTTAATTTACTCTTTCTTACCAAACCTCTCATCCTTTTTTCAACTCTTAACTCTCTGGGGCTAATAGCGAAAATGGGCACAGCATGGCTGGAGCACTGCTTAGGTGCTCCAGCCAATATATGGGGTAGCCACCTAATTACCATCAGAGTTGGGGGCCGAATGAGTCTTGTGCACAGCTTATGTGAAGACTCTTTGCTTCCTTTGCCTGGAACATGGTGAGATCTTAGATACATTGTAGGCCTCAGACCTCCGCACCAATGAATTTCAGTACATCAGGCACCTACCACCACATTATCTGCCTTTTGTAAAGCCCAGGTCCATCCAAGCTTAAAGTACTGCTCTCATCTCTTACCTTTATCCTTCAATCTCTCTTCATCAAAACATGGAAAATCTTAAGACAGGAAGAGATCACGTCTGTCTAGGCTAACTTCCTGTCTTAGTAGTTATAACCATTAATGTGTTTCTATTCAAGAAACTTGTCCATTTTTACATGAAAGAAATCCAAGTTACTTACCCCTATAACCTCCCTTGATTAGCTGGTCCAAAATTCAACCATCAGTAAATTAACAGTTCCTTACATCCTGCCTGAATCTACCTCTTCTCAGCTTATACTCACATCCCCTTATCCTGCTATTGGATGTCAATACAATTAGGCCTGCCTGTTTGTCTACATTCCTAAGCCTTATTAATGTGAAAACCTTAATCATGCTCCTCTACTCTTTGCTGACCAAAATCCCAGTTATTTGAGCCTATCCTCATATGTTTTATTCTTATCCCCTTTTCATCTTAGTAGCTCTTCTCTGTAGCTTTTCCAGAGCAGTTATATCCTTTTTGTAGTGCGAGTTCCCAAACTGCACATTATGGCCCAGATTTCGCTGTGAAAATAACAGCGAGGTTAACGGCACTCACCGTTATTTATGCATAAATCAGACAGCAACTTCTGGCGAGCGGAGATGAACAGTTAAACGTGAAAATCCTGAAGTTGCTGTCCAAGATGTAACGCTCCTCAATAAGCTGCTTGAAAACAGCGCCTTGCCATCTGGCTCCCCATTCAAATGTATTGAATGGCGTGAATTTCCTGTACTGGCACTGTAGATACAGACTAAGCTCGCCACAAAACGTTCGGGCTTGTCAATTCCAGTCTAAGTACCCTTTTAATGGTGTGATAAGCCTTAATTACTGCCAAACAACCTCTCTGGCACTGAAAATTAATTTTCACAAGTGTGGAGTCTCATTCCTTCAGCTTTTAATTATTGTTGTAGATTTTTTTTAATTAAATACTTTTTTTTACTTTTTCTATTAATTAAGGCTTGTCACGCCATTAAAAGGGTAATCCAATCTTAATCCAATATTTCTTCCCTTTCTTTATTTCGCTTTCTGTACCTGATTTGACATTGAATTCACTATTCGAACTTACACTCCTTGGTTCCACTCTGCGCTGCTCATTAACAATTCTTCAATCTGATTGGTTAAGGAGATACACAGTTGCTTGCCCTGTTCACACAGATCCCAGAAGTCCGGTAGAGGGTGCTGCGCTGTTTGGATGTCCCGCTGACAGCAACTTGTCATGCAAAACTCCATAGAAAGTCTATGGGCAAGTGCAAGTCCAACAAATGGCGGGCGCCGTTCATTCACCGCTCACAGCAAAATCTGGTCCAATACTTTGAATGGGGCCTGACCAATGCTCTATATAATGACAAGATTACTTCCATTGATCTGCACTCCTGAGGCATCCTGTTTATAATATTCATCTAAAATATATATTGTGTTGAACAGCTATATTCTAGGCGTACTTATATTCTACAACTCCGATGCAGTGAATCAGAAGGGGCATTGGCTGTGGTTGATGAGTTACACAAAACAGTTAATATAAGCTTATGTTGGTGGTTTTGTTTTCTGGTTAAAATAGTACTCGTTCCATGAGTTATCCCATTTGTGTTTTTGAAATGTGCCTTGGACCACAGACATGGCATAAATTTGAAAAATCAAATATTACACTTAAACGCAGAATTAAAAGCAATATTAATTCATTGGCAATCAAAGACTTGAGTAGTATTGTTATGACATTGATCGACAGCCATCATATGAAACCAATAAGTTTATGTTTTATTAGGTTTAATCTAAAAATTAAACTCTTACTTAAGGGATTGAAATTCTTTTCATATTGCATTTAATTATGCCGTAATTTTTTTTAAAGTACAGTGTATTCCTATCTTTATAACTAGTTCTGCAGCTTTCCTACACTCAGGATTATACATCTAAAATAATTACATACAAAGTATGCAAAATCCACTTCCTAGTTACAATAATGAGATAGTTTGGGTCTGCTTAAAGAACTGTAATACGATAGCTTGCAAATGCTCAAAGAGCATCAATATTTACACTGATCGGACTCAAAGAACAGATTAGCATCTGTAATGATGAGAATGGGAGCATGAAGTGAAGCTGCACACTTAAAACACTAATTAAAATAGGTGCATATAACAGAGGCACACTTAAGTGAACTAGTCTCCAATAGGACCGAGCAGCTATTTATACATAGATGATCCACTATAAAAATAATGTTGAGCTGAGGGATTTCTTTATTTAATTTTTATCCAAGGATGTAGTTATCAAAAACTCAATTTTCAAAAAGTGTGCAACTTCCGTTGTGGAAATTCCCATGTGGGCTGCATTTAAAGTGTTTATGGATCGTGCATTCATACATCTATTTAAAGAACCTGTAAAGACAAAATGTCCTAAGTATTCACCAATTGTGTCATTCCCACAACAACTAGAGAAAGCAGCAATAGTCAATGCTTATGGGATGGAGTTACCTAAGGGACAGTCAAATATGTGAAAATACCATGGAAATAGACATTACTACTATGTATACATGCATATATATGGGACATGGCCTCAGACTACTAGGTTGAAAATCCTTTCAGTGTTTCTCTTAAAGAAAAAGAGGGGAACTGGATGATGCAGTTTGCTAGACAATGGGCCGGAATGAACAAGTGGTTGCCCTTGCCCGTTTAATTTCCATGAGCTTCTGCACGGCAAGTTGCTGGAAGAGGGAGATCAAAACGGCACGACGCTCTCTACAGGGGATCTGAGACCTGTGTGAACAGGGCAAGCAACTGTGTATCTCTTTAACCAATCAGATTGAAATATTGTGAAATGTACAGCACAGTTTGAACCAAGTTAGAATAGTGAATTCAATGTCAAATCAGGTACAGAAAGCGAAATAAAGAGAAGAAAAGAAAGATTGGATTGAGAAAAAAAAAAGAACGTAAAAGCCAAAAATTGATTAATTTAATTTTAAATCTCAACAATTAAAATTTGAAGGAATGAGACTCCAGACTTGTAAAACTTAATTTTCAGTGCCATAGAGGTTGTTTGGCAGTAATTAAGACTTATCACACCGTTAAAAAGGGTACTGAGACTGAAATGGACAAGCCATAACTTTCTGTGGCGAGTTTAATCAGTATCTACGATGTAAGTACAGGAAACTCAAGCCGTTCAATACATTTGAATGGGGAACCAGACAGCGAAATGCCATTTTCGCAAAGCTAACAGCGGAGTGGTGCATCTTGGTCAGCAACTTTCAGATTCCCGTGTTTAACTGCGCATCTCCGCTCACCGGAAGTTGCTCTCCAATTTGCGCATAATTAACAATGAGCGCCTTTAGCCTCACCATCATTTTTATAGTAAATTCTGGCCCATTATCTTTTTACATATGAAACCTGGGTTCAAATGTAACCCAAACTGTGGGATGAAAGTGTCTGTCTACTGGCTGCAAGGATAATGTGAGAAATGAATTTGGGGTCAGGGGCAGGGGAGGCTCCAATTTAATTTAGATTTTCCATTTTGTGAAAATTAGAACTTAGAAGGGGCACAGAATAGCTCGTGGTGGGAAAAGCCTCACTCTCGTGCAGTGGTCTGAAGTTTGGGGCCAAAGCACATTTCTTACTCACAGTAAAGAGAGTTTTACTGTGTATCTAACCATTCTATATATGGCCTGTGAGTGCTTAATGATGTTGTGGATGTCTGAAAAGGAAAGTGTACAGTTCTCCAACACACCCACTTCGATGAACAGAAATTTTTTCATAAAAAAGCAATAAAAAATGAAATAAATGAACAGAAAAGGCCTTATGTTTTCTGCAGCAGTATGTGCTCTTCCTGCTTATCATATATTAACTGCATTTATCGTACATTTCATTAGTCGAGGACTCAAAAGGCAATCTTGCAACTTTTCTGCAAGAGCACTTTGGGGAAAAATAATTACTCTAATTAGTTCTGCGGGGATCTATGGATTCTGAATATTGGGTTTGAAGTAACTAGTTTCCATATATTTAAATATATACCTCTTAAAATAAGCAGCTAGAGACATCGTTGCAACTGCAGCATTACAAATCATTTTTAAAATTATTACAATTATATAAAATAAATACATTATCAGCAGTATTAACTTGAAGCATCATATAAGTTGCAGAGGAGGAGTTCTGGAAGTTGGGAAAGATGCCAAAGGAAATAATTTAGGTGAGAGTTAGGACAGTGGAACTGACATCAACATTTTAAAAGGGCTGTGTCTTCACAAAAAAAGACATTTGGCTGAACTATATTTTGTTTGGAAAAAGGAAAGTCAGAACAGCCATATATTCTTCTCATCGTGATTATATTACACATATCTGAACTCAAACTCACTGCAAGGTGGACAGATGATACAAAACTAGGGAGGGGTGATCAAGTCAGGGAAATGTCCAGAGTTCTACAAAAGGAGGTCGACACAACCTATAAGTGAGAAGAACAGTGGCAGATAAAATGTAATATAAATAAATGTAAGGTATTGCATATTGGAAGAAATTTCGGTGGCATATTCTCTATGAATAGTGTAGAAATAGCCAAAGATGAGGTTGAAAGAGATCTGGGGGTGTTAGTAGACTCAGCACTTAATGTCAAGTCACAGTGGAACAGCAATCAATGAAACTAACAAAATGCTGAACGATATTGCAATTCAGGACAGTATAAATAAGAGGCAGTTCGTACATGCCAAGCCAGAAAACTAGCAAAAGTTAACAACTTCAAAAAAGCTACAGAGCCCCCAAGAATGACACTGACTAAAAGCCTATGCCATGGGAAACAAGGAGTTACAGGGGGGGGGGGATTTTGCTAGCCCTGGGGAGGTGGGTATGGAGGCGGGACTGCCGGGAAAATGGCAGAAACTGGGAGCGGGTACCAACCCCGCTCCCAACCCGCCTCTGTGCCATCTTCCCGGTAACCAAAGCTGGGAACTGAATGTTCCAGGGTACTCAACATTTAGGAAGGACAGACAAAAAGGAAAAGGAGGTGGCATAGCACTGTTAATAAGGGATGAGATCGGTACGGTAGAGATAAAAGATCTTGGCTTGGCAGATCGTGATGTCGAACTGGAATCAGTTTGGGTGGAGCTAAGGAACAGCAAAGGGCGGAAAACATTGGTGGGAGTTATGTATAGGCCACCAAACAGTAGTGGTAATGTAGGGCACAGTATCAATCAAGAAATTAGAAGTGCATGTAACAAGGGCAATACGGTAATTATGAGGGACTTTAATCTACATATTGACTGGGCAAATCAAATTACCACTAATGGTGTGGAGGACAAATTCTTGGAATGCATGCGAGATGGTTTCCTGGATCAGTATGTGGAGGAACCAACCAGGGAACAGGCTATTCTGCATCTGGTACTGTGCAATGAGAAAGGGCTAATCAATAATCTTGTGGTAAAGGGGCCTTTAGGGACAAGTGACCCTAATATGATTGAATTTTACATTAAGTTTAAGTTTGAGAGTGATGTAGTCCAATCTGAAACTAAGGTCTTCAATCTAAACAGAGGAAACTACAAGAGTATGAGGGACAAGTTGGCCATGGTAGATTGGGAGACTACATTAAAAGGTATGAAGGTGGACATACAATGGCTAACATTCAAGGAAATAATGCATAATTTGCAACAAACATATATTCCTCTGGGGCATAAAAACCCAAAAGGAAAAGTGTTCCAACCATGGCTAACAATAGAAATTAAAGCTAATATTAAGTCAAAGGAGGAAGCTTATAAAGTTGCCAGAAAAAGCAGTCAGCCTGAGGATTGGGATCTTTTTAGAAATCAGCAAAGGGGGACCAAGAAATTGATAAAGAAAGGGAAAATGGAATATGAGCACAAACTAGTGAAAAATATAAAAACGGATTGTAAAAGCTTCTATAGGTATGTGAAAAGGAAAAGACTGGCGAAGGTAAATGTAGGTTCTTTACAGTCAGAGACGGGAGAATTTATAATGGGGAATGAGGAAATGGCAGAGGAATTAAATAAATACTTTGTTTCTGTCTTCACGGAGGAAGACACAAAAAACCTCCCAGAAATACGAGAAAACCAAGGGTGTGGCAAGAATAATATACTTAAAGAAATTATTATTAGTAAAAAAAACAGTACTAGCAAAATTAATGGGACTAAAAGTCGATAAATCTCAAAGACCGGATGACCTACATCCTAGGGTTTTGAAAGAGGTAGTCATCTTCCAAAATTCTATAGATTCTGGAACGGTTCCTGCAGATTGGAGGATAGCAAATGTAACCCTATTTAAGAAAGAAGGGAGAGAGAAAACAGGGAACTACAGACCTGTTAGCCTCACATCAGTAGTTGGGAAAATGCTGGAATCTATTATAAAGGATGCAATAACTGGGCACTTAGAAACTAATAGTAAGATTGGGCAGAGTCAACATGGATTTATGAAAGGGAAATCCTGTTTGACAAACCTATTGGAGTTCTTTGAGGATGTAACTAGTGGAGTAGACAAAGGGGAACCGGTAGATGTGGTGTATTTGGATTTTCAGAAGGCCTTCGATAAGGTCCCACACAAGAGGTTGGTGAACAAAATTAGGGCACATGGAATTGGGGGTAATATACTAGCATGGATTGAGAATTGGTTAACAGACAGAAAACAAAGAGTAGGGATAAACGGGTCTTTTTCAGGATGGCAAGCTGTGACTAGTGGGGAACCGCAAGGATTCATATAAAATAAAAGAATGAAACTTGAGCAGTTTGTGAATAGCTTATCTCTGGTTGAATCTGCAGGATCAAGGTGTTAATGCTAACACCATGTGCATATGGGCGGGGGTGCTACAGACTATTCAACATATTTTGTGTTTCAGTAATTTTCATTTGCATACTGTACTCAGGTGTGGCAACAGGGTCTGCTATCCTTTCTGGCCCTCAGTCTTTGCAAATGCTAAATTAGATCACTAAAATGTACCACTTTAGAGCACTATCATAGTACTGTACTAAATTTCTATTTCAATGACTTATTGGCACTGTAAACATTACTGCATCATTTTTTATTTTAGTCCAGACTACTGCAACAAGGAAGTCACTTTGCAATCTCCCATGCCAACATTAAAATTAAGCAATATTTTCTTCTAATATCAAATCACGTATGTGGCATAAATTTAAAGAATTAATACATAATTTACAACAAATATACATTCCTTTAGGGCACAAAAGCCCCACAGGAAAAGTGGTCCAACCCTGGCTAACAAGAGAAGTTAAAGATAGTATTAGATCAAAAGAAGAGGCTTATAATGTTGCCAAAAAGAGTAGTAAGCCTGAGGATTGGGAGGATTTTAGAATTCAGCAAAGGAGGACCAAGAAATTGATAAAGAAAGGGAAAATAGAATACGAGAGTAAACTTGCGAGAGACATAAAAACAGATTGTAATAGCTTCTATAGGTATGTAAAAAGGAAAAGATTAGCGAAAGTAAATGTGGGTCCCTTACAGACTGAGACAGGAGAAATTATAATGGGGAATAAGGAAATATGCAGAGAAATTAAACAAATACTTTGTATCTGTCTTCACGGAAGAAGATGCAAAAAACTTCCCAGAAATCGTGGAGAACCAAGGGCCTAGCAAGAATGAGGAACTGAAAGAAATTATTGGTAAAAAAAAGTACTGGAGAAATTAATGCGACTGAAAGCTGATAAATCCCCTGGACCTGATGGCCTACAGGTTTTGAAAGAGGTGGCTATAGAGATAGTGGACGCATTGGTTGTCATTTTCCAAAATTCCATAGATTCTAGAACAGTTCCCGCAGATTGGAAGGTAGCAAATGTAACCCTACTATTTAAGAAAGGAGGGAGAGAGAAAAAGGGGAACTACAGATCAGTTAGCCTGACATCAGTAGTAGGGAAAATGCTACAATTTATTATTAAGGACGTGGTAACAGAGCACTTAGAAAATAATAATAGGATTGGGCAGAGTTAACATGGATTTATGAAAGGGAAATTGTGTTTGACAAATATGTTCAGAGTTTTTTGAGGTTGTAACTAGCAGAATAGATAAGGGGGAACTAGTGGATGTGGTGTATTTGGATTTTTAGAAAGCATTCGATAAGGTGCCACATAAGAGGTTATTAAACAAAATTAGGGCTCGTGGGATTGGGGGTAATATACTAGCATGGATTGAGGATTGGTTAACGGACAGAAAACAGAGTGTAGGAATAAACGTATCATTTTCACGTAACCAGTGGGGTACCACAAGGATCAGTGCTTGGACCTCAGCTAGTCACAATCTACATCAATGATTTGGATGAGGGGACTAAATGTAATATATCCAAGTTTGCTGATGATACAAAGCTGGGTAGGAATGTAAGTTGTGAGGAGGATGCAAGGAGGCTACAAGGGGATATAGACAGTCTAAGTGAGTGGGCAAGAACATGGCAAATGGAGTATAATGTGGAGAAATGTGAAGTTATCCACTTTGGTAGGAAAAATAGAAAAGCAGAGTATTTTTTAAATGGAGAGAGATTGGGAAATGTTGGTGTTCAGAGGGACCTGAGTGTCTTTGTACATGAATCACTGAACGTTAATATGCAGGTACAGCAAGCAATTAGGAAAGCAAATGGTATGTTGGCCTTTATTACAAAAGAATTTGAGTATAAGAGTAAAGACGTCTTACTGCAATTATATAGGGCCCTGGTGAGACCACACTTGGAGTATTGTGTTCAATTTTGGTCTCCTTACCTAAGGAAGAATATACTTGCCATAGAGGGAGTGCAACAAAGGTTCACCAGGCTGGTTCCTGGGATGGAGGGATTGTCCTACGAGGAGAGATTGAGTAGGCTAGGCCGATATTCTTTGGAGTTTAGAAGAATGAGAGGTGATCTTATTGAAACATACAAAATTCTTACAGGGCTTGACAGGGTAGATGCAGGGAGGATGGGAGTCGAGAACCAGGGATCACTGTCTCAGAATAAGGAATCGGCCATTTGGGACTGAGATGAGGAGAAATTTCTTCACTCAGAGGGTGGTGAATCGTTGGAATTCTCTACCCCAGAGGGCTGTGGAGGCTCAGTCGTTGAATATGACAGAGAGCGATAGATTTTTGAATATTAAGGGAATCAAGGGATATGGAGATAGTGCAGGAAAGTGGAGATGAGGTAAAAGATCAGCCCTGATCTTATTGAATGGTGGAGCATGCTCGAAGGGCCAAATGGCCTACTCCTGCTCCTATTTCTTATGTTCTTATGTTCTTAAATAGAATATTTGATAAGTGGTTGAACATGCAATTTATTCTGTTGGTGAGCAGAAGCCACACAACTCACTTCTTTCCAATTACTTGTTTGATAAATTCTGTATTCAGCATTTTTCCACCGAGTATCCTCTAGGCATGATTAACTCATGGAGCATCATCATGTGACAGGCACTGTGGCGTTATGAATTTGTTTTTGGCAGTAATTCTTGCAATACCTATAAGCAGTATTAATATACAGTTCTCGTTGTGAATTTCTAAGGTCTTACAATGTCATTTTTATGTTATCTCGCATATTATAAAGTGGGAAGCAATATTAAATAAGTCTTTGTGCGGCTGGACATGGCTGTGTTTGTATGCCTGACCACATGAACTTCAGTGGTTTACCTTGAATTATTTTAATGGCAGTGAAGCCCTTAAATCTCACTATGTAACTATGAGAAGATATAACCTTTTTGAAATTGGAACAAGTTTCAAAGAAAATCACTTGGAATTCAGCTGTTTGTGTTGGAATCTGTTCAATTTCTCAATGGAAAAGGCAGGAAACTTAAATATTACTGTACAGATTGATATGCAAAAGTCTTTTTTGTTTTACATTGAATGCTTTCAGTTGAGAAAATCATGTGCTCTATGAAAATTATTACAAATTTTATATTGGAATGGTGAGAAAGATTCCTCTCCCCTGCCCCGCCCCAGTCCAATTGCCTTCTTTCACCCTCTCTCAATTTCTTAACCTTTTTTTGCCCCCCATCCAGCCAAGCATCGCCTGGAAGAGGATTGGTAGTATTGCTCTACCGAAACAGGAGGTTTCCAAGAGCAGTCTGTAGACAATTTTCATCCAATTAGCTCCCTTCCTCCCAGTGTTGAAAGAACATATTCTCTGCTCAATGCCAATAGAGCAGCAGAACTGAGCCCTGAATCAAACCTGTTGTGACGTCATTTCTTAACACACCAACATGCTGCAGCAGAGCACATTTCAATTGTGAACTAGTTTCAATTTGAAAATTGTAAATCAAGTCAGATTACTGCAGCTCAACAACAATAAAGATTACTATAGCAAATTACAACATGTGTGAATCTGGGTTTTAAGATCAAACAATTGGAATCCAAAAAATACATAACCAGGCATTGTTAAGTGGTGATAAGGGTCAAAGGTAGAAAAGAGTAATGAATTTGATTGGTAATAAAAAAAACAATGTCAGAGTAGCATCATGTATTTTAAAAATGAATTGTTTATCACTTGTACATTTTACACTGTTTTTAATCTTCTCCCTGCATGTTTGGCTCCCTCATTTTCTAAGTCAGTCATACTCAGACCAATCCAGTTAGAGGTGGATGTGATGAGTCTGTGATGATATCCTTTCAGACTTTTCCATGCAATCCCTTTTACTGAACATCAATCATTGGCTTAGAGAGTGACTTGCTGGCAAACACTATTCCAATACAATTCTGTATGTGATCATTCGGAGAAACATCCTCTCCATCCTGCTTGAGAATGTCCTTGGACTTCCTTGGGTTTATCAATACACACAAAATCATAATCAGAGCTATAATCTATTGAGGACACTTACACAATTTTCGATGCAAATAATAAGATTGAGAACTGGGCTTTGCTTACAATTTTGCCTACATAACAACAGTCACTGCACTTCAAGGGATTTAATTGTGTGTGAAGTGTTTTAAAATGATTATGAGATATGAAAAGGCACTTTTGAATCTTTAGCCCCAGTTTTACTTCAGGTCAGCAGTCATGCAGGCTGCAGCCAGGGCGAACGATAGAGTGTCTGGGCCTTGGCTGCGTGAGGCCTGCGAGATTTTAACTCCTGGGCCCCATCTGCATAAGCTCCATCAGTTTTCCACCCGAACCTGGCAGGTAGCGGCAACTGTCGGATAGCAAGAGGCCTCCACTGGAGACCCGAAGGAATGCTCCTCGGCACTCAAGTAAGTGGTTATGTGGAGGTTCGGGAGGGCCTTGCTTTCACAGGGTGGGAGTGGGGGGATGGAGGCCAGAGCAAAGTGATTCTCCTGACCCCACAAGGAAAGTAAAAAAATGAAGTTGAAGAAGATCCACTGACCTTTTTCGGCCTCTTCTAGCCCAGGCTCGCTTCCCGCTGGGTTGGCCTAGCAGGGAAGCCACAACGGCTTCCTTGTGTGGGTTTCCAGTTAAAATTGCAGCCCCAATGATGTCATCAGAGCCTGATCTGCATATTTATAGAAGGACCCTGCTGCTTTCCGGCGAGTGTTCCTTTGGTCTCCTCAGAAGAGCAGGTTAAGATTGAAACTGGCGGGAAGACAAAGGGATCGATGCGGGTAAGACCCATGGGCCATTTTTATTCCCCGCCTGACCAGTTTCCACTGGGCAGGATTAAAATCGTCCTTTTTCTTTTAATCAGGCCTAATTGAGCAGTACCTAAGGTGGAGTGCATCAGAGTTGCTGAACCATGGAGTGGGAAGATGTTGATTTATGGCCACAATTCCCTATATAGCAAGGTACTGATTCCATCTATGCTGTCAAGCAATGGAGTGAAAAGTGCTTCCTACAGGGAAATTGAAGGGACTGTCACCTTAAGTTACTCCTGTGCACTTCCCAAAGGTCATGCGTGAATGGAAATCCACAGAATCAGAAGGGGAAAAAACAAAATACCATTAAAAAAATTATACTGACCTCTATTCTTTGCAATTAGTTTCTAAGCCAGGAGTCAGCAGTACACAGTGCAGGCCAGTCAGCTTCAAGTTATATTTAATTAACCATGCCAAGTGTTCAACTATGACAGATGTCCAAAGTTCTGAAGCAGAATCACTAAGGGGGCATGATGACATTAACCTGGACCCATGCCCAGAATTAACCTGGACTGAACATTAAACACAAACATCCAGATTTCACTGTTTTTGCGACTAAACTTCCAAGGCCAAGGGAATGCCTCTGAGTTATTAGACACACAAACAGCCTTGGTTTCCACTGTGATCGACATACTCTGGGACCATAAAAAAGGACTTTCTCCTGTCTGAATGCAGTGTACATATTAGATTTGTGTTTTTGTTTGAAAAATAGAAATACACTGATGCAGTCACGCTTGAATAACTAAAGCTGTGGAACAGCGCCTAATTATGTTGAGTCAATATTTCATTGCTGGCGGTCAGTGTATCCTCCCGAAACAAAAAAAAAACCACTTTCTACATCGCCAATTATTGTATTCTAGAAACTTCCATATCTTAATGCATATTGTCATATGGCAGGCTGACTATATTCTGAATATAATAGTGACTTAATTTCAAAAATACTAGAAAGTCTTTCATCTACACCCACGCCAGTGGCCAGCTGGAACATAATCAGAAGACAATGAATTTAGTCAGAATCACCTCTAATTCTCGTAAAGAAACCACTCTAATCTCCAGAAGGGAAGAATCCATTTTTATTTTTGTACCTGTGTTCGCTTTATGACAGTGATGCATTCCCTCAATTAAAGTCATGAGTACCAGATGCTACATAATCATCACAGCAAATATTCAATAACTGAAAACAGTTCCTCAGATTACGTGCATATATGTGGAGCCGTCGACAGTGCTATCAAGCGGCACTTAATCACCAATAACCTGCTCACTGATGCCCAGTTTGGGTTGTCAGGACAACTCGGCTCCAGACCTCATTACAGCCTTGGTCCAAACATGGACAAAAGAGCTAAATTTCAGAGGTGAGGTGAGTGACTGCCCATAACATCAAGGCAGCATTTGACCAAGTAAAGTTGAAGTCAAAGGAAATCAGGGGGTAAACTCTCCACTGGTTGAAATCATCCCTAGCACAAAGGAAGATGGTTGTGGTTGTTGGCAGACAATCATCTCAGCCCCAGGACACTGCTGCAGGAGTTCATCAGGGCAGTGTCCTAGGCCCAACCATCTTCAGCTGCTTCATCAATGACCTTCCCTCCATCATAAGGTCAGAAGTGGGGATGTTTGCTGATGATTGCACAGTGTTCATTTCTATTCGCATATCCTCAGATAATGAAGCAAGCAGCAAGACCTAGACAACATTCAGGCTTGGGCTGATAAGTGGCAAGTAACATTCGTGCCACACTAGTGCCAGGCACAAGAAAGAGGCTAACTGCCTCCCCTTGACATCCAATGGCATTACCATTGTCGAATTCCCTCCATCAACATCCTGGGGGTCACCACTGACCAGACACTTAACTGGACAAGCCACATAGATACTGTGGCTATATAGCAGGTCAGAGGCTGGGTATTCTGTGACGAATGACTCACCTCCTGACGCCCCAAAGGCTTTCCACCATCTACAAGGCACACGTTGCAGTGAGTAAGATGAAGCAGAGGGAGGGAGGAAGGAAAGGGAGAAAGAGAGAAAGAGAGACAGGGAGAAAGAGAGACAGGGAGACAGAAAGACAAAGACAGAAAGACAAAGACAGAAAGACCGACTTGCATTTATATAGCGCCTTTCACGACCACCGGACGTCCCAAAGCACTTTACAGCCAATGAAGTACTTTTAGAGTGTAGTCACTGTTGTAATGTGGGAAACGTGGCAGCCAATTTACACACATCAAGCTCCCACAAACAGCAATGTGATAATGACCAGACAATCTGTTTTTTAGTGATGTTCATTGAGGGATAAATATTGGCCAGGACACTGGGGATAACTCCCCTGCTCTTCTTCAAAATAATGCCATAGGAATTTTTACGTCCACCTGAGAAAGCAGACAGGGCCTCGGTTTAACGTCTCATCCGAAAGACGGCACCTCCAACAGTGCAGCATTCCCTCAGCGCTACACTGGAGTGTCAGCCTAAATTTATGTGCTCAAGTCCTTGGAGTGGGACTTGAACCCACAACCTTCTGACTCAGAGGCGAGTGTGCTACCCACTGAGCCACAGCTGACACACACAAGTGAGAACCAGGCTGAATACAGAAAGTTCAGAGAGGAAGTGAAAAAGGAAATAAGAAGGGCAAAGAGAGAGTATAAGAATAGATTGGCAGCTAACATAAAAGGGAATCCAAAAGTCTTCTATAGGCATATAAATAGTAAACAGGTAGTAAGAGGAGGGGTGGGGCTGATTAGGGACCAAAAAGGAGACATACACATGGAGACAGCGGCCATGGCTGAGGTACTAAGTGAATACTTTGCATCTGTCTTTACCAAGGAAGAAGATGCTGCCAAAGTCATAGTGAAAGAGGAGGTAGTTGAGATACTGGATGGGATAAAAATTGATAAAGAGGAGGTACTAGAAAGGCTGGCTATACTTAAAGTAGATAAGTCACCAGGACCAGATGGGATGCATCCTAGGATGCTGAGGGAAGTAAAGGTGGAAATTGCAGAGGGGCTGGCCATAATCTTCCAATCTTCCTTAGATATGGGGGTGGTACCAGAGGACTGGAGAATTGCAAATGTTACACCCTTGTTCAAAAAAGGGTGTAAGGATAAACCCAGCAATTACAGGCCAGTCAGTTTAACCTCGGTAGTGAAGAAGCTTTTAGAAACGATAACCAGGGACAAAATTAACAGGTCACTTGGACAAGTGTGGATTAATTAAGGAAAGCCAGCACAGATTTGTTGAAGGCAAATCATGTTTAACTAACTTGACTGAGTTTTTTGATAAAGTAACAGAGAGGGTTGATAAGGGCAATGCTGTTGATGTGGTGTACATGGACTTCCAAAAGGGGTTTGATAAAGTGCCACATAATAGTCTTGCCAGCAAAGTTGAAGTCCATGGAGTAAAAGGGACAGTGGCAGCATGGATATGAAATTGGCTAAGTGACAGGAAACAGAGAGTAGTGGTGAACAGTTGTTTTTCGGACTGGAGGAAGGTATACAGTGGGGTTCCCCAGGGGTCGGTACTAGGACCACTGATTTTCTTGATATATATCAATGACTTGGACTTGGGTGTACAGGGCACAATTTCAAAATTTGCAGATGACACAAAACTTGGAAGTACAGTGAACAGGATAGTGATAGACTTCAAGAAGACATAGACAGGCTGGTGAAATGGGCAGACACGTGGCAGAAGAAATTTAACACAGAAAAGTGCGAAGTGATACATTTTGGTAGGAAAAATGAGGAGAGGCAATATAAACTAAAGGGTACAATTCTAAAGGGGGTTCAAGAACAGAGAGACTTGGAGGCATATGTGAAAAATCGTTGAAGGTGGCAGGGCAGGTTAAGAAAGCGGTTAAAAAAGCAACAGGATCCTGGGCTTCATAAATAGAGGCATAGAGTACAAAAGTAAGGAAGTGATGATGAACCTTTATAAAACACTGGTCCGACCTCAACTGGAGTATTGTGTCCGATTCTGGGCACCGCACTTTAGGAAGGATGTGAAGGCCTTAGAGAGGGTACAGAAAAGATTTACAAGAATGATTCCAGGGATGAGGGATTTCAATTACGTGGATAGACTAGAGAAGCTGGGTTTGTTCTCCTTAGAACAGAGAAGATTGAGAGGAGATTTGATAGAGGTGTTCAAAATCATGAGGGGTCTAGACAAAGTAGATAGAGAGAATCTGTTCCCATTGGCGGAAGGGTCGAGAACCAGAGGACACAGATTTAAAGTGATTGGCAAAAGAACCAAAGGCGACATGAGGAAAAACTTTTTTGCGCAGCAAGTGGTTATGATCTGGAATGCACTGCCTGAGAGGGTGGTGGAGGCAGATTCAATCGTGCCTCTCAAAAGGGAATTGGAAAAGTACCTGAAGGAAAAAAATTTATAGGGCCACAGGGAAAGGGCGGGGGAGTGGGACTAGCTGAAGTGCTCTTGCAGAGAGCCGGCACGGGCTCAACAGGCCAAATGGCCTCCTTCTGTGCTGTAACCATTCTATGATTCCATAAGTCAGGAGTGTGATGGAATAATCTCCACTTACCTGGATGAGTGCAGCTTCAACAACACTCAAGAAGCTCCACACCATCCAGGACAAAGTAGCCTGCTTGATTCGCACCCCATCCACCACTTCAACATTCACTCCCTCCACCACTGGCACACCATGGCTGCATTTTGTACCATCTACAAGAAGTGAAGGCTTCTTCAACAGCACGTCCCAAACCCACGACCTCTACCACCTAGAACAGTGGTGGGCAAAATTCGGCCTGCCAATTAACTGGCCCGCTGGATGGGACAGAAATAGAACGTGAGCCGGAGCTCGAGCTGCACATTAGTCTGAGTCGAGTCATGGCTGCTCATCTCGATGACTTTTTTACCAAAGAGATCGGTGCTGCGTTTTTCCTCGCCCGGTACCTAGAGTGCGACAGCAGCGGGGTTCTCGGTGGCGTCTTAGACACGGGAGTCGATCCTGGAGGACAAGGACTCCAGGTAATGGCCCGCGATTATAGTTCAGGCCGTGCGAAGCCTCGGGCTCCCGTACTCAGCACACTAAAAAGAGAACACCTCTCGTGTCGGGGGCCCCGCAGACTCGAGCCATTCTGCCAAACAGCCCCGTAGACTTTCAGTACAACATATAATCCATCGATCTCTCATTTCATTCATTTAGTAATGGAAGATTTTACTATTTTACACTATATTTTATGTATTTAAGATAGTATCTGACTGCTATCTGAATTTATGTTTATAAATTATTGGGGGTGGAGAAGTGGGAGCGATGATCAACACTATGAGTTGGCCTGTTTCAAATTTACCAGTTTAACACCTTGTTCTCACCAATGACTGTTAGTGGGGTTATTAATGTTTGCACAATTATTCACTCGTTTTAATTTTATCCCACTTAATTAGCAAAGTGGAGGCATAACTAAATGGACCCGGGTATATTGGACATTGCATTCACTGTTTTTAATTTAAGCCCTTTTTCCCCACAATTTAACTTTATTGCCACGACGGGAAGAGGGTTGTAGAGATTTATGTCATTGGCCAGTTCCCGTAACAAATAGCACTCGGAAGAAATCTGTATTATAATGGTGCATTACTGTGCCCATTCTCAAGTGAAAGTTCGTAAACTCTATCAGCGTCTTGGCTTTTTTTTTTAAAGGAGTGATAGTACGTAGACAATGAACAAGCCCAATTTGATGACTGATCTGGGGCGCAATTTGCGGTATAAATCATTTTCCGAGTCACCTAATTATTTTTTAGCGAGGTTTCAAAGGCATCAAAGTAGCACTTTCATGTGCAAGTTTTAAAGGTTGTATCAATGATTTTATCCTTGATTGTACCTTATACCTTATTTATAATTGCCAGTGGACGCAGAATCGATCTCTCATTTTCCACTATAAGAATTCATTTCGACCATTTGGAATAAACAGACTGTGCACTTTTCAATGTGACTCGTAAACCTGCAGCATATTTGTTAGCATGTTAATAAATGTTTTTTTATTCAGTGTGGAAATGACAAGCAGGATTCTTTACAATAAACGGCACAACAAATTATAATGGTAGCTGTTGTTCATTTTATAAACAATTAATTTGATGTGTGCGGCCCTCAACAGCTCACCAAAACTTGTGAAGTGGCCCTCCAGCCCAAATAATTGCCCACCCCTAACCTAGAAGGACAAGGTCAGCAGGCGCATGGGAACACCACCACCTCCAAGTTCCCCTCCAAGTCACGCATCATCCTGACTTGGAAATATATCACCGTTCCTTCATCGTCGCTGGGTCAAAATCCTGGAACTCCCTCCCTGACAGCACTGTGGGAGTACCTTCACCACACGGACTGCAGCGGTTCAAGAAGACAGCTCACCACCACCTTCTCAAGGGCAACTAGGGATGGGCAATAAATGCTGGCCTTGCCAGCAACGCCCACATCCCGTGAATTAATAAAAAAAAATTCTCAAGTTAATATATAATCATTTTCACAGTGGTTATAAAATAACTTGATTTTAGATGATGTTTTTGATTAATTCTTGGTTTTTTTCTGGTGCCTTCCAGTCACATATATAGGATGCTGTGTGCTCTACAGTTGGTGATGAATTGCAGTTAGTTTTGAAAAATATTAAATTTCTTTGAGTTTAATATTGCAGTAAGAAACTGCCTAAGACCCGATAGGATAGACTTTCTAACATGGGTGCAGTTTACTCCTGAACAGATTTTGTGCTCACCTGAAGTGAAAAGCACTGGTTGCACCCAATTTTCTGTGGCAAGCTCATTATCATAATTATTCATAGTTTTGTGCAGATTTGGAAAGTGCAGGGAGCACATTAATGGTGGATGCAGAAATTTGGGTATAGGTGAAATTTAAACATGGTGCAGACAATTAAAGGGAACTGTCAGAACAGGAGGAGAACAATCCTTACAGTCTCAGAAATGGCTCGGAAGGCATTTTAACCCATTGGCAGCCTTTGTCAAGGCTAAAGAGATAGAGGGCTCAGAAGTGACAGGCAGAAAAGAAGTAAAAGGAAATGCAATATGAAAGGATAAAATTGCAGACTGAAAATGCTGGAGCCAGCATTCAACCCCCTATTTGACAGAGGCTGAAATGGAGGTGATTGCGAGGAAGGTGACTGTCCTAGTCATTTGTGGCACCACCCCCATACATCAGCATCACAGCATGCCTGGAAAAAGGTGGAGGCAAATTTGAGGTTGCACTTGACCATTATTGTCACTAGCTAGACTTGCTCTATGCTGCATGGTAGCTGCAGATGTCTTAGGAGATCTTTGCATCTAGCTCTCTGATAACCTGGCTCCCGTGAAGACAGTTCCCCACAAGGTAGATAAAACAGCACCTACACATAGGGTTGATGGCATCTTGGCAGGTACAGCTTAATGGCTATCCTGGCTATTGATCACCTTCTTTCATGTACTACCACTAAAAGTGTGGCATACTGTGATTGAGGTGCTTTGGAGAAAGCATCCAGCATTGTGGTTGGTCAGGCATTATTTGTACCGTCCAGTCTGCTGTTCCAGCTTCCTTTGGGAATAGCACTAATTTTCTGGCAAAGAAACGTATGTTCATCTCTGTCTTTAGATGTGAGTATAAGGACATGTTAAGTGGGCACGGAACACATCTGTGTTGCGTAGTTGCTCACCCCCTTCTTCCAAATAAAAATGTAGTTTATCATCGGAAAACACATTGGTGGCAATAATGGTGCTGTAGGAGAAAAAATAGTAAAGAAATGGCACAGTTTCCTCTTAATGTAAGTGGCAGCAAAAAAAGGCAAACAATCCAGAAATGGCTTTAAAAAACTACAAAATCAATTTATTTATTGTGCCTTTTAAATGAACTAACACTTGCAGTTAATTCCCTGGCAACCCTAGACAAACATGATTAACTGGAGGTACACACCATTAGTGATCCTGCAGCAAGAACATCAGGAAATTTTGTGCAGCTCGTTTATTGCCTCATTTAAATATTTTAATTAAGGTTGCACCTGTTTCAGGCGAGCACTTCCTGTCCCTGTTTCCCCACTCCCGGAAATGTGTGTGATGTTCAAAGTGGACAGAGATCCAACATGATGATTTTCCATTTGGGTGAGCCTAATTGGAAAAACTATGCTAATGTCATGGCTCAGGTCACCTGGTTTCAAACACAGTTCAAGAAAGGGTTGCTAAAAAGGACCTGTCTGTTATGATCCTTAGGTAAGTGTTGCTCAATATCTATCTAAAATACATCTATTTTGTCTCACAGATGACCTGTATTGACTGTCCCCATTAACTGCAGAACCATAGAGGTTTACAGCACAGAAAGGGCCATTTGGCCCTTCATTTCTTTGCTAGCTGTTTCCTAGAGCAGTCCAAAACTGATCCCACTGCCCTGCAGTTGGTCGTGTCTATTTGCAACACCAAATTTCTGATTGGTCCCCTTGGAGGACAAAACACATCCAACAGTTTGTCTGGAATGTGTAATTTGATCCTGCCTGCTGGAGAGTAATCCAGATCTTTGCAATATGTAATTTGATCCATTCATTGTGACAGCCAGGCTCCAGAGCTCACAGTGCTAACACTGCTGCTTTCAGAGAACAGACAGGGCTCACCCTCCTGGGTTAGGTGCACTCACAGCGCTCACACTGCTGAGTTCAGATAGGAAGGGGTGAGGCTATGGAGGGATCTTAATATGAGGATGAGAATTTTAAGATCAAGGTGTTGGTGGACAATGTTCCCATTCATTTTTTTTTGGGTGCGCGGTCCCTGTAACGGGCTGCGCGGCACATTCAAAATTTTGCGCAAGCACAAAAATGTCCCATTCAAAAGTCGGTAAGTGCCTGCGCGGGACCTCCAGACAGCTACACGGCCGCGCAGCTTAGCGGGAACCTTGTTGGTGGACCATGAGCCAATGTAGGTCAACGAGCACAGGGGTGATGGGTGAATGGGACTTGCTGCCTGTTAGGATACGTGCAGCAGAGTTTTGGATGAGCTCAAGATCTTTGAGGGTGGAACATGGCAGGCTGGCCAGGATAACACTGGAATAGTCAAGTCTGGCAAATAATATACAAATGTAATGTTATGCATGTTGTAGGACCAACACAGAAAACGCTCTCATTTTTTAAAAATTCATTTATTTATTGCCCATCCCTCGTTGCCCTTGAGAGGGTGGTCGTGAGCTGCCTTCTTGAATCGCTGTGGTCTGGGGGGAGGAGAGGGAGAATGTGGTGCAGGTGTAAAGGGGGTGGGGGTGAAAGAATGTGATCTAGGCATAAGGCAGGGTAGGAGAACATGATCTATCTTCCCACCTGGATTACGTTCTTGCTCTCATTCCCCTCTCCTTTAGACTTGGATCACTTTCTTCCCCCCTCCCCACTGTTCTCACCGTGCTTCTCTTCCCCCCTTCGATCCTCTCCTCTCTTCCCCCTTGATCTCCTCTCCTCTCTTTCCCCTTCGATTCCCTCTCCTCTCTCCACCCCCCCAATCACCTTTCCTCTCTCTGCACACCTCCGATCCCCTCTCCTCCCCCATTCAATCCCCTCTCCTCAATGTCCAGCTTTTTTGCAACCACAGGCAGCGTATCATGCAGGTCTATGCCTGATTTCCTGGCAGCAGTCACGATTCATTCATTCTGCGCTCGTCCGAAAACACAGCATCAGTTTCCACATATACGCTGACGACACCAAGCTCAACTCACCACCACCTCTCTCGACCGCTTTACTGTCTCTATATACTGTCAGACTGCTTGTCCGACATCCAGCTCTGGATGAGCAGAAATTTCCTCCAACTAAATATTGGGAAGACTGAAGCCATTATATTCAGTTCCCGCCTCAAACTCCGTTCCCCAGCCATCGACTCCATCCCTCTCCCTTGCAACTGTCTGAGGCTGAACCAGACTGTTGGCAATTGGTATCATATTTGACCCCGAGATAAGCTTCCGGCCACATATCCACGCCATCACTATTTCCACCTCCATAACATCACCTGACTCTGCCCCGTCTCAGCTTATCTGCTGCTGAAACCCTCATTCATGCCTTTGTTACCTCTAGATTTGACTATTCCAATGCACTCCTGGCTGGCCTCCCACGTTCTACCCTCTGTAAACATGAGGTCATCCAAAACTATGCTGCCCATGTCCTAACTCGCACCAAGTCCTGTTCACCCATCACTCCTGTGCTAGCTGACCTATATTGGCTCCCAGTTAAGCAAGGCTTCGATTTTAAAATTCTCATCCTTGTTTTCAAATCCCTCCATGCCCTCGCCCCTCTCTGTAATCTCCTTCAGCCCCACAACCCTCCAAGATATCTGCGCTCCTCCAATTCTGGCCTCTTGAGCATCCCTGATTTTAATCGCTCCACCATTGGCGGCCGTGCCTTCAGCTGCCAAGGCCCTAAGCTCTCGAATTCCCTCCCTAATCTCTGCCTCTCTAGCTCTCTTTTCTCCTTTAGGATGTTCCTTAAAACCTCTCATTGGTCAAGCTTTTGGTCATCTGCCCCAATATCTCCTTATGCGACTCAATGTCAAATTATGTTTGATAAACGCTCCTGTGAAGTGCCTTGGGACGTTTTACTATGTCAAAGGCGCGATATAAATACACGTTTTTGTTGTTGTTGTTGTTGTGCCGCCAATATTCCAACCAGGCTATCAGATCTCTGGCTGGCTATTGGGTGGTGAGGGGCATCATCTTCAGACATGGCTTATGATTCCTGTCCGCAAGCTGGGCACAGCCACAGAGGTTACCTACAACAACAGCCATGATGCCACCAGAAACATCATCAAGCAGATGGTGAGCATACTCAAGCAATGCTACTGCTGCCTGGACAGTTCGAGATGAGCTTTGCACTACAGCCCTGTCCAGATTTGTGGTCATGTGCTGCATACTTCATGATTTCACAATAATAAGGAATCAACACTTACCACCACCTGGGCAGCAAGAAGTGCAGGAACAGCATCGACCACCAGTGCCTCTAGTGGCCACAGCTCTTAGAGTGCAACTCATCCAAGAGAGCTTTAACTGAACCATCACTCCCAACCCCACTACAGCAACAGGTCTGCATTCCTAATCACCACCATAACATCGACCATCATCCAACTGGCTTGCTTCAGTCCAGCCTTATGGGCGTTGCCCTCACTTCACGACAAATATTAACAGCAACACCAAATCCAGAAAAAAAACTCAATTCCATCTGTGTATAACAATTAACAGGAATAATTAAGAATCACCCTTGTGATTTATGTCTCCTAATGCTCCTACTCAGTGTATACCCAGTGGCTACAGCTATGGAGGTGGAAAGCTGCGGAGCTTCTAATCACGACACTTCAGTTGGCCTGCTAGGCAACCACGAGCAGCTCTGGGCATTGAGGGCAAGCCTATAGACTGCAGCATCTCGGCATGGGCCATGTGGCACAAACAAGAGTACAGCGCCAATATGTTCCCGTAAAGGTCAAGGGTGAGACCAACAAGTCCAGGGAACCCTGGATGTCAAGGGATATACAAGAATGGATTAGGAAAAAAAGGGAGGCTTTAGGCAGATACAAAGGACTAAAAACAGTGGAAGCCCTAGAGGAGTATAGAAAGTGCAGGGGGGTTACTTGAAAAAGAAATTAGGAGAGCGAAGAAGGGGCATGAAAAAACACTGGCGGGCAAAATAAAGGAAAATCCCAAGGTGTTTTATAAGTATATTAAGGGCAAGAGGATAACCAGGGAAAGAGTACGGCCCATTAGGGACTAAAGTGGCAATCTGTGTGTAGAGCCAGAAGATGTAGGTGAGGTTTTAAATGAATATTTTGCATCTGTGTTCACTATGGAGAAGGATGATGTAGGCATAGACATCAGGCAGGGGGATTGTGATATACTTGAACAAATTAGTATCGAGAGGGAGGAGGTACTAGTGGTTTTAGCAGGCTTAAAAGTGGATAAATCCCCAGGCCCAGACGAGATGTATCCCAGGCTGTTGTGTGAGGCAAGGGAGGAGATTGCAGGGGCTCTGACACAAATTTTCAGAACCTCTCTGGCCACAGGGGAGGTGCCAGAGGACTGGAGGACAGCTAACGTAGTACCATTATTCAAGAAGGGTAGTAGGGATAAACCAGGAAATGACAGGCCAGTGAGCCTAACATCAGTAGCAGGGAAATTATTGGAAAAAATTCTGAGGGACAGAATTAGTCTCCACTTGGAGAGGCAAGGATTAATCAAGGATAGTCAGCATGGCTTTGTCAGGGGGAGATCATGTCTAATCAATTTGATTGAATTTTGAGAGGGGGTGACTAGGTGTGTGGATGAGGGTAGTGCAGTTGATGCAGTCTACACGGACTTCAGTAAGGCTTTTGACAAAGTCCCGCATGGGAGACTGGTCAAGAAGGTAAGAGCCCATGAGATCGAGGGCAATTTGGCACATTGGATCCAAAATTGGATTAGTGGCAGGAGGCAGAGGGTGATGGTCGAAGGTTGTTTTTGTGACTGGAAGCCTGTGTCCAGTGGTGTACCGCAGGGATCGGTGCTGGGTCCCTTGCTGTTTGTAGTGTACATTAATGATTTAGATATGAATGTAGGAGGTATGATCAGTAAGTTACAGATGACATAAAATTAGTGAAGTGGTAAATAGCGAGGAGGGAAGCCTCAGGCTACAGGACGATATAGGTGGGTTGGTCAGATGGGCAGGACAGTGGCAAATGGAATTTAACCTTGAAAAGTGTGAGGTGATGCATTTTGGGAGGACAAACAAGGCAAGGGAATACACAATGAATGGTAGGATCCTAGGAGGACAGAGGATCAGAGGGACCTTGGTGTGCATGTACATAGATCCCTGAATGTAGCAGGACAGGTAGATAAGGTGGTTAAGAAGGCACATGGGATACTTGCCTTCATTAGCCGAGGCATAGAATATAAGAGCAGGGAGGTTATGATGGAGCTGTACAAAACACTAGTTAGGCCACAGCTGGAATAGTGCGCGCAGTTCTGGTCGCCACACTATACGAAGGATGTGATTGGATTAGAGAGGGTGCAGAGGAAATTCACCAGGATATTACCTGGGCTGGAGCGTTTCAGCTATGAAGAGAGACTGGACAGGCTGGGGTTGTTTTCCTTAGAGCAGAGAAGGTTGAGGGGGGACCTGATTGAGGTGTACAAAATTATGAGGGCCGTAGATAGAAAGGAACTTTTCCCCTTAGCAGAGGGGTCAATAACCAGGGGGCATAGTTTCAAGGTAAGGGGCAGGAGGTTTAATGGGGATTTGAGGAAAAACTTTTTCACCCAGAGGGTGGTTGGAATCTGGAACTCACTGCCTGAAAGGGTGGTAGAGGCAGGAACCCTCACAACATTCAAGAAGCATTTAGATGAGCATTGGAAACGCCATAGCATACAAGGCTACTGACCAAGTGCTGGAAAATGGGATTAGAATAGACAGGGCTTGATGGCTGGTGCAGACACGATGGGCTGAAGGGCCTCTTTCTGTGCTGTATAACTCTATGACTCTAAGGGCACTGGTGGAGTGGGAACAGGCATACTGTCATCCTGAGAGAGGACAGCAGGAGCCTCTCCCATGGAGCCAAGGCCACTCTCCTGGTGCTGCTCAAAAACAGAGTTCAGGAGTGAGGTGGGGATCCTGATTTAGATGTGTTGCACAGGAGGTCTGATTGGGAAAGGTGGGAAATTATACTTATGTGTTGGGGTTCGATTCAGAAATGCTACTCAGTGGAGTGGGGGCGATGGATTTTGTTGCTCAGGGGCAGGGGTTCCAATTCAGATATAAGGCTAAGTGTAAGGGGATGTGAGCAGCAACAGGGATGCTGTTCTATTCAGTTACTGTTGTGGAAAGCACGCAATGGAAGGCAATTCGGCTGCGGTTTTTAACGACTGAAAGAGAACATTGCACTGGCAATGCTTGTGAGGATGAAAAGAGAGATGGAGTGCTGCTCAATGGAGGACTACTTTAATATGATCCTCATACTATAAGCTTCAGAAGGAATATCATTCATATGTTGTTAATGTATAATAGCTTGCTAGTAAATCTCTTGGCATTGCTCATGGTGTGTCAGAGGTCAGTGTTCAATAGAAACATTGCACCATGTAGCACAAGATGTATTATTATATAATGGAAACTCCCTCACAGAGAGGACACAGTGGAGCATAGCAGGAAGCAATCATGTGGAACAGACTGAAAAAAAACAATGGAATTATTTATACTAGGTGCTCTATACTAACATTCAAGCCCACAAAAATTCAATACTTGGAGTCTTTAAGGTGATCATTATATTCAACACTGTTTGAAGCTACAGGTAGGCTGTATCTGAGCTTTCTGAAGAACCTTACACAGTCCAATCTGAAACTAAGGTCTTCAATCTAAACAGAGGAAACTACAAGGGTATGAGGGACAAGTTGGCCATGGTAGATTGGGAGACTACACTAAAAGGTATGAAGGTGGACATACAATGGCTAACATTCAAGGAAATAATGCATAATTTGCAACAAACATATCTGGGGCATAAAAACCCAAAAGGAAAAGTGATCCAACCATGGCTAACAAAAGAAATTAAAGCTAGTATTAAGTCAAAGGAGGAAGCTTATAAAGTTGCCAGAAAAAGCAGTCAGCCTGAGGATTGGGATCTTTTTAGAAATCAGCAAAGGGGGACCAAGAAATTGATAAAGAAAGGGAAAATGGAATATGAGCACTAACTAGTGAAAAATATAAAAACAGATTGTAAAAGCTTCTATAGGTATGTGAAAAGGAAAAGACTATCGAAGGTAAATGTAGGTTCTTTACAGTCAGAGACGGGAGAATTTATAATGGGGAATGAGGAAATGGCAGAGAAATTAAATAAATACTTTGTTTCTGTCTTCACGGAGGAAGACACAAAAAACTTCCCAGAAATACGAGAAAACCAAGGGTGTGGCGAGAATGAGGAACTTGAAGAAATTATTATTAGTAAAAAAACAGTACTAGCAAAACTAATGGGACTAAAAGTCGATAAATCCCAAGGACCGGATGACCTACATCCTAGGGTTTTGAAAGAGGTGGCCATTGAGATAGTGGACGCATTGGTTGTCATCTTCCAAAATTCTATTGATTCTGGAACGGTTCCTGTAGATTGGAGGATAGCAAATGTAACCTTGCTATTTAAGAAAGGAGGGAAAGAGAAAACGGGAAACTACAGACCTGTTAGCCTCACATCAGTAGTTGGGAAAATGCTGGAATCTATTATAAAGGATGCAATAACTGGGCACTTAGAAACTAATAGTAAGATTGGGCAGAGTCAACATGGATTTATGAAAGGGAAGTCCTGTTTGACAAACCTATTGGAGTTCTTTGAGGATGTAACTAGTGGAGTAGACAAAGGGGAACCGTTAGATGTGGTGTATTTGGATTTTCAGAAGGCCTTCGATAAGGTCCCACACAAGAGGTTGGTGAACAAAATTAGGGCACATGGAATTGGGGGGTAATATACTAGCATGGATTGAGAATTGGTTAACAGACAGAAAACAAAGAGTAGGGATAAACGGGTCTTTTTCAGGATGGTAGGCTGTGACTAGTGGGGTACCGCAAGGATCGGTGCTTGGGCCCCAGCTATTCACAATCTATATCAATGATTTGGATGAGGGGACTAAATGTAACATTTCCAAATTTGCTGATGATACAAAGCTAGGTGGCAGTGTCAGTTGCGAAGAGGATGTGAAGAGGCTTCAAGGGGATCTCGACAGTGAGTGGGCAAGAACATGGCAGATGGAATATAATGTGGATAAATGTGAAATTATCCACTTTGGTAGAAAAAACAGAAAGGCAGAGTATTTCCTAAATGCTGAAAGATTGGGGAATGCAGATGCTCAAAGGGACCTGGGTGTCCTTGTACATGAGTCACTGAAAGTGAATGTGCAGGTACAGCAAACCATTAGGAAGGCAAATGGTATGCTGGCCTTCATTACAAGAGGATTTGAGTACAGAAGTGAAGGGCCTTGGTGAGACCACACCTGGAGTACTGTGTACAATTTTGGTCTCCTTACCTAAAGAAGGATATACTTGCCATAGAGGGAGTGCAACGAAGGTTCACGAGATTGATTCCTGGGATGGCGGGACTGTCATATGAGAAGAGATTGAGTAAACTAGGCCTGTATTCTCTTGAATTCAGAAGAATGAGAGGGGATCTCATTGAAGCATACAAAATTATTACAGGGCTTGATAGGGTGGATGCTGGGAGAATGTTTCCCTTGGCTGGGGAATCTAGAACCAGAGGCCACAGCCTCAGGGTAAAGGGTAGGCCATTCAGGACTGAGATGAGAAGAAATTTCTTCACACAGAGGGTGGTGAATCTTTGGAATTCTCTTCCTCAGAGGGCTGTGGAGGCTCAGTCATTGGGTATATTCAAAACAGAAATCGATAGATTTCTGACTAGTAAGGGCATCAAGGGATATGGCGATAGGGCCGGTGAATGGAGTTGAGGCAGAAGATCAGCCATGATCTCATTGAATGGCGGAGCAGGCTCGAAGGGCCGAATGGCCTACTCCTGCTCCTATTTCTTATGTTCTTATGTACATTGAAGACAGAATTTGCAAATATCTTTCACATTTTCTTGTGGTTGCTGTGTTAGGGCTCAGCTGCAGTGGGAACAGAATTGCAACTTCAAGAATAGGCAGTGCTTCTCCTGACATATCCACGGTGGAGGCAATGCCACTGAAAAAGATTAGTGTGCTGCACTCTCAATGTAATCATCAGGGGGGAGAAAGTTTCAGCTGGTTTCCACTAATTTTGCGGCTAGTTTCCAGCACAATCTCGGTGAAATAAGCCGAACCAGCGCAGAAGATCGGGGCATTTTAAATGTCGGTGTGTTACACCCAAAGCTACTTACACTCACGCTTTCCGCCATCTTTTATGCTTTTCAAGATTCAATTCGCCCGAATCAGGCCCAGATCGAAATTGCAAGATTCTGCCAAATGCACTGGTTTGGGAATGCTCTTCAAATTGCGCTCATTATCTTGGGCTCACAGGCACTCAAGTAGGCATGTTTTAAAAGTCCTTTCATATCAAAAAATATTTCATTCACTAAGAAACTGACTAGTGTACACAAATTAAACTATTTTCAGTGATTTTAGATCAGGCTACTCACAGGCGGAGGACTGGACACCCTTATTAAAATAACTGGATTTTCAATGTGCTCAGACTTGCTCTTGGGCTTAACCTTTCCAGGCATGGCAAAGGAAGAACAAGGCCTTGGCTCTGAGACATTTTTCTGATACATATTACACAATTTGTCACTGTGCACTGCAGGAGAGCTGTGTGGAATGGCTTTGAGCACTCCATCGACCAGAAGGCTTCTGATGTTATTTTTCTGCCATCCATTATTTAATGATCTCTGTCAGTGAATTGAACGTCTCTGAGAACTCTCGCAGATCACAAAGACAGTGAAGCCACAGTTGAGCAGTAGGCATCAAAGACATTGACCGTGGCCTCATACTACAGCCTGGAAAATCTGTATATCAAGCTACTGCATTGTTTCCTATGCTCCCAAGACTTCAGGATGACCTAACAGAGAGACAGAAACATTTTTCTTGTATGTGTGTAAGATACTTGAAGGCCTATTTTAACCCTGCCTTCCCGACAGGAACAGGGCTGGGCGGGCAAATTATTAAAATGATGGTTGCGCGCTTCACTCTCCGTACCCGACACGTTCTCACCACTCGCCATTTTAACTGCCGGGTTTTCGGCAGGGTTGGGGAGCCTGCGGGGAATCATTATTTTTTAATTGTCGGGACCCTGTAATGCAATTAGGACCCGAACGCAATTTAAACTGCCGATTGTGGCAAACGCACAGTGTCGGACCCACCAATGAAATCTGGTGGGACGCGGCAGTGGGACCAGAAACCGTACACAGTTAAAAATAAATGATGGTTTCCTTGTGGGCCAGCAGGACTGACCCCACCGACCTCTCACCTTAATCCAAGGATCATTCCCACAAGTCCATGCCGGCGGCCTCCTGCTGCTGAAATCCCGCACCCGCCCATCGGCCAGGTAGCAATTCCCATCAGGTTCGGGCAGGAGACCAACTTCCCACGTGGAAATGAGGCCCAGGAGTTAAAGTCTCTCTGGGTCTCATGTGGCAGCATCCTGCGAACATACCGCTCACCCCAGCCACCCCCCCACCACCAATGCTGCACTCATGCTTTGACTCATGCTCAGACTATTACTTTGGGGGGTGTACTTCGAACAAAAAGAACATTCCATTCCCTTTTAATTTATTTTGGTGGGAAAGGGTCGTTTTGATGCAGTCAATTACTGACACATTTTTTGTTGCATACTAATGATTTGGAGACTTTGTTACCTTGTAACATCCATATGATTGCAAGGAAAGAAAGACGTACATTTATATAGCGCCCTTCACGACCTCAGGAGGTCACAAAGTGCTTTACAGCCAATGAAGTACTTTTGAAGTGTAGTCACTGTTGTAATGTAGGACATGCGGCAGCCAATTATGCACAGCAAGCTCCCACAAAGAGCAAAGTGATAATGACCAGATAATCTGATTTTTAGTGATGTTGATTGAGGGATAAATATTGGCCAGGATACTGGGGATAACTCCCCTGCCCTTCTTCGAAATAGAGCCACGGGATCTTTTACGTCCACCTGAGGGAGTAGACAGGGCCTCAGTTTAACGTCTCATCTGAAAGACAGCACCTCCAACAGTGCAGCACTCCCTCAGCACTGCACTGGCATGTCAGCCTAGATTTTTCTGTTCAAGTCTCTGGAGTGGGACTTGAACCCACAACCTTCTGACTCAGGCGCCAGTGCTACCCACTGAGCCACGGCTGACAAAAAAAAAACCTTTCAATTACTGCTTAGTTCACAGACTTTCGTATTACTTTTGCCGTGTCACTGAATTATTTACTCTTATGGCTATTCTTCCAGTTGTGGTAACCCTCTATAATTAGCTGTTTTAAAATCTTTCTGAAACACAAACCCACCCCGCTAGGCCTAATAAAATACGATGGGGGAAAAATTCGATTGATTTGCGCCTCCCATTAGCGCCCTAAGAGCAATGGGCGCGGCGCCGCCAACGCCTCCCGTGAAATTCAGCGGGAGGTTAGCGGCAGTGGTAACCGTTAGCGCCCCGCGGCGCTGCGCCTCCGGCGATGACGTCATCACCGTGCGCAGCGCCCCGGCAGCGATCTTCGGTAGCGCCCCCTGACTTACCGCCGGAATTTATGTCCGACAGGGTCAAGGGGGCCTACCTGCGGCCGGGGCGGCACTAATTAAAGAGGAGGTGCCGGGCCGCCATTTTTGTTGCTGGCCGCCTGCCAGCACCTGCCCCCGTTGCTGTCCCCGGTCTCCTGTGCAGCCCCACACGGGGTGCCGGCTGCCTTCCGAGAGCCCGGCACTTCTCTGAGTGCCGGGCTCTTTTGCCGGCATTCCGATCCCTGGTGGCCCAGCTGGGCCCCGGGTCATGCTGTGCTAGGCCCCTCCCCTTTAATAAGGGAGGAAGGCCTGCAGTACCGCGGCGCGACGTGCCGCAGTGTGTGGCGCTGCTGCACGTAGCGCTGCGATAAACACTCGCAGCGCCCCGATATTCACTCGCAGCGCCCCGATATTCACTCACAGTGCCCCAAGAGGGAGGCGGGGCGCTTTCAGTAGCACCCTGCCTCTCTCTTGGTGCGCTACCAGTGAATTTCAGGGTGTGGGGGCGCTAACTTTTTCGGGGCGCTGGCGAAGTTAGCGCCCCAAAGGGGGCGCGACCCAATTTTGCCCCCAATATCTTTGACTCTTTTCTCCTGAGAATACCGCTGTTCCAGATATTAGAGTTTAGTGAGGTCGCATACGTGAGTTGCTCTACACAAAGCTGCTCAGCAGCTGTGAAATAGTTTTAATTTATCAAATCAGCATCTCAATAAGAACAGCATGTATACATACAACTAGGGGTACATATTATAAAAAGGGGTTGTAAAGAACAAGAAATCAAAGCCCATACTATCAACTGTAACCAATAACCCCAGAACAGGATACATTAATGACTTGGACTTGGGAGTACAGGGCACAATTTTGAAATTTGCAGACGACACGAAACTTGGAATTGTGGTAAACAGTGAGGATAGTAATAGATTTCAAGAAGACACAGACAGGCTGGTGGAATGGGTGGACACATGGCAGATGAAATTCAATGCAGAGAAGTGTGAGGTGATACATTTTGGTAGGAAGAATGAGGAGAGACTATGCACACTAAATGGTACAATTTTAAAGGGGTTGCAAGAACAGAGAGACCTGGGGGTGCTTGTGCACAAATCTTTGAAGGTGGCAGGACAGGTTAACAAAGCAGTTAATAAAGTATATGGGATCCTGGGCTTTATAGAGGAATAGAGTACAAAAGCCCGGAAATTATGCTAAACCGATATAAAATATTACTTCGGCCCCAGCTGGAGTATTGTGTCCGATTCTGGGCACCACACTTTAGGAAGGACGTGAAGGCTTTGGAGAGGGTACAGAAGAGATTTACTAGAATGGTTCAGAGATGAGGGATTACCGTTATGTGGATAGACTGGAGAAGCTGGGGTTGTTCTCCTTGGAGCAGAGAAGGCTAAGAGGAGATTTGATAGAGGTGCTTAAAATCATGAAAGATTTAGATAGAGTAAATAAAGAGCAACTATTTCCAATGGCTGAAGGGTCAATAATGAGAGGGCACAGATTTAAGGAGATTCGCAATTGAACCAGAAGCGACATGAGGAAAAACTTTTTAACGCAACGAGTGGTTAGGATTTGGAATGCACTGCCTGATAGGGTGATAGATACAGATTCAATAGTAGCCTTCAAAAGGGAATTGGATAAATACTTGAAGGAGAAAAAATTGCAGGGATATGGGGAAAGAGCGGGGGAGTGGGACTCACTGGATTGTTCTTCAAAAGAGCCGGTGCAGACTCGATGGGCTGAATAGCCTCTTTTTGTGCTGTATTATTCTATGATTCTGTGACTTATGAATTTCATAACACTGTTATTTAAAAACACCATTCAGCTGAGATTTAGAGAAAGAAAGTAACTTTTATATCCTCAGGCTGTCCCAAGGCACGTCATAACCAATGTACTGTACTACTTTTGAGGTGTGGTCACCATTGTTATGGAGGCAAACACGGCAGCCAATTTGGGCACAGTAAGATCCCACAAAGAGCAATGAGATAAATGACCAGTTCATTATTTTTAGTGGTGTTGGGTGAAGAATAAATATTAACAGGACACCAGACAAACACCAATGTGGGCTCAGGTTAACATTTCATCAGGATATGGTTCCTAATTATTGCAGCACTCCCTCAGTACTACACTAAAGTGTCAACATATATTACTTGCTCAAGTCCTGAAATGGGGTTGAACCGACACCCTTCTGGTTCAGAGGCGAGAGTGCTTCCACTGAGCAAATTTAAAATGTTTAATTTCTGGTACTTCTCTAAAGTGAATTAATATCCTGTTAAATTGGAACACGGCCAATGAGGTTACATTAGAGAATGCATTTTCCAATATGACCAGCAATAAAGTTGCACTATTGCAATAAAGAACTAGAACCTTTTCCCTAGAAATACAAAATGTCTTTTCTATCACTGTGCACTTTCTGCTGTGTATTATAAAGCAAATGAAAGAATTATGAGGAAACATGCTATTAAGTTTTGTGTACCAGTATACTTGGGCACAGGAAGGCGAATAGAAAACACGTTTAGAAACCATTTTAAACATGGGTCATTACTTCAATAAGGTAGGCTATATTCTTGTTTATCTCCAGTAGCGCTGAAAAAACAATATTGAATAAAATTTTAAAATATTAAAAAGAATGTTATTCTGCAATTATTTGTATAACTGGAAGATAGCCTGTGATATTTTTCAAACTGAGTTGGATGTTATGATGTTGCAGTGGTGCGTGAGTTGAAGACAGTGCCACTAAAAGGATTTCGAAAACAGCATGGGATAAAATCAGAAGGGAAATTTTTTTGATTGTTTTCTGAAACATAGACCTAGAAATTTGATGAGGCCCGAAAACAGGCGGTGGTGCCGCGGGGCAAGATTTACTCGCACCCATTTAAAAAGCGCTGGCAGCGTGTTATTTTGGTGCTGTCTGCTGATTTGAATGATTTTAGCACACATCTCAGCACCGAACGCGCTGCTTCAGGATGTGGGCTCAGCAGGAGGCCCAATGTCGCATCGCTGTCGCGCACCTGGAGCGAGACTACATTCTCTTAAAGCAAGGCTGTCATTTTAGAAAGCAGTCGAGCCCTTAAAGCTCAACTGCCTTCTGAAAAAAAATTTTAAATCACTTCAAACTCGGCAGTCTTCATCTCTTAAAGCTGAACTGCCTTCTGACTGTACAAAATGGTAAAAGTGCTTCAGCACTAACCCATATGGTTCAACAGGCCAGGGAAGGGGCACCCAGGGTCGCGCACGCAAGCTTTGTGCAAGGGGTTGACAGTGGAAGAGAGGTCCTCTACCAACTGGGAGCCAGGAGGCCCTCCAGAAAGAAGGATGTGGGGCCAGATCGCCGAGATCGTCACTGCCAGCAGTGTTGCCCCCAGGACCTGGCTCCAGTGTTCCTTCCACTTCCTCCTCTTTTGCTTCCTCCTCTTTTGCTTCTTCCTCTCCCCTTTGCTGCCTCTGCTTCATCTCCATGTGATGTTGTAGACCTTTGATCTGACAATATAGGGATGGGGTTTTAGGGTCTAGCAGTACTTTGAGGTGAGTTTTAAGGGCCAGAGCATCCAGGGTTCCAGGAACACTGGAGAAGGAGGTTCCAGAACTACTGGAGTGGATCCTGGGATGGTATGCAACTGGAGCCCCCAAGACTGTGAGCAAGTGGTCTTCTCAGAGGTCTTCCTTTAACATCCAAAGTCTTGCAAGCATCCAGCAGCACACCCTGCACACTGTAACAACTTTGTAAATGTATTGCACCAAGGCACTACCCCAATAAAATCTAAAAAAAAATCCTTCAAAAGCTGAAATCAAAACTTACCTGAAGGACGTTTTCCTTTAAGAAGCACTGACAGTGTTTCTGTACAACTGCTGCATGCACGTTCTTCCGGGCGTGGTTAGGAGAGGGCAGTATGGAGTGCGGCGACGTCCAAAATCGCAGTCGTGCGTCAATTCAGGCGTTGCACGTCGATTGACGTCACGAGCTGCACATTTATATTGGAAAGGAGAGCACAGACAACCACAGCTTTGTCGACCTCTCCAAAATGGTGACCACCATGTCCAGCGCTGGAAGCGGGCGGAAGCGAGGTGCCGCCATTTATTCAATAAAACCGGCCTTAACGGCTGACTCTACAAGACCAAATTTCGCGGCCATAGAGTTTTCTTTATGATTTTTTTTAATTGGTAGCTTTTTCTGACTGCTCCTTCTTGATTGGTTGTCTTCCATATATCCTTTGTAGTTTTTCATTAGAAATTTAAGTATGCACTCTGCCAGTTTTGATTGGTATCTTCTCTACATTTTCAACTGAAATTTGCTGCAGTTTTATCAATATGAAATTGAAGGCAATTAGGCGCAAACATGAAACAGAACTCTGCATACAGACAGGTGCGATGCCCAAAGTGTGAAGCACAAAATGTGACATCCAAGCAGTTACACTCGAGATATGGTATTTGAAGTGTAATAGACAAACCCCATAGTAAATACAAAACTTATATATTTATGTCAGTAGATATCCTGTGGCATTACTTACAGTGAGTTGGATGTTTTACCAGAAGAAGGGTATTTTGCAATAAAGTATTACAAAGGCATTGACGTATTAGCTTATTGGACATTGACTTATTGGAGTGCCCCTTTGATATGACAATATAGAGATGGGTTTCAGGAGTTTTAAGGCCCAGAGCTTCCAGTTTCCAGGAACATTGGAGAAGGAGGTTCTAGAAATATTAGAGTGGATCCTGGGATGGGATTAGTGGAAAAGGGATCCTGGGACCTAGACTCATTGGTGAGATAGTTCTCAAGGTCTGGGAGTATTGTGGGTGGGTATGCTATTTGGAAGCACTGGAAATGCAGTCGAGGGGTTTGTGAGCATCCTTCTCAACCTGCTCCTGAGGCCCCCACCATCACAGATGCCAGTCTTCAGCAATCTGAGTCGCTCCATGTGATATCAAGAAACTGTTGGGTGCGCTAGACACAACAAAGCCTACAGACCCTGACAATATCCCAGCTGTAGTGCTGAAATCCTGTGCTCCAGAACAAGCTGTGCTTCTAATCAAGCTGTTCCAGCACAGCTACAACACTGGCATCTACCCGACAATATGTAAAATTGTTCTGTCCACAAAAAGCAGGACAAATCCAACTTGCCCAATTACCAGCCCATCAGTCTACTCTCAATCATCAAAAAAGTGATGGAAGGAGATGTCAACAGTGCAATCAAGCGGCACTTACTCACCAATAACCTGTTCACCAAGACTCAGTTTGGATTCCACCAGGACCACTCAGCTCCAGACCTCATTACAGCCTTGGTCCAAACATGGACACAAAAGTTGAATCTCAGGGGTGAGGTGAGAGTGACTGCCCTTGACATCAAGGCAGCATTCAACCGAGCGTGGCACCAAGGAGCCCTAGTAAAACTGAAGTCAATGGGGATTAGGGGGAAAACTCTCCACTGGCTGGAGTCATACCTGGCACAAGCGAAGATGGTAGTGGTTGTTGGAGGCTAATCTTCTCAGCCCCAGGATATCGATACAGGAGTTCCTCAAGGTAGCATCCTAGGTCCAACTATCTCCAGCTGCTTCATCAATGACCTTCCCTCCATCGTAAGGTCAGAAGTGGAGTTGTTTGGTGATGATTGCAGTGTTCAGCTCCATTCAAAATTCTTCAGAAAATGAAGCAGTCCATGCCCGCAAGCAGCAAGACAACATCCAGGCTTGGGCTGATAAGTGGCAAGTAAGGTTGCAGGAAATGTGGGCAGCGGGGCCTTGAGGTTAGACAGCACGGGACAGACCCAGGAGCGAATGGGAGATGGGAATGGAGAGGTGCACCAGCATCACTGCCAAACTTCAAAGGTGAATCGAGTTCTGCAGGGGTTAGTGCTTGGACCCCTGCTGTTTCTAATTTACATTAATAGTCTGGATATAGAAACCAAATGTAAACTTGCCAAATTTGCTGATGAAAAATAGAGAGCAACACAGATAGAAAGACTTGAATTTATATAGCGCCTTTCACGACCTCAGGACATCCCAAAGCACTTCACAGCCAATTAAGTACTTTTGAAGTGTAGTTAATGTTGTAATGTAGGAAACGTGGCAGCCAATTTGTGCACAGCAAACAGCATGTGATAATGACCAGATAATCTGTTTTTTTTAGTGATGTTGATTGAGGGATAAATATTTTCCCCTGCTCTTCTTCGAAATAGTGCCATGGGATCTTTTATGTCTGTCTATAGCAGGCAGGGCCTCGGTTTATCATCTGATCCGAAAAACATCACCTCTGAGTGCAGGACTCCCTCAGTACTGCACTGGGAGTGTCAGCCTGGATTCTTGTGCGCAAGTCTCTAGAGTGGAACTTGAATCCACAATCTTCTGACTCAGAGGGGAGAGTGCTACCCACTGAGCCACGGCTGAGTATGTAGCAAAATATTTTGATCAGCTAACCAACTGGGAAATCAAATGCAGATGAAACGTAACACTGATAAATGTAAAATTTTGCACATGGGTCGAAAAAAAGTGCATCATAATTACACAACGGGATGGAATTGGCATAGGTGCACTTAAAAAAGGACCTGAGAGTAATAATATTTATAACAGCCACATCCTACGGTGAAGCAATTTGAAAAAGCAAAATAGAAAAGTGGAATATATCACTAGAACTTTAAAGTACAAGACTATAGAGGTTACACTGGGGCTGGGCATAACACATTTGGGTACAATGTTGAATCCTATTTATCACAACATAACACATATACAAGCATTGAAGATTGCAGAAAAGAGTAACAGGATTCCAAGTGTGGAGGGAGTGAGCTGTGAGGAAAGATTTTAGAAGCTCCAGCTATTCAAATGAGAAAGAAGACAGTTAAGGGTGACCTCATCACAGTATATAAAATATTCAATATTATAAAGTAAGCCTTGAATCAATTCAATTAAGCTAGGAGAGTGGGGGCAGCAGGTGTGAATTTAAGATGAGTGAAATTTAAAACAGATATTTGGACGAACATCTGTACTGAAATAATAATGAATGTTTTGAATAATCTGTCAAGCAGGGTATTGGAGACAATAAGATTAGGGATATTCAAAGTGCAACTGGATGTTATAATGGGAAAGTTAAGGCTCTAGAGGGTTGAACTTTTGATGAGCTAAATGATGCAATTTTCAGGTGGGGATATAAATAGGCTGCTGGTGGCTGCTCCACAAAAAGACCACAAAGTTTTGGGGCAGAATGTTTGTGGGGCCAGGAGGAGGAGGAGCAGGAGCGCTCCAGGGGGAGCAGATGTGCTCCTCCAGGCTCCACAACAATAATGCGATCCCCTGCCCGCCCATCCTTGAAACCCCGAGATCGGCTCCTCCCCATCCAATCTTGACCAGCCAACCTGCCCAGTGTGTGAGCTGGCCAATTTTCCACCCTCCCACAACCAGCGAGATGCAGCTAAGTTCCCATTTGGCACCTGCAGCTCGCTGGCTATATTCAAATGAGGATCAAACATGAAAATGGTTTGGGCCTCCGGGCACCAGCTTTGCGCGGGCAGCTAGAATCCATTATTAAGAAAGTGGTAACAGGGCACTTAGAAAATCATAGTATGATTAGGCAGTGTCAACATGGTCTTATGAAAGGTAAATTGTGCTTGATAAATTTATTAGAGTTTTTTGAGGATGTTAGTAGCAGGGTAGGTAAAGGGGAACCAGTGGATGTAGTATATTTGGATTTCTAAAAGGCATTCAATAAGGTGCCACATAAAAGGTTGTTAAGCAAGATAAGGGCACGTGGGGTTGGAGGTAATGTATTAGCATGGATAAAGGATTGGTTAACTGACAGAAAACAGAGAGTAGGGATAAACGGGTCATTTTCAGGTTGGCAGGCTGTAACTAGTGGGGTGCCGCAAGGATCAGTGTTGGGGCCTCAGCTATTTACAATCTATATGAATGACCTAGATGAAGGGACCGAGTGCAATGTATCCAAGTTTGCTGACGATACAAAGCTAGGTCGAAAAGTAAGATGTGAGGAGGATACAAAGAGCCTGCAAAGGGATATAAACAGGTTAAGTGAGTGGGTAATAAGGTGGTAGACGAAGTATAATGTGGGGAAATGTGAGGTTATTCACTTTGGTAGAAGAATAAAAAAACAGAATATTTTTTAAATGGTGAGAAACTATTAAATGTTGGTTTTCAGAGAGATTTAGGTGTCCTAGTACAAGAAACACAATAGAGTTAGCATGCAGGTACAGCAAGCAATTAGGAAGGCAAATGGTATGTTGGCCTTTATTGCTACAGGGTTGGAGTACAAGAGTAAGGAAGTCTTGCTACAATTGTACAGGGCTTTGGCAAGACCACACCTGGAGTACTGTGCACAGTTTTGGTCTCCTTATTTAAGGAAGGATATACTTGCCTTAGAGGCGGGGCAACGAAGGTTCACTAGATTGATTCCTAGGTTGAGAGGGTTGTCCTGTGAGGAGAGATTGAGCCTATACTCTCTGGAGTTTAGAAGAATGAGAGGTGATCTCATGAAATATTCAAGATTCTGAGGGGGATTAACAGGGTAGATGCTGAGAGATGGTTTCCCCTAGCTGGAGAGTCTAGAACTAGGAGGCATAGACTCAGGAAAAGGGGCCGGCCTTTTAAGACTGAGATGAGGAGGAATTTCTTCACTGAGGGTTGTGAATCTTTGGAATTCTCTGCCCCAAAGTGCTGTGGATGCTCAGTCGTTGAGTATATTCAAGGCTGAGATAGATAGATTTTTGGACGAGGAATTAAGGGATATGGGGATAGGGCAGGAAAGTGGAGTTGAAGTCGAAGATCAGCCATGATCTTATCGAATGGCGGAGTAGGCTCAAGGGGCCATACGGCCTACTCCTGCTCCTAATTCTTATGTTCTTAGCACAGTCACTTTGTCAACTTCATACCTGTTTCAAAATATCCCAAAATATTCCCCTTCCCACCCCCACCCCCACTATTTCTTTCCAGCAGTAATGGGATTCTTGTGGAGTTAATGAGGAAAGAACCCAATACTAAATCACCACCAATGAAAATTCTACTTTCCATTTAAGTAGTTATTCAAAATAACAGTGTTATTTGTCTCTTCTTCAGCAATTCACATGATTTCTATAATAAATGAGGATCAGAAGAAAGACAGAGAGTTGGGCTACAATGTGAACCACATATTACTACCACTGCCACTCAGATGAATTTTGTAGAAGGATGGATGTTCATCTCTTGGCCAAGTTCTCAGGTGAACAAGGAATCGCTAGTGCCACATATTTCGAGTGAAACAAAAACACAAGAAACTTCATTGAGTGAAAAGTAACCCAGATTGCTTCGAAAATGTTTATTTTGAAAACTAGATCTTTAAGTAGATAGGAAACTACATTATAGTGAAACTAAGTTACTAAGTACAGTACGAAGGAACCTAGGTTAAAATCATACTTACCTGAAGCTAACATTCAAGACATGAACCATTGAATAAGCTGGAAGGCCATTATACCATTTGATAAATGTATTGTCACAGAGTAGTGGGATATTGATAATAACCCAAGAGTTTTTATGTCGGCTACATCATCAGGGAAGGCCAAACATTTTCTCTCCGAGGAACAATGTAAGAATAGTAATGACAGCAGCCTGGGAGTAAATCGCTTGCCTGCACTTTCAACTGGAAAATGGTGTAAAGCATGAAAAAGAGAAAATGCAAAAAATAACTAGCCAAGCATTGCAAAAAAAACAAGCTTTTCTATAAATCAAGCAATATAAGTCATTCTACTCCTGTTTTCATTATAAGAGGAAAATAAGTATGTGTACACAGGATTACTGCTCAGCATCACTGATGGCCAGTTCGTGGTAGGCGACATTCATTTCAATTTGTTCGATCAACTGTTGCATTCATCAATAACTTTGATAATGAAAAAAACAGGTAATATAACTAAAATAAAAATACTGCTGTTAGTTGAAAATATATTTCAAAGAACAGTTACTGAAAAATTATCAGTTTTACTTCAGAAATGAGGTCATAAATATTCCACCAGAGGGAGTTTTACTGTAGCCCACGGTCACCTCACAAACCATGCTACAAAAATACTTTTCCCCACAGGCGATCAAAGTCAATTAAAAAGCTGCAAAAATATATTGTTTCTGATGGATTAATTATTTACAAAAATAAACAATCTATGTAGAAATACATAATACCTGCAAACAGTATTTCTATCACAATAGAAAATTTTATCACAAAAATTTACATTGTTACAATGATTAAAATCCACCAAAACTAACTTAAAAAATGCATACACAAAGTAGATTGCAATTCAGGATCAAGCCCCCTTGACTGAGAACTCAACCAGTACTTCCTTTGTCTTTTGTTCACATTGTCTGAGCTCAGTTACAACTTCTTAGAACTCCATGTATCATTATTGCCTAAATTAACATATTCTGCAATATTACAGTACCTTGAAGCTGGAACATTCGTTCATATATATTTCTAATTTTAGATGTTAGCATGAGCAGTTAATTAACCCAAGGTGCTTCATCTTCAACTATGCATATTAATTCACTTCCCTCGCACTGTCAAATTCAGTAAATTGTTATCAGCATTCACTGTTAAAGCTAGGAAAATAAAATGACAGAATTAAGCAACTTATGAATGATAATAATAACAGTACAAATAACAACTTTGTTTTCCAAACAATACATTTATCCCCAAAATAAATAACCATTATGTTTCATTTAATTTTTATCAAGCCATAATGCATAGATATAAAAGAAATATGAAAGCCATAAAGAAGCAAATTTATTATTTGAGTGAAATGGAGTGTTGGTATACAGCGTTTTAATCCTAGGGTCCAATTATTATAACATATACAGAACCACCTACCACCAGAAATATGGCCAAAAAACTTGCAACTCAATAAGTTTGATAAAAGGCATCTCTGATACATCAAATCTCATCCAGGTGACCACTATGGGACCACTCAAGGGATTACTCATTGGGTTATTGCCCATAATTAGAGGTTAGACAGTTTGATTCTCAATTATACAGTGTCAGGGTAATGCAAAGAGGAACGTGTAGGTGAGGCAACAGAATTGAGGGGTTCTATGGGGAGAACATAGTGACGATCAAGTACTCAGAAGATGAAGAGGAAACAGACGCAATGAGAATGAAATAGTAGAAAGCAATCTAAGAGATGTGAAGGAAGTCACCACGTATTTCAGACCACATTTTCCCACGCCTACCACTGGAAAATACAGCCTGTAGCCATTGGCACCTCCCTTTCTTGTCATCCATCACCTTCAACCCAAAAGTACAAAAATGAAGAGATGAAGAAAAAAGATGATGAGAGAGAGCCTGAAAAGAATACAAAGGGAGACAGAAGCAGAAGAGAAGAGAAAGTGAGAGAAATTTAAGAGAACAACAAAATGAAGATGAGAGACAAGTAAAAGAGACAGAGAGAGAAACGATATGCTTCAATTTACTGTGAGCAACACATGAGATCCACTTGTTTTATTAACCTTTTAGGGCAAAGCTCTCATGCTATCCTCCATTTACAAGAATTTAAAGTGCAAATACTTCTCAATATTTTCTGATATGTTATAGTCTAAAAGCCATTTCCATTAGGTGCAGGATAATTCATTGATTATTGGCTACTTCATCATTGAACATATAAGTCCCTAATGATTACAACAATTAAGTTTAGGAATAAGATTATCAGTCCTGCTGTCTACACATGGCCATATTAACATGTATTTTTGGGGTAACCTGCAGCTGGCAACTCTGTCATGCACCAATATTTGGTGATTAGTCATCTTATCACTTGTATTTACTTTCATATAATGTGAAATTTTATATATACATATAGAAATATAAGAGAGTCATAAGCAGCTTAATGTTGCCAACTTATATTCAGAACATAAATGACCCGAGAGCCCCAATACAAAATAGCTCAGAAAAAAATGGTTAACGTCATCAATTAATGCTGCAATCTAATTTTGCTGGTGCTTATTTGCAGAGTATGTTTTCTGATCAACACTGTTCCCTTACATTAAATGGGTTAATGCCTGTATTAAAGAAGCACACAGTCCGATATAGTACTAGAGCATTAAGGGGGAAAAATTGAGTCGCGCCCCCTTTGGGGCGCTAACTTCGCCAACACCCCGAAAAAAATAGCACCCCCACAGCCAAAATTAATCAGTAGCGCCCCAAGAGGGAAGTGGGGCGCTACTGGAAGCGCCCTGCCTCCCTCTTGGGGCGCTGTGAGGGAATATTGCGGCGCTACATGCCGCAGCGCCACATCGCGCCGCGGTACTGCAGGCCTTCCTCCCCTTCTTAAAGCGGAGGGGCCTAGCGCAGCGCGACCCAGGGCCCAGCTGGGCCACCAGGGATCGGAGTGCTGGCAAAAGAGCCCGGCACTCAAGAGAAGTGCCAGGCTCACGGAGCGAAGCCGGCACTCCACAGGGGGGCTGGTCAGGAGGCCGGGGACGGGAACGGGAGCAGGTGCTGGCAGGCGGCCAGCAACAAAAATGGCCACCCGGCACCTTCCCTTTCATTAGCGCCGCCCTGGCCGCAGGTAGGCCCCCCTGACCCCGTCGGACATAGCGTCTTGGGAGGCGCAAAGCAACCGAATTTTTAGGCCTAAGGGTTTGTATAGGACCAGTGCCAGTTGGAAAATATACCCAACAGGGTTATCAGTCTCAAAAAGACCCATTACATTAATTTTCTGTCATTTATTTATAAATCCATAAACAATGAAGAACCAGATATGGCTAAACTTCATCCCTTCACTTTTTTCCATTTTGAATAGCATATGCAAATCTTGAATTTTATGATTCTGGAAGAAGCTCTGCTGCTCCATTTCTCACTGAAAGTCTTTTTTGAAGGCAGTGGCAGAAACCCAGTACTGCAACATTACAACATTTGCCAATCTTTGTAATATCGCAGGGAACATCAAACACAGTTCAGTATCAAGATGTCCTCCATGGATCTAACAATAACAGAATTTTTATCGACCATCTCCTTCCAGTTCCAGGTCCTGTGCTATTTTATCTCAGTCAGATTCAAGATATATGTATACAGACCTGTATTAATTCCCTAATGTAATCAAAATATTTAAGAGTTCCTCCATTATTCCATAAACATGACCGTGGCTATTTCCCTTCCGAAGAAATGTCTGATCTTTTATTTCATTGACATCTTCTCTTCAATCCCAATAGGAACACAGTACAGACAACTGGTGCTTCTTTATCCCAAACAGAACTCTAAAGCAGATCCAACGCCATTTACTGGAGTCAAGATAACCTCTTCCCAACACCTTGGGATTCTGTGGTTGACTCCCATCTCAGATGGGCCAAGGTTAAATTATCTATATTTTGTATTGCGTATCCACTTAACTTTATTGATGATCATGGTTTACTTTGTCTTTTCCTGTAGCCTCTACTCACCCTGTAGTCCCTGTATATATGCAAATGTCTTGTACAGGACAATACCCCAAATTTGAATCATATTTAGATAACCATGATTCATCCTGGAACTTATAAGAAAAGTGTTTACAAATTCATTGTAAAACTCAATATTGCTTTATCAACACATTTCACCTTATAACTCATTCACAACATGAGAAGATTCCTCATTGTGCTGCTCATGGTTGCTCAGAGTATACCTTGTGTTTTAAGACAGAAGCACATTGAAGTACTGTACCATGAACAATGTATTATTCATCTACTATAACAAAGCTGTGTAGAATTAAGTATGTCCCAAGATATCAATGATTTGCCTGTTATGTTTTGGGGTCTTTTTGCCTTTTTTACACTAGATATATTTTAGGCTTCTGTATTTCTGATTACCCCCATGTGTGACTTGCTCCTTCTTCTTCAAAAGTGTTTACACTTGCCCTGATATGTAGATCATTTTGATAGCATACCCAGTGTAATGAACAGAAAACAATAGCAACTTGAATTTATATAGTGCCTTTAAAGTAGTAAAACAACCCAAGGCTTTCACAAAAATTTGACACTGAGCCACATAAAGAGATATTAGGACATATGACCAAAAACTTGGTCAAAAAGGTAGGTTTTAAGAGAGTCTTAAAGGAGAAGCGAGAGGTAGCGAGGCTGAGAGGTTTAGGGAGGGAATTCCAGAATTTAGGGCCTAGGCAGTTGAAAGGATGACCGCCAATAGTGGGGATGATGGGAATCAAGAATGCCCAAGAGGCCAGAATTGGAAGAGCGCAGAGATCTTGTAGGGTTGTAAACCTTCCTGTAGATTTGCTTTAGCTGTTGGACCTATCCTGTGCCTCCAGAGATTCTTCTCACATGTTTGAGACGTGGCAAAATGTCACAACACCAGACTTTCTTTAAAGCTTTAACCTTCAAACAAATTTATTGAACAGATGAACAACCTAATATATAACAGTAATATATGTATTTAAACCAGAAGTTACACAGCGCTAACTCCATGACTAATAAATGGTTTGCAATTTTTATGTTGTTAATTTATATTTTAGAACTAACGACGAAATACATAGTTGTTCTTTTCTTATATTGTTACCAACTACAGAAACTGATTTAGTTTCTTAGTGACTGACTCGCTGATTTAAACAGCCCAGACTAATAAATACCTCCAAAAGCATTTACCAGGGCTTATGGATTTGAGTAACTGTTAGCCAAATTCAAAGGAGCTGACACACAAACATATGACCGAACAAATCACACAGTACGTTTATGTTTGAACTGTATGGTTTGGCTCCTCCCTCAAATCAACTACTTGGAGACAACCAAACAGTAGCCCTCAACACATCTGTATCAATTTCGACTGGGACTTGATTTCTGAGTGCAACTGAGCTTTCACTTTTTATGTAAATTTAACTACACCAAATAAAGCTCAGTTTTTGTTCCAGAGCCTCTCTGGATCAATTTGAGGCTAACTGCTCTTAGACAGATTCTAAGGTCAATTAGTATCAGACCAGCTTTCATTCTTTTCTCGTTAAATACTCGATTTTGGACCTAAATTTTCTGAGTATATGCCATCGGTGAGAAACCTCACCAGTTACCTGCACTTATGGCATACATGCCAACCAAGAAAACTAACCACCATCTTTAAAAAAAAACTGACAAGTGCCCAAAAAAGCTACAAACTCAAAATACAACCAACAATTCGTAAACAGTTCTGAATATAAACCTATAACGAAGGCCACTAATTTATAGTGGCAAAATTGTGTTTTTATTATATAGGATTCGAAGACTCGTACCAGTGTTTTGGGGGATCAGATTGTGCAATTCCATCCATTTTCCTGACAATTAAAACCCAAAGGCCTTGCTCTATGAAGTGTGAAGACAGTAGTTATTTTAGGAATGCAGTGGGACATAGGTTTGCTGTAACTTAAGCTACAGGCTTATCAAAATATAAATATCACATATAGTGCAGGAAAAAAATGAAATACACAAAAATGTGTTTTTTGCAGTGCAGTGGAAGATATAAAAGATACCGGAGGACACAATCACAGTGGGGGGTGGGCCAACTGCCTCAGGCAATATTGAATTTTTGATGGCATTTGAGAATCTACTAAAATTTTGTCTCTGAAACCAAAAATAATTTATTCTGGAAAGCTTACAGATACTTTAAATATCAAAATAATATAGTTGTTATTAGTTACACTCGACAGCTGTGGCTCAGTTGGTAGCACTCTCGCCCCCGAGTCAAAAGTTTGTGGGTTCAAGTCCCACTCCAGAGACTTGAGCACAAAAATCTAGGTTATCACTCCAGTGCAGTGTCAGAGGTGCTGTCTTTCAGATGAGACGTTAAACCGAGGCCCCGTCTGCTCTCTCAGGTGGATGAAAAAGATCCCATGGCACTATTTCGAAGAAGAGCAGGGGAGTTATCCCCGGTGTCCCTGCCAATGTTTATCCCTTAGTCAACATCACAAAACAAAACATTATCTGGTCATTATCACATTGCTGTTTGTGGGAGCTTTCTGTGCGCAATTTTTGGCTGTCGCATTTCCTACATTACAACAGTGACTCCACTTCAAAAAATAAAGTACCTCATTGGCTGTAAAGCGCTTTGGGACGTCCTGAGGTCATGAAAGGCGCTATAGAAATGCAAGTCTTTCTTTTTTTTTAACTCCATTGAATGCCTAAGAGTTCTGAACCATGAAAGAGAGTTGTTTGAATACATCTTATATGCCACAAACTTAATCTGCATTGGTAGTTTGCGGTCACTGAAAACAGAGAAAAATGACCAAAGTGCTTTTCGTCTCTTGGCAAAGTCCTAAAGGACTGTGACCAGGCGAAAGTTGTTATCCACCAGGATTTCGAGCTACTGATATAAAACAACAAATGGGGCAGATAGCTCCTATATCTTCCAATTAATACCTTTAAGATTCCTTCTTGAACCATGCAAAATATGGTACTGTATTTTGAGAAACCCAGATCCTACTGTTTTAGCCCACTGTTGAAAATGGAGAGTAGCGAAAACCAAATCCCCAGCAACACACTGTCCCAGATTTTGCTGCCAAAATAATGTGAAAAGTGCTGCAATTCTTTCAGAAGAGAAACTCTAAAGTCCGTCAGTTTTGATGCCATCCAACACATCATTAATAATGACACTGAATAGGATGGGTGACAGTGGACAAGTTTGCGTCATTCCTCTCTCAAGTGAAATAGATTCATTGAGTTTCCAATCCATCTTAACATGGATCTGGGAGTTGCATAAAATCCATGATTTAGCCATGTATTCATGCTTCTTCAAAAGGGTCACGAGGCACACAACTGAAAACCTTATTAAATTCGATGAAAGCAAAGCAAGTGCGATTCCCCTGAGCCTCATGATGCTCCGTGATTTTGTACAAAGCCATAAATATTCTATGCATTCCTCATGAGACCAAAATGTAGCTTTTTCCTTTCTCATTCCGAAGCATCCAATATGCATGCAACAACACCCTGAAGAACTATAGATTTCAGCAAGATTCATTAGCAGTTTTCAGGTGCACTAAAATCCCCTTCTTATGCATAGAAACCACACTGCACTCCGGGACACTGACAGTATGTACACCTCAAACAGAATTCTATTCACCAGTCTTAGAAGAGGTAGCTCCAAGGCAAGTCAATAGTTCCTCAAAAGTAATTAAACCAGGAGAGAGAAATAAGAAATGTATGAGTAAAACAATAGAGCTGAAGGGAAGGTTAGAGTGTGTGACCCCAACAAGCGTTCTTTAAAACACACGGCGTATAAGGAACAAATTGAATGAATTGCAGCCGCAAATTCAACTTGGAGGGTATGACATGGTAGCCATTACTGAGACATGGCTGCTATTACTGAGACATGGCTGCAAGACGGTCAGGACTGGGAACTGAATATACCAGGTTATAAGGTCTACAGGAAAGATAGGGAAAATGGTAGAGGGGAGGAGTAGCCTTAGTGATTTAAGGTTGAAACCACTTCAATGATAAGAGAGGATCTAACGAGAGGTAAGCAGGCAGTGGAGACTTTATGGGTAGAATTAAGAAATAGAAAAGGATTTAAGACTGTAGTGGGAGTTGTGTATAGGCCCCCTGGTGGCAGCAGTGAAGTGGTAGAATGTATAAGTGCAGAGATTAGACAAGCATGTAGTAAAGGCAGAGTGGTTTTAATGAGGGATTTTAACTTTCATATAGATTGGGATAAGCAGCCCAGCTCACGTGAGAAAGGTAGTGAATTTTTTGAGTGTGTTCAGGATAGTTTTCTGTAACAATATGTTCTAGAGGCAACAAGGGGCATGCCATATTGGATTTAGTAATGAGCAATGAGCTAGATTTAGTTAACAACCTAACGGTGCATAAACATTTATCTAATAGCGATCATAATACGATCGAGTTCAACATAATGTTTGAAAGAGAGAAACACGAAACAGCTACTTAGATTCTAGATTTAGGTCAGGCTGACTTCAATGCGATGAGACAGTGACTGTCCTCAGTAAACTGGGCAAATCTGTTAATGGGTAAATCGACAGAAGATCAGTGGGAGGTGCTCAAAAAATAATACAGAACCAGTTTATACCACTAAGGGGCTTTACATGGCAAAAAAAACAGCCATCGATGACTAAAGATGATAAGGGACAACATAAAACTAAAAGAAAAAGCATACAAAAATGCAAAAACTAGCACAAATCCTGGCAACTGAGAGATACAAAGAATAACAAAAGGTGACAAAACTGATAGTAAGAGCTACAAAATGGGTGTATGAAACTTGCAAAGGATATCAAAATCAACACAAAAACATTTTACAATTATATTAGGAAAAGAGGGTGCTCAGGTGCAATGTGACCCGCTTGAAAACTGGTAACGGTAATATTGTGAATGAAAATAAGGAAATGGCAGATATGTTGAGTAATTACTTTGCATCAGTATTTACAGTAGAGCAAGAGGAGAGCATGCCAGAAATCCCAAGGAAACTAATATTGAATCAGAGATGGGGACGTACCAATATTAACATAAGCAAAATAACAGTAATGAATAAAATAATGGCACTAAAGAGTGACAAATCCCCAGGACCAGATGGTTTTCATCCCAGGGTTTTAATGCAAGTAGGTGAGAACATTGCAGTTGGGCTAATTATAATCTTCCAAAGTTCAGTTGATTCGGGAACCGTTCCTTTAAGTTGGAAAATTGCACATGTCACTCCGCTATTTAAGAAAGGTGAGAGGGGGAAACCAGGGACTTATAGACCAGTTAGCCTAACATCTGTTGTCGGAAAATTACTAGAGTCTATAATTAAGGATCGAGTGACTGAACACCTTGAAAATTTTCAGCTGATCAGAGAGAGCCAGCATGGATTTGTAAAGGGTAGGTCATGTCTGACGAACCTGATTGAATTTTTTGAGGAAGTGACTAAAGTTGTGGACAGGGGAACGTCTATGGATGTTATTTATATGGACCTCCAGATGACATTTGATTAAAGCCCCTCACAAGAGACTGTTAGCTAGAGTTGAAACTCATGGAATTGAAGGTAAATTATTGACCTGGTTAGGAAATTGGCTGAAATGCAAGAGATGAGAGCCGGACTAATGGGCAGGTACTCTAATTGGCAAGATGCGACTAGTGGTGTCCCACAAGGATCTGTGTTGGGGCCTCAACTATTCACCATATTTATTAATGACTTAGATGATGGGATAGAAAGCCACATATCTAAATTTGCCGTGGCACAAAGATAGGCGGCATTGTAAGCAGTGTAGATGGAAGTAAAAAATTAGAAAGAGATATTAATAGATTAATCAAATGGCCAAAACTATGGCAAATGGATTTAATTGTAAGCAAATGTGAAGTCATCCACTTTGGACCTAAAAAGAATAGATCAGAGTACTTTCTAAATGGTGAAAAGATAGAAACAGTGGAAGTCCAAAGAGACTTGTGGGTCCATGTACACAGATCATTAATATTGCCATGGACAGGTACAGAAAATAATTAAAAAGGCTGCTGGAATGCTGGCCTTTATATCTGGAGGACTAGAATACAAGGGGGTAGAAGTTATGCTGCAGCTATACAAAACCCTGGTTAGACCACACCTGGAGTTCTGTGAGCAGTTCTGGGCACCATACTGTAGGAAGGATATATTGGCATTGGTGGGATTGCAGTGTAGATTTACCGGAATGATAACCGGACTCCAAGGGTTAAGTTATGAGAAGAGATTAAACAAACTAGGGTTGTATTCCCTGGAATTTAGAAGATTAAGGGGTGATTTAATCAAAGTTTTCAAGATATTAAGGGGAACTGATGGGGTCGATGGAGAGAAACTATTTCTGCTGGTTGGGGAGTCTAGGACTAGGGGACATCGTCTAAAAATCTTTCAGGAGTGACGTTCGGAAAAACTTCTACAAACAAAGGGTTGTAGCAGTTTGGAACACTCTACTGCAAACAGCAATTGATGCTCGATCAATTGTTAATTTTAAATCTGAGGTTCATAGATTTTTGTTAATCAAAGGTATTAAGGGATATGGGGCAAAGGCGGGTACATGGAATTAGGTCACAGGTCAGCCATGATCTCATTGAATGGCAGAACAGGCTCGAGGGGCTAAATAGCCTACTCCTGTTCCTATGTTCTGATGGAACTGTTCTTCAAGCCTAATGTCATTTCCCTCTTGCCTAGAGCAGTAGTCATACGATGACAGTGAGCTGTGTATATTAACACCCTGATTGAATGGCCCTAATTGGGAGATGAGCTGGGAGCGAGGGGTTCAACATCACACGGGAAAGCTGGAAGTAAGTTCAGCACGTCTGTCAGTGGCTTTTTAACGTAGCCACCTCATTATCATTTTATTTCTGGGTTTCCCGTCCAATCAGCAGCAGCGGGCATGATGTGGACCCACATGACGTGATCTCAACTGCAGTATTAAAGGGACAATCCAAAGATGCAAGTTGGAGTTGGCAGGAAGAGAAGAAAAGAGTCTCACAGTGGAGTCCAGACACTCAAATGCTGCGCCTCGTTTCACTGACGCCTCCCTTGATGTGCAGCTGGGGGCTGTGAGGAGTCATAGAGCAATATCTTCCCTAGCAATGAGAGGAAGAAGCCTGCAGCTCAGACCAAGGCGGCGTGGTTGGAGGTAGCAGAGGAGGTCAGCAGCAGGAGCATAGTGGCACACTCCTGGATTCAGTGTAGTAGCGGTTTGATGACCTGAGGAGGTCAGGAAAGGTGAATACAGTGGCACATTCACCTATATCCTGCTGTGCGCATCGCCCCATCCCCTCACGCCTACTCCATCACATCACTCCTCACACCCATTCACCTTGCATGCGCATCCTATCATTCTCTTTCTATGCACTTCCTCACATCCCCATCTATGCATCCACCACTCCCACTTACCCTCATCCTTATGCAATTTCATACCTCTCCCTGATAGTCACCGTCACCAAATGCACTCCATCCATCGGATGAACACATGCCATTACACTCACTCATAGGGTTGTTCTTTCTCTCCTTGCAGAAGAGAGCACAGAACACCAGGGAGAGGGAGACAGCTGGAGGTGGGCCTCCACAGATTTTCCAATTGCCAACTGCAAAGGAGGAGGCGCTGGAAATCAGTGGAGTCTCAGCGTCCCTGGCTGTTGGGAGATGTGGAGACGGGGAGCACCCAGCTACCTGGTGACACAATTAAATAAAAGCAACCCACATGTCATACGGCACTCAGTCATGTTGACTTGGTTTCAACAGCGAGTGAAATATGATCATCTTCATAGTGATAACTTGCAACACATTCTTACATTACCAGGACTAATTCATGTCTTTTATCTCCGACAGGTCCTTCGCACGTTTAGCAGAAGTCGGTGGAGGTGGCCGAGAACGAATCCTCAGCAGGGCTGAGTCCTTCTGAGGATACATTGCCATAGGACTCATGCAGACCATGCACCAGCTCAGATACACTTCGGTGGGACAAGTACGGCAGGTAAGTTGGGCTATCACCTTGCGATTCACACTTCACAAGTGAGCAAGAGCAGATGATGGTGACAGCAGTGGCTAGTCATGTCGGAGGATGGAGCCCTCTCCAAGCTCTGCTCTTCTGGACACAGTTGCTGTATCCAGGGGCCGTCGATGAATAGTAGAATCATTGAGCAGCAGCAGATAATGTGTGATGCACTGACGGGCCTTCAAAGTAGACTCACCACGATTGCAGAGAGACTGGAGGAGGCTGCCTCAAGCCTGAGTGGGTTGATGTCGCAGGCCAATGAAATGATGTGTTCTTCCAGAGGCCAGCGTCATGGAACATCAAACGCTACAATCAAATGAGTCCATGCACGCCTTCACCGTCATCATGCAGACTCTGGATGCCAACATGTCTGCCACCTTAAATAGGTTGACAGATACCTTAGCCGTGGCCTTTCAGAGCCACACTGATCTGGACCAAAGTGTTCTCCAGCACAGTGCTAGCAGTGAAGGTAGCTGCACCATGAGAGGGCTGATGGCGAAAGGGGACTTGGAAGTAGGGACTCCACTCAAAGCACTTCCACTTCTCACACTCAGCCCATCTCTCAGTCAGTAGCCCACATGCTGCTTCATCTCCTGCCCCTGCACAGATGCAGGTGGAGCAGTCTTTGGCGGAGCCCTTATGGGCTCCAAAACCCAGAGGGCGTCGGCCAAGAGTATCTCAGCAGTCAGAGCAGGGATCTGAGCAGCCCGCCTCCACCTCCGCTGAAGCCACACAGGTTGCATCATGTAAAAGTAGCAGAAAAGAGAAGATTTAAGGTTTTGTATTTGCACAAGAGTATGCACATGGGTGTCTGAGAAAATGTTGTTTTGATAAGTTGCTGTTGTTTATTCAGCTCACATAAATGTAATTCCTTTTCACCACTTTCCAGTCTTGCCCATTCTTGGGTGTTGGGTGGTAAGTGGCCTTTGAACTTGTTTGATGATGAACGGGAAGACATGAATTGATGGGGATCAATGGGAGGATGTTCAAGGGCTGGTTGATTGGTTGGTTGAAGGACTGCTGTGTCAGTGGCATTGGTGGGGTGGGCAGGAAGAATGGTCATTGCAATCCCTTGTGACATGGGTCCATTGGTGCAACCTAAGTGAACCTTGCATTGATAAGGGTGTCCCTGGCATCCCAGGCAGCAATGTGAGCAGCTGGGGGTGCATTGCCCTCACCACCCTCCTCCTCCTCCTCTTATTCCTCCACTCCCTCCAAATCGTCCAAGGAGGATCTGAGCTGTTCGCCTTGTTCCTCCTGCAGGTCCAAGCCTTGCTGCTGCGCAATTTTGTGCAGATCGCAGCAAACCACAACCATTCTGGAGACCCTGGCTGGTGCGTGCTGATGGGCACCTCCAGATCTGTCGAGGCATCTGAAGTGCATCTTCAGCATGCCGATGGCCTGTTCAATCACATATCTGGTGGTGATATGGCATTCATTGTTGCACTGTGGGCTTCAGTGGTCAGGTTTCTGATGGGTATCATAAGCCAAGTTTGAAGTGGGTATCCCGTGTCGCCTAGCAGTCACCCCTCAAGTCTGCTTCCAGGTCCGAAGACATTAGGAACCTTGGACTGCCGTTGGGTGAAAGCATCAAGGCAGCTGCCCGGGAATCTTGCGCACACCTGCATAAAGATCCTTTTGTGGTTGCACACCAGCTGCACACTGATGGAGTGGAAGCCCTTGCAGTTGACGAATACTCCCGATTGTTCTGGGGTGCCTGGATTGCCACGTGTGCAGTCGCTGATGCCCTGCACCTGTGGGAAGCCAGCCAGAGCTGCAAACCCGAGCACCTGCTCATTCTGACTGGCATCATCGCAGGCAAAGCTCACATAATTGCCGGCCTTGGCAAACAAGCCATTTGTCACCTGGATTATGCATTTGTGGGCTGCCGACTGGGAGATCCTGGATATTTCTGCGGCAGAGCCCTGGAAGGATCCAGAGGCAAAAAAGTTGAGGCAGTGGTGACTTTGACAGTCACTGGTAATGCGTAGCCACCAGGTCCAGCAGACAACAGGTCTTCTTCCAGGAGGCTGCAGATGTCTGCCACCACCTGAAGCGCCAACCTGAGCCTCCTGAGACACTGGTGTTCAGACATGTCAAGGAAACTGAGCCTCTGCCTGTACACAGTTTTGTGGTAGTGCCTCCTGCGAGCTGCACCTCTTTGCTGATCCTCTCTCTGCTGGTCTACTCTGTGGTGTGCAGCTACAGGTTTGTGACCAACAGGCTGCTGATGCTGCTGTTGCTGTTGGTCACGTTGCTCCTCATCCAAGGTCCAATCTAAGGCTGCATAAGCGGCACCCATCCTGATGTGATAGACCAAACCTCCAAAGTGTTGAAGAAACCTCCAAAATATCAAAAGTCAACTCTCAGCAAAAGCAGTGCGACCAAACCCTTTCCCACCAGCAGGTAAGAAACCAACTGTGAGTGCTGAGCATTTATAGCCCTATTTTCCTGAGATTGATTCAGCCCACTCAATTGCCGGTGTACTCGCCTTGCTTTCACTGGTGAGTTTCAGGAAGCCCGGGAAACCCATGGACCTGACGTTAAATTCAAAAGTCTGTGTAAATATCGCTCTAATTGAGCGATCAACATATATTAATTGGCAACCCGCCTCTCCCAGGGGGGGTTGCGGCGCAGCCTAACGCACGGAGGTGAAACCCGGAAGTTGATGGGTTGGAGCCGGCTTCCCGACGCGCTGTCAATTTCCCCACCACCCCCACCCACTCCACCACGTTAAATTCACCCCTGTATTTTAATTCACTGTCTTGTGAAATTTACTTCAATTTCTGTTGCATATCACCCTTGGGTACATTTTACATCATTTAGTCTCTCCAGTATAATTTCTATGAACAGTCTTTAGAATATAAGAACATCAGAAATAGGAGCAGGAGTAGGTAATTCGGCCTTTCGAGCCTGCTCCGCCATTCAATAAGATCATAGCTGATCTTCCAACTCAACTCCACCTTCCTGCACTATCCCTATATCCCTTGGTTCCCCTGGGATGCAAAAATCTATCAATCTCTGTCTTTAATATACTCAACGACTGAGCATCCACAGCCCTCTGGGGTAGAGAATTCCAAAGATTCACCACCCTCTGAGTGAAGAAATTTCTCCTCATCTCAGTCCTAAATGGCCAACCCCTTATTCTGAGACTGTAACCCCTGGTTCTGGACTCCCCAACCAGGGGATATATCCTCCCAGTATCTACCCTGTCAAGCCACTTAAGAATTTTATATGTTTCAATGAGATCACCTCTCATTCTACTAAACTCTAAGGAATATAGGCCTAGTCTGCTCAAGCTCTCCTCATAGAACAATCCCCTCCCCCCCACCCCATTCCAGAAATCAGTCCAGCGAACCTCTGTTGCACTCCCTCTAAGGCAAGTATATCGTTCTTTAGGTAAAGAGACCAAAACTGTACAGTACTCCAGGTGTGGTCTCACCAAGGCCCTATATAATTGGAGTAAGACTTCTTTACTCTTATCTTCCAATCCTTTTGTAATAAAGGCTAACATACGATTTGCTTTCCTAATTGCTTGCTGTACCTGCATGTTAAATTTCAAGGATACCCAAATCTCTCTGAATAACATTTCCCAATCTCTCACCATTTAAAAAAATATTCTGCTTTTCTATTATTCCCACCAAAGTGGATAATTTCACATTTCTCCACATTATATTCCATCTGCCATGTTCCTGCCCACTCACTTAACCTGTCCATATCCCCTTGCAGCCTCTTTACATCCTCCTCACAACTTACTTTCCCACCTCGCTTTGTATAGTCAGCGAACTTGGATACATTGCAGTCGGTCCCCTCATCCAAGTAATTAATATAGATTGTAAATAGCTGAGGCCTAAGCACTGATCCTTGCGGTACCCCACTAGTTACAATCTGCCAACCTGAAAATTACCCGTTTATTCCTACTCTCTGTTTTCTGTCCGTTAACCAATCCTCACTCCATGCTAGTATCATACCCCCAATCCCGTTAGCCCTAATTTTGTGCAATAACCTCTTGTGCGGCACCTTATTGAATGGTTTTTGAAAATCTAAATACACTACATCCACTGGCTCCCACTTATCTATCCTGCTAGTTACAACCTCAAAAAACTCGTAACAGATTTGTCAAACACGATTTTCCTTTCATAAATCCATGTTGACTCTTCCCAATCATCTCATGATTTTCTAAGTGCCCTGTTATCACGTCCCTATTAATAAATTCTAGCATTTTCCCTACTACTGATGTCAGGCTATCTGGTCTACAGTTCCCTGTTTTCTCTCTCCTTCCTTTCTTGAATAGTGGGGTTACATTTGCTACCTTCCAATCTGCAGGGACCATTCTAGAATCTAGGGAGTTTTGGAAGATCAAAACCAATGCATCCACTATCTCTGTAGTCACCTCTTTTAAAACCCTAGGATGTAAGCCATCAGGTCCACGGATTTGTCAGCTTTTCGTCCCATTAATTTCTCCAGTACTACTTCTTTACTAATACTAATTTCTTTAAGTTCCTCATTCCCTAGACCCTTGGTCCCCACTATTTCCGGAATGTATTTTGTGTCTTCTTCCGCGAAGACAGATACAAAGTATTCGTTTAATGCCTTTGCCATTTCCTTATTCCCCATTATAATTTCTCCTGTCTCTGCCTATAAGGGACCCATGTTTACTTTCGCTAATCTCTTCCTTTTTACATACCCATAGCAGCTTTTACAATCTGTTTTTATGTCTCTTTCTCGTTTACTCTGCATCTGAAAGTTTGAAGTACTTACGTAGCACCGGATGTCATTTCACTATGAGCCAGAGCATGACCCACAAGTTCTGGTTGTTACATGCACAGAAGAGAACTGTTAAGCATTTTGAGGTGACCTCAGAAGACTGACCAGGCAGCCAGGATTTTTTCCAGAAAATGCTAATATAAAGATGCAACTCTGCAAACAGTGCCAGCATGCAATAATAATGGTTGGTATGTAAACTAGAACAGTTTCATCCATGTTAAGGATCCTGAGGTAATGGTTTGAAAAAATATATTTCTATTGAAGAGTTATATCAGGTGAATACCGAGGAATATTCATTTCCCAAAGCCTCATAGAATTAGGCTACTTTTGATGAAATATCTTCATGAATAATTGTTTACTGCTTTTCAATTCAATAATTGTTGAATAGTACGAACACTGAAAAAAAAGCGGAGATCACCATAGTTTGATCAATGTTAGGCAGGCTAAGAAAGGCAAAACACAGGTATTTTAAAACATACAACTAATTAAAATTGCGTTTCTGACCTGATCCCCTCCTGGAGAAGTCTCTCCATGATTGTGTCTGCTTTATTCTGTATATCTCTCATACTTTCTATCTTTTTCTCTGTTTATATGCCTTTTCTTCTCTCTATCATTATGTCTGGTACTCTCTATCCTTCTTGCACACTTCTCCATGTTTCACTCCCTCACAAACTGTCTCTCTCTGTCCCTCACTCTCACTCAGACAATGTTTGTCTCACTTTCACACCTCCCTCACACACTATTTACTTCTGTTACTTGAACTTCACTATCTCTCTCTGTAAAAAATAAGCCTTGAAAATAGTTTGCTGTTAAAACTTACTTCAAAATAGTTCCAAAGTTAATGATTGTTTTGAAGCTTTTAGAAAAAACAAACTCACAATTACTTTCATAACCTGTCTGGCTTCACGGTTTGAGAACTGGGAGTTTGTGCACTAAGAATGCAATATGCTGAGAACAGTGCACACAGATGCCTGCTGTTGTCATTTCAGCTGACAGAGTGACACAGTATAAATTGAAGCCTCAGGGGGCTAAATTGGATAGCCCTGAAAACGAGCGTGGGGATTGTGATGTGCAATTACCTAGCGCTGGTTCGATGTGATGCAGGCAGTACGGTATCTTCATGTTGCCTGCTCATTAGCATGACTTCTGCGTGCAACCAGCGCTAACTCCGCTGTTGATTGGCTGTACGCATCAGCAGGGGGCCCAAAATTGATACTTACTAGCACTACTTAAAGCTAGCCTGCACCACTTAAAGCTAGCATGCACCTCTTAAAGGGGAGGTGCATTGTGGCTGGAGCAGGTGCTGGGAATCCTTTGTGAGCTGAATATGACCTGGGAAAGAGAGAAGAATGGCTTAACACGGGAGAGAGCAGGCACCCAAGGTTTTCCAACGCAGCACTGGAGGTCTTGATGGAAGAGATGGAAAGGATGAGAGTTGTCCTGAATCCACAGGGGGCAGGAGGCCATCCAGATACACGGTGAGAAGGCAGCGGGAGCAGATAGCTGTGGAGGTCAATACCAGGAGTGCAGCCCTAAGGACCTAGATGCAGTGTTGCAGAAAATTTCATGACCTCACAGGAGTGGTCATGGTCAGTGAATGCATCTTCAAATGCCATATCCTACCACTGCACCACTAGCCTCAGCCACTGCTCAAATCACCACACCCCCATCACTCACCTATCAGCAATCTCTATCAATCAGGACTCATACCTAACATTCATATGCTTCACCTCACCCTCGCACACTTAGCACTGTTGCAAGCCTCACACCCACATCTCACAGCTTGCACACACTGCCAGCTATTCAACAATGGCAGCCACATCACCCAAACATATTACACAACACACTTCTCTCTCTCTTGCAGGAGAAGGGGGCACACAACCGGAGGCAGCAGGAACTAACCGGAGGGGGAGAGGCGCGCCTGCATGTTCTAACCCCCATGGAGGAGACGGTGCTGACCCATTATTGGAAGGGCCATTGCTGCGGCTGTGGTCAGCGGCGGGGCTGAAAGCAAAGATGACAGTATCCTCATACCTAATCCTCCTTCTCACATCCCACTTCCCCCTCTTCCCATAATCTCTTCTGACTTCTAGCATTGCTTTAATTCTGTTGAGAAGATTATCATTCCACTATAATGGAATAAAGTCAGTAGGATAACACTTTCGTTATCTAGTCATAAATGCTATTTTGATGTAATTTATTAAAAATAAAAGTACTTGAAGCTAAATTGTATACATCAGAATTTTATCAAAAGTAAGATAGTTTTAAGATCTTCTGATCATTAATAAGGCCACTGAAAATTGCAAAAGGCTGTTGCAAAAATCACAAGGAGTCCTTCTCATTTCTTGTGGAGAATTTGTAAATACATTCCCAAATCTGATTATTGTTTATTTAATATTAAATTATTATTGATTGTTAAATTGTTTTGAAAATCTTCATTAATTCCCCTCTCTTGCAGTTGATCTTGTCACTCTTCTTCCCCTTTCCCTCAGTTCATGCAGGCATTCTTCGACCTCACCCTCACTTCACATTGGCACTCTTTCACCTCCCAATTAATGTCCACAGTCTTCTCCCCCAGGTTCTCCAGTTCACACCATTACTCTTCTCCCCTCCGTCCATTCAGACTGGCACCCTCTCTCCTACAGTTTATGCTTGCACTGTTCTCCCTCCTCCTACACTTCCCCGGTTCATGGAGCCAGTCTTCTCTGATTAGCTGCTCACCACTGCTCTTGTTACTACCTCATGTTGCTATTGCCAGAAGAGATCAAATTGTGCTGCATGCTGTGGGTAAGAATCTTACTATAGTTTTGTGAGATGAGAAATTTATGAGCACAGTGTTACCCTCTAGAGCAGCAGAGGCATTAGATAAAAGTTGGGAGCAGCGATGGGGGCAAGTCAGGGAATGGAGCAAGACAATTTTCATAGTGGGGTGGCGGGGGGGGGAAGAGAGAGATGCATGATTTTCACTGATTCTAAAATAAAATTGTAGCCACAATTGTCCATTGACCCCTGATTAGTAATAGAGATCACAAATATAGTTACCATAAGAACGTCTATGTTAATGATCCACAATGCAAAGACATACACCCGAGGAGATTATTAGTGAGTCTATTTGGAGGAGTTTCATTGACAGAACTGATAATGCTATAAAATATACTAAATATATGCTAGGAATACATGCCAGAATATATAAGATAAAAAAAAGGGCATTTACTCCACCCAGCTGAGTGATTCATTTAAATCCTTGTTCACAACTTATTTTTAACCATCTCCAACCTTTCTTCCAAACTACTCTCGAGTTTTTTTTAGTTACACTACCACCTCTGGTTGCTAAATATTTCTAACACACTTCATCAATTTGATTAATACGTTACAAAATTAGAAAAGAGCTTAGATCATCACCACGCCCTCAAATTTATGCATTCCCTTTTGATTTAGGAATCAGGCCATTTTCTTTATTAATGCTTCACTTGAATTAGTAAGGACTGTGCTAAATGGCTGTCTAGCCATAAATTAATAATTCCAAATTTGTACTTCTGAAGTTATATTTAGCTTGTGGCTTCTTTTGTTATATTATTTCTTCTTGGCTCTCTAAGTATTTCTCCAAGTCCACATTATCACTTCCCTGCATGGTTTTAAAAAAAGGACCATTCCCCCACCCCACCACCCCCCAACCCCCACCCACTCCCCCCAGGTTATTTTTTTCTAATGAGAACAGGTTCAGTTCTTAGTATAGTAAGCTGGACTGGGGCATTCCATGTTGCCCTTCTTTGAATCTTGCTCACTGTCTCTTATGTTTTTTAAAGTATCTTAACTATATCTAAACTGGACACAATAGCCTGGAATTTGCAGTCAGCGGCGAAGGCGCTCACTGCTGGCTCCAAAGTACGCTTCGCACAAGGATCTCGCGATCCCTGTGTCGAGAACTTCGGACTTTCCGACCTTCAATTCAAATCAACGGAAGTTAATGGAGATCCCCTTGTGCGAACTGCTGTGATGTCAACAAGCTGTCTAAGCAGCCAATCAAAAGGCAGAATTCTCACAGAGAGCAAACAAGTGAGTAAGCTCTTAAAATTCTAATTTTTAAAAAATGTTAGTGAGAGCAGAACAAAGATTGGGGCTCTCACATGGGGAAATGGCAAACCTGAAATAAAGATGGACAAACTTTCTTAAAAATGTTAATATTTATTAAAATGGACAAATTCCACACTGCACAAAATTAAAATTAGTTTTCCAGGCCCCTAACATTTGTTTAGCAGTAATAATGCTGTTAAAACCCCAGTTACACCTAATCCCTTTGGGTCTAACTTTTAGTGGGAATTTAACAGTGCACTTACTGCAGAAGAGCGAATCTTTTCATCAGTTTCCCTGATTTGGCTGATAACACAGATTGCTGGCTCTGGGGGGTTGGGGGGCACAGCGCAGCCTGTTTTGGAGCTGTCAATGACAGACTCCAACGCTGCCAGTATACCATCAATCCGACCGCAAATTCTGGGCTAATATTCCATATGGAGTCTCACCAGTACACTATAGTATTAGTATTGTGTCTTTGGTCATCTATGGATCTACTTATACACTAACATTGTAATTGCTTTGGCAATATAGAATCATAGAATAATACAGCAGAGAAGGAGACCATTCGGCCCATCGAGGGGCAATCCAGTTAGCCCACTCCCCTGCTCTTTCCCCATATCCCTGCAATTTTTTTCTCCTTCAAGTATTTATCCAATTCCACTTTTAAAGGCTACGACTGAATCCGTATCCACCACCCTATCAGGCAGTGCATTCCAAATCCTAACCACTCGTTGTGTAAAGAAGTTTTTCCTCATGTTGCCTTTTGACAGTCACCTTAAATCTGTGCCTTCTTGTTATCGACCCTTCAATCATTGGAAACAGTTTCTCTTTATTTACTTTATCTAAATCCTTCATGATTTTAAATACCACTATCGAATCTCCTCTTAGCCTCCAGCTTCTCTAATCTATCCATGCAACTGTAATCCTTCATCCCTGAACCATTCCAGTAAATCGCTTCTGTACCCTCTCCAAAGCCTTCACATCCTTCCTAAAGTGTGGTGCCCAGAATTGGACACAATGCTCCAGCTGGGGCCGAACTAGAATTTTATATCGGTTCAGCATAACTTCCTGGCTTTTGTACTCTATTCCTCTATTTAAAGAGCCCAGGATCCCATATATTTTATTAACTGCTTTGTTAACCTGTCCTGCCACCTTCAAAGATTTGTGCACAAGCACCCCCAGGTCTCTCTGTTCTTGCACCCCCTTTAAAATTGTACCATTTAGTGTGTATAGTCTCTCCTCATTCTTCTTACCAAAATGTATCACCTCACACTTCTCTGCCTTGAATTTCATCTGCCATGTGTCCACCCATTCTACCAGCTTGTCTATCTATGTCTTCTTGAAGTCTATTGCTATCTTCCTCACTTTTTACTACACTTCCAAGTTTTGTGTCATCTGCAAATTTCGAAATTGTGCCCTGTACCCCCAAGTCCAAGTCATTAATGTATATCAAAAACAGCAGTGGTCCTAGTAGTTGCCACACATCCTTCAAACAATGAATTACTTTCCCCAGTTCTATTTTAAGATACCTGTCACTGTATAATCATATTTAATATTGTTAGCATCAATTTGCATTACCTTATTTCACAGTATTGTATACTTTCTGCTGAGTTGATGAACCACTGCAGATCTCACTCAACTAAATCTTTTACAAAGTTTTATTAAGGGTACTGCAAAATATTAACAACAGGGTTCCATGATCTTTTATTTCCCACTGTATAACCCTTTTGTATATTCTATTTATATATTTTTTTAATTCTACACTTAATGCATGAACTTTATTCCTTGACTGAAAAAATGCAAGAGTATTTCAAAGGATACACTTCAAAGAATCTGTAAATACTTACCCATTTTATAGCTAACACATGTTTAGCACATAAACAAATTGATTTTCAGATAACTTGTGCAGCCTTTTGTTTTTTTATGCCAATTTCTTGCCCTATGGTTCACTCATGATTAGAAATTGATTTTATGGTTCAGTACATTGCATCTTAGACTGCTCCTTAAGCACTAACTACTGGGAAAGGTAGATTCTTATCAATAGCATCCTCAGGCTCTTACACATAAATCTATCTATCACGCTGCAAAAGGTTAGGTTGGGATTCTTATGGCACAGATTTCCACATTTAAAAGATGGATTCCTGTCTTTCTGCTATTAGCAGAGTTAAAGTAAATCAAACTTTTTCACAATTTTGGTCTCCTCACATGGTGGCTGATATGGAGGCCTGGAAAAGGTTTAGAGAGCTACAAGATTGATGCCCAGCTTAAAAAGTCCTAGTTACCACGATAGGCTTAGAGAGCCGAGTCTTTTTACTTCAGAAGAGTATAAACTTCGGGGAGATTTGATTGAGGTTTTTCAAATAATGAAGATGCTACACTGTGGATAGACTATCTGAATTAGATAAAACCAAGGGACATACTTAGAAGTTACATAAGCTTAGAACTAGATTAGATGTTAGGAGCTTTTTCTTTTCACGGAGGGTCATCGACCTTTGGAACAAGTTGCCGGCACTTACAGTGAGTGCAGATTCGCTGCAATCATTCAAAAGGAAGATGAATGAGTTCCTGGCTGTGACTGGTATCACAGCATGTAAAAGGTAGGTGAGAATTTGGGCGATGTGACTCATGGGCCACGATCTTAATTTTGCAACGTGCTGGGAGCAGGGGGGGGGTGGTTCCAATAGCGTGCGGGAAACCTGGAAGTAAGTGCAACACATCTGTCAGTGGCTTTTTAATGCAGCCACCTCATTATAATTTTCCTTCGGGGTTTCCCATCCAGTTAGCAGCAGCAGGAGTGACGCAATCTCAACTGCAGTATTTAAAGTGACACTCAAAAAAAGGAAGTTGAAGGAGTTGGGAATTGGGAAGAAGAGAAGCAAGTGGCAGAATGGATTCCAGATGGGCAAAGGCTGCTCCTCGTTTCAGTGACGCCTTCCTGGATGTGCTGCTGGGGGCTGTGAGGAGACGGAGAAAGATACTCTTCCCTACAAATGGGGGGAACAAGCCAGCAGCTGAGACCAAGAAGGCGTGGTTGGAGAAAGTGGAGGAGGTCAGCAGCAGGAGCGCAGTGGCACACTCCTGGATTCAGTACAGAAAGCCCTTTAATGACCAAAGCATGACAGGAAAGGTGATTACAGTGGCATCTTCACCTACATCCTGCTGTATGCATCGCCCCACCACCTCACTCTGCCTTCTCAAGCCTACTCCAGCACATCACTCCTCACACGCACTTACCTTGCAGTTGCACCCATCCTTCACTTTCTATGCACTTCCTCACATCCCCATCTGTCCATCCACCACTCACCCTCATCATTATGCAATGTCATGCCTCTCCCTCATAATAACCCTCACCAAATGCACTCCTTCCATCAGATGATCACATGCCATTACACTCACTCATACATCTCTTCTTTCCCTCCTTGCAGAAGAGAGCATAGAACACCAAACATATCGCAGCTGACAAGCGCAGAAGGAGGCACTGGAAATCAGTGGCGTTTCGGCGTCCCTGGCCATTGGAGATGAGGAGACAGGGAGCACCCAGCTACCTGGTGACACAATTAAATAAAAGCCACCCACATGTCATACGGCACTCAGTCATGTTGACTTGATTTCAACAGCGAGTGAAATATGATCAGCTTCATATTAATAACTTGTAACCTGTTCTTCCATTGCCAGGACTAATTCATGTCTTTTATCTCTCACAGGTCCTTCACACGTGCAGCAGCAGCCGGTTGAGGTCAATGATGACGATTAATCAGAGGAGCGGAGTCCTTCTGAGGGTGCACTGTCACAGGACTCATGCAGACCAGGCACCAGCTCAGATATTCACACCTTGGTGGGACCAGTAAGGTAGATAGTTGGGTTTTCACCTGGTGACTCACACTTCACAAGTGAACAAGAGCAGATGGTGAAGACAGGGAGATCAGTAGAGAGTTTCATGAAGCCCGGGAAACCTGTGGACCCGACGTTAAACTGAGAACAGTGTGTCAATATCACTCTAATTGAGTGATTAGCATATGGAAATTGCCAACCCGCCTCTCCCAAGGGAATTGCGAGCACGCAGCCTAACGCGCTCCAGTGAAGTGCGGAAGTCGGTGGGTTGGAGCCGGCTTCCTGACGCTCTGTCAATTTTGCCGGTTTTAAACCCCTCCAACCGCACCCAGACCCACGCACTCTTCCATCTTAAAATTCAGCCCATGGTTACTATAATATCCTGGAACTCGTTTTGGTTGTTTTCAGGGGTTGGAGAGGAATCTCAGATTTTTAATTCCTGAATTGGCCTAGGTTTTTTTTTTAAATTGCCTCTCCCAGGAGATTACATGGCTGCTGATGGGTGGAGGACACTGGGGATCATGATACTCAGTTGTATGGGACAGGGTGAATGGACCAGCTGGTCTTCTCCTGTCTTTTATTTTCATATGTTTGAATGAGTGATTTTATGATTTTAAAAATGATATATTAGAGAAGGATTGGGAAATTGATTTGCCTTGCTGAGCTATGAATGAATTGTTCAAGGCTTGAAAGGTTTTTATCCATAACTTGTCAGTTTTCCAGCAACTGCTTTGATAAATTACTGTTAAGCCAGTTCACTGCCGAGATCTGGTCCTCTCTGCTCGAATCAATGTTCATATTATTTTGTGATTCGTTCTACAACTGTATCAAATGATCAACATTTTTTTCTGGTAATACCTTTTAACCAAACATCAGCTGCTTTGGAAAGTTATCTATAAAACAAAAGCTAAAACCTTTAGTTTTTAACGAACTATTTATCCATTGAGATCAACACTAGACAAAGCCTCACTTCCTCACTGATGTTCATTGAACAAATATTTGAATGGGAACTTTATTTAAAAAATAATGGGTGAAAACCGAGTATATATACTCAAGTGACATGTTTATATTTTTTGATATAAAATCTTACCCCAGACAATTCCATCATATCATTCTCATAACTGCTGTTGATTCAATTACATTAGACTGTGTTTGATCTGCTTGATATAATTTTAAACTGCAAGCTAATCCACTTAAGCAAGTACGATAAGTGCAAGTCTGATTCATGTGCATATTTTACCCATTTATTTCTACGACATTATTCCCATTAAAGTCTTCAACATCAGTATTTAATCAGCACAAGAGCCACTTAAAGCCTTATAATACTTCTGGCAAATGAAAGTTCGTGTTTAATTCTACAGCTCATACTAGTCTCCAACCAATGCTCACCCTGGCACAACAGTACAAGTTTGGCCCCACTGGTGCTGCTAAAATGGATGCTTGTTATTAGGCTCTTTGCTGAAAGGTATTTTTACTTTGTGCCAATATGAATCCTATGCAGCAATCATCGTGACAAAATATTTAAAAGACTGGGTCGCCTTGTTTTGCAACTGTCACTTGATTTCCCATCACTCTGCAACACTAAAACCATATGCAAAAAACTAAGTGGGAGCAGTGAAGAAAAACATAAATAATTAAAAGCTTGGTATCACAACTTCATATACATGATTTCTGCCCCCAGAAAATCAAGTATCTATTCCTAGGTTTAAAAAAGCCATTTAATGAAGCATGATGGCTTTCTTATCCATTAGCAGCATTTACATCCAATATTTATTGAAGTGATATCTAATGTGGGGAGTGGAATCCACTTTTTGCTTTGCAGTAGAAATGTACTTTCCCCACACTACATTTATCCTAGTGCTAGCACCAATTAGGGTGAATACTATTCCGATTTTTTTTTTTTTTTAACAGTACCTTTAAAAATAATCTATATTTTTATCCATTGATTCCATTAAACCAGTACAACATATTGGATATGCACTATATGGGTAGTCTAACATAGACCACATTGTTTCTATGGGTCAACAAATGGCTAATCTGTTTTGGTAAGATATAAATACGATAAATGTTGGTCTATACACCAAGAAAACACCCTGCTCTTCTTTGAAAAATTGCCATGGATTATTTTACATCCACTTGAACAGGCAGATGAGGCTTTGGTTTAACATCTCATCCAAAAGACAGCACATCCATCAATGCAGCACACCCTTGGTGCTGTACTGAGTCAGCCTAGATGTGCCCTCAAGTGAGTGAGGCTTTAACCCACAACCTTCTGACTCAATGGCAAGAGTGCTACCACTGAGCCAAGGTGACCTTCAGCCCTATAAATGCAGTACAGTATAAATATCAAAGAGATGAAATCTGAATAAAATCAGCTACAGAACAAGGCACATTACATCATACAGATATTATATTTGATATAATGTCAAATCATACACCAACACAATTCTTTTGCTCCAAATAAGCAAATCAAATACAAGTATAGTTTTCGATGAGTGAGAATATCCTGCCAGGGTAAATGGGCACACAGTGATTAGAAAATCAGGAATTACTCATTTTGCCTGTTCGTAACGTAAACAATCTTATTTTCCTCTTTGCTTTGCCTACTGGTGATTTTGGCTCACGCAAGATGTATGAGGCCTTCATTATGTGGGCATAATTTATGTCAACTGAGGAGTTTGCGATTAAGCCCTCGATGTTCCATGTTTTAAGTCAGCCCATTCAAAATGGGCATTAAATGACGGCAACATTATTGCATATGGGAAGGGAAATTTTAAAGATACACAACCATTTTTTTTTTTAATCGCCATTTTTGTAAACATGGGGTTTGCTTTCAAAGTGCCCCTCTCACTGGTTTTTATTCTCAATGAAAAATATCGGAGAGCATGCCAGGGAGATAAATTGACATCAGAGGCAAGTTGTGCCATCAACCATATCTGCAAGCTCTGACAATGACTATTGGAAACTGCCTCCATTGTCCCCTGGTCAGCTCAGATGGAGTTCAGAGTAATGCCATCTCCTGCAAGGTCACCTGCAGCCAACCTCTCTAATAGAGACTAAACTGGCAGTGGCAAACAAGATCATCTCCTCCCTCATTTTTTATGCCTCCCTCTTCTTGCAGGCTAGCATAGGGATCATCTGCAGTGTCAGCCTATCTACCACCCATAGATGTATCAAAAATGACTGATGTATTGCGCAGCAGGGCCAGCACTTTCATTTATTTTTCTAATGATTGTCAACTGTTGTAGGACCAAGCTGCCCACTTCTGCATGTCACAAAATATAGGGTGTCACTGGTGACATTCATATGCCCATCCTGCATCCCTTCCTGTGTGTCAGTAACTAAACATGCACCATGCACCTCAAGTGTGCTGGAAAGATTTGCTGAGTGAATCACTGTTCAGATTTCAGTGTGACAAGAGTTTCAAATGGAACTTGTATCCCACATATGTGCAATGCTGCTTTGTGACCATATATGCCAAGCTGTAAGACTGCATTACACCTACTGGATGGGGGAGCAGTAAAAGATTCACAGGCTCTAAGGACACATTTTGTGGCATTCATACTTGGGACAGATATTTGCTATTTACTCTAAGAATTTTCTGTGCAGCATTATCTTGGCACCTTCCTTCAGGTCTGCCACTTCCACTTTTGCAGCCAGATCCACTGAGTGTTGCAGAGAGCAATGACCCTGCCAGGCAACACGGTGGCATAGTGGTTAGCACTGGTGCCCCACAGCGCCAGGGACCCGGGTTCGAATCCGGCCTCGGGTGACTGTCTGTGTGGAGTTTGCACATTCTCCCCGTGTCTGCGTGGGTTTCCTCCGGGTGCTCCGGTTTCCTCCCACAGTCCAAAAATGTGCGGGTAAGGTTGATTTGGCTATGATAAATTGACCCTTAGTGTTAGGGGGGGATTAAATATGTGGGGTTACGGGGATAGGATGGGATATGTGTCGGTGCAGGCTCGATGGGGATTCTGTGTGGGAAAGCAGGGACAGGGTACTGGATTTGGATGATCAGCCATGATTGTATTGAATGGTGGAGCAGGCTCGATGGGCCGAATGGCCTGCTCCTAGTTTCTATGTATCTCCTACCAAACATTTTGAACAATTGACTGGGGAAGATAGCATGGAGTAGTGATCGGGGCAAGTTTCTTTGGTTCTCTGCATGCATCATTGGCTCCAGGGTATCATCGCAAATACGCCCATGCTCTTTCAAGAACCCTCCATTGGTGAGAAATAGTATCAATATTTAAAACCCTTCCCTTCAGTTCATATGAAATGAGAATTAAATTCAGAAGATTCATTAACTTGAATTTTAAAATGGTGCTTTCATTTCTTTAATCAATGTATTTCACTTGTAATTTATGAAAGACGACCTTAAATAAGACTTTTGCTGAAGCTTACTTACCACTGTCTTTACAACCGACAAAAGGTTGCTTTGTAGTAAAGTCTCGGTATCATACAAATTTTAGACCTAAACAGATCCTGCTTTTCTGTGCAAAAGGCAAACAGATCATTAAGGCAATGTAAAATGCCTAAATTCATTGGGGGAGAAATTCAGTATCGCCCCATTTGGGGCGCAATTATCGGCCGGGCGCAAAGATTAGTGCCTGGCGCTAATTATCGGCACCGACTGCAAACTTGACTTTTATCGCCCCTGGAGGTGATTGCAGCGCTAAATCAGGCGCTTCATACCTGTCTTAAGGCCGAGGAATGAGGCGCTACCTCAGAGCGCTGGCGAAGCTCATGTGATGTCAGTCAGCAATGGAACACACACACAATGGCACGGGCCAGTTCTTAAAGGGGATGGTTAATCTTGCTTTCCATCCACATCCTGCTCATTGCAGCCTTGAATCTCGGCCTGGGGAGACCTGCACATCAAATGTGCTGGAAAGAACAATGGAGAGTACCAGGCAAAGAGCTCAGAGTGCAGCCCCCATAGTCTCTGCTAAATCGATACAAGGAATGGCAAATCAAAATGAACCTGCAAAGTGCTGCTCAGTACCCAAAACTCCTTCACACAACGTTGAATCTCTCCAGAAGTCTCTCCCTCTCTCTCTCAGAATGCGTAGTTCAAAAATGGCACCAACAATAAAAGGCAGGAAGCGGTCACCTTTAAATAGCGCTCCCCCTTTCCCTACATGACTGCAGAACGCTCCCCTCAACCTGTCGTTGCTAGCGTCAGGCGGTAAGGCAGGGGGCGCCACTCAATATCCGCTCCGGGGCGATACCGGGGCGTTGCGCACTCGAGTGACGTCGCGATCTGCCGGCGCAGGAGATTGTGGCGGTAGTGTTTAGCGCCGCCGCAAAATGTCTAGTTAATTTCGCGAGCGGCGCAAACTTCGCCGCGCCTGGGCGCTAGATGCTTTGCGCCCCATTAGCGCCCTCTTAAGGCGCAAACGGGAGGCGCAACCAACTGAATTTTTCCCCCATTGTTTCCACAACCTTGTGAACTGCCATTCTTTAACACAGGAAAAACTGCATACTTCCTTTACTTCTTCGTGCACATTTTATCCAATGTATTATCTGCCATCAATTTTTACAACAACAACTTGTATTTATATAGCGTTTTTTAATATAGAAAAACATCCAAGGGAGCTGCACAGAAGCGTAATCAGACAGACATTGAGAGTGAGCCAAAGAAGGAGACATTAGGAAGGGTAACTAAAAAAAATGGTCAGAGCATCTAATCCCGCAGTTGACCTGTGAGTGCAGTATGGGATGATGTTGCAATGCTCAAAAATCCCTCTTTTATATGCAATCTCCCAGGAGTAGCTTGATAGCTCAGTATGCATAAGTAGTTACGGGCCAAGTTGGATGTTGCAGTAAGGCCAGCCATGTGCAGTGTGTTGCATGTATGTCCTGTATGGCAGTACCCATTCCAAAATGTTTATACCAAGGACTTTAACAAAACACAGGATCAAAATTTAAAGTAAGTTTTATGTTAACACTGCTCTCTGTCCCATCCCTCATTATTTGAAACAAACAATTGGATGATTGGAATCTATTAAAGACCATTGCCCCTCCTTCACAGCAATGGAATTTCTAATTAGTTATGACCTGGTAAAGTGATGCACTCCTCATCATGAATATAATGGTCTCCAATTTTTAGAAAACAACTAGTTATTGAAATTGATAAGGAAGAATGCTAACACTGATCTTACCACCTCATCAGTCTCTTTTCCTTCCTGTTCATTAATGCCTCAGTACACTACTATCTGTATGCACTCATAAATCCTTTTCCTGAGAGACATTTTAGTACTGTAAGCTGCACAAACTCTCATTTCATCTGACACAGTAATACCTATACTGCAACAGAAGAAATATGTTTGCAATTTGAACCACTGCAAATGTTAAATGTTGAGTTAAAATATAATGGAACACAATATTCATTTTTAATAAGATCAGTTTCTTATTTAGGTGTATGATCCTGTGTCTGCTCAACTGACATTATTTTATCTAAATCTCCAACTGTATTTATTCTTCAAGAGTTATTTGAAATTAAGAATAACTGAAATGGCTCATATTTGGATTTAATGTTCCCTCCCTCAAATTTGAATTCCATTATAAAAGAGGGTTAATAACACTGGCCAGAATTTTATCTTGGAGGCAGGTAGGGAGCGGGGTGGGGGGCTGGAATATGGACGGGAAACCCGGGAGATTGGGTTACCCTCAGGCCCTGCCGAATTTAACAGCAGGGCCTGATTTAAATTTTTTTTTTATCTGTTTCCCACCTGCAGCCAGCCAGATTGAGAGGCTGGCTGGCTATCATGAGGGTAGGCCTGGGGAGCAGAGAGGGAAAAGGCTGGGATCATCAGAGGGGGTCGGGGCCAGGGACCGTCGGAGGGGGTCGTGAGCCAAGATCCCACCCGACCCCAACCCACCTGGTTTTTTGGGTTAAAATTCCCCCCACTGTATACCAAACACAGCTTCCTGATTTTACTCCTGGTTGTTTCGAGTGGATATGTTGGTTCCCTCTATCACTACAGGCAGCTTGCCTTCCTGCTGTCACCAGTCATGATGTGTGAAATCAAGATTCAGTTGGGCTCTAACATCAAAGTAACAGGTATAAATGATTAAAGAAATAATTTATTTCATCTGGTGTATAGTGAGTCCTAGGTCTATCACTACGATAGTATGTTTTGCTATGAAATAAAGAAATCACTCTTGAAACATCAGTAAAATAATTATAATGTGACATACAACAGTTATTCATTGCAAGAATAAAATAAACATATAAAATACAATAGGAAGCTTTCATGTTCCATTCATTTTACAGATGTTGCTGCCCTGTTTCTCCATAGCTTATGTTGAACAATTTCATAATGCAATAATACTTGCGAAGGCAGTAGCAAGTAATTTTAACTCAGATTCACATACTACTGAAATAAGTAGAAAACAAATCAGTTTTGCCTATTCGGTATGGACGTCGTTATGTTTCCAAAAGGCAGTTCAGTCATAGAACCATAAACATTTACAGCAAAGAGGGAGGCCATTCAGCCCATTACATAAATGCCGACTCTGCTCGAGCAATTCAAAAATAATTTCACTGCCCACTCTCTCCCCATAGCCCTCTATCTTTCCTCTGCTTCATTTTGAAACTATATACCAGTAGTTGGTTCATAAATGTGAATTATATGTTACAGATGACCCAGAAAAACTACAGAGGCATCAGGTATCCTACAATAACTATTAAAAGTGCCTTAATTTCCATGTGTAATTGAGTATAGACAAAATTATGCACAATTCCTTTGTGTATTTTTATTTGAGCCCAAATTCCAGGGGCCAGGGAGGGTGGTGAAAAGGTGGATCTCCCACTGGGGGCCAGAACTTAGAGGTTTCTGCCCAATACAAAAGGCGCAAGAAACTCCAGGCTTCAACTCACCCTCCCCCACATCAAGAGGGCACATTCGGGGGCATTCTGAGGATACACCTGGGACTCCACCTATTACATCCCGGTACGGCCCAATTGAACTCTCAGCAGCTGAGAACTGGTTGAGGGTAAAGGCGCCAGGACTGCACCAGGAAAAGGTAATTGATCCTCTTTCTAAGCACGATCATTGGCTCCGAAAGAAGAATGTTAAAAAGATGGCATTATTTACTCTCTGTTCCTTCTTGGGCCTCCACCATTGGAGCGCTGCTCTGATTTCCTGGAACCTGTTGGGGGCAAGCATCTCTGATGTGCCTTTACAGGGGTAGGCTGCACATTCCTATTATGTAAATAACCCCTTTCCTGCAATTTGGGACAGGGTCTGTGTCCATGGATATGGGTGGCTGGGAGTTCCACTCCTCTGCACATCTGCCGGTGAAGAGGAACGTCTGTAATTTCAGGGCTGTAATAAACCATATTTATGCACAGGCAGAGAGTGTTTATCTACTGCACACTAAACTAAAATTAAAATTGAGCATATTTTATGAAGAAAAAAACATGATACCTATCACGCAGGTGGGGGTAAAAGCATCTCACTGAATAAAATTAAATTCAGTGCACAACATAATTTAAACTTGCATGTGGAAGTTTTCTTTTATTGTCTAGAATGTTTTGGAGGTGTTTGTCAACTTTTATGTTATTCAAGGGAAAGGGATGTCAACATCAAGCAGCCTAGGTTACGTACAGCTTTGACAAATGCAGACTGAAGTTCTCTTTAACCTGCTGCAAGAACATGTCTGATGCCTTAACCCATACATTCTACTGCACTTGTTTTTTTTCCATTTCCATCTTACAATTGGTGGGTGTTTTGCACACCCACTTATCAATTATGTGAGACTTGTCAAACTCAAGAAGGAACCCTACAGCTGGCATTGGGACAGGCAGAGACATTGGGGGTTATTTTGGGGAAAGGCTGAAAACAGGCGCTAAGTGGGTGCTGTGCTAATAAGACACACCTGTTTAAAAGTCTGGATTTAGCTCACAATTTTGGGGTTAATTGCCGATTGCCATGATTTAAACTTGCCTGGAGGCACTAAAACAGGGACCTGCAGGTTTAGCACTCAAGCGCTGATTAGTAGAAATTTTCCTGGGGCGGTAGTTAATGCCTCCACGTACACACTTCCACTGAAGGTGTGGAGTGCACTGGCTGAAGGAGCAGGACAATGGCACTTGTTGGAATGGCTCAGGGAGCGAGGGAGAGGGCTCATAGGTTCTCAGAGGCAGCACTGGAGGTCCAGGTAGAGGAGGGATGTCCTGTACCCACGGGTAGGGGAAGGAGGCCACAGAGGCAACTAATGCAGCAGATGTGGGAGGAGATTGCCGAGGAAGTCACAGCCAGCAGCACTGCCCCCAGGACATGGCTCCAGTGCCGCAAAAAATGTAATGATTTGACACGAGTTCTCAAGGTAAGAGCCCATCTCACAAATACACTTCTCAATAACTGCACCAGCATCACATCAACACATTGCATCCACCATCTTACTCCACACTGACATTCACACAATCCACACACATCTCATAGCTCTTCAACCATGTGAGGCATCACACACCCACAAACACACCTGCCAATATATTCATTCACAATCACCACTCTTTGTCTTACAGGACAAGATAGCACAAAACAGGCACCAGCAGGACCTGACGGGGGTAGGGGAAGCACAAATCCATGACATCACGCCCCTTGAGGAAGCAGTGCTGGCGGTAATCTGGAGGGGAGTGGCAGACGCTGTGGCTACAGACAGAGCAGGGGACATATCACCTAGAAGTATGTGGCCACTCCAGCTTCCTCACTTATCCACAACTATTCCTGATCCCTAATCCCCCAAACCTATCCTCACTCAAGCTCCATATGGTCTCATCACTCACATCCTCGTATAGTGGCCCCACACACTACTCCCCAACACTTCTAGCTTTATCATTGCAGGCTCCAGGAGCAAGATCCACCTCGCCCCTGGAGGAACTGGAAGAGGAGGAAGAGCCACCTTGCCCCGCAGCACCCCCCCCCCCCGCCCCCCAGATAAAGAGGAGGAGGAGAGTGAGGAAGAAGGCACTGCGTCAATCGCTACCACCATCGCAGGCACCAGATCAGAGACCAGCACCCCACATAACTTAGAGGCTAGGGTAAAATAGGGATCCTCACAGTGGCATGCACCGGGCACCAATGGGCAGCAGATACGTTAGGTGGAAGAGACACCACAGGTGGGGGCAAGGTCGCATACTAGTTCTGCTATGGAGGAGTCAGATGAGGACCTCGCAGGGCCAAGCTTCAGAAGACCGATGGGTTTGACAAACTAAATGCTTGGTGAAATGGACAGCCTGCCTGAAAGCTTACGGATTTTGGCTAGGTGGATGGAGGAGTCCGCCTCCAGCTTGGCCCGTGGCTTGACGCAGAGCCTGAAACCCATCCTCTCCAGCATGGAGAGGCTGGCCAATTCCATCCAGTGACCTGTGGAGCCCAACATCATGCAACGTCTGATGACTGAGGTCGCAGCTTCCACTGCAGTCTTAGCAGCTTCCATGGAACATCAAAGTACTGCAATGGAAGCGCAAACAGCTTCCATTGCACTATTAGTATCTTCCATTGAATGGCAAAGTGCTGCAAAGGAAGCTCAGGCAGCTGCCATGGTGGCTCTGGGCTCCTCAGTTGAAAGGGGTTTGCCGATTGTCTCAGCTGCCCAGAGCTCTGTCCTCCAGCAGACACCCTGAGGTAGTGGCGTGGGAATCATGGAGCAGGAACCGACTGGACTCTTTCCGGATGGCATCATTCCTACTCCCTCCTTCGCCACTCCACCATTGCCCTTCAGTTGCCTGTCAGCCAGGCAGCCCAGACTGCTCAAGCCCATGCTGAGATGGTGAAGTCTGAGGCAGGGCCATCACGGCCCACAGCCTCTCGAGGATGTCACAGGGGGTGATCTGAACTGCCCTCTTCAGATTCTCAGCAGCCATCCATCTCATATGCTGCAACCACTCGAGTTGCACTTTATAGAAGCACCAGAGTAGGCAAGAGCACTTATAGGATAGCCACTAAGGGTAAGCACCAGGGTGATTAGTTTAATATTCGTAAGTGCCGTTGGTTGTTGTAATGTTTTCATTGTTTGTTTTTAGTATAGATAAGGGATCGTTATGGTAATTGAGTAGTGGTGGAATTGGTGGTCTTTTTTATTATGTTCTTCATGGGGAAGGTGTTGAAAGGATTGAGTGCAGACGGTGGGACTTCTTGATGAATCCTCAGTCCTGGAAGGTAAGGCATGTGGCAACAGTGCTCCGAAGTCTGATGGTGGAGGATGTCTCGCAAAAGCGGTCTTCAATTAGATGGCGACGAGCGTCCAACCCAGATGCGTCTACCTGGAACCCTCTGGTGCCCCTCCTCCTCTTGTGGCTCTTGAGCTTGACCTTCTGGCACAATTGCTGGTGGTAATGGCTGGTCTCTCATGATCGCCAGATTGTGGAGCATGCAGCAAGTCAGCATGAATCTGGAGACCTTCTCAGCTGAGTACTGCAGGGCACCTCCTGATCGGTCAAGGTGTCAAAACCTCTTCTTAAGGACCCCAATGGTCCGCTCAATGCTATTCCTGGTGGCTGAGTGGATCTCATTGTATGAATGCTCAGCTGGTGCCTGGGGCTCTCTCAGGGGAGTCATGAGCCATGGCATCAGAGGGTATCCCTTGTCACCTAGTAGCCAACCATGCACATTGTATTGGGGCTCAAAGTTTTGTGGGACAGATTATTATAAACAGTCTCATTATAAAAGCATCATGGTAGCTCCCTGGATAGCAGGCATTCACCTGCATGATGCACTGCCTGTGGTTGCACACGAGCTGCACACTGAGGGAATGGAATCCCTTCCTGTTCCTGAACACCTCTGAGTTTAAATGATGGGCTCGCATGGCCACGTGTGCAATCAATGGCTCCCTGGACCATGGGGAATCACGCAATCCTGTCAAATCCGAGATCCCTCTGCATCTGGTCCTCTCTGGCAATGGGGAATGATATATAGTCATTCCTCAGAGCGTATAGAGCCTCAGCGACCTCCTTTATGCAGAAGTGCACAGAGGATTGTGATATGTGGCTGATATCACCTGTGGCAGCCTGGAAGGTTCCAGTAGCATAAAAATTAAGTGCTACTGTGACCTTGACTGCTACAGGCAATGCAGTCCTGGCTGAGAGGTCTGTGTCTTACTTCAACGAGGCCACAGATCTCTGTGATGACCTCCTTGGTAAAGCGCAGCCTCCTCATTGCATTGGTCTTGGGTCATGTGAATGTAGGAGTAGTGCTCTCTGGAGACCCGAGGTGGATGGTGCCTCCTGCTGAGAGCCCTACCCACCCTCTCTCCTTCAGCAGCTGGTGCTGCTTTGCCTGGCCTCAGCTCCTCCTCCCATTCCTCCTCAAGACCAAGGGGGACTCCAAGCAAGATCCCCATGACCAAGCACTCCCTTTCTCCTGGTGACTCCCATAAAGTCACCAATATCATACAGTGGCAATGCACTAACTCTTTTTAGGTGAAGTCCTCAGAGAATTTCCAGAAATAATGTTGATAGAGTGTTGGTGAAGTCTTGACAAAGTGTCCCAGAAAGTCTCCCAATGTGCATCAAATGTCCTCTTCAAACACAGTGCAGTCAGTCGATCTCAATCAGCAAGTGAACAGTGAAAGCTGACCATGGCTTTAAGTAGCACTCACAAACCTCACCAACGACTTATTTTACTCCTGTTCAGCTGGTCGCTGTTAGGAGAGGTTATTAATTGCAGCGCTAGCCAGCAAAATGACGTGCAGACTCTTTACTGAGCGATAGGGGCCAATTTAGTTGGTGATCAGAGGCTTAATCATCCTTGGGGTGGCCGGTCTTAGCGCACGCTTAAACTCCTTTACCAAGATGGCGCCTTGCGCTAATGGCGGGCTATCCAGGCGCTGCAGCTCAAGACCCCATCTTGGCCACCTCGGAGGCTCTTTAGCACCTAAACTAGCGGCGCTACAAGGAAAATAGCCCTCATTTACTTTCATTACTATGAGCAGGATTCAAACTCAAATCCCAGGAGCAGGACAATGTACCCCATACAATTCCCTAGTATTCTAAATGTAGTGAAATTACACCACACAAAGTTATTTCATCATCACATTAACATTAGGCAATCAGCTCCATATGTTACTACTAAACAGTTATCAATCTTGAAACAATTTTTTTTCTAATTTTTTGAAGCAATCGCTAATATTTAGTATATAAACTTTAAATATATACGGATGTGTACATCCTAAAAATGTAAATTACTCAACCTTGTATGTAGTAGGCACCATTCTTCAAATAAAGGTTATATTCCAAATAATAGAAAGTACATGAAATAACTGGTAACAATCAGAGGGCTATTTGCCACTTTAAGAGACTTTACAGGGAATTTTAACCCAACACAACAGGTGGGAGAGGGACAGGGGGTTAAAAATTCAGAAGTGGGAAACCCAACCCCAACCTGCCTCCAATGCGCCCACATCTGGTTGTAACGGAGGGGACGCTAGTTGGGGGGATGAGTGACTCACCGGCTCTCCAGAGGCAGGCCCGTCAATTAAATATTTTAATGAGGTTGTGTGCCTCAGATTTTAGAACAGTTTTAAATTTAATGGCTGGGGGCTGGGTTTCCTAGGGGTCGGGAAGGAGGGAACGGGCAGCTCCATCAGGCAAGTGCTTTTCCAGCACTGCTTGTGGGCCAGGAGAAACAGGAGAGCTGCCCAGCCCCACCAGGCTAACCTGCTTCCCTCCCCGCGATCGGACCCCGCCTCACCACAATCGGACCCCTCCGCCCCGATCACACCGCTCGCCCCGATGCCCTCTCCACCCCACCCACCCCCTCCAATCTCCTCCAGGCCTGCAATTTCCTCCCAGCCCGCGATCTCTTCTCCGCTCCACCCCCACCCCGATGTCCTCCCTGGCCCTCCACGATGTCCCCCCCAGCCCACGATCTCTGCCCCACTCCTCTCCACTCCCCGGCTATTGCCTGGTGCCACAGGCCTTCCTGCCCGGCGGCCAGCCAGCCTCTCAATATGGCCGGCTAGCAACCAGGGAAAGGTAGTTAAAAAAGTTGATGAAACCCGCATTTCTGGGTTTCCCAGCTATTATATCTCTCCCCCATGTTCCCTCCTGCCTCACCATAAATATCAGGGCCTTTGACTAGAATTCACACGCTTTGTTTAACTTAATTCTTTAAAAAGAATGCCCTCTCAGGCAGCCATCTTCAGTTCTTCAGCCAGCTCAGCAGGCTTTAGTGATGAGACTGTTTAGTCCTATTGTCTTTATGACACATACGAAGGATAGGAAAATATCCTTGACACAAATCTGAAAAATAATCTACAATTTAAATGTTAACAAAATACACTATTTTATGTATTAATCTGTTTACTGCTGTTCTAAGGACAAACAATATTTTTTTTAAACTGAGGACAAGGGTATGATGATAGCTATAAATAAATAGTTTAACCATTCTCAATGTTACAAATTTGGAGCCTTGAACACTACAACGGGATTATGCTCGTACAGATTAGTGTCACCCAGCAGATTAATCCATACTGAAGGGAGGGAGGAATTCTAGTACACGAACTTCAGTCAAAGAATGGTGCCTTACATGGGATGGTGACGACTTTACCTTTTTTTTCTTTATTCATTACACTTAATGTGCCAAGTTAACTCTCCCACCGTAAAAACTGACAGGGAATCGGTCGGCCTTATCTGTCTGATCTCGAGCAGAGGTTAGGATAGTTATGTCAAAATTAATTTTCCTCAGCAGTTGAATCAAACAGATTACTACAGATTACAAAAAGTAGCAGCACTAGAGCTATCTATTTTTTTTATTCGTTTATGGGATCAGGGCGTCACTGGCAATGCCAGCATTTATTGCCCATCCCTAGTTGCCCTTGATAAGGTGGTGGTGAGCCGCCTTCTTGAACCGCTGCAGTCCGTGTGGTGATGGTACTCCCACAGTGCTGTTAGGTAGGGAGTTCCAGGATTTTGACCCAGCGACGATGAAGGATCGGCGATATACTTCTAAGTCAGGGTGGTGTGTGACTTGAAGGGGAACTTGGAGGTGGTGGTGTTCCCATGCGCCTGCTGCCCTTGTCCTTCAAGGTGGAAGAGGTCGCGGGTTTGGGAGGTGCTGCCGAAGAAGCCTTGGTGAGTTGCTGCAGTGCATCTTGTAGATGGTACACACTGCAGCCACGGTACGCCGGTGGTGGAGGGAGTGAAGCTTCTTGGCTGAAGCTATCCCAAAAAGAAAGTACCGCTCATATGGAATGGCCTACGGGAACGGTAGCATAGTGGTATTGTCACTGGGCTAGTAATCCAGAGGCCTGGACTAACGATCCAGAGACGTGAGTTCAAATGCCACCACGGCAGCTTGGGAATTCAAATTCAGTTAATTAATTAAAATCTGGAATAAAAAGCTAATGGTAACCTAGAAACTATCGGATTGTCGTAAAAACCCATCTGGTTCACTAATATCCTTTAGGGAAGGAAATCTGCCATCCTTACCTGATGTGACTCCAGACCCACAGCAATGAGGTTGACTCTTAACTGCCCCTCTGAAATGGCCTAGCAAGCCACTCAGTTGTAACAAACCACTACAAAACACAATAATATGAAGCCAGACAGACCACCCGGCACCGGCTACAGACACGGCAACAGCACACCAGTCGACCCTGCAAAGTCCTCCTCACCAACATCTGGTGACTTGTGCCAAAATTGGGAGAGCTGTCCCACAGACTAGTCAAGCAACAGCCTGACATAGTCATACTCACAGAATCATACCCAATGTCCCAAACTCCTCCATCACCATCCCTGGGTATGTCCTATCCCATCGGCAGGACAGACCCACAGTGATATACAGTCGGGAAGGAGTGGCCTTGGGAGTCCTCAACATTGCCTCTGGATCCCATGAAGTCTCATGGCTTCAGGTCAGGCATGAGCAAGGAAACCTCCTGCTGATTACCACTCTGTACTCCATGTTGAACACCACATGGTAGAAGCATTAAGAATAGCAAGGGCACAGAATGTACTCTGGGTGGGAGACTTCAATGTCCATCACCAACAGTGGCTCGGTAGCACCACTATTGACCGAGCTGGCCGAGTCCTTAAGGACAGAGCTGCCAGTCTGGGCCTGCGACAGGTGGTGAGAGAACCAACATGAGGAAAAACCTATTTGTTTCAAGTGCCTATCCAAGTACTTTTTAAATGTGATGAGGGTCTCTACCACCCTTTCAGACAGCGAGTTCCAGACCCCCACCGCCCTCTGGGTGAAAAAAATTCTCCTCAAATCCCCTCTAAACCTCCGACCAATTATTTTAAATCTATGCCCCGGTTATTGACCCTTCTGCGAAGGGAAATTGGTCCTTCCTATCCACTCTATCTAGGCCCCTCATAATTTTTAGACACCTCAATTAGGTCTCCCCTCAGCCTCCTCTGTTCCAAAGAAAACAATCCCAGCCTATCCAATCTTTCCTCATAGCTAAAATTCCCCAGCCCAGGCAATAAAGAAAGAAAGACTTGCATTTATATAGCGCCTTTCACGACCACCGGACGTCTCAAAGCGCTTTACAGTCAATTAAATACTTTTTGAAGTGGAGTCACTGTTGTAATGTGGGAAACACGGCAGCCAATTTGCGCACAGCAAGCTCCCACAAACAGCAATGTGATAATGACCAGATAATCTGTTTTAGTGATGTTGGTTGAGGGATAAAGGCCAGGACACCAGAGATAACTCCCCTGCTCTTCTTCGAAATAGTGCCATGGGATCTTTTACGTCCACCTGAGAGAGCAGACGGGGCCTTGGTTTAATGTCTCATCCGAAAGACGGCACCTCCGACAGTGCAGCACTCCCTCAGCACTGCACTGGAGTGACAGCCTAGCTTTATGTGCTCAAGTCCCTGGAGTGGGACTTGAACCCACAACCTGCTGACTCAGAGGCGAGTGTGCTACCCACTGAGCCACAGCTGACACATATCCTTCCTGTGATCACATCCTTCCTGTAATGTGGTGACCAGAACTGCACGCAGTATCCTAGCTGCGGCCTAACTAGTGTTTTATACAGTTCAAGCATAACCTCCCTGTTCTTATGTTCTATGATGCGGAGATGCCGGTGTTGGACTGGGGTGGACAAAATTGAGAGGTCGCACAACACCAGGTTATAGTCCAACAGTTTTATTTGAAATCACAAGCTTTCGGAGCTATCGATCGCTACTTCACCTGAGGAAGGGGCGATCGATAACTCCGAAAGCTTGTGATTTCAAATAAAACTGTTGGACTATAACCTTATGTTCTATGCCTCGGCTAATAAAGGCAAATATCCCGTATGCCTTCTTACCACCTTATCTACCTGTCCTGCTACCTTCAGGGATCTGTGGACATGCACTCCAAGGTCCCACTGATCTTCTGCACTTCTCAGTGTCCTACCATTTATAGTGTATTCCCTTGCCTTGTTAGCCCTCCCCAAATGTGTTACCTCACACTTCTCCAGATTGAATTCCATTTGCCACTGTTCTGCCCACCTAACCAGTCCATTGATATCTTCTGACAGTCTGCAGCTTCTTCATTATCAACCACATGGCCAATTTTTGTATCATCTGCAAACTTCTTAATCATACTTCCTTCATTTAAGTCCAAATCATTGATATATATATTGGAACAAGTGCATAAAAGGAATGAGGTCCCATTCTCTGTAGGTGGTCACCTTCTGTCACACTGAATGAGTCAGAATGCCTGTCAGGAGGTGGCAAACAAGTTCAGCATTGTTCTGAGCACCTGGCTGCAGTGCTGGAAAAAGATTAATGAAGTTTCAATGTACCCCCCCCCCCGCAAAATTATACATTAATGCGAAGTATCAATTATGAAGTCCATGAGCAGTACCCTCCCACCCATATTATTACGCTACCTTGAAAGCTTCCCACATTTGCCAGTTTTGTCGTGGAGAAGAGTTTGCTGCAGCTCACTTTTGTATTAGCAGATTCTTGCCTGACATCCTGAACTGCTGTTTTCCCAGGCAACTTCTGTAATAGCCTGATGCTTATTCCTATAATGATATCCACTATGGGTAGGAGGATGATATGACTGTCCTTCTGCCAATAAAAAAAATTCAATTCCTTCTATTGTTTTTGAAAGACAAAACTGCATATAAGACAGACAGAAACCATACGGGAGGAAGACTCCCAACCTTTATCTCTTTATACCTGTTGAGGAGGCAGCTCAAGACACCTAATGCATTGAGAATATGGAGGAAGTATAGAATGGGGATGCAGGAGATCGGACCCCAGTTTTGGTTTGTGCTCAAAATTTACTGCTCTCTCTTTCGTAACCTATTCATTAACTCACTCAAGTCTTCACTTACTGGAACCAAAGAGGACAGTGAAGATCGATCTCGTTTCAGTTATTCTGCGGAAAGTAAACTAAGTTGCTATCAAAGTTGCACTACAACACTTGTTTTTCTTTTTTTGAAGAATGGAACATGAAGCAGAATTGGAGCCAGGGAGTTGCTGCTGCAGGAAAGCACCTCTGAATAATCACTGTCACTCTCTGTATCTCTGCAAAGCCCCAGATTAGGAACATTACCCTGCGGGTTTGCCAGTGAATTTGAGGAGAGTGCACTGAATGCCAAACAAAGCACAAATGAGAAGAAGCAGATGAAGATGAACAGAAACCAGATGTCACATCCATTCTCTGCTGATGAGGTATAGATGTTAACCTCAGGGACCTTGCTTTTAAAAGAAGGATGCTTCCTAAGCTGCAGTCATTAAAGTGTGTGCCTCAGACCTTTCAGCTCATCTGCTGCTGTGGAGGATACACAACCCACATGTGTGGTGTTCTGATGCATGGGATAGAATTTTTGAAGTCCACCATGGAGCACGGGGCAACTCCAGAGTCAGCTATAGCAGAACTCCCCTCCCCTCATGACAGAGCCTGTAATGCCGTTCATAGCATCTCTTAAGAATGCTTATGCTGTTGCTATGGGTTCTTCTGTCTCATCCTCCTTGAAAATGGATGGCTCAGATTTTCCTGTCAAAATAACAGTGAGGAAAATGGCGCTCACCTTTATTTCTGCACAAATGGTACAGCGACTTCAGGCAAGGGGCAGATGCGCGGTTAAATGTGGAAATCCAGAAGTTACTGTCTGAGTTGCGCCACTCCGCCATTAGCTTCGTGAGAATGGCATCTTGCTGTCTGCCGTACCATTGAAATGCATTGAATGGCGTGAAGTTGCTGTATTTGCACTGTAGGTACGATCTAAACTAGCCACAGAAAGTTAAGTCTTGTCCATTCCAGTCTAAATACCCTCTTAATGACATGCTAAGTGTTAAGTACTGCCAATCAACCTTTCTGGCGCTGAAAATTAACTATTACAAGTGTGGATTCTCATTCCTGCAAGTTTTAATTATTTTTGGAGATTTTAAAAATGTCAAAATTAAATTTTGTTTTTACTTTTCCTTGGTATTTCTTTTTTCTTTCTCTACATTAAATCTTTCTTTCCCTCTCTTTATTTGCCTTTCTGTGCCTGATTTGACATTGAATTCACCCACTCTAATTTACACTTCCTTCTCAGTCCCTGCTCTGTTAATTTCACAATCCTTCAATCTGATTGGTTAAGGCGATACACAGTTGCCTACCCTGTTCCCTCAGGTCCCAGAAGCCCTGTTCCCCTCTCTGCGATGTTATCAGCTCGCACTTTCAGCAACTTGCCACGCCTAAACTTCCAAAGACACGTGTAAATAACGGCAGATGCCAATAGATGCCCAGCTACAGCAACATTTTGACCATTGAAACAACCATTAAAAGGGGCTTCAATAATCACAGTGCTCTCATTGGGTCTGTTTTCATACAGATCAGTGGATGTGTTAAGACATTGTCCATTGGAAGAGTAGGTGTGGAAAGGGCATGGTTGATGTTGCTGTCCTCATGGATGATAACACATCTACACTCTTTCGCCAAGCTTATTCAATGATTGCATATGTGGCAGAATGTGTACAAGGCCAGTCTGCCTTCATCACCGCCAATGGTACGGGCTGCAGCTGGGCTAAATCAGGCCTTGATCATAGAGATTGATGGCACCACCTTCTCAAGAGCCTTTACCACAACACAGCAGCAAGCCACCTCCCTTGCTTCAACCACTTGGGATATCACAGTGAAGAAGGACTATATTAAATAAAAGAACACATCAGACACACAGCAAGGGCGGGAACAGAGTTGCAAACACTGTACCCACAAATCCCATTTTGGGAAATAAAATTTGGTGGTACTTCAAGTACATTGTGTCCAGATAATGTTCTCGTAATGGTACTGAACACTATACTGTCAGGTAAAAGAAACTGTATACTTGGCAATCAGATGTAGTTACTAAATCTGTAGGTGATGCCACTTTTATTGATTGAACAGTAACAATGTCAGGAGGGCTGTTCATGCAAGAAGTCTAAGGTCTTGTGATGTGAAGGACTCCTGAAACAGATCCTGACTGGACACCTGTGGGTCACCAATGACATTAAAAAAATGTATTCATTTATTTTTGCAATGTGGGCGTCGCCCATCCTCAGTTGCCCTTGAGAAGGTGGTGGTGAGCCGCCTTCTTGAACCGCTTCAGTCTGTGTAGCAAAGGTACTCCCACAATGCTGTTAGGTAGGAAGTTCCAGGACTTTGACCCAGCGACAATGAAGGAACGGTGATATATATCCAAGTCAGGATGATGTGTGACTTGGAGGGGAACTTGGAGATAATGATGTTCCCTTCTGCCTGCTGCCCTTCTTCTAAGTGGTAGAGGTCCCAGGTTTGGGAAGTGCTATCAAAGAAGACTAGGCAAGTTGCTGCAGTGCATTTTGTCGATGGTACACACTGCAGCAACGGTGCACTGGTGGCAGAGGGAGTGAACTTTTGGGTGGATGCATGCCGATCAAGCGGGCTGCTTAGTCCTGGATGGTGTCGAGCTTCCTGAGTGTTGTTGGAGCTGCACTCATCCAGACAAATGGAGAATATTCCATCGCACTCCTGACTTGTGCCTTGTAGGTGGTGGAAAGGCTTCAATTTAAAATAAAGACTAACATTTATATAGCGGCTTTCACGAACACCAGATGTCCCAAAGCGCTCTAAAGCACAAAGTTCAAACACGAGTTATATGTCACTAGTCTATCAATAACTTTGCTACTCTTCACTGCAATATCCTGGTGAAAATTTAGAGGGGCAAGCCCAATAAATCATGTTTTACTGGTCAAATTGAGGAACTGACTATCTCTGGAAGAACATTAGTTGTTTCTGTGTTTTATCAAGTAGTCTTTCGAAAGAAGCAGTGGACCGATCTATTTTTTTAAAAATCAGACATTTCCGGGGGTGGGGGTGTTTGAAATCCCTGAAGACCACACCGCCATCAAAATCAGAATTCTCAACCTCATTTGCAAATCCCTCTCTGGCGCAACCCCATCGTATTATTGCATCTTCTCCAACCCTAAACCCATACTGCGCTCTTTGGTCCTCCAACTTCGGCCTCCTGTGCATCTCTCTCTCCTTTTTCTCCAGGTGGAACCTTCAGTTGTGCTCTTGGGAATTCTTTCCCAAAACTCCTCTGCCTTGCTACTTCTCTTCCTGCTTTCAAAAGCTTCTTTTCAACCGTCATTTATCTCGCCTTACTCTTCTACAACTGCTTGGTATCCATTTTTCCTCTGTGGTGCTTCTTGGGAATGTTTTCTACACTGAAAGTACAGTATAAATGTACGTTGTCATTACCCACACAGCTTTACTTTGTAAGATTGCAAATTCTTCCGATGCAGCTTGTTGGCTTGGTAATCACATTTTTACATGCTGTGTCAAATAAGCACTGAAAATGTTCATAGAAGAGGGGGCATCATCAAGAAAGTACAGCCTGAATGTGCCAAATTTCAATATTGATGCAAAAAATTGCACATGGTGTGGTATTAGTTGAGAACAATTCTCACAGTGAAGCAGATGCAGAATGACTTATATGTTAGTAGCAACAGAAAAAAGAATTTAAAAAAACAATCACGTTATTTGAATCTAAAATTCTGTTAAGGGGACAGCCACCCAAGATTTTCCCAGTTGATTTGACTAGTGGCAGTCATCTTGGATTTAATCAAATCATTTACCATTTACAAAAAAAAGAGGAATTATTGAAAGCCATAAAAAGTTTTATGATGGTTGGAAAGAACTTCTCAAGAACAATGCAGCCACAAAAATGACATTGCCTTTGACAAGTATCTTGAGCTTTACTTCATTATATTCTATTTTGAGAAGGTACAAGATTTTGATGGTAAAACAAAAATCACATATAAAAGTTGCTTATGACGTAAGTTCACACAAACTTTAGGTGCTAATGGTGATCCTCTTGAACTTTACCCATCTATCCTGTTTATAAAAAGAACCACAAGATTTTAGTCATTGAGACTCACAAACAGAATTTAATTAAGATCACTGAATTATCTGAGATATTGCCTTCAGATCAATCATTTTGACAGAGCAAGTTAATCTAAGTCCCAGGGAGTTAAAAGTATTACATATTTCTCTGCACGTAGTAAATTCTCAACTGGCAGTACCATAGTCGATCCTTTATTTATGCAGGTTCAGCTGATACTAATGAGGTGTTATAACTGAAGGTTACAACTATTCACATAGGCTGTGTGATCACATAAATAACATAAAAGCGTAACATAATGGCAGTTTTATGCTGAACCAAATGTACATTAGCTCATGGTAGAATACACACTTGTAAATATAAAATTCAGAACAGCATGTCGAAGACTAAGTTACAGAAACTACTAGCGAGCCTAGGAGAGGGCACCACGAGGTCAAATTGCAAATGTATTGGGCCAGAAATTCGGCTGTTGTCGGGTGAGTACGCGCTGTGTACTCACCCGCAAGGCCACCTGAAGTGCCGGTTTCCTGCATGCACTGCGCATGCGCGGGAAACCGGAACTTCCGTTCCCCTGAAGGGAGGGGTTCAGAAGTCGAACACGTGCGCGGGAGAGGCTGCGCGCACGCAGCGAACTTCAGGTTTTTTTTCAGGTTTCTCTGGGAAGGTAAGTATGAAGAAGCTGCACTTTTAAAAAGGAGGCACAAGGCCTGTTTTTAACAAGGTAAGTGGTTAATTAATTACAATTAAAAAAATTTTTCAACAGGTTTATCTTTTTTAGATACTTTAAAGAAAGGTAAGTTTATTTTTAGCACCGTTAAAAAGTATAATTAATTTTTTCAAAAATTTAAATTTTTGTTTAAAGTAGTTAATTTATGTAACTTATAGTTATTTTAAAAATGTGATGTTTTTTAAAAAAATGTATTTGAAGTTAAAGTGTGGTTTTGGGGCCGATCTCTATTCATAGATTTGACAGGTCTTCCTGTCAAATCTATGAATGAAAATGCCCTGCTAGGATGGGCTCTCCATGGCTCACGTGATCCCAGGGGACGCTTCGAACTAACTGCGCCCCTGGGATACGCAAGCACTGCACACCAGCAGCTGCAGGAGGCCCAGGACCCGAAGTACTCGTGGGCCCAAAGCACAACTGCAGGCGCGGTAGGCAAGTACACGTGTGATGCTTGCACCCGCAGGAAGCCGGAAAGCCGAATTTCTGGCCCATTGTCAGGGGAATGCCAGAGTTAGAAACATAGAAACTAGGAGCAGGAGTAGGCCATTCGGCCTGTCGAGCCTGCTCCACCATTCAATACGATCATGGCTGATCATCCAAATCCAGCACCCTGTCCCTGCCCCCTCACACAGAATCCCCATCAAGCCTGCACCGACACATATCCCACCCTATCCCCGTAACCCGACGTATTTAATTCCCCCTAACATATCCCATCCTATCCCCATAACCCCACATATTTAATCCCCCCCTAACACTAAGGGTCAATTTATCATAGCCAAATCAACCTAACCCGCACATTTTTGGACTGTGGGAGGAAACCGGAGCACCCGGAGGAAACCCACGCAGACACGGGGAGAATGTGCAAACTCCACACAGACAGTCACCCGAGGCCAGATTCGAACCCGGGTCCCTGGCGCTGTGAGGCACCAGTGCTAACCACTATGCCACCGTGTTGCACCGAGTTGGATAACAAAGCACTGCCAATAGCTGCAACTTAGCATCACAGACTTACTGACCAACCACTATATCTGCTGTATCTTTCCATTCATTTACATAATTTAAATCTTAATTTTCTCCATTTGTACAGGTATATATGCAATTCTATTTAAAACATTCATTTTGTTGTGAAACAAGTAACTCTACAAGTGCTAACTTCATTATCATAAAAATAAACCACTAAATGGCAACATGCTGCTAGAGCTGAACGCCAAATGAAGGTGATAGATATCAAGACTAAAGAAGGAACAGTAAGCCAAAAACATATGACAGTTATCTCATACGAACGTGCGAACAATGACGGATAGGTAAAGACCTTCTGGTCCATCCATCCTGTCCCACACAATTGCGATACCTTGTGTATCACAATAGATACACGTCCCACTCCACCCGAAACCATGTGATCTATTGGGAGAGGCAAAAAAAGATAAAAACCCAGGCCAATTTGAGGGAAAAAAATCTGGGAAATTCCTCTCCGACCCATCTAGGCGATTGAAACTAGTCCAGGAGATCACTCTGGCCTTGAATTCCCTGCAGTACCTGCCTTCTGTAAGAGGTGATCTCTGCCCCAGCCAGAAAACAGGTCCAGCTCTTGCTTGAAGGAATTCAGCGAGTCCGCGTCCACCACACGAGACAGCAGCCTATTCCAGAGGTCCTCTGTTCTCTGGGAAAAGAACCATCTCCTGACATCCAACCTAGATCTAGGCTTATACAACTTAAAATTGTGACCTCTGGTCCTGCCTAACCTATTTAATTGGAACAAACTGTCAGCTGGAACACAATCTATTCCCTTCATTATCTTATAAACCTCAATCACCTCTAAGTCTACGTTTCTTTAAATTGTAGAGTCCCAACTCTTTCAGCCTATCTTGATAACTAAGATGCTTTATACTGGGAATTAGTCTAGTGGCCCTCCTCGACACCCTTTCCAAAGCCAAAATATCACCCACCATGTGCGGAGACCAAAACTGGACATCGTATTCCAAGTGAAGCCTGACCAAAGTCATGTACATCATGAGTGATGCTAGTAATCTTTGTTAAGATCATCTTTTTCCAAGAACATTTGGCAGAATAACAGTACTGCAGCAGTATTACAACTGGGCTATGATTTATTTTCAACTATCAGGGTTTAAATAAACTTAGCATTTCATACTGGGCATTGTAAATAAGTCTGAAAGACAACATTTCCAATACGCTAGCTGGCACCAACAGTAGTTGCACATCACACCTAATTTTTTATGTTACAAATATTGGAAATAAAGCAAAATTCCATACTCGCAGTTAGAATATTTTTAGGAATGAGCATGCAGATTTATTTAGACACTAGTTTCAAAACTCCAAAATTCAAGACCTTGTGAACTCAAGACTGGTGAAATCTGAAACTAAAATTAATAATGCTATCAGAGTATCAGGAACAATAACGCATATACTTGCCACCACTAGACCAGCAGGAATTTGGGGGTGGAATTTCCTGTGTATTTGTACCCAGAGCCACGAATAATCAAGGCATATAGCAAATAATTAAGGCGTCAAGCAAACACGGGCGCAAGTGTGTTACGCACGTAATTACGCTATGCCCGATCCTCCTTGATCTTTTACGCCCATCTATCAATCCTCACGTCCAAATATACCTCGGCTCAGTATAATGGCTTCACCCCCATGCTAAATAGCCATACAGGTGAATTTCCTGCAATCACACTGGCTCAAAATGGGTGTAAAATTAAGCCCGAAATTTTAGGTGCAGCAGGAAGCAAATTCATTTTTCTGGTGTTTTATTGTTTTTTAAATTTATCTTCACTGGGACCTGCATTGTATTTTCTGTTTCCTTGAATGCATTTTTATGGCTTCAGTATGAGTCACATTTAAAGCTGAAAAGCTTTTACGGTTGCATGCTCTTAACCATGCTGTGCCTAATGTGCATGAATAATAGTTAGATGGCGTGAAGCTTTAATTTTCACACTAAAAGAAGGAACATATGGTGTGAGGCCCACACTTTCCTCAGGTCCCAATTGTTTGCACTGATTTCCATTTGTTTTTATGCTGAATTTTATGCTCCAGTGTTTGCTAATGAGATTGGCGGAAAATTTTGGTGTAAATTAATTTTGGCAAAATGGGCGCACAAATGAGCATAATTTCGGGTGTAACTTCCCAATGAAATCCCCCACAGGAAATTACACCCCTTGATGAATATTCCTCATGAAAACATGGCTGCACCCCTTCCCCCACTAGATAGAAAGGCACCAGGTACACATTTACCATTACACTGCCAGAGAACGTGGAACCAACCATTAAATCCTACAAGACAGAGAAGGTCAAGATTTATAAATGAAGAAACAGAAATTCTCTTTTTAAAATAGTCTACTGCCTACCTTTGTTGCCCTGTCTCCAAGCTGTCACAGATAACCTAGTGCCACCAAAATGAAAACAAACTAATGATGGAACAGAATAAAAAGCCATACTTTTTGAAAAGATAGGTGTATCCCAATCCAAAGTGGACATTTTGCTTAACCGTGGTATTTACGAATAAACAAAAATCATACAATTGGGTTACTTTGGGTTCTCAGTCCAATTCTAACCTCAGCCATTTTTGGATTTTTTTTCACGTAACAATACGCTCACACTTAACACTTTAGGCACACAGACTGAGTACAACATCTTCATGGTCTAAAGCATCTTACAGCTGTACCATCATGAACAGTGAGAATGTTATTTGTCAAATCAAAAAATATTGAGTTTACAGTTAAATGTGCTAATTTATGAACACTGGTCTCCAATTTACAAACTCACACAATGAACATCGTCAGCTTCATGCTTTCTGGCTGCTACATACATCCAAAATCAACAAGATGGGATGTTAAAAAAACAAACTTTTAGGTTTCTTCATACAGGTCCATTAATATCAACACATTGATAACTATTTTGGAGGTAATAGTTTTAACATGTTAATTAAACATATAGCAATTTAATTAATAGTTTTATAAACATACTGAATTATGACTTACTGAACCCAAAATATAGATCCTTAAATATATATTTCTTTAAATCGTACCTTAACTTTTTTTTTAAATGTTTATTTGTGAATAAAGGACATTGTTTTATTAATTATTTAATAAATGAATAAATTACATTGGAAAATGATTGTAAGGGTGCTATATGAAATTAATGAGTGCAATCTTAGCTCAGTTCCTGGTGGGCATAGTTCCACAGTGAAAAATGTCCTCAATTTGGTACCGATGGCAATGAATTGTAAGTTTCATTTGAAGATCCACAGCATGGCTGGTATGGGAAATGAAAATTAGTGTACAAAGTGGTGCTCATTTAATGCTGAACTTAAGTTAAAGTATATTACTGAAGCAGAGCTGAAGAAACTTTACTATGAACCTAACTATGTTTACCTGACATTGGGTGCCTGAAGTAGGACAGTCTTCAATTCCCCAGCACGAACATCCCTCACCTTAATGAACATAAATTTCATCAAAAAAGATTAACTGATAAAATCAAATCCAATGTAGGTGTTGCAGGAAAAAGTGCATACAAAACCATGTTCAATTACTGCAATGCAAAATTTTATGGCTGCAAACTAGTCTGTAACGTCAAACCCCAATTCATTCTAATAGATTCCCTGTTGTTCTTCCCAAAACACAGCAAGGGCCAGTCACCCGTTAAACACCTCTCCTGATTTGTGTGTAGATGACTGGTTGTGGTAGACACATGCCTTCAGACCAGGGGTGGGCAAAATACGGCCCTCCTGTTCATTCTATCCGGAGCTGGAGTTCGAGCTGCACAGTCGTCTGAGTCTTGTGAGGCGGGGGGCCAAGGAGAGCTCTGGGAGTAGGCTGCGACCCTGAACCGGGACAATTAAAAAGAAATAAAACTGCCGGGCCTGCTGCTATCTGCTTCCCTTTTGTGTCTCGGAGCCGGCCTAATGGCTGTCTGCGGCTCTCTCCCGCTCTGGCTCTGTGAACCACTTTTCCAAAGCCCGCCAAATCCGCCGCTCATTGCTGGCTGGAAGGGGCGCTGCTGCACGTGCTCACTGGACGCTTCTCCTCCGTCGAGTCATGGCTGCTCATCTCGACGACTCTTAGTTTTACCGAAGAAAGAGACCAGCGCTGCGACTTTCCTCTCCAAAACAGGTAAGGATTTACTATATGTACATACAATCCTCTTGACAAATTAATCCAATGAAATAGTAAACTGCAAAAAATTCTATATCTTACGTCAGTTGCACAAAAACACCTTGCATCACATCTGCATTAACCACCTTGTCTTTAAACGCTGCACATGGAAGGCATTAATTGGCAAATATGAGTAATCAGTTCTTTTTCAAACATGAATAAAATTACATTTTATAGTCAGTTTAAGTTTTAAATATTATAATGTAAATCTACAAATAAGACACACTCAGAATCACTAGGACATTCAGCCTGCACTCTGATTACTATCACATATAATGCTAGTTCTATTACTGCAGGAGATTTTAAAATATATCATTATAGGAATACACTTTCAAAGAATATTATTTTCCAATATTACTAATTACATATACAATACTATATAGATGGCAAAAAGAATGGTTTGCACCACTCCCGGTACCCAGAGTACGACAGCAGGGGAGTTCTCATCGCCGTCTTAGACACGGGAGTGGATCCCAAAGCACAAAGACTCCAAGGTAATTGCATGAGATTGCAGTTCAGACCTTGCGAAGCCTCGGGTTCCCGTATTCAGCACACTCAATAGAGAACACCTCTCGCGTCGGAAGCCCTGCAGACTTGAGCTACATCGACTTTTAGGACAACATGTAATCAATCAATCAATCATTTAATTCATTTAATAATGGAAGCTTTTACTCTTTTACACTGCACTTTGTGTATTTATGATAACATCTGACTACTATCTGAATTTGTGTTTATGCAATGTTCCCTCTAATTTTTTTTCGTGCGCGATCCCTTTAAATTTGCATGCGCAGTATCTCTTCCAGCGGCAGGAGCTGCAGAGCGGCCAGCACAGCCGCGCACCTTAGGTGGAACATTGGTGTGCGGCCCTCAACAGTTCACCAAAACTTGTTAAGTTGCCCTCCAGCCCAAATAATTGTCCGCCCCTGCTTTAAATAGTCGAGGTGAAATCGCATCGTACGGGTGCATGTCACGCCCACTCACGCGCATTGGAGACACTAAACCCAGAAGTAAAATTATAATGAGGTTTCCCACGATTTTCCGTGTTTCGCGCCCACTATCGCCGCCCGCTCAGATCCCGCCTTTGCATTATTATTGTGGTCTATGTCTAGGAATTTCTTTGGAGCTGCTCCCACTCTGCTGCCATAACATCACTGGAAGTGCAGCAGAAATCCTATTTGCGCACAATGAAGTTACAGCGCTGGAGCAGGAGCAGCGCAGAGAACATTCTGTTACAGGCAATTAGCCTACTTGAAAACCCGACAATCCGGGGGGGGGGGGCGGGGGGGATTCCTGCTGTAAAGTAATATTAATTCCTGAAAGCACAGCAGCAACTGAATTTTAAAAATATGCCAGGCCACTGAAGATACTATACCAACTTATTTGGTTTTACCAAGATTTAAAAAAAAAACTTTATTGTGGCACTGCAACTGAACTCATCACTGTGGCTCCATCCAGCAAGCAGGTCTTTAACCATTTGTAACATTGGTAAAGAAAACTTTTGACAAAGTTATGGTGGATGAGCAGGAGACCCCCTGCAGAAATTCAGCCCTCACTCATTTTGTTTTGTATTCGATACCTCTGCTAATGTAACTCAGTCATTTCTTTGCCTTTTCAATTGCAGTTATGTACTGGACTGATAGCTTCAGCAACTTTTATACAGCTTCTATGTTCTAAATGGGGTGAAAGAAAGAGGCATCTGCTTTTAAGTCACACTGTGATTTGTGGGGGGAGACCACATTCCAGACAATGCATCCTGGAGTATGGTTGTCCAATAATAGTGGCTGATGTTGACATTGGGGTACTGTAGACACTTGAGCCATATTCAAGCTCTCATACCTTTGAAAACATGCATGTATAGATCCTTAAAATTCTGTGCTAATAATGAGGACAGGGAGAAACTGGTAGAGGTAAAGGAGGGAGGGGAGTATACTCTTCTTAATTGTGCTTACTTTATCTAGCAGTGATATGGGTAGGCTAGGCGACCTGTACGATCCAACATGGATATCCAAGATAAAAGGTGAAAAAAATTTCTTATACAAGATTAAGGAATTAGGTGTAAAATGTTTGCACGTGTTGTGAGTATAGGTATCTCATGCTTATTTCTACAACATACCTGTATCTAACACGATAAGAAAGAAAGAAAAAGAAAAAGAAAGACTGACTTGCAATAATATAGCGCCTTTCACGACCACCGGACGTCTCAAAGCGCTTTACAGCCAATGAAATACTTTTTGAAGTGGAGTCACTAATGTAATGTGGGAAACGCGGCAGCCAATTTGTGCACAGCAAGCTCCCACAAACAGCAATGTGATAATGACCAGATAATCTGTTTTTGTTATGTTGGTTGAGGGATAAATATTGGCCAGTACACCAGGGATAACTCCCCTACTCTTCTTCGAAATAGTCCCATGGGATCTTTTACATCCACCTGAGAGAGCAGACGGGGCCTCGGTTTAACGTCTCATCCAAAAGACGGCGCCTCCGGGAGTGCAGCACTCCCTCAGCACTGCACTGGAGTGTCAGCCTAGCTTTATGTGCTCAAGTCCCTGGAGTGGGACTTGAACCCACAACCTTCTGACTCAAAGGCGAGTGTGCTACCAACTGAGCCACAGCTGACACAGAATGAAAATGTTCTACAAATATTTCTAACATATTGGCCAGAAATATTGACCAACAGTATTTTATTCCACATACTCCTTTTTCTATCTTTAGAATTCTCTCCAAGTCAGTATTGCTGACAGCAACTATATCCCTTATATGCAGAAGTTCATATGCAGAGCTAACCATTGCATAATGAATCAAGGGAAAACCCCAGGCTTACCTTCTTACATGCACTACAGATTTTTCAGCTCTTTCTGTACACTCAGAAAATATCAGGGTCAAGTTCATTCAGGGTCAAATACTTCTGGCTGCACCACACATTATGCCATATTGTAAATACAAAAAAAAGTTATTGCACAATTGTAAAAGATTTACAAGTGGCACAGGCAAATATGTATTATGACAGTCTTTCATATGAATGAAAAAAATCAATAAAAGAACAACTTTCATTAGCGCAATTTTCAAGTTGTTTCATGGATGATTTATATTCAAGTGTAAAATGAATTATGAACCTGAACTATTCAACATATTACTCCTATTGCACCCCTGTGGCATTTTTTCCATTTCCCACATCAACCGCCCCAAGACCTGTCTGAGTGACATTGTTAATTAATACCAAATTACAGATAGTTTTGTACTGTAGATCCAAGAACTGGATGAAGATTGCCCAAACTTGGACCTTTACAGCTGGCAGGCAGAAGGAACTTTCATTCCATCAGTCGAGGCCAGACTTGAATGCAGGTGAAAGGCCAGTGTCTAACCCACTCCACCACCACTTTATTTCAATACATTTATTATTCACATATTGTATTCCTACCATACTCCATCATACCTATATGCAGATACATGTCTAGTCCCTGAGTGTTTGACTTAGTGTGAGATGCCTTACCTGTGCAACTATGTTAGTTTTACAAATCTGTTCTGCATAGCTATTTAACAGGAATTATTCTAACATTCTGTTTTGCTAAGCTGAATAAAACAAAACCAAGAAATACACAGAAGTTACAAGACAGAAACAAGCCATTCAGCCCAACCAGTTCGTACCAGCATTTATCCTCCATGCGAACAAACAGTTTGAATCACATTTACCCACCTTGTTCCCATAACCCTTTCTTCATCCCCCCTCTCCAATCTAATCTCGAATGTTGACATAGCTTCTGCCTCAACCACTAACCTTGGATGTGAATTCCACAGCATCACAATTATCCGTGTGAAGAAGTTTCTCCTGCCCGCTGTTCTAAATCTCCTACATTTAATCTCGTATCTATGGCCACTTGGTCTTAACCCCTCAACTACTGCAAACAGTCTGCTTCTATCTACCCTTTTAGAATTTTTAAAATATCTATGACATCACTGTGTTAGTCTGATGAAAAAAGACCCAATTTTTAAGTATTTCTTCATGTTTATATTTCTTCATACTATGCAGCAACCTAATGAATCATTGTTGTATCCTCTCTAAAACCTCAATATCATTCCTTTGGTGTGGAGCCCAATACTGCACATTTGACTTTAACTAAAGTCTTATTAAGGGTTTATATAGACTCAGCATTACCTCTTGGCTTTTATAATCTATACCTCTTGAGATAAAACCTAGAATTCTAACACACAAACGACAGTCATACATTGAGGGGGGAAAAAAAACCCAGAGAGTTTGCATTACAGAATCGCTTGCTTAGTCTCCTCTGGTCACAACAACAGCAACAACAACAATACAAAAGCAAAATACTGCGGATGCTGGAAATCTGAAATAGAAACAGAAAATGCTGGAAGTACTCAGCAGGTCAGGCAGCATCTCCTTTTGCTTTGTACCATCATCCCTTTTGTCATTTAATAACTCCTGCCTTCCACCCTATCACAGACCTTCCCTTTTGTTCTTTCCTCCCATCCCCCTCTTTCCCTGCCTCTGCACCTGCTTAAAACCAGTTACATCTCTAACTTTTTCCAGTTCTGATGAAAGGTCATCGACCTGAAACGTTAACTCTGTTTCTCTCTCCACAGATGCTGCCTGGCCTGCTGAGTATCTCCAGCAACAACAACAACAACATTTACAGAGTGCCTTTAACGTAGTAAAATGTCTCAAGGCACGTAACAAGAGTGATTATCAAACTAAATTTGACACCGAGCCACATAAGAAGATATTAGGACATTTGAGGAAGGTTATCAGGAGTGTCTTAAAGGAGGAGAGAGGGGGAGGCAGAGAGGTTTAGGGAGGGTATTCCAGAGCTTTAGGGCTGAGGCAGCTAAAGGCACGGCCACCAAAGGTGGAGGGAAGAAAATCAGGGACGTGCAAGAGGCCAGAATTGGAGGAGGGAGAGATCTCGGAGGGTTGTGAGGCTGGAGGAAGTTACAGATATTGGAAGGAGCGAAGCCAAGGAGGGATTTGAAAACAATGATGAGAATTTTAAAAATAAGGCATTGCCAGACCGGGAGCCAATGTAGGTCAGCAAGCACAGGGGTGATGGGTGAATAGGACTTGGTGCCAGTTAGGATATGGGCAGCAGAGCTTTATATGAGCTCAAGTTTACAGAGGGTGCAAGGTGGGAGGCCAGCCAGGAGCGCATTGGAATAGTTGAGTCTAGAGGTAACAAAGGCGTGGATGAGGGTTTCAGCAGCGGATGAGCTGAGGAACGGGCAGAGATGTGTGATTTTACAGAGGTGGAAATAGGCAGTCTTGGTGATGGAGAGGATATGGGTTCAGAAGCTCAGTTTTGGGTGAAATAGGACGCCAAGGTTGCGAACAGTCTGGTTCAGCCTCAGACAGTGGTCATGGAGAGGGATGGAGTTGATGGCTAGGGAATGGAGTAGCGGGTACCAAAGACAATGGCTTTGATTTTCCCAATATTTAATTGGGAGGAAATTTATGCAATCCTCCAATACTGGATGTCGGACAAGCAGCGTGACAAGACATAAAGACACATAGGGAAGATCTTGGAGGGGCCAAGAAGAGGGCGTGAATAAGAGTTTCAGCAGTGATGGTAGTGGGGATAAGGGCAGAGGTGAACGTTGTTGTAAGAGTAGCAAGGTGAGTACACTCTTCATTTCTCCATTTCTCTCAACACATGGTAATTATCCTTTCTCTCCACGCCCAGCACTCTCAACAATTCCATCCCCTTTACTATCGAGAGCACACTATACAACATCTTATTCTCATTGCAAACACACACTCATCTCTTTCTTGCACCCTTCACAACAGCCACTAGAAGCATTCTCTTTTCATTTGGTATCATTTGCAAAATCACCAACTTCTCTCATGGCTCCTGCCTCACTTCACATTCCAGATATGTGCTTTTCATTCAACACCTCCTCATCATGATTCCATTTGCTTCTCACTCTGAGCATCTGCACAACAAGAAAAGCCCCACCCATGTGCACTCCCTTTGTAGGAGACACGCACGAACTCTCACCCGCTGCAGGACAAGACACCGCAAAACACAAAGGAAAGGAGTAAGACCGGGGGAGGACGAGCCAACATCATTAACCTCATCAACCTGGAACAGCAAGCGTTGGAAATCAATGACCCCCTCCAGAGCTGTCAGAATAGGACATTTCTAGGCTGGGTCTTCTCTGAATAGAGTTTCTGAGTATTCTTTTTACAGCTTCATGAACCTCAGAAAAACACGCTATCTGGCAGCTTCACTACGTCAATTGTGATGTCTATCATTTGTTACTGCCGAGCCTTAGGGGGCAAAATTGGGTTGCTTTGCGCCTCCCATTAGCACCCCAGGGGGGCGCTAATGGGGCACAAAGCCCCTAGTGCCTGGGCGTGGCACCGCTAACGGCTCCCACAAAATTCAGCGGGAGGTTAGCGGCAGTGGTAGCTGGGAGCACCCCGCGGTGCTGCGCCTCCGGCGATGATGTCATCGCTGTGCGCAGCACCCCGCTCCAGCCGCAAACTTCAGTTGCGCCCCCTGACCTACCGCCGGATGATATGACGATTTAAACAAGGGAGGGAGGCCTGCAGTACCGTGGTGCTACGTGCCGACGTGCGTGGCGCGGTTGCACGTAGCACCGCGATATTGAATGGTAGTGCCCCAGGAAGGAGGGGGAGCGCTTCCAGTAGCGCCCTGCCTCCTACTTGGGGCGCCACCACTCAATTTACGGCACGGGGGCGCAAACCTTTTCAGGGCGCTAGGGGACGCGAGCAAATTTTTCCCCCTTAGTGTCATATCAACTTTTATTTCTTTTCTCTTGGTCCTTCTTAGCAGCCACAGCCTGCGGAAAAAGACATCTCAGAGAGGAGACTCTTTCTGAGGAGGCACCGTCATGAGCTCCAGCACTCCCAAGCACCAAAACGGAGACTGGCACCCTGGTTGGCTTAGAGAGTGAGTGAGAGGGCTCTGCATGTGGTGAATTGAAAGAAGAGGAGAAATAGCTAAAGTAATGGTGATAAAGATAGAGTGTGTTAAACAGAAGAGAATACTTCAGTGATCCATTGTGTTCTGATGCTCCTTGCAGGAGTCATTGTGGAATCCTCTGAATGAAAGTCATCATGATGCTCTCCTCCATGTACAACTAATCCCCCGTGCCCAGGAATGTCCAAGCCCAGGACTTTTTGTGTGGTGAAGTTATGCATGTTACAGCAATCTAAAGCACACAAGCTGAAGCTTACTTCAGATGCCCTCACAACCTGTCAAGGCAGTAAAAGCACCTCTTTAAGACCTTGATGGTCCGTTCGATGACTAATCTGATTCAGGTTCTCATGGGCACTTTATCTGGACACATAATAATTTGCCTTGTTCTGCTGCACCACTATTTCTCATTGAACCTACAAATGGCCCACCTGTAGCTTTGATCTCAAACAACAACCAAGATATCTGAAGTTTTTTTTTAAGTTTAGATGACTGAGACAATCCTACCATTTTTACCCTGGAGCAGGGAGCAGTGAGCTGATTCAAAAGCATGAAACTCAGCTGAATACTTTAAACTAATCTCTTGCTTCTTCTTCCAGTGTATATGTTTAAATAGTTGTTACTAGGAGAGAAAAATTAACCTGGCTCAGATGAGGGGCAGCTTTCTATCTCAAACTTCAGAATATGTGATTCTTTAAAAGAAAGCCACTTTCCTAAAATAAATATGCTATCGTACAAAAGATTAAATGGTTAATGAGACACCAGAGATGCTGGGATTGTTCTCCTTAGGGCAGAGAAGGTTAAGGGGAGATTTAATAGAGGGTTTAATAGAGTTAATAAGGAGGGAGGAGGGTCAGTAGCCAGAGGACACAGATTTTAGATAATTTGCAAACAAACCAGAGGGGAGATGAGGAGATTTCTTTTTGCGCAGTGAGTTGTGATGATCTGGAATGCACTGCCTGAAAGAATGGGGGAAGCAGATTCAAAAGAAACCTTCAAAAGGGAATTGAGCTATGGAGAAAGAGCAGGGGAGTAGGACTAAGTGGATAGCTCTTTCAAAGAGTCGGCACAGGCACGATGGGCTGAATGATCTCCTTCTGTGTTGTATGATTATATAATGAGTTAATATTCTTTTCAAAAATAAAATGCTACTTAATTTAAAAAGATAGAAATTACAATCAAAGGGTCAATAATTTACTTACCCTGAACACCTGGTCTTGTGTACCACTGTCAATACCCAGATGTAGCATCTTTGAATTCTTCAAATTGGTCTTCTGATAGAAAATGTGTGAAGAAATGCAAGATGGTGTTCTCCAAACTGCACTGTGAAAGCTTTTTGTATAACAAAATATGTAAATCGGAAGCAGCACATAATGGCCCAGAAATTTGACTCGGAGGCTTGCCGCGGGGGTAAGGATCGCACGCGATCTTACCTACCGCGCTTGCCGTTGTGTTTCGGGCCCACAGGAACTTCGGGTCCTGGGCCTCTCCCTGGTGCCGGCGCGCAGTGCTTGCGTGTCCCAGAGGCGCAGTTAGTGCGATGCGACCTCTGGGATCACGTGGGCCATGGAGAGCCAATGGCAGCAGACTATCTTTCATTCATAGATTTGACAGGAGACCTGTCAAATCTATGAATACAAATTGCCCCCAAAAGAACAGCTAAACCTCAAATAAATTTAAAAAAAAAACCATCACATTAATAAAATAACTATAGTTAAATAAATTAACCACTTTAAACAAAAATTTAAATTTTTGAAAAAATTTAAATTCTTTTTAAGAGTTATAAAAATAAACTTACCTTTCTTTAAAGTTTCTAAAAAAGATAAACCTGTTGAAAAAAATTTAAAATTATACTTAATTAACTACTTACCTTGTTAAAAGGGGGTCTTACGCCTCCTTTTTTCATGTGTAAATTCTTCCATACTTACCCTCGCGTTGAAACCTGAAAAAAAACCTAAGTGTGCTGCGTGCGCACAGCCTGTAGTGCGCACGCGGTTCACCTAGGAACCGCCCCCTTCGCCATACCGGAAGTGCCGGTTTCCCGCGCATGCGCAGTGCATGCAGAAAACCGGCACTTCGGGATCTAATACGGGTGAGTACACAGTGCGTACTCTCCCGTATTAGGCCGAATTTTTGGGCCAATGTTGCATTCACTTGATCACGGATTAGGCCATCAGAGGTGCACAGGCACAAACTGGAATGCGGAAGAACCTGTCTCTCAGGCCAGCAGCATCCAGGAGATAGATTGTCCATTCTGTGAGTCACCAGGATAATTCGGAAGAGTTGACAACCACATCACCCACAAGCCATCCACTGACATGATTTTCTTAGGAGGGCTTAAAAGGAAGAATGTATTGTGATAACTTTCAGCATATCTAGCATTAACATGCAGAATCCTTAGCAAGTTGTCACACACAAACTGTACATTCAGGGAGTGGAAGCCCTTCCGATTGAGGAAGTTGAGGAGTTGGCTGTAGGAGTTCACAAAGCAACATGGGTGCCAACTATTGCACCCTAGAACTTGGGACAGCCAACAAACCTGTACAACTGGTTGGCCCTATCTCACTGCTGCATTTCTGTAATGCCTAGTTGGTAAATCCTCAGGATCTCCTGTAAAGTGCATCAGCACTTGACAAAGGCATGCCCATACTGCAGCCTGGCTGATATTGCAGAGATCCTGCATGGCTGCCTTAAATGACTGTGTGCCTTAAAAGTTGAATGCAGTTATCACTTTCATAACCAGAGACACAGCAGGTCAGGCAGATGAGCATGGCTGCAGATATTCATGCAGTAGCTGGCCCAGCTTCTCTATTGCTTCTTAGATTCACCTTCTAATACACATCTCCTCACTATAAGGTTACTGTGTTGCCTGTATATTCTCTGGTGGGGGGTAATAGCTGGCTCAGGTGCATATTATTTAAAATCTACCTCCTTCTCCTTTTCTCTATCCTCTGCTGCCCTTTGGGAATGCTGTATCTACTCCTGAGTCATTATGGATGACAGAAAGAAATCAAAATCTCCAAGCCTCTGGTACTTCTCTAAAGTGAATTAACATGCTGTTAAATTGAAACATGGCCAATGCGGTTACATTAGAGAATGCATTTTCCAAAATGACCAGCAATAGTTGCACTACTGCAATAATGAACTAGAACCTTTTCCCTAGAAATACAAAATGTCTTTTCTATCACTGTGCACTTTCTGCTGTGTATTATAAAGCAAATGAAAGAATTATAAAGAAACATGTTATTAGCTTTGAGTACTAGATTTTCTTGGGCACAGGAAGGGGCATAGAATACACATTTAGAAACCATTTTAAACAGGGGTCATTACTTCAATAAGGTAGGCTATATTCTTGTTTATCTCCTGTTGTGCTGAAAAAACAATAATGAATAAAATTTTAAAATATTAAACAGAATGCTATTCTGCAATTTTCTGTGTAACTGGAAGATAGCCTGTGATATTTTTCAAATTGAGTTGGATGTTATGATGTTGCAGTGGTGCATGAGTTGAGGACAGTGCCACTGAAAGGATTTCGAAAACAGCATGGGATAAAATCAGAAGGGAAGTTTTTAGATTGTTTTCTGAAATATAGGGGGAGAAATTCCCCTAGAGGCCCATTTGGGGTGCAAAGTCAAAAATGTTTGAATAGTTAGGGGCGCTAACCTTTTCAAACATTTGAGAAATTCCCATTTTTTGCTCCAAGAGAGAAGTGGAGCTAAATCAAGCGCTTCACTTGCCTCTTAGAGCGCAAGAGGCGGGGAATGTCCCGATCGGGCGATGTGCTCAGCAGCGCCACCTGTGGCCACGCATGGCACTGCCGCGTTGCAGGGGCTCTTCCCTCAATTAAAGGGAAGGGCTCACCGCTGCGAGCTCTGCATTTTTTTTTGGCATCTGCTGGAGCACCGGGGTGTGGGAGTGCCACGCGATCAGCTCCGGTGCTCAGAATTTATTTATTTTTTAAAATTGGCGACTTTTTTCATGTCGGCCGGCCACTGCACCTTTAAATGGCGCCCCACCTCACTGTTTGCGACTCCTGCAGCAGTCGGTAACATCGCCCGGCACTGCTGCGGGGCACGAGGGAGAATTTTTCTCCTGAGGCGCTGCGCCCGGAGATAACGTCATGATCTCTGAGTGCAGAAGATCAGGGCGATACCAGGTAACACTGCTGCTAACCTCCCGCCAGAGGCGCAAACGAGGGGAATTTCGCCCCCATAGAGTTTTCTTCATGATTTTTTTATTGGTAGCTTTTGTTGACTGCTCCTTGTTAATTGGTTGTTTTCATATGTCCTTTTGTAGTTTTTCATTAGAAATTTAAGTATCCACTTTGCCAGTTTTGATTGGTATGTTCTCCACATTTTCAACTGCAAGTATGATACATATAGACAGGTGTGATGCCCAAAGTACTCAAGAGGTGACATCCAACGAGTTACACCCGAGATATGGTATTTGAAGTGTAATAGACAAACCGCATAGTAAATACAAAACTTTTATGTTTATGTCAGTAGATATCCTGTGGCATTCCTTACAGTGAGTTGGATGTTTTACCAGAAGAAGGGTTTTTGCAAAGAAGTATTACAAAGGCATAGACTTATTAGCTTATTGGTACTGATTTATTGGAAGTGACCCTTTGATCTGATAGTGTTTGGATGGGATTTCAGGGTCTAGCAGTACTTTGAGGTGAATTTTAAGGCCCAGAGCTTCCAGGGTTCCAGGAACACTGGAGAAGGAGGCTCGAAAAATATTTAAGTAGATCCTGGGATGGGATCAGTGAAAAAGAGATCCTGGGACCTACGCTCATTGGTGAGGGAATTCTCAAGGTCTGGGAGTATTGTGGGTGGGTATGCTATTCGGAAGCACTGGGAATGCAGTCTAGGGGTTTCTGAGCAGCCTTCTCAACCTCCTCCTGAAGCCCCCACCATCACAGATGCCAGTCTTCAGCCAATTTGATTCACTCCATGTGATCACAAGAAACTGTTGGCTGCACTGGACACAGCAAAGACTACAGGCTCTGACAACATCCCAGCTATAGTGCTGAAATCCTGTGCTCCAGAACTAGCCATGCTTCTAGCCAAGCTGTTCCAGTACAGCTACAATACTGGCATCTACCCAACAATATGTAAAATTGCACAGGTATGTTCTGTCCATAAAAAGCAGGACTAATCCAACCTGACCAATTACCGCCCCATCAGTCTACTCTCAATCATCAGCAAAGTGGTGGAGGGTGTCGTCAACAGTGCTATCAAGCAGCACTTACTCACCAATAACCTGCTTACAGAGCTCAGTTTGGGTTTCGTCAGGACCACTCGGCTCCAGACTTCATTGCAACCTTGGTCCAAACATGGAGAAAACAGCTGAATTCAAGAGGTGAGGTGAGATGAGAATGACTGCGCTTGACATCAAGGCATCATTTGACTGAGTGTGGCACGAAGGAGCACTAGTAAAACTGAAGTCAATGGGGATCAAGGGGAATTGGAGGAACTGATACTTCAGGAGGGTTGGAGAGATGGTGGAGGTTACAGAGGTAGGGAGAGGTGAGGCCATGAATTAATTTAAACACAAGGATGAGATATTTTAATTGGAGGCTAACAGGAGTGATGGGAGAGTGGGATTTGGTGCGGGATAGGATATGGCAGCAAGGTTTTAGATGAGCTAAAGTTTACAGAGGATGGATGATGGCAGGCTGGCCAAGTAAGTAGAAATTCTGAGGCAAAGTGTGAATGTGACTAAATTTGGGATTTCAGAAATTGAGCCCAAACTTGTCCAATTCAGCCCTCTCTGGGTTTGAATTTTGTCTTTTGCTCAGCTCAATATGTCACCTAATATTTGGATAACCTATGACTGCTGATTATAGACCTCTACCGCATTTTATAAGGCTAATAAGACCGTAAGATAAACTAAAATGAAGAAGGCTCTTCACTCCATTTGATCTCAGCCTTCTCAAATACCAACCCTATATTTTCCAATTATAGCATGTAGTTGTTTCTTAAATGAGGTCAGTTTTCTGGCTTAAACTTTCTGCCTGGCAACCAATTCCAGTTATTGATCACCCGCTATGTAAAGAAATACTTCCTGACATCTATCCTAAATTTGCCCTTCATAACCCTGTCCCAGTACTGATCCTGATAATTATCTAAAGGCTTCTGAGCTATCAGCTTGTTGTACAGCAACCAAACTTGCATACTAATAACACTGGCATTGAAACACTGGCAAGAATATTCATCAAGGCCAATGGACAAATCCTTAATCATTTCACTTTAACTCTTCGTCAAGGAATTGGCTGGGGTTTACCACTCAGTTTATGCCTAGTAGTTATTATGCCTGGATTTGGCTCGACAAACTGTCTTACCAAGTGTCTGACAAACCAGTGCAGATTATAATAGCGTTTACACTACTAACCTCCACTCAGGATCCACAAACTACAGCGTGAATTAATTAACTCTTTCTTGTCACTTATTAAAGAAGTCAGACAAGAAAGAAGTCAGACAACACAGTCATAAACTAACAGTTTTTTTATTAACTGTTAGAATCATATTTTCGAGCACTTAAACATTGAGTATGCAAATAATTAGTGGATAGGGTTAATTGACAAAATAAATAAAAGAGGTTACAAAGGGAGTTCTATAATTCAGCATTAACTGCTTTCTGATTATAAATTTACAATTGAGATCAGTGTCTGAGATTGATATAAATTTGTGAGAATTTAGGATTCGAGTCCTCAGATAGCTCACAGTCTATTGATGAAATTAAAGTTTACATGCTTGTAGTTACAACCGTTTCCAGAACTTATATGCCTCGCCTTCCTCTGGGAGAATGGTGTTGAAATGAGAATTTCTGAAATGACAATTTCCTACATTACAACTGTGACTACACTTCAAAAAGTACCTAATTGGCTGTAAAAGTGTTTTGGGACGTCCAGTGGTCGTGAAAGGCGCTATATAAATGTATAAAAGTCTTTCTTTCTAAAGCGATGAACCTCCATCTGTAGAGGTGCTATCTGTTCCCCCATAGTCATCTGCTCCTGGGTAAAATCATCTTCCACGCTGGTAGCTGTATCTTGACTCACTGACTTAAATATCAACCTCCTGATCTCAAGAAATCTTGTACATCTAAGTGACGCATTTATATCTGCCTGTATCTGGGTGGTATAGCCATGCTACTTTTGTAGCCATTCTCTCTCTCTCTCTCGGAGATGCATTTTCTCATTTTACAGAGACACCTTTCTACATATATTAGGTCAAGAACTCCTACACTTTCTACTAAAAATACTACAAAAATTTCAAATAGAACTAGAACTAAGCTAAGAATGGATGTCTGAAAACTGAAGACTTTAGTGTCAAAAACCATTTTGTATACCCTTAATTTCCAAGGAAACCTCAATTCTATTGTCCAATCTGAGTGGCATGTGTTGGAAGAGCTCAGTCCTTTTGGTGTTAATCACTTCAAACAGCCATTTTAGTACCTGTGATGACCTCCAAATCACTGAGGCACTGGCACCTAGACATGCCAGGTCACTTGCTTACTGCGGTGTGTTGGACATCCTGGAGAGTTGTTATGTTGGATATCTTAGGGAGGTAAGGGTTACATAGAAACATAGAACAGTACAGCACAGTACAGGCCCTTCAGCCCTCGATGTTGTGCCGAGCATTGTCCGAGACCAAGATCAAGCTATCACACTCCCTATCACTCTGGTGTGCTCCATGTGCTTATCCAATAACCGCTTGAAAGTTCCTAAAGTGTCCGACTCCACTATCACAGCAGGCAAACTTCCATGTATCTTGGAGCAACTGACATTCCAATATAAACAGGATAGCTTTGAAGTATCGCGAGAGGAAAGCATAGCTTGTCTTCTGTTTTTAGTGTGTGTGTGTGTGTGTGTGTGTGTTATATACGACAAATGCTTCTGCAAGGAAATAAGTAACAGTAATGGCATCAACCATGGGTGAGTAAAGTATAACTTTGGTGGCGAGTGTAATAAACATAGGTAGAGGGATCCATTAACTATAGTATAGAAAAATAATGATTAATAAAGCCTGTTCTTCAAAGGGTTTGAAAACAGTTCAGTCAGGAAGTCTTGTTTAAGAGAAATAGTTTTAGAGTAAACAACTACAACTGTTTACATGAATAGACTGTTTTCAAAGGATTCAGGAATAGATACATCATGAGGTCTTATCTGTGACATGTTCCTTTGATGTTGGCAATATATGATGTATAAAGAAACATGGATTTCAACAGGTCTTCAGAGGGCATGAAAGAGAGAACTAGAAGCTAAAAAGCCACTCTCTGGGGGAATTTTTCGGCGGGGGGGTGGGGGGGGGTCAGCAGGCACGTTTGGTGGCTGGTTGAATGAGAAAAAAATTGTTTGACAGCGGGTCGGGAACCAACAATAACACCAACCTTCTCCACAATCAACTGATGCTGCACAAGACACAGGGCTTCAGCACCCGATCACATTGCTGCCCGGGAGGCCAGGGATGGCCTCACCATAGCCAGATTTACTTCACTTGATGCAGTACACCCTGGCTGCCACATGATGCGCCAGGTTGGCACTACCCCACACCAACACCATAAAGCATCCCTATAGTGTCCAAGCCATTCCTTTCATACTCATCACCATTGCAGGGGGGGTACCATTATGTCTCACCATTCACTGCAACTCACTAAGCCACTTCCAAAGGTGCACACAAATCTGCCCAAGATCGCAAAGAGTTGAAAATAAAGATTTCAATGTTTGACAGCACATTAACAGAAACTTCACATGAACATTGGCTAAAACACACAAGTGCCTATCCTTGTGTGTTGTTAGTTGGTATGATTGCACTAGGATGAGGGTGAGTGTGTGGGGTGGCTAGTGAGATGGGGATGTGATAATATAGATAGAGAGGGATGGGTGGAGGTGCAAGGTAAGTTGGTGTGAGTAAGGATGTGCAGGAGTAGGGTAGGGAAGGCAGACTGATGGGGATGTGATGAGTGGCACAGCGGGATGAGGTTGAGTGTGGCTTTGCAGTAACATTTTGTGATCTACTGAGATCATTGAAAGGTTTGCGCCACTGCAGACTGGTCCTGCTGACGACATCCCTGCTTGTGTCCTCCTGTGCAATGTGCAACCAGGCTGTGTTGATCTCCTGGGGAGGTCTCTTCCGCCCACTGCCAAGGAAGAGAACCTCCCCATGTGCTGTGACTCTCTCCATAAGCATATGGAGGGAGTCATGGGAGAACCTGGGTGCAGTTGTGCGCCTCTGTGCAGTGCTTGTCCGTGTTTGCAGCACCTCAATGCTGTAGAACACTGACAGCACAACTGCCATAATCAATTTGCGCACGGTCCCTTTATGGAAACCGGCTGATGACACGTCATCAAGTGACGTCGCGTCATCAAGTGACGTTATCAGACCCGCTTCCTTCAATTGGCCGGCAAACGCGCTGGGCGGGCTTAACAAGCCCAATCAATGTAAAATCATTTTGGACAGCGGGCTGGAGCCGGCAGCGAGGTCGGGATTAGTCACCGACCCTGGTCGCACCGGGCCCGCCGAGGTTGGGGAAATCGCAGCCTCTGCGTCTAGTTGAGCTGATCACTCATACTAGGCAGCAATTAAATCTGTTCCATATACTCCACCATCAAGTGTCTCGTACTTACTCAAAATGTGTTGTTGTACCGTGGTCCTGAGGATCTCACACAGATCCAGATAATACAGAACGGGGCAGAGTTTCTGCTTTGGGCACAATCGCCAATCTGGGCACAAATTGCACTTGACATTGTGCTGTTTTTCTAAAGTGTAGTTTCCTCCCAAACTTATTTGCATAATCACAAACGTAAAATCTTCCATGAACCAGCACAAGTGGGCAGCATAACAGAAGGTAATTTTTTTCCCTTGCAGTAAAAAATATTCATTGATGTATTTTAGAGTGGCAACCCGGTGCAGTTTTATTAATATAGCTGAAAATGGGTTATCACAAAAAATAAGCATTTTTAATAAGAGTCTAGACTACCACCTGTGAGTAACCTGATTTTAAATCACTGAAAATGAATTTTAAGAAAACTATACTGAACCATTTACTAGTTTCACTGGTGTACACTAGTCAGTTTTTTAGTGAATTAAATATTTATTATTTTTCATTTAAAACTTTTAAAACATACCTACTAGTGCCTTTGTGTCTAAAAAAACTAGCTTAATTTGGAGCCTCCTCGAACAGTCGCAAATGGGCACAATCGGCGGAAACTCATCATGCTCATTATTTTGATCTGAGGGCATGGCCTATTTTGTGGGTGGGACTAGCTTCCAGCACGATGTTTTTTAAACCAGCGTTAAGGATTGCGGAAACTTGATTTACGCACAATGTAACTTGCACTTAAAATTCCGCGATCTTTTATGCTGGTTTGGCGATTTCAGGCAAGTTGCAGTAGAACCAGCACAAACTCTAGGCCAACATCTTTATGTCTCAGTTTGCAAGCTGTCCACAAGCCTTTGGTACTGATGGCACTTTTCTATCACTGGTATGGAATGTTCTGTTTGTATAATTCTTCATTGTTTAATTATCAATAGCCCTTTCCTTTCATAGCATTTAGTCAGCTCAGTTGGTAGCACACTCGCCTCTGAGTCAGAAGGTTGTGGGTTCAAGTCCCACTCCAGGGAGCTGAGCCCATTGTCACCGGTGTCGTCTCGGAACATGATGGTAATGGCCGGGCACGCCTGAATTTGACCGGACTGTAACCTACACTGTCTCCTTACTAAGTATCTGCTGGATTCCTCTACTCAGAGAAACATACGACTTCTATTGAGGCGAAACAGTTCAAGTCCCACTCCAGCTAGGCTGACACCCCAGTGCACTGCTGAGGGAGTGCTGCACTGTCGGAGGTGCCGTCTTTCGGATGAGACGTTAAACCGAGGCCCCGTCTACTCTCAGGTGGACGTAAAAGATCCCATGGCACTATTTCGAAGAAGAGCAGGGGAGTTATCCCCGGTGTCCTGGCCAATATTTATTCCTCAACCAACATAACAAAAACAGATTATTTGGTCATTATCACATTGCTGTTTGTGGGAGCTTGCTGTGCGCAAATTGGCTGCTGCGTTTCCCACATTACAACAGTGACTCCACTTCAAAAGTACTTCATTGGCTGTAAAGCGCTTTGAGACATCCGGTGGTCATGAAAGGCGCTATATAAATGCAAGTCTTTCTTTCTTTCGGACTACTGACTCCATTTTGAGGATATATTTAAGGCAATTCTTAGGGCATTTCTCGTACAACACAGGTATGGCTATATCAATGCATCAGACAGACTCATTATCACCTTCTGGGATTTGTGCTCTAACTCCCTGGATACATAGTCTAAGAACCAATTAGGCTTTCCTACTGCTGCCACACCTTGTGCTAATAGATTTCAGTGAGCTATCTACCAATACTCCAAAAGCTTTCTCATGTGTTGTGTCCTGTAACCTTAAGCCAGTTGTCCACAGTAAACACCGTTTGCCACTCATCAGACCATCATTTCAACTTAACCAGATACTAGAATTGTTCAGTTTCCTAACGTTTGAACCCTTCCTCCCCCAAGTTGATTTCATTTTTAAACTTAGATAGCTTTTCTTTCCCCAGCTCCGAATCAGAAATGCTCCGGTACTGGTCCTTGTGGCATCCCACTAGTGACACATTGCCATGTTGGCAGAGCTCCATTCACAACCACCCTTAATTTTCTCTGGTTGCCTCAGCGGCTTGCCTTCTATTCCATGCTTTCCTATCTTGTGGACTAATCATGTATGTTATGATATCAAAAGCCTGTCTGAAATCTAAATATATAATTTCCACAGAATTTCTATCGTCAACAAGATTTTTAATTTCCTGAAATAACTTCAGTAAATTTGTTAGGCAAGCTCTTCCTCTCACAAGTCAATATAGATTACCGATTGCCATGCAATACCTATCTAAGTGTTTCCTTATCCTATCTTTCAGGATGCCTTCCATTATTTTACCCATAACAGATGTTACAACTCACTGGCCTATAATTCACTATCTTTTCATCCTTCTGTACCAGTGAGCCTGTACTTCACAGGGTTGCCCTATACTGCACCTTTAAATGGTCCTTCTGAGCCCTACCATATCAAGCCATTCTCTCCTGCTCATCCTCACATTAGCTCCATTTCGGGTCCTAAGGATTTTAACTCATTCCCTGATCATGCTCCTGCTGCTACAGTCTTGGGAAAAAAAATTGGAAACATGTTGGGGGCTGAATTGGATCGTGGGGATCGCGATGCACGATTAACCCGCACCCGTTGTTTGAAATGCAGGCAGCATACCATTTTCGTGCTGCCTGCTCATTAGTACAATTTCTGCGTGCAGCCAGCACTAACTGCACTGGTCATTGGCTGCACGCATCAGCAGGGAGTCCAAAATCGTAACGTCCTAGCACTTCTTAAAGTGGAGATGCAGTGTGGCTGGAACAGGTGCTGGGAGTGGTGCAGGAAGTGAATCTGACCTGGGAAAGTGAAGAATGACACAACATGGGAGAGAGCGGGCTCCAAGGTTTTCCGACACTGCACTGGAGGTCTTGCTGGAGGAAGTGGAAAGGTTGAGAGATGTTCTGTATCCGCAGGGGGCCAGGTGATCCTCCAGACACACTGTCAAAAGGCAGAGGGAACAGATAGCTGCGGAGGTCAGTGCCAGGAGTCTAGCCCCGAGGACCTGAATGCAGTGGCGCAAGAAGTTCAATGACCTAACAAGTGGTCAAGGTCAGTGAATGCATCTTCAAATGTCATATCCTATCAAGTACGCCACTAGCCTCAGCCACTCTTCAATTCACCACACCCCCATCACTCATCTACCAACAATCTCTAACAATCAGGACTCTACCTAACATTCATGTGCTCCACCGCACCCTCACACACTTAGCACTGCTGCAAGCCTCACATCCACATCTCACAGCTTACACACACTGCCAGCTATTCAACCATGACAGCTACGTCATCCAAACAGATTCCACGACACTCACTGACACACTTGCAGGACAAGGTGGCGCACAATCGGAGGCAACAGGAACTAACCGGAGGGGGAGAGGCGTGCCTGCATGTCCTAACCCCCATGGAGGGCAATATTGGAACCACCATTGCTGAGGCTGTGGCCTCCTTTTCACATCCCAGTTCCCCCTCATCCCACAATCTCTTCTGATTTACAAATTGCAGATGGTGTAAGCATACACCTCTTACTTCCTCCCTCCCCTCACTACACCTTACCCTTGTGCCTTTTACCTTTCAGATACCCAAGAACTGCAACCTGGCCAGGCAATGGAGGAACACCAAGAAGACAATGAGGATGAAGTCACAGCACTGTCACTTGATTTCACACTCGCAGCCACCGGCTCAGATACTGACACTGCGCGTATCTTAGAGGATAGCTTAGAGGTGGGACCTGTACAGGGTGAGACACTGGGCACGAGTGCACTGCAGCCAGGGCAGGGGCAAAGATAGCACAGGTACCAGCTCACTGGAGGGCGAGGTCGTACACGAGTTCTGCTGCAGTGGACTCAGATGAGGACTTTGATGGGGCAGGCTACAGATGAAGGCTGATGGATATGCACAACGAAGTGCTTGGTGGATTCTGAAGCCTGCCATGAAGCCTGCGTTCAATGTCAAGGAGCATGGAGGAGTCCGGCACCAACTTGGCACAGGGCTTTGCACATAGCTTGGAGCTCATCCTTTCCAGCATGGAAGTGGAGGCAAACGCCATGAGCACACTTGTAGAGCCAACCATGATGCAGTGTCTGATGGTCGATGTCTCAGCTTCCATTGCAGCACAAGCAACATCACCCAACATCTGAGTGCTGCAGTGGAAGCTCAGGCTGCTGCCATCGTGGCTCTGGATACCAGTGTGCAAAGGGGCTCCCAGGGTGTCACAGCATTCCTGCAATTTGTTCTCCAACAGATCTGCTCCTTAAAGACCCACTGTAAATATGGCCTCCTGCTGAGAGCCCTTCTCCTCCTCCTCACTCTTCTAACAGCTTGTCCTGCTCTGTGTGGCCTCTGCTCATTCTCCCAGTCATGCTCAATGTCAAGAGGAAGCCCTAATAGGCTACCCATGTCTGAGAGCAACTGGTTTTGTGCAGAAGCCTTGAAGTCAGCAAAAAGTCCTTCAGCAACTGCCACACCACTCCCTGTAGACTTTTCAACTTGAAACAACTATATAGCAACAGCCAGAAGAAATCAACTAGCAACTAACCTGTAAGTAGTTGATCCCTTTAAATAGCGCTGGTGGGGGATCCTTCATGCTACTTAACACATGTTCAGCTGTGCGAGGTTAAGAGAGGGCGTCGGCTAAAGCGTGGAGCTCCAAAATGGCAGTGCTGGCGTCAATTCATTGCACGCTGATTGACGTGATGATCTGCCTGCTCTGCATACTTCTGGCAGACGTTAGTTGCGTGCGTGCTAACGACTTCACCAATATGGTGTCTGGCGCGATTCATGGCAGAAATGTGCATGTGTGCGCAGCAGGCGCCATTTTGGTCTCCGAATAGTACCCGTAGCATCCAAACAACAGGCGCTACCAAGCACAATTTTGCCCCCGTTTTATCTTGGCACCCCCTCTCATTTTTGCCTTGCCTTTGTGTAATATTATCCAATGAACACCTTCTTGCTAGAAGTCGTCTTCTTCCTAATCGCCCTTTTAGTTTTGCTGAAGATCCATTTAAGAGCATTTTTTTTTAATTTAGTTTGTCTTTGCGACACTTAGATATGTACTTGTCCTGCACATCACATATCATGTTTTTAATGCTGATTCATTTATCTTGGACAGATTTATTCCCATGTAACTTAATGACTGATTTTCCCAATGCATTGTACCAGTCGGGAGCCATGTCCACCAACCACTCATATTAAAGAATCGTAGGCAGCGCACGCTTGATTTCCCCATATGCATGGCTGGTGAGTGAAGCTTCCTGCCAATGGTGCACATTCAGAAAACCGGCTCTTTAATGTTATGCCCAATCTGACATGCAGAAGCTTGATTACATTGAGTCTCAGAGTAAATTAGCTGAGAATTCATCATAGATCCATGCATTCAATTTTTAAAAAACTAGCCATCATACAAGGATAAGGTGATACAATTATTTCAAAATAGCTAACTCAGTAACTAATATCTTTATGCATCCGGTTATAATTATGGTTCCATCCTGTTATTATTAAGGACTACGACATTTATCTAAATACACATTGGTGTTATTTTGGGGGCTTTGTGCACTCTATTTGAAGATCATAGAAGTCAAATATAGCTATCTCATCAAATAGAGATATCTCCAAAAAAAATTCAATATTTGTGGTCAATTAAAAAGACGAATCAGTTTAATTATGACTATCAACTCGACAATTCATTAAATGCAACCTAAAATGCTCAATTTTTTCAAGTACATACTTGAAATAGACCAAATATAGCTCCACTTCATTTATCACAAATGTAAGTTACAGCTCTGTAGACAACCTCAATCTACATTAGCAATACCTGGATAGCAAATGGCAAATTTAAATTGAGTGCTATGTTTAGATTCGGTTTTTTATTTAAATAGAAGCAGACATTCTAATCACAGCAGCAAAGAATATTGAAGTAATTGATTTTGAACCAATTATTTTATCTCAAATTATTTTGCTATGTACAGAATAAATAAAAGGTTCCACCTTTGCTTAAACCAGTGTAAATTAACTACAAAAGTCTTTATTCCAAAAACATTCCTTTATTGCTGCAATTACTATTTGTTTTATTATATTCATTTTGATGAAGAAACATATCTCTCTACTTTTTCCAGTTGATTTTATTCAGGACTCACTCGACCATACACTAACTCACACCAAGAGAATGACCTGCTCCCACATCTATACTGCTTTCAGACAAACTGCCAGGAGATGTACAAGGGCAACCTGGGGATGATCGCCCATTGACTTTTCATCTCTTTTGTGATGACGATCTCTGTGTAACAGCAAAGTTGGAACGGACAACTCCGCAGAGCAGCAGACCATGCTCATCCCAAAGAATAGACTGGAAAACCAACTGCCATTATTTTAGTCGATTAGAAACATCCACTTCATAGAAACTCCATATACAGATTCACAATACTGCAAAAATATATCTTCTAGACTGAAATTTTGGGACTATTTTTTATGGAAGGAAGAGGAGATCATTATCTTCATGGCCTCCCTGCTACAAATAATGTACTTTTGTGGGTGGGTTGGGTTAAAATGACCCACTAAAAGGTCGTAAAATGCACCGACAGCAAATCGGAAACACTTTACACCATGCATGATTTTCTTTCCTGTTGAAGTCAATTCAGTGGAAAAGAAGAACATTTTTAATTTATTGAAATTACAAAAACATGTCTACAAAATGAGATAAAAATTCCACCTCTATGCTCACCAGCCTGTGATTCCAATTCGTTATCAGCCCATTTTACATTGCTAACGTTGACCAATTTCATCCCCTTTGATTCTACGTGTAATGATTCTGAAAAATAGTTAGCCACCTGAATTGTCTTGTGTGGTGTAATGTGTTCATATATTTACAGCCAATTGTTGCAATTATCACTTGAGTAATCCAGTACTTGTCGTAATTACCAGTTTTCCACACTGCAAACGCAATATTAAATCAAATTTTTAAGGTAGTTTATTTTGGACCATTTTCTCATTTTTACTCCAGCAAGAATACATTCAACAGAAATCATCGAAGGGGTCATTTTAACCTAACCCACCGGGCGGGAAACAGACAGGTTTGGGTCGGCCGCCCGTTTTACACCCTGCCTAATTTCACTCTCGATTTGAGTCAAAGTCAAAAGGGTAAAACGGGTGACCAACCCAAACCCAGTCCATTTCCCGCCTGGCAGATTAGGTTAAAATTAGCCCTCAAGTGTATAACTTCCAGCTGTTATAGCAGTAACTTTGAATGAGTATTTTAACTAACTTTCCATTGGATGGCTTACAAACATGTTGTATAGTGAGAAAATAGACAAAAGTACTGTAGATGCAGTGGATCTGAACATTAGAAATTGGCTGCTCAGTGGTAACTGAATGTGGAAATACCCAATTATAACTAAAATTGCCTCTATGCCTGCAGGTTTAAATATAGGTGCAAAACCGTCAAACCTCAGGATAATAGTATTCATAGAAACATAGAAACTAGGAGCAGGAGTAGGCCATTCGGCCCGTCGAGCCTGCTCCACCATTCAATACGATCATGGCTGATCATCCAAATCCAGTACCCTGTCCCTGCTTTCCCACACAGAATCCCCATCGAGCCTGCACCGACACAAATCCCACCCTATCCCCGTAACCCCACGTATTTAATTCCCCCTAACATATCCCATCCTATCCCCGTAACCCCACATATTTAATCCCCCCCTAACACTAAGGGTCAATTTATCATAGCCAAATCAACCTAACCCACACATTTTTGGACATAGAAACATAGAAGATAGGAGCAGGAGTAGGCCATTCGGCCGCTCGAGCCTGCTCCGCCATTCGATGAGATCATAGCTGATCATCCAAACTCAGTACCCTGTACCTGCCTTCTCCCCATATCCCTTGATCCCTTTAGCTTTAAGAAATATATCTAACTCATTCTTGAATATATTTAATGACTTGGCCTCAACTACCTTCTGTGGTAGAGAATTCCACAGGTTCACCACTCTCTGGGTGAAGAAATTCTTCCTCATTTCTGTCCAAAATGGCTTACCCCTTATCCTTAGATTATGACCCCTGGTTCTGGACTCTCCGACCATCGGGAACATTCTTCCTGCATCTAGTTTGTCCAGACCTGTCAGAATGTTATATGTTTCGATGAGATCCCCTCTCATTCTTCTATACTCCAGCGAGTATAAGCCCAATCAACCCAATCTCTCCTCATATGTCATTCCTGCCATCCCAGGTATCAGCCTTGTGAATCTCCGCTGAACTCCTTCCATGGCAAGAACATCCTTCCTCAGATAAGGCGACCAAAACTGCACACAGTACTCAAGGTGTGGTCTCACCAAGGCCCTGTACAACTGCAGCAGGACATCCCTATTCCTATACTCAAACCCTTTCGCTATGAAGGCCAACATACCATTTGCCTTCTTCACCGCCTGCTGCACCTGTATGCTTACTTTCAGCGACTGGTGCACAAGGACACCCAGGTCTCGTTGCACTTCCCCTTCTCCCAATCTATTGCCATTCAGATAATAGTCTGCCTTTCTGTTTTTGACACCAAAGTGGATAACCTCGCACTTATCCACGTTATATTGCATCTGCCAAACTTCTGCCCACTCACCCAACCTGTCCAAATCATCCTGGAGTTTCTCGGTATCCTCCTCGCAGCACACACTCCCACCCAGCTTTGTGTCATCTGCAAACTTGGAGATATTACATTTAGTTCCCTTATCTAGATCATTAATGTATATTGTGAATAGCTGGGGTCCAAGGACCGATCCCTGCGGTACCCCACTAGTCACTGCTTGCCACTCGGAAAAAGACCCATTAATTCCTACTCTCTGCTTTCTGTCCACCAACCAGTTCTCTATCCAAGTCAATACCTTGCCCCCAATCCCATGTGCCTTAACTTTACACGCTAATCTCTTATGCGGGACCTTATCGAAAGCCTTTTGAAAGTCCAAATACACCACATCTACTGGTTCTCCCTTATCTATTTTCCCAGTTACATCCTCAAAAAATTCCAGTAGATTAGTCAAGCACGATTTACCTTTTGTAAATCCATGTTGACTTTGTCCGATCCTGTCACTGTTTTTCAAGTGCTCAGCTATTACATTCTTTATAATCGACTCTAGCATTTTCCCCACTACCGATGTAATTCCCCGCTTTCTCTCTACCACCCTTTTTGAATAGTGGGGTAACATTAGCTACCCTCCAATCCATGGATACTGGAGTAAAAATTCTGCTTCTGCACTCACCAAGCTGCAATGTTCCATTAATTAAAGTGAATGGGCGGAACATCACAGGCTGGTGAGGGTAGCGGTGGAATTCTTATCCCATTGTGCAGACATGTTTTTGCAATTTCAGGAACTTAAAAATGTTCTTCTTAAATACGCCAAACCAAACCTTATTAGCTGAATGCAGCATTGAGAGAGGGAATGCCATGTTGATTCGCAACACACCTGGGAGCTTGAATCAGGGAATTTGGTGAGATGCTGAGACTAGGCTCAGAGGTTATTTTCTTACAATTTTAAATTTTAATTTATCAACATTTTTGGCACGATAAATGACTTCAGAGCTTGCCATCTCTGTATTCCTCTAATTCTAAATGGGATGAAAATTGGGCAGGTTTTACAATGGGCGGGTAATCCGCTCCGCCAGATTATCGCCCAGGCGGTGACGGTGAAAGTGACCTCGACGGAGTCTGGGGAAAAATTTGGTTCTCTGCTTTCTTAGCCAGACAAAGAAGTGCAATGGGGAGGCAACAGAATGAGAGAGGGGGAAATTATATTCAAAAAGGAAAGGGGAGAAAGGAAATAACATACTGCTTTGGTGGAGGAGCAGATTCTCTGGCACAGGGTGGGCATTATAGAGAGAACTCTTCACTGCATCTTACCATGGAGTACTTTAGGCTGTGTGCAAAGTGCTAAACAATCAGAGCATACCAAAATATTGCGAGAAAATACATTCCTGTTTTATTTACTCGTGCTTTTGAGAATATATTTTGGTTATTTGTTGAATTTTTTGTATAAACGCCGAGGTAAGTAAAGAAAAATGAAAATCGTTAAACAGAACAATCTCATACAACATAGTTCCCATTAATCAATTTAATGAATTTAAATTTTGCATATAAAATAAAGCAATAAAATGTCAAAGTTTCCCAAAAAAACTAATAGCTCCCTGTGTACAGAATAATTATGCAATTTCTTCTCTGTGACAACATAAAATAATAAAAGTGAAAAAATGGTTTTATTGTTAAACTGACGATTAATGATTTTGTCTCCATGATTCTGAGTTTGTGCTGTTTTGGTGCCACTGTAGATCAATGCTTGGCTGTTCAAACTCAGCAAATGGAACTGCATTGAAAAACACTAAGTAGTAACCTACATAAATCCAGCAGACATTTGGCACACCTCCAATATTGTTTTTCACTATCTCCACAAATGTTTCAGCTCCAAATAATTTAACAGTTTTAGTTTACTCGGTATTCACTCATAATGCACAATGTATTAATGATGAAAATAAATATCTGAAGGAAAGAGAAACATTCCCTGTAACTGTAAATGTATACATTGGACAGAGTTTCTGCTACAACCTCTGGACAGGAATCAGCACACTCTGAAGACTAATTATTTATTATTTTCAGTTTCTGGCCAAGCAAAAAAAATCAGGAATGTTTCATTTACAGAACATATTTTCTTTGAGAAAAAAAGTTTGATGTGTTAATTAAAAATCAAACATCACTAAATAGCTTAGATATGTTTCATCATTTAGAGGTCACTTGCATATACGTGGCGATGGCAAGCATTTTAACATATTGCAGTCATGTGTTCATAGTAACTGGAAATCACCATCATTTCAGTTTTAGTGTGCGATTTACAGAAGTGGCTAACAGCTTGCTGTGAGGCTGAAAGTCAAAAGGGCATTATAGAAATAATACTGATCACTTCTGAGTGCGATAGCATTAACAGAGGGTTACAGGCATGATCAATAGTGGTTTCGAATGTGCAGATTGAATATATAGAAAAGGCCTGTTGCAGTGAAAGAATTATGGTCAGTAGTCATATGGGCAGCGAGTTGTCTTCCTGGTTCAAGCACAGATTTTTTTTTTAAATCACAGCATTAAATGAATTGACAAACAATTGTGAAAGTACCTTCTACTTTGTGACTGCTTTTCACTCAATTACTTTTGAGTTTTAATTCGAGATTGGTGGTAAGTTACAAACATTGCAGTACAATGCCACTTTTAAAAACCGAATCAAATCCTTCAAAAGTCACGCAGCAGTTTTATTCTATTTATAAAATGAAAACTGGAACTGCTTAGTTTGAAAAATGTCCAGTTTCCTCTACTTTGCACAATGATGCATACAACAACAACTTGTATTTAAGTAGTGTCTTTAACGTTGTAAAACATTAAATACAATACATTAAATAGTAAGGCAACTGACCTGGGAAAAAGAAAATAGCTATTATATTGTTACACTAGATTTAACATAAATAGCTTGCAAAAGAGGTCACCTGACTGATAACATTCATCTATTGTCCCCACAATAAGTATTAAATGTCATTGCAAAAAGCACCGCAATAATAGAGCTGTGATTTATTATTAACACTTTGAAGAGAATGATTGTAGTTTATATCTTGCATTCAATAATCAGCGATGAATGAGTTACATGCAGTGGAAAACAATTATACAGGAGCTTAACATTCAGATGACACAGAATACTATGGGGGAAAAATTGGGTCGCCCCCCCTTTGGGGTGCTAACTTCACCGGGGCGCTACTTTTAGCGCCCTGAAAAAGTTAAGAACATAAGAAATAGGAGCAGGAGTAGGCCATTTGGCCCTTCAAGCCTGCTCCGCCATTCAATGAGATCATGGCTGATCTTCTGCCTCAACTCCATTCACCAGCCCTATCGCCATATCCATTGATGCCTTTACTAATAAGAACATAGGAAATAGGAGCAGGAGTAGGCCGCCCCCACGCCCGGAATTCACTCGCAGCGCCCCAAGAGGGAAGCACCCCGCCTCCCTCTTGGGGCGCTGCGAGTGAATATCACGGCACGTCGCGCCGCGGTACTGCAGGCCTTCCTCCCCTTAAAGGGGAGGGGCCTAGCGCAGCGCGACCCGGGGCCCAGCTGGGCCACCAGGGATCAGAGTGCCGGCAAAAGAGCCTGGCGCTCAAGAGAAGTGCCGGGCTCACAGAACGCAGCCGGCACTCCGCGGGGGAGCTGAACAGAAGGCCGGGGACGGCAAAGCGGGCAGGTGGCCAGCAACAAAAATGGCCACCCAGCACCTTCCCTTTAATTTGCGCCTCCGCAGCCGCAGGTAGGCCCCCCTGACCCAGTCGGACATAGCGTCTGGCGGTAAGTCAGGGGGCGCTACCGAAGATCACGAGCGGGGCGCTGCACACGGCGATGACATCATCACCAGTGGCACAGCGCCGCGGGGCGCTAACAGTTACTGCCGCAGGAGTCATTAGCGGCGCCGTGCCCAGGCGCTAGTTGCATTGCGCCCCGTTAGCGCCCTCTTTAGGGTGCTAACGGGAGGCGCAAATCAACCAAATTTTTCCCCCTATAAGTCTTATGGCCAACTATTATTACAGATTCAAAGCCTTAGCAATAATTTTTTTCAATTAAAAAAATACAAGAATGGCCTGAATCAAAACCCTGTCACAATGACCGCTAAGAAACAGCTTACACAGTGGTACGCAAGGTAATGATATCCATATAGTGTCAATATATCTCTGCATAATGTCAATACATTCTTGCATAGTGTCAATACATACAAATTGACTTTTTCATTTGCCTTTTTTTTTTAAAAAACAAAATGACACAGCCCCTTTCGTATCAACAATCTGTATACAAAAGAAATAAGAGTAAGGAAATATCCTGTATCACACCAAATCCGATAATAGAAATATTTCCCTACCAGATAAAAGTACAAAATGTCAGGAAGCAGCCTTGCAATGTATTTTACTTCATTGTGTTACTAACATAGAATTTTACAGCACAGAAGGAGCATCTTTGCCTGCTCTTTCCACTTAGTCCCATTCATCTGCCCTTTCCTCAGACTCTTTTAAATTTTACTTTTTCAAGTATTTGTCCACTTGCCTTTCTAAAGCTATTCTGGATTCTGCTTCCACCACGGTTTCTGGTATGGTATTCTATTATGCCAACAACCTGGTGTAAAAAAAAAAATCTCCAAACCTCTCCCTTCGTTCAGTGGTGGTCTTAAATTTATGCCCTCTAGTTAATGACACACCAATCAGTGGAAATAGTTTTTCACTGTCAACCTTTTCAACACCTCATTATTTTGAGCACTTCTGTCAGATATTCTCTTAACCTTCATTGTTCTAAAGAAAAAAGCCCCAGTTTCTCTAGTCTCGCCACATAATTAAATTTTGTTATCCTTGGTATCATCTTAGTAAAACTATGCTGCACCCTTTCTATGGCCTTGACATTCCTCCTAAAATAAAGCTCCCAAGACTAAACACAATAATCTAACTGTGGCCCTACCAATGATTTGTATAGATTTAGGATTACTTCTTAGTTTTTGTACTCTATGCCCCTATATATTAAATGTAGGCGTACATATTTTTTGACAACTTTATCAACTTGTCCTCCCGCTTTAAAATATTTGTGTATTTGGCATTATACTTCGTTATTTGAAATTTTTTGTCACACTTGCAACAGATTGGCTCAAATTTTGTTGTCAGAAAATAACAAATCACAACTGACCAGGTAGGGAATGTACCAATCATACTATTGCAACGAATAACTGCTAAAGAAACAAAAAGTATTGTTAAAAGAGTCAAAGCATTGAAATTGCACAAAATATTTTCTGAATGTCTTTTTGACCATCATGTTTACTCTTACTAAATTGAGAAGCTAAGTACTTTGAATAAGATTTATAACAAAATAAAGACATTAATATTACAAAATCTAGATCAAAACTTACCAAAGCTGTGTTTGAAATGACTTAACATTGTTCGTCAGATGCCTGTACCTCGATAAATCTTGTGACTGGAGTTCATGGGGTTTTCAGGAGCTGTCATTGTTAGCTGTAGAGATTCAACAAAGTACCAGTCTACAGTGCCTCTAATTTCCAGAGTTAATTTTAACTGGCTGTTCACAGAGCATGCTCGGACTTGCTGTTTGTAAATCCTGTCCCCCCCGCCTCCTCCACTCTTTCAGATTGATGTAAACTACTGATGATGATAACCCCAGGGAACGCATTTTCAGAAGCAACGAATGCAACTGGAATGTGTTTCTTCTGTATGAACCTCAAAGTAAGTGAAACCATGAAATCTCCAACTTTTTCAGGGTTGCTCTGATGAAAAACACAATTTAAGATATTAATTCAGGGGAATGTTTATTTACCAAATACAACACATTACATGTATGATCAATGAAACTTTGTACTTTGAAATTCAGCAACATTTAATTTTTATTTATATTTTGTAATGTAATCTAAAAAGTTATAGCAGCTGCCTTTCTTTGTATGTATGTATGAGAGAGAACTCAAAACAATCAACTGTCAGAGAAACACCTTTACCGTCTGGAAAAATGTCTGGGTATCTGCCCAAGTACAATGATCCACTTCATGTTATTTATGTTAAATCAAGTTTCCTGTCGACTGTGATGGTAACAGACATATTCACACCAAAGTAGAAAACTCTGGCCTAAAACGGTTAAAGAATAACACTTCGCCCATTTCTGATTTCTTAACATTTTTCTTACCAATTGCAAGTGTTGCGATAATGAATTTCCCAAAAGCTTTAACATTGTTCTGTGACTGCATGACACTGGAAAATTGGATGGCAAATCTCACACATCTCCTAGCAGATGGTTTAAAACCTGAAAAAAGGTCAATTGCTTTGGAAGAAAATTTAGAAGCAAAAAACAAGGGGGAAAAAATAAGAGTTGTTGGTGCACCCATTAGGTCACAGAAAAGTTTTGGCTTATAGCTGGCATTCAATATACTTTGTTCAAGTCCTGCTGAGCTCTGAACAATAGCAGACTTTTCTTAGATAAATGTTTCTGCTGTAATTGCACATTTTTGTGATTCCACCCAATATACAAAAATAACTTAAAATTTGAAATTACCTTAAACATTATGCACGGAAATCACATGATCTTAGTAGGGATTTTCTCTTGTGTGCTTTGTACTGGATTGAGGTGCTGAGAATAGATATTTAATGGGCTATGATCTTAAAATAATATATAATCCCAGGAGGGCTCGACTTGTGTTTGCTTCCTCTATTACAACTAGTTCTGTCCCATTTTCCATTACCTACACCAATCATTCTTTTTTTGTAAGTCATTGTGTTCCAATTTCCATTTTAGTCCATACACTGGATCTTGAGCTTTATTCCCCTACACAACTGCTTGAAGACCTAAATGTCAATGTCACCAAAGCATCAAGTATGCAAATATTTTCCCCAAGATATATTTCTATTGTTCATACATTAAGTATGAACTTTAAGAAGATGTCCTTTTTGGTTAATGATGTATAAAAAGTCAATTTCTGTCAATCAATCTCTGAATTTAGATTTAATTGCTGATGACACCAAATCTTTCAGTCAGACGAAGGATACATTTCATGAATCTTTGGTCAGATCGTAGGGTGCAATTCTAAAACAGTAATACAGCACGTCATAAAGATAAACCAGCAGGGAAAGAAAGTGGGGAGCAGTTATATTGGTGGCCCAATTTCATACGCAAGTAAAAGTCTGTCCCTCAAGCAGATGTTTGTGAGCTCCAAGTTTTAGCAAAGTAAATTGATGTATGTTATCCATGTCTAACTCTGTACTTTGATAATTGATGACTATTTTAGCATTTATAATGTTACTATGGCATGCACGACAATACTGGATTTGTTGTCAAGTAAATCGCATTACTATGTAATCATACACAGACAGGCACAGACCACATTCATGAAAGATTAATTCTAATGAATCAACCCGGGTACAGTACAGTATATTAAAGTAGATTCAGTCAATAATATTAGGCATCATTACTTTAACAATAATCTTTTGACAGTAGTAGCCTGGTGTGCTAAAGTAGTACTGTCGGGAATTATGCCAGAGATTCCCCATACAGTTAATTTTCATTTTAGTTTGTACAACTCATATTAAAGGTTTCAGCTCTTCTATTTTCTACAATGGGATTTATGCTAGGTCTGGAGAAAATAATTGTTCTAAGATGTTTGCACTGACCATATTCCGCTGTATTCTTCTTAGAAAACAAATATCACTGTCAGACTTCAGCCTCAAGAAACCTCTAACATATTGGCTTAGTTACAAAATTTAGCTTTGGGTCTAAAAGAGAAAAAGAAAAACACTGCCTTTTGTAGAGATCATCACCTTTCATTTTGTTACTTCGAAACTGAACTATATTTGAAATGTACATAAACCATCGCGACTTTTGTTGATATATGCATTAAATTATCAAGTGCCGTTCACCATTTCAGTTTTGCCACTTTTGGAACCACTGAATTTGAAGTTAAAAAAATAAAATACTATTTGTATGGGACCGATAGATTTGGAAAGAACCTTTCCAACGATAAGGTCACATGCTTACTCGATGCAGATATGTCAAGCATCACGATTTAACATATAAAATCCTGTTTTATTTGTGGATGTGCAACTTTAGCTTCATATGTGCTCATTCCACGCTATACCAACAGTCCAAAAATGTGTATGCACCAGCTAAACCCAGCTGTCCCTTCTAGATTCTCAACAAGCTGCACTGATGATTCCTATTCGTGATTGATAACCGAACATAATTCGAATCCAAATCTAATCCACTGCAACTGGGATAACGTGCAAGTTTGTACCTACGATTCCTCACATATAAATTTCTGCTCTCAACTATGCCATTTTTGGAGGACCCAATAGAGGCTAGGCACCTCCCCTTGGGAAGAGGCAAAAATAAGACAGCACCAAGCTACATTCCCTTCAAACACTTAACAGCTAGTTATAGATCAGCATTCACAGAGGCTTGGAGGTAGATTGCAAGCCCACTCTTTTGACTAGGTTTGGTGCTCACCACAGAAATAACACAATAGAATACCTTAAAGAAAACTAATATAAACGAATACCATACTATTCTTTCAGAAATATTGTTCAGGGTTTGTTATTTAAATATAAAATGTACATAAAAATGTTCTCCAAATACAATCAGTAGTTATAAATGAGTATTCGGTATGGTCAGTATTTTTTCTTCTCCTCCAACTTGCTCATCTCGCTGTAGGTCATTGAGGTACATTTCGCCAGCTGCTTTCAGGTACCTAATGGAAGTCATCATTCTTCATATGTAAGTCCAGATAGTGAGGGGGAAATTTTCATTTCCAGCATATAGCAAGTGGGTGATGCGAGGGGTGTCTGATCTGCCCGCCCAATGCAGCAGGAGGCCCAATCAATTTTCCCGGTCGGGCTTCATTACCAATGGCCCGGAATTTGTGGTTGTAATGATGGCGAAACTGTCAGCGTTCACCATCATTACAACTGTGAAACTGACAGCAACTTCTGACATCTGCACATGCGCAGTTAAACACGGAAATCCAGAAGTTGCTGTCAGTCATTCCCTGCTCCTCCACAGGGCGCACTACTGAAGACCCCACAGACGGCAATCAATTGAAATCACTGAATTGATGAGAACTTCAGCTTTTATGCTCTAATATCACTGTTAAATCCCCCTGAAAATGTTGAGCTTTGTTCAATGAGTTGTAACTGGGTTTTTAACGGCGTACTGAGTCATAGCTACTGCTGAACAACCGTTCTGGCCCTGAAAAACTAATTTTGTATTTGTGGAAGGTCAAATTTTTCCATTATGATAAAAATTCCATGGTTTTTAATATAATATTTTTTAAAGTTTGTTTATAATATTTCAGCTTCTACCTTAATCTCATGTGTATGTCCCAATCTTTATTTCACTCTCTGTAAAATGTATTAAAAGTGAAGGATAATTAGTGCATTTTACTTCCTGGTTTTCTGTCTGTTAGAGTTCTTCAATGTAATTGGCTGCTTAGCCAGCTTGATGACATCACTGTTGCTGGACGCTGGAGATCCCCTAGACTTGGTGCCAGAATTAAATTAATGTCAGGAGAGGTGAAATCGATGCCACAGAGATCGCTAGATCTTTGTGGGCAGCTTTCTTCGAGGTCAGCAGCGAGCGCCATCATTTTGCCGCTGATCGCAAAATCCGGGCCATTGAATTGATGAGTTGCCATCGTAATCACTTTCCTTATAGGCAGCTCTCCGATTTTGAGGGCGGGAAATCGAGCAGGGTGGCTGATTTTGATGGACTTGCAGCAGAATCTTAAAGGGATGGACGCACCGAGTGTGAAAAGGAGCAGGTGTTTATAATAGCAGGGAAATTTTTTGCAATGCCTACAGCATCAAGAAGATCAAATAGTGGAAGCCTTTAAGACTCAAAACAAACAAGTGACTGCAGTAAAAATAAGTGCCAGATATGTTTTCAGCTTTCCCTTACGGCAGCTAATGATCCTTTTAAATACCGCTGGAAATGATCACCTCCCGACTTATACCAATTATGCTTTGTGGGTGGGTTGAGGAACTTGCTGTAGCAATGCGGGTAGGGATGAAAGGGGCCTTAACTGTTTGATTTAACCCCAATTTGCGTATTAATAAGGTCCCTGCCTGTTTTTGCCGAAATCGAGGTCTGCCTGAAAATTGATATGTGCGATCAAACAGTGGTAAGTTCATGGGTCAATCCTCCACGTAATTCTGGTCCCAGTATGAGCCCATTTGTAGGTTTAAATAGTGTGGTATGGAGACGCAAGTCACCTCCTGAGTGTTGACTGGCTACTCAAACAATTGGGTCATCGTAGCCAAGTTTGTTCCTATCCTCACCTGACATCGACACATACACTCTTTCCAGCAGGGATCACTGGATACTAAAAAAGAATGGGAACCTTGACTGGCTTTATGGGGGAAAATTTACACGGGGGTTCTCCTGATCATTGTAACTTTGGTGGTAGAACCATGGAAACCCAAGAGAAATGGCATAAACAGCTGCTTTTCTGGGCTTTACAGCTCTTTCACCAAAGTTACTGTAGACAATTGGAAGAACCCACATGGAAATTCATCCACTAGATCTCCCTGGACACTAAAGCCACTTGTAGCATTCCCACTGCTGCCTCAGAGATCAGTTAATTCAGCACAAGCCAGGGATTGAACTTGGTAACATCCTGGTCTGTGTGGCTTAATATCAGACCACATGGTGCAATTATTTACTGAGCCATCAAGAAGCCCAATGTAGTGTTCTTAATAATTTAAATAATGTATATGAAACATTTTGGAACAGGTTGTTAAATATTAGCTTTTTTATTAAACGCAGTACAATTATTTCTTGTTTTATTTTTATTGAACTAGAAAGCAAAATCAAAGTCATTTAAATGCTTCTATAAAGAACCTACTGTGAAGCAAGTACAAATTGGTCGACTGAACCTTTCTGATATAATGTGAGTCCATGACCTGCAGCGTCCATTATGATACTTTGTACTATATGGAGCTAATCAAAGACAGCTGCAGTGGTTCCCAACATCTCTACAGGAACAAAATTAAATTGTGTTCAAATCGGCCCTTTAATTTTAATGAGCATCTGAAAATATCCCTAAAGAATGATTTTGGTCTGCAATTGTTTTATCCGACAATAAACACATATTTTGCTTTCTGGGGTCAAAATTCCTGATTTTTTGATAATTGGATGAAATTGCTACATTTTTGACAAGATTAATGAATCTCTAACAAAATTGCATGAACTCACATTTCTGAAGAGTTCAATTCCATTAGCAGCAATGCAAAACTAAAAGCCAATCATAAATGTATCTGCAATAATGATCCTTTAACCTTTCTCAAGTAGCTAATGAGTCACTTATCTTGGATAAATGTTGTAAAATTCATGGACTCTGTAATGAGCATTGTGAGAACATTGTTGTTGGGGGAGGACAATTGTTAAATGTGCACAGGAGGAGGCAACCATGAGAGTGTGTCACTGAAATAGTGCATACTGTGCAAATGACTAGAAGGACTGATATAAAAGCTAGAAAATAGTTACACTGTTTAAAGAATAGTGGAAAGGTAATGCTTGAATCTAACAGTAAAGGACATATTGGCATATGATGAAAGGTTGTAATTGCAACACACAGATTTTTTTAAAGCTGTAGTGAGGCAGAAATGTTTACAAGAATGTAGCAAGTAAGGAATTAAGAATTAAAAATATCAGGGTTTTTCAAATTACATTACACATCTTAGTGGGAAAGAGAATATACAGCAGAAAATATTTCCATGGGCTAAATCACGGAGTATTAATCCACACTGCTCTTGTGTTTAAAGGCAAAACTGGCATAAATTGGAGGGTGCAGGAGAAAATAAACCACTGACCCATGGGAGCAAGCTAGTGTTGAGCTGGTTGTGAGGAAAAGTTTGGAATTCATGGAGTCTGTGGAGGTTGGAGTACAATACAGAACAATACAGAACATGTGATACACATTGTATCATTTAGATATGTCATGATTTGCATAATATCTTACATGACTTAACACACTGTGATTGTGCTCACGCACTAATAGTACATGTCATGACAATGCAACATTGATAATTGTGCTTAAAATTACTCATGGAGAGGTTGAACACCTAAATATGTCTTGCTATCTCCCACAAGTGATATCATGGATGAATGGATATCTGTGCGTGGCAACATCAGTGGCACCTAAGTTATAAAGATCAAGCTCCAAATTGTAATCATGGTTACCTTCAACTCACTTGGACAGTGTTTATAGGCAACTATTAGGAAATATTCAGAGATCTCATTGATGTCCACTGTTCAATGCTAAGACAGTAGGCTTGGTGAAGAGATGCCCTCCAGTTGTGATACGCATGCAAAATCATAGCAGCAGTTCTGTGCCATCACTGAGCCCTGCACGTGTAACAGTAAACACGACCTCAGAAAGGAATGAACCCACAGAACTACAGCAAAGACCACCTCTGGCACTGCTGCAGATCTATCAAAAAATTTTGGCAAATGCAGGGAGTCGACTTTTTGTATCCCCTGTGGCTGGTTCTACAGCTACACACCAGTGCTGCACCCTCAACTCGAGAAGCACCTAGTTGTAGTGTGCATAGATTGAAACATGGAGATGTTCACAACGCACAATGGCTAAACAAATTAAACATGCACATTGCAAGCACTGTACAGAATAAATTTAATTTGCATTTAATACAGCTTACATTCGGTGATTCTTTTCACTGCACAGAAAAAAAAGGACAAAGTATCTAACTCCAGAGTGGGTGCCTGGCATTAAGGTTTGAAGCAATGGTGACCTTCATTGCAGATGGCTGACTATCCTTTGTGGACCAGATGGCTCGTCTCAGTCACAGCCTCCTGAATGACAATAACCTCAAGCACTGCTCCTCCAGCAAACCCAGGTGGCTGACATTTACTGCACTGAGCACTTTGGGCCATAAATTCAACATCGTTGTGCCCGGTTTATATCCGCAAAACAATTACAAATTTAGCAGAGTGAAGGCCCGCACCAACTTGCATGGGTGCTCGGGCCATCATTAAATTTGTCAGGGCCTTTCTTTAGCAGTCCTGGTAACCCCCTGAAATGAGCGCATGCTTCATTTCAATATTGAAATTGAATTAGTGTGACTTTGTGCTGCGCAAGCTCCGAGTGGTTTTTCAGACTCTACAGTGGCCTAACTAGTAATCTTAAAAGGGACTGCTGGAGGCCGCCGAAGAAACGGGCAGGTAATTTCTTTTTAAAACTTACCTTAATGTGGAGCCAGGAGGAGCAAGAGTCCTCCTGCCTCCACATTAATACTGCGGGCCGCTGTCAGCCTGCGCCTGCCACCCCCATCCCTGGATTTACTTGTGGGCCGGCTCAACTTCCAAGCTGGTTGAACTTAGTAGGGCCCAACCGGCAGGCTACACTAGACTGCCAGATTGACACCTGCAGCTCGCTGGATTTATTCCAATGAGGCCTAAGTACGGTACTCAAGCCTCTCGCCTCTGGTGCATGAGTCTCGCGCGCCAACCATTTTGCGCTCATTATCAGGTGCTCTCAAATTTAGGCTTCTGTATACCTTCTATGCACTCTGTGCTCGTGGGCCATCTTCTTCTCCTTGTCCTACTCATCTATGCCAATAACCACACCACTCATGCTCTCTTACAAAAACATTCTTGTGTACTTTCACAGCTATTTGTTAAACTTGCTAACACAAAGCCTGACCTGAAGTAAAATGTTCAATTTTCGATTTGATTGTGCAGCTATGGGATGCTACACTAATTCCTCACTAATGACCCAAATGAAACCTTAACAAGGAAAATTCATCTTTTTTTCCTTACTTCTGACTTACATTTGTTAATTCATTTTGGAAGATGATTGGAGCAGTACTACATATGGACAAATAGCCCATTAGCATTTTCTATCTGTAATCCACCTTTTTTTTTTACTCATATTTAATTTTTTGGTAGAAGGTAGGAATTTCAACCTCTGAAATACTATGGCATTGCATAGATAAAATGAAACATGTGATACATTACCACCTACTGACGTCACATAATAACCATTTCAAAGATTCATTTGCATAACTAAATGTTGCAAGCAGGGAAGAGCGGACACATTTTAATACTATTTAATAACATTAGCTTCCACAATGTAATCACGCCAGCTGGATAGCAATGTGCAGTAACCTAAATGTAGAAAAGATGTTGCAATTCCATCAGTCAACTCCATATTAATATACACCAATCATTAATATAAGTCAATTTAACTCAGTTCGGTATGTGAAATGCTTCGAACAAACCACAGTTTGGTTAGTATGTAGAAGCCACAGAAGCAGTAACTATGTTTATATATTTAAAAAAAGAGCTTTGATTCACATCTTTCATTGCTGTAACCCTCCTAACCTAGAAAAAGAAGGTATTGCCACAAAATCAAGATAAATTCAATTATAAATTTCCTGTACTGGGTAATTCTTACAAGATCATAAATAAAGATTGCTACCAACTATGGCAACAGTTTTATTGCCACAGACATCATCTCTGATTTAATTTAGATAACTCAGTGTAGCGTTATAAGGGCACAATATTTTTTTTTAAGTCATGCTCTATTGTTGGGATTTTTATGCAACTGTAGACAAATACCAGGGATTAAATTTTACAGTATTGTTTTTTTACTATATAAATCTTCTTTTGAATGCCTGCGATTCAAAGTAACAAATACATTCTACTTGCAGTTGACTGACCTTTCATATTTCTATGTATCAGATGTATTTTCTCTTTAAGTATCCCACATAAAGTATATATATTTTAATATGAAAATACAGTTGATTAATGGGAAGGATTTACTTTTTCACAGTGTGTTTGTGCATTTGAGACTAATAGCATAATATCTCACTGGTGGATAAGTTTCAGTTCAATTTTTTTAAATTATTTGGCTGCAATGAAAATAAGTTCTGCCTATTAATCTTAAGAATAACAACTAAATTGCAAAGTAATAATTTGGAGGAGGACTCTCATGAGTGAATTTTGAACATGCAGTATATTCCCATTTTTGTTTCTGTGTTGAACTATCTTCCTTGCATTTCAAAACCATTTATATAGTCCCTGCTTTAAGTCACCCTGTAACCAGGTGACAGAAGTGGGCTATCCAGAATGGTTGAAGTATGGCTTCACACATTCTTAAAGATACTTCACACATTCTTAAAGATACTATGTCCATCATGCATTAAAGTGTTTACACACACACACATACAGCAGACATTGCTGCAAAATTTCTACTTCAGGTCAACCAAGCAGACAATCTTGCCGGGAAATTTAATGTACTGATGTGGATTATGTAGCAAAGATAAATCAATGTGAGAGGAACAATAGCATATCAAATGAATGCAAGTGCACTGCATGACATCATTACCTTACCACAGGAAACATGGCCTGTTCATTATAACATTATTAGCTTAACAACAGGCCTACCTCTGATCTGGCTCTGGTCCAGCTTGTATTTTGCATTACATAACTGATTAAAATACACCTTTAGTATGTTTGTCAATCAAAATTAAGATTTATGTTTCAGTTTTCCAGATTAACTACTAGTCAAGACTGGTGTCATTTTGACTTTGTTTAAATCCCTATAAATAATATGGAAATGGAATTATTATGTAGCATGCATTTTTTTTAAAAATGTGGTACAAACAAGAATTCAATTTTATTTCCTCAGTACTGTGATTATCCTTAATTATTTGTGCTAATATCTAATGATGACAGCCCACTTGACAATTGTACTACCAGTATATTTTGGGGTATTATCCAAAATCAATAGCTGAAATGTTACAACGTAAAAGATAACAATGCTATATGCAAAACAACAATACAGTATAATGCTGATATGGACTGAATACTGCAGCTAAAAAAATGTTTATTGCAAATTTGTGTGGAGAAATACAATGTTATCGATAAACACTAATTCAAATTATTCTATTTTAAAATTTCTATTTTGTAATTTGCCTGTTTAAGGTAATCTTCTCCCTTCTTCAAGGCCTTCTTTTCAACATTCCCAATGATTCACTCAACAGCACTTTTTAGATGGCCATTATCAAGTTCATAATATTACCTGAGGTTAATCTCACCTCTCATATTCTCTATGAGGAAAAAAGTTAATTGAACATCTATATTTCACCACAAGAACTCATGCTTTGAATTGTGGGTGAAAAGAAATAACACCTTACTGTGCCAGGCCGCCCATGGGAAATTCTTTTAAAATCCATTTGGAAAGACTTTCTTTTTCTTGTACTTGACATCAGTAGTAGTTAAAAATGCTAGAATCGATTATTAAGGACGTGGTAACAGGGCACTTAGAAAATAATAAATCGGATTGGACAGAGTCAACACGGATTTATGAAAGGGAAATCATGTTTGACAAATCTGTTTTTTGAGGTTGTAACTAGCAGAATAGATAAGGGGGAACCAGTGGATGTGGTGTATTTGGATTTTCAGAAGGCATTCGATAAGGTGCCACACAAGAGGTTATTAAACAAAATTAGGGCTCATGGGATTGGGGGCAATATACTAGCATGGATTGAGGATTGGTTAACGGACAGAAAACAGAGAGTAGGAATAAACGGGTCATTTTCGGGTTGGCAGGCTGTAATTAGTGGGGTACCGCGAGGATCAGTGCTTAGGCCTCAGTTATTCACAATCTACATCAATGATGTGGATGAGGGGACCAAATGTAATATATCCAAGTTTGCTGATGATACAAAGCTGGGTGGGAATCTAAGTTGTGAGGAGGATGCAAGGAGGCTTCAAGGGGATATAGATAGGCTAAGTGTGTGGGCAAGAACATGGCAAATGGAATATAATGTGGAGAAATGTGAAGTTATCCACTTTGGTAGGAAAAATAGAAAAGCAGAGTATTTTTTAAATGGTGAGAGATTGAGAAATGTTGGTATTCAGAGGGACCTGGGTGTCCTTGTACACGAATCACCGAAAGTTAACATGCAGGTAGAGCAAGCAATTAAGAAATGTTGGCCGTTATTAAAAGAGGATTTGAGTATAAGAGTAAAGACGTCTTACTGCAATTATATAAGGCCCTGGTGAGACCACACCTGGAGTATTGTGCACACTTTTGGTCTCCTTACCTAAGGAAGGATATACTTGCCATAGAGGGAGTGCAACGAAGGTTCACCAGACTGGTTCCTGGGATGGGTGGATTGTCCTATGAGAAGAGATTGAGTAGACTGGACCTATATTCTCTGGAGTTTAGAAGAATGAGAGGTGATCTCATTGAAACGTACAAAATTCTTACAGGGCTTGACAGGGTAGATGCAGGGAGGATGTTTCCCCTGGCTGGGGAGTCTAGAACCAGGGGACACAGTCTCAGAATAAGAGGTCGGCCATTTAGGACTGAGATGAGGAGAAATGTCTTCACTCAGAGGGTGGTGAATCTTTGGAATTCTCTACCCCAGAGGGCTGTGGAGGCTCAGTCGTTGAGTATATCAAGACAGAGATTGATAGATTTTTGAATATTAAGGGAATCAAGGGATATGGGGATAGTGCAAGAAAGTGGAGATGAGGAAGAAGATCAGCCAGGATCTTATTGAATGGCGGAGCAGGCTCGAAGGGCCAAATGGCTCCTGTTTCTTATGTTCTTATATAACCTGTTGATTTCCATCATCTATAACTGACATGAATCCTGAAGGAAAATCACGTGATAGATAGATCGATAGATGACACAGGTCTCAAAGATTCAATGGTGGTGGCAATGCAGGGAGATGACTGAGAGGGAAGGAACTGTGGAAGTAGCACTTTACTCAAATCTCAATAATGTTAATAAACTTCATTCTGTATTTTTACAAGAACATATGTGAAAAAAATAAAGTCTACATTGTCCATATCTTCATAAGTATAGCAAGCAATGTTTTAAAGCAACATTAATCTGTTTTGAACTTTTGTTCCCTCAGTTTCATTAACCTTGGACCATTGGCTTGTGAAAATAAAATGGTCATTACTTTATGAACTGACTCTCATGTAATCTGGTCAAAGCCAGGATTTTACATAAGAGTATATGTAGCCAAACTGTGACCATTAAGTTCTGGCAACAATGTGTTGGTTCAAGCCCCACTCCAGAGACTTGTGCACAAGATCTAGGCAAACACTCCAGTGTAGTACTGAGGGGGTGCTGCACTGTCGGAGGTGCCATCTTTCGGATGAGTCGTTAAACTCGTTTGCCTTCTCAGGTGGATGTAAAAGATCCAATGGGACTATTTTGAAGAAGAGCAGGGGAGTTCTGGCCAATATTTATCCCTCAACCAACATCATTAAAACAGATTATCAAGTCATTATCACATTGCTGTTTGAGGGACCTTGCTGTGCACAAATTGGCTGCCGCATTTCCTATATTACAACAGTGACTATGCTACAAAAGTAGTTAATTGGCTGTAAAAGCACTTTGGGACGTCCTGAGGTTGTGAAAGTCGCTATATAAATGCAAGTTCTTTCTTTTTCTTTTTATTACATGCTTCACCAGGGCTAGAAAATTACTTTCACCAACCAATCTGGAGCAAGTTACTTTCTTACTTCTGTGAGAGAAACAAAGCAATTAACAACAAATGCTGGAAATCCTCAGCAGGTCAGTCAGAAAGAACAGGTAAGTTAACGTTTCAGATACAGACCCTTCATCAAAATAATTCTTGATGAAGGGGCCACACCTGAAATGTTAACTTGTCTGTTATTGCCACACTGTTTCCAGCATTTTCTGTTTCTGTTTTAGTTTTCTAGCATCTGCAATACTTTGCTTTTTGTTATGATTAACATTGGTATATTTGTATGTTCACCTTCAGTCCTTCTGCTAATTTCTGTTTTCTTCCTGCATCTGATAGTTTGTGGCCTGATGCAACTCCTATCCACTCCACTTAATAGGCGCTGATCTATAAAAATGCAAGTTTTTGTTGCTATGCCGAAGATTTTTTCATTCCTCTTCAGAATTAATTTCTTCTTGTCAAGATCTAACAGCTTTTGGCAAGTGAATAGTTAATTTGAGCAAAAAATTCCTAATTTTAAAGACACATCACTGGTGCTGACAATATAATTCTGTAACTTTTAGTTACATATTGATACTATAGCAAAGAACTAAATGTAATTCTTACAAAACAGTATGGATAAAGGATACAAAGTTGTTACATATTTTGTTTTTGTACATGAATCTGGCCTCAAAAACAAACAATAACATTGTAATTAGCTTATGCTGGCTGTCACAAGTGGTATCAAACTTGTATTTTACTGTAGCTCAGTGTGTTTATGCTGTAGCTTATTTAAATTATTCACTTTTTGTTTTGCAGATGACCAAATAGTATCTAGCAACTTATTTGCAGAAGTCATTACAGCCTAGTGTATGGTGTCAAGCACAACTATCTTAAGGAGCTACCAGCAGGACAATGGACGGTGCACCTAAATTATGGTCAAACCTGGAAATGAGTTGCTATGAAAAGGTTTGGAGTCTAGAAGAAGCTTGCAAGCAAAAAGGAAACCTTTTGAATTTTGTGTTTAATATAACGAATGTATGTGTGCCATTTAAGCACTATTTTGAGTTCATACATCCAAAGAAATATTTGGAAGCATAGAACCATGTCAGGTAATTGTATGAACGGCCCAGTTTAAGACAAAATGAGATAACTGTTTATGTGAAGTACTTAGTACAAGCCTTAATGGATTTGTCATGCATTTACACATGCGGACAACTACCATTCAACGTAGTTCCATTGAGTTTGATACCACCAGTATTATACTATTAATTTTCAAATTAAAACCATGACGTAAACATATTTTTTAACTTTACATTCCCTTACATATTGGTGCAATTGTACATTTTGCTTACAAGGCATTCACAAGAGCATATATTAATACAATTAGCATAATTTATAAGGATTTAGGTGAATCATAGAATTATAGAAATCTACGGCACAGAAGGAGGTCATTCGCCCTGAACTGTTTGGTACTTTCCCAGTGTTAGACTGATGTTAGACTATGTAGCTAGTGTGTATCTCAATGTGTTTATGGCTGAGAGCAGGGTGAACATCATCAGTACATCGGGAGCATCATCTGACCACTTGCAGTGAAAGCTATACTCATTTCTTTGTTGCTCTAACCAGCAATCTGGCAATCATATTTAAGACATCCTATATTTTCTTTCCATTTGGACATCTCAGTGATAAACTGTACTTTGACTTAAATAATCAGGTAAGAGTGTGAATGAACCGACCCCCGCCCACCCCCTCTCCATCAAGCAACCCTTATCACATTACTCTATCTCCCACACAAGTTTCTATTTATATATTGTTTTTAAATCCAAATGCTATATAGTACAGTGGATCAACTGATAAATCACACTCCTGAATTGGCAATATTCTAGGCAGTGAAATTGCAAAATACAGCTACGAGGGAAAGGTTTAGAATGGTTCATTTTGTACATGATCCTTAGATAAATTAGTAACATTTTGGAGAAATTGACAACATTTATACAATTCACATATATGCTGTTCAACAGTTTTCAGTTTCAGTATGTTGATGGTGGTTGCTTATACACAGGAGATGTATTTATCACAGAATGACAGTAAATAATATCCTCACATGTTCATACTTCCTCAATAATATGGATGAAATTCAGCAAATGGGTCTGGGGATCCAATCTAATCCAAAATCATCTCTGACTCAAAAGATGGTTATCCATCAAAAAATCTCTAACTTTGAGAAAACCATTATATAAGATTAAAGTTAATGTACCAGAATAATGTAGTTGTACAGTTCCTAAATGGTAGCTATTCAGTTACAGTGCTGTTGCATTCAATCGGATGAGGAGCCAGGAGCCAATATTCAGCAATCCTACCCAACGCAACACGTGAAGATTATCGCATTCTGACGTCTTCCACCCTCCAGTATAAGGGATTTTTTTTATAATCAGATTTCAATTAACTCCAAAGTACCCTGCGTTTCTATAAACATCCCTACACTGAACAGTGTATAATCATGGCGTGGAATTCACTACTGCCACACAGGTAATCCCACTGACTCATTCCACTAATAGCTATCAATCGTTATCTAATTCCAGGGTGACCATATATAACATTTACACTATAAACAGAGAATTTTTTTTTCAAATCCACTTCTAAATGGCAATCTGCAGCAGTGCCTATTGCGTGGATGTTCCGAATTCCAGGGGAGACCTTTAAATGAGGGAATCACCCACTCACTCTGAAATGGACGTTGCCGCGAAGCCACTGCAATAAAACGCATATTCCACTCGGGCGGTGGCTTTAAATGCGGAAATCAAAACAAACGGAAGACTTTATAAGAAAAAAAATAAACACAAAGCTATTTCAACGTTCTGATTAATCGCAAAAAAAATTGCAACTCCAATCTATTTCTGCATACGTTGACCAAGTGGCTTGCGTGCAGATCAGCAGCTGTCACTTGGACAGCGCCAGCCTGCTTAAAAAAATCCTAAATAATTATAGTCGGAAATAGGTATGAAGGTTGACTGCAATAATATCAAACGAGCGACAGCCATACTCCAAATTTTTAGGGGCAAATGTAACTAAAAGAATTAGAGGTTTTGCACAGCAACGCAATGAGAGAATATGCAACACTGGAACCTGCAATCACGACAAAACACACATCTCGGTTACATTTAATTAGCAACGAAAAACATTCAACGGCTAGCATTATTTTGCAAACGATTTTTGTAAGAGTATCAATACCGACTGCTACATGTTTAGTATTTTAAAACCCAATGGTAGCCAACGATCTCCATGAGCTCCTAATGCTTGCACTGAACGGTATCACCAGCATCACATCACACAGGCACCCGACCGTTCTGTAATTTTTTTTCCGGTTTTCCATTCATACTAATCATGCAATCGCCGAACGCGTGTTTCTCCCCCCCTCCCCCTTTCAACCCGTACTCACATTTTACCATCCTTTCCGTGCTAGATATATTTATGTCATTGTTGGACATCTTCATGAGCGAATGCAATGGGTTCAGCCAGTCTCCGCGGTCCCGAGTGAAGCGTGCGGCAGGGTTGCAGTTGCTACAGCATCACCCAGGCAGCGCTGCTCCACTCAGCGGCGAGGGGGCGGGCGGGAGCGCGCGCGCGCGGCGACTGTCACGGCAACACAGCGAGCGAGCGCGCGGGGGGAGAAAAAGTCTCCGCGCGGGTTCCGGAGAACACAGCCAGCGAGGGGGGCGGGGCTCGGGGCTCCGCGCGGGGCCGCGCACGCACAGACTCGGAGCGACGTCACCGGGCGCCGCGCCGCGCCGCGCCACCCCACCAACATGGCGCTCGGCTCGGGGAACTCCCACGCAACTGGTGCCAGGGTCAGCCTCATACTGCCCTCTCACGGAGGCACAGGGATACCCTCTGTCATTCCCCCCCCTCCCTCCTCAATGGCGGTAATGTTCTTTCATTGTGAGAAGAAGAAAGGAGAATCCAAGACCGGCAGGTAATGAAAAGGTACATAAGGCCGGCGAATCTACAACGCTGAGAATCAGCAATGAAATGTCTAATATTTCTACACTACACACACATCATGGGTGGTCGGACTTCTGCATCATGTCTTGTTTAAATAGAAAATGATGAGGGGGCGGGGGAACGAACCGAAATCAGAAAATGCTGGAGAAACTCAGCAGGTTAGCCGGCATCTGTTGAGAGAACATGCATTAACCTTTGGGTGGTGGATCTTTCGTCACATTCCACTGGTACATGTTCTTTTTGTCTTGTATGCACATTTTCTTTTTTCACTATCTGCATCTTGGATTTTTCTTTCTTGCTAGAATGTTTTGACTTAAGGTCCAACCCAAAAGGTTAACCCCTTCTGTACTCTACGCAAATGCTGCCTTACCTGCTGAGCGTTTCTCGCATTTTGTGTTTATGTTTTAGATTTTCAGTTTTTTGCACTTTCTTTAAGGGAGTTATCTTTATATGGGGATAACATGCCTTTTATATGCATTTGTTTAGTTAATTAAAAAAGGAAGTTATTTACAATTCTAGTATTTCTACCTTAGTGTTCATGCTCTCCAAAGGGTTATATTTTAATTTTCGTCACACTTGATGTTTTATATATTAACTGTTTGGAACTAATTCAATCCCCAACATATTTACTGTGTACATTATGCTGTCTTAGTTTTTAATTTTCTCTTTAAATCAATACTTTTGAATATGATATCAAGTATATCTGAATGTGGGAATGTACACATTATACATTTAACGTTATTTAGCTCTAAGAAAGCTTTGTTCTTGTATTGTTTTAGGATTAATTGAAAATGAAGATAAATATAGCCATCTTCAAATGCATTAAGAAATGTTTTGATCATTTTGAAGAATGTTAATTTAGAACAAGATGATTTCAAAAACAGTCAAAAACAATACAAGATAAGATGAAGCAGTGGGTGTCAAATGGTTGCTAGACTTAAGCAATTCTACATCTGCTGTTGTACATTGTCGATCAACAACAACCAACACCCAATAAATGTGCAGTAATATTACCTGCTATCCTAGCATTGTGACACTACAATCAGCACCAGACTACATGATATGACAATTCTCAGATGTGCTATAATTTTAAATCGTTAATACTCCCACAGAAAAAAATGCCAGCATTTTATGATCCAACACACAGTTGTAACAACAGCTCTTATGTTTTCCTTAATGCCACTAATGGTTCAGAGGGTAAGTGCACTGTCTGGTACTGAGCCATGCAGACCAGGAAGGTCCCAAGTATGATCGCAAACCTGGGCTGAGTTAGCGGATCTCAAAAGGGAAGCTTTGCGAGTTTCGCAATTGGCCCAAATCTCCTGGACTAAGAATGAGAGAAATCAGCTAGGTTTCCCTCTCCTGATTACTATCCAGTAATCTCTGTTGGAAAATGCACATGAAATCATCAGGTGAAGGCAGGATCAGACTCGGTTAGGATAACTCTATAGTTGAATAGCTAACTGACACTTTGTCTAGGCTGGTACATGAAGACTCATCACTTGGGCAAGATACTGGAAGGCTGACATAATCCCTGGACCTGTAACACAGCACTTGCAAGAAAGGTGGGAAGAAAGGATAATGTAACAGCTCATAAATGTAAGGTTTTTTGTGCATTTGACAAACAATATTGGCTGTTCATAAATGAATACCTCAGTTTTTATTTAGTGTGCAGGAGCTGCTTACTGGTTATATACCATTTAACTTCAGCATATGCTGATATATATTTCTAACATTTAAAAAAATCTTTCAGTCATGTGAAAAATTCAAAAACATATTTCCAGCACTGTAAATTTTAGTATCATTATTGCAGCAATTGCAAGGATCATAGAAAAATCAGAATGCAATTTAAAAATTCAATAGAAAAAATTGCTCAAAAGAATTCAAAAATAATCATTACTCTAGATAAGCTTTTTGGAATATAATTATTGGAAAATAAATTCAACAATTATTATATGATTTATTTTTCCTGTTACTTCGTCCATCTTGAAGTAGACACAATCCAGATATTCCAGAGCAACCCTACACTGTGATTTTAGTATTTTTGAGAAAATAAAACAACTAATTGCATCATTTTTTTAAATGTATATAGATGTGTGATTAAAGGCAAATAATTTCTTCATGCAAACCAGTTTTTCTTTGGTACTTAATGTATATACTTACCATAGAAAACAGTGGAAAAGTTGGAGGTCACTATAAGGTCCAGAAGCAGTGGAAAAATGGACTTTGAAGTGGACTGGCCCAGACCCCCACAGCAGCATAAGACCTGCGAGGAGTCAGCAGCAGCAGCGGATGGAGGCAGCAGAAGATACAGAGCGCGGGAGGCCGAGGCAGCGGACTTACGAGGAGTCGGCAGCAATGGAGGAGGTAGATACACATCCGGCGAATTCCAAAAGAACAGCAAAAGCAAGGAGTGACGTCACAGGACTGCAGGTAGGTGATTGGTGGGTGAGTATTAGCCTTTTATTCTCCCTAACTTAACTAGATAAACTAATTAATATAACTATAAATAATCATGTGAATAAAGACTTTAACTAAGAGAGCGAGAGAAGCGGCTGGAGATAAAGGTAGGCCCAACTTTTAAGACTCTTAGTCTTAAGTTTATTTCTGTAAGTTAGTTAATAGTCGAATAAATAGAGGCATGGCAGGGCACCTTAGTCCCGTGGAATGCACATCCTGTGCCATGTGGGAACTCCCAAGACGCTTCCAGTGTCCTGGACAACCACATGTGCAGGAAGTGTCGTCAGCTGGAGGAACTCGAGCTCCGGGTTTCGGAGCTTGAGCAGCAGCTGGCGTCACTGCGATGCATCTGTGAGGCTGAGAGCTATGTGGATAGCACGTTTCAGGAGGTGGTCACCCCGCAGTGTAAAAGTGTGCAGGCAGAGAGGGAATGGGTGACTGTCAGACAGACAAGGAGGACCAGCTAGGTAGTGCAGGAGTCCCCTGAGTGCATCTCACTCTCCAACCATACTGGTGAGGGCGATGGTTCCTCTGGAGAGTACAGCCAGAGCCAAGTCCACGGCACCACGGGTAGCTCAGCTGTACGGTGGGTGGGGGGAAGGAGGAAGAAGATCAGGAAGGCAATAGTGGTAGGGGTTTCGATAGTTAGGGGAACAGACAGGCGTTTCTGTGGCCGCAGACGTGATTCCAGGATGGTATGTTGCCTCCCTGGTGCCACGGTCAAAGATGTCACTGAGCGGCTGCAGAACATTCTGAGGGGGGATGGTGAAGAGCCAGAGGTCATGGTCCATATCGGTACCAACGACAGAGGCAAAAAAAGGGATGAGGTCCTGCAAGCAGATTTTAGTGAGCTAGGAAAGAGATTAAAACGCAGGACCTCAAAGGTAGTAATCTCTGGATTACTCCCTGTGCCACGAGCTAGTGAGTATAGAAATAGGAGGATAGAGCAGATGAATGCGTAGCTAGAGAGATGGTGCAGGAGGGAGGGCTTCAGATTCCTGGGACTAGTTCTGGGGGAGGTAGGACCTGTACAGGCCGGACGGGTTGCACCTCAACAGAGCCGAAACCAATATCCTCACGGCGGGGTTTGCTTGTGCTGTTGGGGAGGGTTTAAACTAATTTGGCAGAAGGATGGGCACCAGGATGTAGCATTAGAAAGGAGAAACAAAGTGCACAAAGGATTGGGAGCGACAGATAGCACTAGAGTAAGAAATAGTATGGTATTTTGTGGGGTCAGATTAAGAGAGAATATAAGGTCTAAAACAGGTTTACAGTGCATGTGTGTAAATGCACGAAGCCTGCTAAATAAGGTTGGTGAGCTGCAGGCGCAAATATACACATGGGAGTCTGATGCTGTGGTGATAACGGAGACCTGGCTCAAAAAAGGACATGATTGGGTTTTAAATATCCCTGGATATAAGGTGTTCAGGAAAGATAGGGAAGGAAAGAAAGGAGGTTGGGTGGCAGTATTGGTTAAGGAGAATGTTACAGTGCTGAAGAGAGAGGATGTCCTGGAGGGGTCAAGGACAGAATCTATTTGGTTAGAGTTAAGAAATAATAGAGGTGCCATTACACTACTAGGTTTATTCTATCGGCCACCAACTAGTGGGAAAGACATAGAGGAGCAAATTTGCAGGGAAATTACAGAAAGGTGCAAGAACTATAGAGTACTAATAATGGGGGACTTCAATTATCCTAATATAGACTGGGATAATAGTGTAAAGGGCAGAGATGGGGAAGAATTTCTGAAGTGTGTTGAGAACTTTCTTGATCAGTACGTTTCCGGCCCAACAAGGAAGGAGGCATTGCTGGATCTGGTTCTGGGGAATGAGGTGGGTCAAGTGGAGCAAGTACCAGTCGGGGAACATTTAGCGAACAGTGATCACAGTATCATAAGGTTTAGATTAGCTATGGAAAAGGGCAAGGAGCAATCTAGAGTAAAAATACTTAATTGGAGGAAGGCAAATTTCAGTGGGTTGAGAACAGATCTGGCCCGGGTAAATTGGAATCAAAGATTGGCAGGCAAAACTGTAATAGAACAATGGGCTGCTTTTAAAGAGGAGATGGTTCGGGTGCAGTCGAGGTACATTCCCATGAGGGGAAAGGTAGGACAACTAAAGCCAGAGCTTCCTGGATGACAAAGGAGATAGAGAGTAAGATGAAGAAGAAAAAGAGCGCATAAGACATGTCAGGTTGAGAATACAAGTGAGAATCAGGCTGAATATAGAAAGTTCAGAGGGGAAGTGAAGAAGGAAATAAGAGGGCAAAGAGAGAGTATGAGAATAGATTGGCAGCTAACATAAAAGGGAATTCAAAAGTCTTCTATAGGCATATAAATAATAAACAGGTAGTAAGAGGAGGGGTGGGGCCAATTAGAGACCAAAAAGGAGACCTACGCATGGAGGCAGAGGGCATAGCTGCGGTACTAAATGAGTACTTTGTATCTGTCTTTACCAAGGAACAAGATGCTGCCAAAGTCATCGTCAAAGACGAGGTAGTGGAGATATTGGATGAGATAAAAATTGATAAAGAGGAGGTACGAGAAAGGCTGTCTCAACTTAACGTTGATAAGTCACCAGAACCGGATGGGATGTAACCTAGGATGCTGAGGGAGGTTAAGGAGGAAATTGCGGATACTGGCCATAATCTTCCAATCCTCCTTAGATACGGGGGTGGTGCCAGAGCACTGGAGAATTGCAAATGTTACACCCTTGTTCAAAAAAACGTGTAATGATAAACCCAGCAACTACAGGCCAGTCAGTTTAACCTCGGTAGTGGGGAAGCTTTTGGAAACGATAATCCGGGACAAAATTAACAGGTCACTTGGACAAGTGTGGATTAATTAAGGAAAGCCAGCACGGATTTGTTAAAGGCAAATCGAGTTTTTTGATGAGGTAACAGAGAGGGTTGATGAGGGTATTGCGGTTGACGTGACACTTTATCAAACGCCAAAAGGTGTTTGATAAAGTGCCACATAATAGGCTTGCCAGTAAAGTTGAAGCCCATGGAATAAGAGGGACAGTGGCAGCATGGATACAAAATTGGCTAAGTGACAGGAAACAGAGTAGTGCTGAACGGTTGTTTTTCAGACTGGAGGAAGGTAGACAGTGGTGTTCCCCAGTGGTCAGTAATAGGATCACTGCTTTTCTTGATATATATTAATGACTTGGACTTGGGAGTACAGGGCACAATTTCAAAATTTGCAGATCACACAAAACTTGGTAGTATAGTGAACAGTGAGGAGGATAGTGATAGACTTTAAGAAGACCTAGACAGGCTGGTGAAATGGGCGGACATGTGACAGATGAAATTTAACGCAGAAAAGTGCAAAGTGATACATTTTGGTCGGAAGAACGAGGAGAGGCAATATAAACTAACGGGTACAATCCTAAAGTGGGTGCATGAACAGAGAGACCGGGGGTATTTGTGCACAAATCGTTGAAGGTGGCAGGGCAGGTTAAGAAAGGGGTTAAAAAAGCATACGGGCTTCATAAATAGAGGCATAGAGTACAAAAGAAAGGAAGTTATGATGAACCTTTAGAAAACACTGGTTCGGCTTCAACTGGAGTATTGTGTCCAATTCTGGGCACCGCACTTTAGGAAGGGTGTGAAGGCCTTAGAGAGGGTGCAGAAAAGATTTACGAGAATGATTCCAGGGATGAGGGACTTCAGTTACGTGGATAGACTGGAGAAGCTGGGGTTGTTCTCCTCTCAACCGTCTCTGCTCTAAGGAGATTTTTTAGAGGTATTCAAAATCATGAGGGGTCGAGACAGAGTAGATAGAGAGAAACTGTTCTCATTGGCGGAAGGGTCGAGAACCAGAGGACACAGATTCAAGGTAATTGGCAAAAGAACCCAAGGAGACATGAGGAAAAACTTTTTTACACAGCGAATGGTTAGGATCTGGAATGCACTGCCTAAAAGGGTGGTGGAGGCAGACTCAATCATGGCTTTCAAAAGGGAATTGGATAAGTACCTGAAGGAAAAAAAGTTGCAGGGCTATGGGGAAAGGGCAGGAGAGTGGGACTAGCTGAAGTGTCCTTGCAGTGAGCCGGCATGGGCTCGACGGGCCGAATCGCCTCCTTCTGTGCTGTAACCATTCTATGATTCTATGAAAGCTGAGAAATCAGTAGTGCACTGAAGTACAGTCAGAAGCTCAACAGGTAACAGCAGCAGATAATCTATCCAATAGTCAGGCTATCAAAGCAGTTAACTGGTTAGCTGTCTAGGGTTTTTACCTTAAAATAACCTGTAACACCTTGAACTCTGATCTCTGCTATAATTAATGCTCAGCATCCGTTAATGTTGATTTATGGTGATGCATTGAATTGCCTGCATAACTTCGGCTACTCATTTTGTTAAGTAACTGTCCATTAATGATTTGCAATTCAAACTTCTAGATAACTCTGACTACATCTATTCATATCTATTAAATGTTCATGTATCCAACGTTAACTTTAAATTGTGATTTTTGTAACCAATAAATAGTCTTATAGTGCATGACCTGTTGTATGACGTCTTCCTTAATGATTCGTCAAGAAAGGGTTAATTCATTCTCTCAGTAGCTTGTAGGGATCCTAATCGAGGGTTGAACTAAAATTGAAATTTAATTCAAATGGCCCAGAAATTCGGCTCCCTGGCTTCCCGCGAGTGCAAGGATCCCGCGCGCACCTACCTACCGCGCCTGCCGTTGACCTCTGGGCCCACGGGGACTTCAGCTCCTGGGCCTGCTCCAAGTGCCGGCGTGCAGTGCGTGCGTGTCCCAGGGGCGCAGTTAGTGCGATGCGTCCCCTGGGATCACGTGGGCCATGGAGAGCCAATGGCAGCAGACCATCTTTCATTCATAGATTTGACAGGAAGACCTGTCAAATCTATGAATTGAAATCGGCCCAAAACAACACCTAAACTTCAAATAATTTTTTTTTAAAAAAACATCACATTTTTAAAATAACTATAAGTTAAATAAATTAACTACTTTAAACAAAAATTAAAATTTTTGAAAAAATTAAAATACTTTTTAACAGTGCTAAAAATAAACTTACCTTTCTTTAAAGTATCTAAAAAAGATAAACCTGTTGAAAAAATTTTAAATTGTAATTAATTAACCACTTACCTTGTTGAAAATGGGTCTTGCATCTCCTTCTTCAATACTTACCCTCCCGGAGAAACCTGAAAAAAAAACTAAGTTCGCAGCCTCTACCGCGCACGTGGTTCACCTCTGAACCGCTCCCTTCACGAGACCGGAAGTTCCGGTTTCCCGCGCATGCGCAGTGCATGCAGGAAACCAGCACTTCAGGAGGCCTTACGGGTGAGTACATAGCACGTACTCACCCGGCAAGTGCCAAATTTTTGGCCCATTTAGTGTAAGGATCATTCAGCGAGCTGACTTGCGCACCACTCACTCCTAGACTTATGCTGGGAGGTAAACCCCAGACAATTCCCAGCGAGGATGTTAAGGATTCATCTGGCACATCAGCATATATTTGTCAGGGTACCAAAACCTAGCATTCTTCTTCTTACACTCCTAATACCTGCTTCTTTGGCTCAACAGAGGTATCGCCCAATATTCGCATCCGCAGGGCGAGGTGAGCATTCCTCAATTCCAGAGGCTTCAGAATTTGTGGCACCCGCTTCCCTTTAATTATTCCCATCCCTTTAAATTTCACATATATGCAGTGTTCCACTCCCGCCATTAATGGGCTTCTTGCACTCATCCAGATCTGCACTTGAGCGATGCTTAATAAGCTGATCTTGCAGCATCGGATGCAAACAGCGTGCTTCCATTTGCAACAACATGCTTTCACTTGCTCAGTAAGTTTGCTTGAAACCCACTTCTAACCATTCAGGTCTAAACTGAACAAATCTAGGCCAAAACGTAATGTGCAAATATATTTTTCTAATATAAAATGGGTGAGTGCTTTGAATAGAAAGTACTCCCCCCCCCCCCCCCCCCCCCCCCCCCCCCTCGACTTTCCTTCACTTTATCACAAATAACAGAGGCAGGACAAGTTATGTTGGAACTTTTTTGGCCTTAAAATCTGGAGATAATCAGTGAGGCTGAAATGGGCTTATCCACCAGTGTAACCATTAAGTATTTTCCCTTGAGTGGTGTCTATCACATCTCAACTGATGTGAAGTTTCTAACTAATAGTTGGAAAACATGCTTATGCCTCTGATTGCTTGCTCTCTATATAACATCAGAGCTGTTTTTCAGTATCTGCATGTAAGCAATACATTTTTAACTGTGAAATAGCACTCTGTGGTGCCCCACTGATAACTAGTTTTTTTTTCCATTTTTGCATAGAAGAACCTGCAAAACCATTTGTACAAGTCAGTGAATTAACAAACAAAGGACCCATCTGCGCTCTCAGGTGAACATAAAAGATCCCACGGCACTATTCAAAGAAGAATAAGGGAGTTTTCACTGTGTCCTGGCCAGCATTCATCTATTTAAGCATTCATCTATTTGTCTTTGGAGATTTTAAGTAAAGAATGATTTTTGTGCCAAAGACAATTAAAATGGAAGATGATCAGTCCTATAATGGACAGTTTTCTGACTTCCAAAAAAGCACCTTGGCTCGAAATTTCCTGAAAATGTGCACCATAGGAATGATGCATCTGTGGTGTACAGCATTATTTTATCTTCCAAGTTCAAGGAAATTCTGGTGTAAGTGACTTATGCCACACCAAAATATTCTTGGATATCTGCCGCTTAGCCATTACCCCGTACCAAAAGTTTATTATCATAGCTCCGCCCCATTAAAATCAATTGCGTTCACAAATTTCCTAAACTAATGCTATATTTATTGCCGCTGCCACTTAGACTTTAAAGTAATGGCACTGGTGGGCCTTTCGTGATTTGACGGTAGTGTGATTTATGGCTCCAAGATCAGTTAGGAAAAAAAGGTACAACTGATTATAGTATTTTGGGCTTTCTCTGATTGAAAGTACCAATTTTTCAAATTGAGAGTCATTGGAAAATTGACATTATAGTGTACGTGCAGTACTATTCAGAACTCAGAATTGTATGTTCTTGTAACATTGCGCATCTTTGCATTTCCAAGTACAAGGTGTGTCTACCTTCTTTAGGATACACTTGAATCTGCAGTTATTAAATTTTCAAGAAACTAGTAACTTGCACTGAATTCTTATTTGTTTAATAACCGAAGTCCAGAAGAAAGTTCTCTGCGGACTGCCAGGAATGGGTCCAGTTAAACTTACACGACCGCAATTCAAAACCAGTAACTCAATGAGAAACCATTAACTACTCAAAATAAATGAAAATGGTGGGAATCTGGACAGTACTTGATGTGCAAGCAGAAATAGCACTTTGTATGTTGGAATGTAGGAAAGGAGAAGGAGACTCACTTCAAACAGGTTAAGGAACCAATTATAGCTAATATTTAGGACTTATTGATTTAGGATTTTTTGAGAGTTTGGACTATATCACTTCTGCCTTCTTCGTGGCTACATAATTGTGAGAATGTATATTTTTTGCTACCTGATCTATCTATAAAATCTATCATTACCATGAAAAAAAATCATCATTGAACAGAAGTTACTTGAAAGAGAACTTTAACTGACCGGCAATGACCAATTGTGTTGAATCAAAATGGTTGAATACACAGGACATTTGGGAAAACAAAATATGTCCCATTATTATTTATATGAACTAAAGAAATTAAATTTATCAGGTTGTGTAAGAATTTATAATGTCAAGCTGGATGGTTCCTATATTGCAAGCTGACGTTTAAATAGGCAGCAGAGACCACAGATTGAAAGAAAATAGAGAAAAGAAAATGACCAAGTAATTAGGAACCACTTACATTATTCAAACACTCCTATTATTAAATAATGGATTTTGATGGAACATGGCAATGTGATTGTTGAGCATCATCCATTTTTACAGGGCTACAAAATGTACATCACTTACATAGAAATACAAAGTCGCACTGCAATTGAATTTGTTGAAAATTATGAAATAGTATTGTAGGTTAAATATATTTGATTTTTGATAGTTTTGTACTATAGCCTTATTAGGACACCCTTTGTGGTTTTTGTTTGCAAAATTATCCTACTGCAATCATTTATTATCAGATTTTCATGCAACACCTACATCTATGTTGGAAGTAATTCACAATATAATCAATCTTACATTTTTCAGTACAAAACACGTGTGCAACCAATACTAAAGACTTGTACAAGTTTTTTTTTTATTCGTTCCTGGGATGTGGGCATCGCTGGCAAGGCCAGCATTTATTGCCCATTCCTAATTGCCCTTGAGAAGGTGGTGGTGAGCCCCCTTCTTGAACTGCTGCAGTGTGTCTGGTGAAGGTACTCTCATAGTGCTGTTAGGAAGAAAGTTCCAGGATTTTGACCCAGCGACGATGAAGGAACGGAGATATATCTCCAAGCCAGGATGGTGTGTGACTTGGAGGGTAACTTGCAGGTGATGGCGTTCCCGTGCACCTGCTGCCCTTGTCCTTCTAGGTGGTAGAGGTTGTGGGTTTGGGAGGTGCTGTCGAAGAAGCCTTGGTGAGTTGCTGCAGTGCATCTTGTAGATGGTATACACTGCAGCCACGGTGCATGGGTGGTGAAGGGAGTGAATGTTTAAGGTGGTGGATGGGGTGCCAGTCAAGCGGGCTGCATTGTCCCGAATGGTATCAAGCTTCTTGAGTGTTGTTGGAGCTGCACTCATCTAGACAAGTGGAGAGTATTCCATCACATTGCTGACTTGTGCCTTGTAGATGGTGGAAAGGTTTTGGGGAGTCAAGAGGTGAGACACTCGCCGCAGAATACCCAGCCTCTGACCTGCTGTTGTAGCCACAGTATTTATCTGGGTGGTGCAGTTAAGCTTCTGGTCAATGGTGACCCCGCAGGATGTTGATGTTGGGAGATTCGGCGATGGCAATGCCGTTGAATGTCAAGGAACTGTGGTTAGATGCTCACTTGTTGGAAATAGTCATTGCCTGGCACTTCTGTGGCGCGAATGTTACTTGCCACTTATCAGCCCAAGCCTGAATGTCGTCCAGGTCTTGCTGCGTGTGGGCACAGACTGTTTCATTATCCGAGGAGTTGCGAATGGAACTGAACACTGTGCAATCATCAGCGAACATCCCCACTTCTGACCTTATGATGGAGGGAAGATCATTGATGAAGCAGCTGAAGACGGTTGGGCCTAGGACACTGCCCTGAGGAACTCCTGCAGCAATATCGTGGGGCTGAGATGATTAGCCTCCAACAACCACAACCATCTTCCATTGTGCTAGGTATGACTCCAGCCAGTGGAGAGTCTTTCCTCTGATTCACATTGACTTCAATTTTACCAAGGCTCCTTGATGCCAGACTCTGTCAAATGCTGCCTTGATGTCGAGGGCAGTCATTTTCACCTCCCCTCTGGAATTCAGCTCTTTTGTCCATGTTTGTTCTAAGGCTGTAATGAGGTCTGGAGCTGAGTGGTCCTGGCGGAACCCAAACTGAGCAGGTTATTGGTGAATAAGTGCCGCTTGATAGCACTGCCGACAACACCTTCCATCATAGTCATAACGGCACAGAAGGAGGCCATTTGGCCCATCGCGTCCGTGCCGGCTCTCTGTAGAGCAATTCTGTCAGTCCCATTCCCCCACTCTATCCCTGTAACCCTGCAAGTTTATTTCCCTCAAGTGCCTAGCCAGTCTCCCCTTGAAAACATTGAGTGTCTCCGCTTCCACCACTTTCGTCGGCAGCGAATTCCAGGTCGTCATCACTCGCTGCGTAAAAAGGTTTTCCCTCACATCCCCCCCTGTATCTCTTGCCCAAAACCTTAAATCTGTGTCCCCTAGTCCTTGTACCATCAACTAGTGGGAACAGGCTTTCCCCGTCTAGCCTTTCCAAATCCATCATAATCTTGTACACCTCGATCAAATCACCCCTCAACCTCCTTTGCTCTAATGAAAACAAATCCAGCTTCTCCAACCTGTTCTGTAACTAAGATCCCCTATCCCCAGAACCATTCTGGTAAATTTCAGCACCCTCTCAAGGGCCTTCACATCCTTCCTAAAGTGTGGTGACCAGAACTAGACACAATACTCCAGTTGTGGCCTAACCAGCGCTTTATAAAGATTCAGCATAACTTCTCTACTTTTCTACTCGATACCAATATTTATGAAGCCTAAGATTCCATATGCTTTGTTAACCACTCTCTCAATATGTCCTGCCACCTTCAGGGACCTATGCACATTAACTCCCAGGTCCCTCTGTCCCTGCACACGCTTGAAAACTGTGCCATTAAGTGTATATTGCCTCTCCCTCTTCTGCCAAAATGCATCACCTCGCACTTCTCTATTAAATTCCATCTGCCACTTGTGTGCCCATTCTGATGGCCTTTCTATGTCTTGTTGCAGCCGATTGGTATCATCCTCACTGTTTGCCACATCCCCAAGTTTGGTGTCATCGGCAAATTCAGAAATTCTACTCTGTATTCCAATATCAAGGTCATTTTTACTTATCAAAAATTTCAGTGGCCCCAGCACTGACCCTTGGGGAACACCACTGTCTACCATCCTCCAGTCTGAAAAACAGCCATTTACCACAACTCGCTGTTTTCTGTCCTTAAGCCAGTTCCTTATCCAAGCTGCCACTGACCCACCTATTCCATGAGCCTCAATTTTGTTAACTAGCCTCCTTTGTGGTACTTTGTCAAACGCCTTCCGAAAATCCATGTAGACAACATCCATTGCATTCCTTTCATCAATCCCCTCTGTTACTTCATCAAAAAATTCAATTAGACTGGTCAAACATGATCTGCCTTTTACAAATCCATGTTGGCTCTCCTTAATTAGCTTATTATTAATTATGAAGAATGGTGTCACATTTGCCACTTTCCAATCCTCAGGCACCTCCCCCGCATCTAGGGAAGATTGGAAAATTATGGCAAGCCCTTCCGCTATCTCCTCCCCCAATTCCCTTAGCAACCTGGGATGCAAGCCATCTGGACCAGGCAACTTGTTCACTCTAAGCATACCCAGCCTTTCTAGTACATCCTGTCTATCAATTTTCACCCCTTCCATTGCTTCTACCTTTTCCACTTCTACCGATATTTTGTCAGCATCCACCTCCTTAGTGTAAAGTTTCCAAAATTTGCAGATCCCCAAAAATCTAAGGAAAAAGGACTTTGGAACTACCCCAGAGTGATAAAAATGCATTTGGGCCTAACATAAGGAATTTAAGACCAAAACCAAGCTTTGGCATTTTAAAAGGACATATCTGGAATTCAAGCCCCAGCAAACATTAACATTTGGACAATAGGCCCTGGGAGAAGGCAGCCCCACCCAAAACACAGGAACCAGTAAAACCTATCACAGAACCCATTAAAGAGATGCATAAAGATAGGAGTGCTAGGCCCAGCAAGAAACCCAAAACATGAGGACAATGCAAACCCCGATTAAACAACAGATCGACAGGACGCAAGCCATTTGACACTCAGTAACGTCGTTACTGTTGACGAGGTCTTACAATGACCAGGATTTGATTTGGTTCTGACAGGGCCACTTCAATTTAGCATAATTGAAGGCCCATCAAGCAGTTACAACAGTTCAGTAAGAAGAGAGTTCAGGACAATTAACACCAAGTTAAACCCATCAAAACTTAACAAGCCCGCAAAACCAAGACAATGGAATGAACAGACCTCAACTGAAACCTAAATCACTTCAGCACGAAACCATTTTAGTAAGGGGTTCTGGGCGCGAAAAGAACAGAGGGGCTGAACAAGTATAATTGGGGGCCTAATTCCCCAAGACGCTCTCTCTCTCCGGACTCTCTGACAACGCTCGCACAGCTCCCTCTCGGCTCTGTTCCAGAAGCAGCACGTTCCAGGAAGACACTCGACGACCAGACCACCATCGCAATCAACTTACCTGGCTGGATTTCGCACTGTTAAAACCCCTGTTTGGTGAGCATTATCCCTGATCTCCTGAAACCGAAACCTAGCTAGGTAGTGGGATTTTTGGGAGGGATAAGGGTTTTTGTATATTGTCATTCTCCCTCGCCTGTACCGTGTGTTCTCCAACCTGTTTAAGTGTTAAGTGTGTTTTAAGTTTGTTACCTTTTTTCTTTTAATAAAAGTCAAAATTCTTTCATCGGAACCTGTTGTCTACTGCATCTTTATTCACAACCCCTAAATAAGTCCAAGGTCTGAACCTGGGGCGTGGGAGCGATTCGAACCGCTCACTGAGTCAGGGGTAAGGCTGACTCCTACCACACCACCCCCTACATTAGTAAACACCAATACAAAGTACTCATTGAGTATTCTAGCCTTGCCCTGAGCCTCTAAGCATATATCACCACCTTTGTCTCTAATAGGCCCGCCTCCTACTACCTGCTTACTGTTTACATGCTGGTAGAAGATTTTTGGGTTCCCTTTTATGTTAACCGCCATTCTATTCTCATATATTCTCTCTTTGTCAATCTTATTTTCATCTCCACATCCCCTCTCAACTTATTGTGTTTGGTCTGGTTCTCCCTTGAAGAATTCACCTGACCTGCATCATACACCCTCTTTTTTTGTTTCATCATCTTTTCTATCTCCCTCGTCATCCAAGGAGCCCTTGCTTTAGTTCCCTTACCCTTCCCTCTTGTTGGAATGTACCTAGCCTGTACTTGGAACATCTCCTCCTTAAAGATCACCCATTGTTCTGTTACAGTTTTTCCTGTCAGTCTTTGGTTCCATTTTACTCTGGCTAGATCCTTTTGCATCCCATTGAAGTTAGCCCTATTCCAGTTTAGAAGTTCCACTCTAGATTGTTCCTTGCTCCTCTCCATTGCTAATCTAAATCTTATGATACGATGATCACTCGTGCCCAAGTGTTCTCCCACAGACACTCGGTCGACCTGGCCCACCTCATTCCCCAGCACCAGATCCAGCAATGCCTCCTTCCTAGTTGGGCCAAGAACATACTGGTCAAGAAAATTCTCCTGAACACATTTCAGAAATTCCTCCCCCTCCTTTCCCTTTACCCTAGCGTTATCCCAATCGATATTTGGGTAATTAAAGTCCCCCAATATCACCACTCTATAGCTCTTGCATATCTCTGCGATTTCCCTGCAGATTTGCTCCTCTACCTCCCTCTCACTATTTGGAGGCCTATAGAATACCCCAAGTAGCGTGATCACACCCTTTTTGCTTCTCAACTCTAACCAAATGGATTCTGTCCTTGTCCCCTCAAGAACATCCTCCCTTTCCAACACTACAATGTCTTCCTTAATCAGCACTTCCACCCCACCTCCCTTTTTTCCTTCCCTATCTTTTCTGAACACCTTGTACCCTTGAATATTAAGTGCCCAGTCCTCACCATTTTTAATCCACGTTTCCGTTATTACCACAAAATCATATTGCCACACGGCTAATTGTGCTTGTAGCTCACCAACCTTATTCACCACACTTTGTGCGTTTACGTACATGCATTCTAAACCCATTTTTGAATTTTTCGTATTTTTTCTTAGTCTGCTATCTAATATGGTACTACTACCGCCTTGAGTATTATCTTCTCTAGTACTATTCAACACACTCTTTTATGCACCTTATTCCTCTTTTCTACTCCTAGAGGCTGGTACCCATCACTTTGCTGATGATTGAGAGTAGATTGATGAGGCGGTAATTGGCCAGATTGGATTTGTTTTACCAGTCCTCCTAGAACTACAAAATCAACATGTGTAAGTTATGTAGTATTAACAACCAAAAACACAAGAATCCTGATGGGGTATCAAAACAATTTCCAATTCCAATTCAATTAGTCTGAAATAAAAACAGAAAATGATGGAAATACTCAGCAGGTCAAGCAGCATATTGTGAAAAGAGAAACAGAGTTAACGTTTCAAGTTGATGACCTTTCATCAGAACTGGAAGAAGTTAGAGATGCAAAAGTTTTTAAGCAAGTACAAAGACAGGGAAAGGGGGATGGAAGGAGAGAACAAAAGGGAAGGTCTGTGATGGGGTGGAAGGCAGGAGAGAATGACAAAAGTGATGATGGTGCAAGGCAAAAGGGGATGGTAATGGGACAAGTAAAGAAACAAAAGATGGGTTTCAGAGGAGTTGTAAATGGCAACAGCTGCTGTTTGAAAAAATGGGAGCAGTGGTTATGATCTGAAATTGTTGAACTCAAAGCTGGGGTGCTGTTCCTCGAGCTTCCGTTGAGCATCATTAGAACAGTGTAGGAGGCTGAGGACAGGTTAGAGTGGGACCGAGAATTAAAATAGCAAGCGGCTGGAAGTTCAGGATCACGTTTGCAGACTGAACGGAGGTGTTCAGCAAAGCGATCACCCAATCTGCATTTGGTCTCCCCAATATGGAGGAGACCGTATCATGGGCAGCGAATACAGTACACTAAATTGCAAGTACAAGTAAATTGTTGTTTCACTTGAAAAAAGGAGTCCTGGACAGTGGGAAGGAAGATGATGATAGGGCAGGTGTTGCATCTCCTGCACTTGCATGGGAAGGGGAGTGTGTGTTGGGGGTGATTGAAGAGTGGATCAGGGTGTCGTGCAGGGAACGGCCTCTTCGGAATGCTGAAAGGGGAAGGGAGGGGAAGATGTGTTTGGTGGCATCACGCTGGAGGTGACGGAATTGGCGGATGATGATCCATGAAGCTGGTGGGGTGGAAGGTGAGGACAAGGAGATCCCTATCCTGGTTCTGGGAGGAAGGGGAAGGGGTGAGGGCAGAAGTGCAGGAAATGGGAAGGACATGTTGAGGACCCTATCAACGACGGTGATTGGGAATTCCCGGTTGAGGAAAAAAGAAGACATATCTGAAGCACTGTTGTGGAAAGTGGCATCGTCCGAACAGATGAGACAGAGAAACTGTAAGAATGGAATAGAGTCCTTTGAGAAAGCAGGGTGGGAGGAAGTGTAATCAAGGTAGCTGTGGGAGTCAGTGGGGTTATAGCAGATATTGGTTGACCGCCTATCCCCAGAAATGGAGATAGAGAAGTCGTGGAAGGGAAGCGAAGACTCTGAGATGGGACTATGTGAAGGTGAGGGAGGGGCATAAATTGGAAGCAAAGTTGCTGACATTTTTCAGTTCGGGCGAGAGCAGGAATTGGCACTGATACAGACATCAGTGTACCAGTAAAAGAGGTGAGGGAGTGGACCAGAGTAGGACTGGAACAAAGAATGTTCCACGTATCCCACAAAAAGGCAAGCATAGCTAGGACCCATACGGGTTCCCATAGCGACACTTTATCTGGAGGAAGTGAGTGTAGTCAGAGGATAAGTTGTTCAATGTAAGAACAAGATTAGCCAGGCATCGGAGTGGGGTGGTGGATGGGAACTGATTGGGCCTCCGTTAAAGGAAGAAGCGGAGCCCTCAGGCAGTCCTGGTAGAGGATGGAGGATTGGACGTCCATGGTGAAAAGGAGACTGTTAGGGGCAGGAAACTGTTAAAGTGGCGGAGGCCGTCGGAAGAGTTGCGGATATAGGTTGGAAGAGACTGGACCAATGAGAAAAAATAGAGTTGATATCAGAAGAAATAAATACCGTGGAGAAAAATAGGCTGAAACAATGGGTGTACCAGGGCAGTCCAATAATGGATCTTGGGAAGGAGCTAGAAGCGAGCTGTGTGGGGGTTGGAGGCTGTGGGGGGAGGGGATGGGGAGATCTCCAGAGGCGGTGAGGTCAGTGACGGTCTGGGGAACGATGGCTTGATGTTTGGTGGTGGGGTCATAGTCCAGGGGGAGGTATGAGAAGGTGTCGGAGAGTTGCCATTCAGACTTGGCAAGGTAGAAGTCTGTTTACCAAACAACAACAGCACCGCCCTTGTCACCAGTTTCAATGACAATATCAGGTTTGGATGTGAGAGAATGGAGTGCTGCAAGTTCAGAGGAAGGAAGGTAGGTTAGAGTGAATGAAAGGAGTAGAGAAATTGAAACGACTGATGTCACGTCAGCAGTTCCCAATGAAAACATAAAGAGAGGATAAGAGGCCAGAGGGAGGGGTCCAGGTGGAACGAGAATTCTGAAGACTGGAGAAAGGGTCTGTTGTACGGGGGGCGGGGGGGGACTCCAGCACAAAGAAGTGGGTGCGGAGGCAAAGGTGACAGAAGAACAGCTCAGCATGTTGCCGAGCTCGAAATTAATTGAGGTGTGGGTGTGAGGGGATGAAGCTGAGGCCTTTGCTGAGTCTGAATTAGTATTGTATTAGAAATTATATTATGAATATTACATTCTATCCCACAGCATTGATTTAGGAAATGGATTAATTATGTTTAATGTGCTGGGCATTGCAAATCTGAGTAATTGGGGAATGTTAAATGAATCATTCTTATGCATGCTAATGCTATTACTGGATCATGAATTTTATATAAGCGGAATGGATAGAAAGTTATTAGTTACACACACATTTTGTGCTTTTCTCAGAACAGCACTTGGATGAGGTACATGGACCTAGAAATTTGTGAATGATCCCTGTGCCTAAACGGTAGGCCCGAGTCACATCCGACATTGGGACGCGGGACTCATTTAAATGAGACTGGTACTGGTGTGCCTGTGTGACGTCCGTTCATTTATGTAATTTACTGGCACACTGGAGTCACTGGGAATGCCAAAGCTGCATTATTGGGTACCAGCAGCCAGTGAATGGCTGTTGGAAGCCAGTTGTGTGCTGGGCACACAACACATGGAATGGGGAAAATAGGGGTTACTGGGCAAAGAGTAAATGTCCTGAAATTTTTTTTTTCAGGGCTCTCCCCTTCAGTATCTATTCTAAATGAGCACTGTGCAGCTGGAGTGTGGCAGGTGCCTCATTTAAACGAATGGAGCCTAATGAGCCAAGCACTCAACTTGTATATTGTGGGCTTCAGTCCTCTGCAACCAACATTAAAATAGGAGGGAAAATACACAGCAAATTCAAGCCACTCAAGCTACTTTAGGAGCCAAAACCCAATATTAATGCAAAAGTCTGCCTTGCAGCACCTTTTTTTTATGGATATTGATTGTCTAGAGTATTATTTAGTGCTTGAGACATATGGAACCTAGCACTACTTTACATATTTCAATAAACCTTGTGCACAACACATGAACACACTCCAGTGTTAAAAAAAATCTTCAGGGCATATTATGACATGCATTGCACATTGGATGCTGAGCAGGCCTCAGGCCTAAGCACCCCATAATGCAGAGTGCCACGGATGCAGATTACATTGTACATTACATTACATTACATTGCTCTTGTTTAAACGGCACTTAATCATCCAGAATTCTTTAATAACCGGCAAAATAGATAACCGGTAATCTTGCTGAATCCATCCATTTTTCGTTTTTCCGAGTCCGAGTTTCCCGCGGTGGCCGAGTTAGTCAGTGGTTTTTATTTTTTTTGTGTTACAAATTGCCTACCTCTCTGTTATCCAGGATTTTTCATCAACCGGCACCATCCTGGTCCCGTAGGTGCCAGATACGAAAGAGTTTACTGTATACCTATAACAGTCATAGTTTAGTGTAATTGTATTTGCATGGCTAATGGTTAATTACAAGACAACAAAGAATCCAAAAATATTATCCTCCTTTCAAGAGTTGTTCAGGCAAGAAAATTTCAACGTAACATTTGAATGTATTCATTTCCTTTCTTTTCTAAGTACATAACTTTTTTTGTAACACTAACTTCTGCGTACCAGGGAGGGTTTTCCTTTTGTGCTACGCTTGTTTTGAGGTATAATTTGGCCAGCTTTGCTAGGGTTACCAGATTTTAAAAATTACAAGGTGCACTGTAGGGAGTGCAATCAATTGTGGGTGATTAGTTTGCACTGCCCCCACTGTCACTTTGTGTAGATGCTGCAGAGGTCAGGTGCATTTTTCTAGCCTTGAAGAATATGGCCCCTTTGAGTTGCTGCAGGCACTTTAATCCTGTAGCAGCAGGGATTTCCTTTTCTCTTCCCTGTGGGGCTTTCCAGCACAGGTGGAAACCTTGCCAGGAGTTTGTCAAAAAAATTAAATTAGGCTGACCCCAGGAATTTCTCCAAGGTCAGCAGCTCAATTGACAGGTGGGTAAAAGTCCCACCCTGCCAATCTTATAGTTATATAGCTGCCAAAGAGCAAAACCACGGCAAGTTCTCAAAGTTCACCTTTTCCCTTCAGAGCTATGCTTTAATTTGGTTCAGAACATAGTTTCCACTAGCTAGTAATCAGTAACAAGGGATCATTGACTCAGAATTATCACTGGGAATGGAATTAGAGCAGATAGCTCCAATTGAAGAGTTAGCACTGGCACAGGCATGATGGGCAGAATGTTCCTCTGTGGTGTTATTTCTATGCTCCTACAAAATAAATCTATTACATGTTAAATTTGATACATTGGGCTTGCATACAATTGAATACTCATTACAAGTACCTGCTACTCCTGTAGATGGCACTATGATAGGACTTTTCAATCTTAAAGGTGTCACACTGTGATAGATAATAGTTCCTATTCTTTAGTGAGAGTATAAAATCTGCAACCCAGCCATAGGTTTCCCACAAGCCTCTCAAAACACTTTTATATCCACCATTTTTCTCTCAGTAACTGAAATTTCTTCTGTCAAATAAGGCTTTGAACAAAATTTTAAAAAATCAAAAAGTTAAATTTTTCAGTTACACGATGAAATGTATCGATTAAATTATATTTGTGCATTTTAATGCATTCATTATTTTTTACTTGAAGGCCTCAAAAGTTGAAAGACTCCCAAAAGCCTGGACTTGGACTCAATATTTTTGTCGTCTAAGCATCAGTGTACCTTATTTTCTGTGACTGATGGGATATTTTTCTTCAGATCTGAGCACTTTCTGCATAGTAATGTTACTTCAAATAATTTTCAAAAACAAAAGAATAAATTTTCAAAAGATTTATTAAGGTCAAGTTTACCTGCATGGGTGCAATGCCTTGTGCATGAATGGAGAGGTCAGAGGACCCCTGGATATTGGGCCTCGCACCTCATTAGAATAAGGGTAGCGCTGCAGAAGGAACCCAAGAAGGTGAGCGCCGCAGCAACCCACAGGTAAGTGATGGTCTCGGGGAGGGTGGGGTCGTAAGACTCTGAGGCGGGTAGCGGCAGCGGGGTGGGGAGCCTAGAGATCAGAGCTCGGGGATCTTGGCGCCGGGGGAGGTGGAGGGAGGTCAGGGCCAGGGGTGATGGCGAACAAGAGGGTCCTTTAATGTAGGGTCGGGAGGAGTAGGAGTGCTCCTCCCGGCTCCACATTCAGAGGTAAGTAATGATGTCGCTGGCCTCTCAGGGCAAACCAATATTGCAAGCTGGACCTCGAGCAGGCATTAGACCCCTTATTTGCATATGCATATTGTCTAACGCCTACTTCAGGTGTGGGTAAAGGACGTCTCTTGTTTGTCCTTACCCAATATGGCAGATGGCGCACTTCTAGTCAGAAGTGTGCGCACGCTTCATGCCTGCCATTTTGGTGACTGAGGAGGCTGTGTAGGGTCTGTAAAACAGGTGCTATGCAGCCCAATTTCTATGTCATTGTGGGTTTTTTTAAATCACATTGAGACTGTATGTGTGTGTGTATATATAAGGTACCTGAGCTTTGATGACACACCTGTTATAGCTTTAGTTTAGTGTTCTATAAACTTTAACAAGTCTATTAAATCAAGAGAGAGAGAGAGAAACTTGGGAGGGGCAGAGCATGAGAGTGAATTTTTTAATATTTCAATTTCCAAAAAAGAAGCAGTTTAATTTTGAAGCCAACTAATTAACTCAACCCGTGTTTTGTTGACATAAACGTTCAATGCTAATTGTGGACACCTGTGAGATAGAGATTCTAATTACTCGTGCCTATGAGACAGAGGGAGAGAGCGATCCAGAGAAAGACACAAATAGAAAGGCAGACTGGTGGTTTCTTTCCTCATTCTAATTTGATATCTTTCTTAAACTTGAATTTTGAAAGCAAATATAGGAACAGGAGTAGGCTATTTAGCCCCTCGAGCCTGTTCTGCCATTCAGTTAGATCATGGCTAATCTGTGACCTAACCCCATGTCCCTTATCCCTTTACCTCATATCCCTTAATACCTTTGCTTAACAAAAATCTATCAATCTCAGATTAAAAATTAACAATTGACCTAGCATCAATTGCCGTTTGCGGAAGAGAGTTCCAAACTTCTACCACCCTTTGCGTATAGAAGTGTTTCCTAACTTCACTCCCAAAAGGCCTGGCTCTAATTTTTAGACTATGCCCCCTAGTCCTAGATGCCCCAACCAGCGGAAATAATTTCTCTCTATCTATCCTAACAGTTCCCCTTAATATCTTGAAAACAAAGCCTCTTTGAGGAAAACAGGAAAGGTCAGTGGGGGGAGAAAAGGAGGGAAACTAGTTGAGGCTTCTTCCCACTCACCTTTGAGGATAGCGAGTGGGAGTGCGGGGCAGAGTAGATGAAGGGTTAAGCATGAGGAGAGTGACCGCGGAGCAAGTGGGAGGGGATGGTACAGGTTAAGTAGGTAGTACAATGGTGAAGAGGTAGGGATAATGATGGGAGTGAGGGGTGGTAGGAAGAGGAATGGGGTACTGGAAAGGTGAAGAAGTAAGGGGTGCAATGGAAGTGAGTGTATGGAGGAAGAATGAGTTACTGTGAGAGGGGATGGGAAAGAGCTCGCTAGGTAACCTCTTTCTCAGTACAGTTATTCAAATGTATGTAATCAGATGTACCATTATAATCTTGAATAGTTTTCATATTTCCCACCAGAATTTAGAAATCTCTTCAGAAAAATGAAACAATTCAAGAAGGAGCAGCAATCTACTGTGAGATGTATATTCCTTATTACTGAAATAAAGCAGTAAGGGTAATGCGCTTCAAAGATATAAGCCGGAATTTTCCGATCTGGTGGATCTTCGGGGTCAGGCTAATTATAATTTACATTCCTGGTTGGTCACTTGTCTCCGGTACAGGGGCAGGAAAATCACTGCAGCACTGACCAGAGTAGCATGGCTGGTATTGTTCCGGGGGGGAAAAAATCTTTTTTTTTCTAACTTATCACTGGGCTTAGTGCAATTGATTGCTCTATTAAATGTAGCCTATAAATTTTAAATCACCTTCTGCTGCCTTAGCAACAGTGGGTAACGGCAACGCAAAGGTGTTCCTTCGACTCTGTGATGCTAAAGTGTTAATAATGGAAAATACGTTGGATGACATATTTCTGTCATTAATATTTAATTTGAATATGCCTGCGGGAAATCCTGGAATTGTACAGCAAGTCTGTCAGCATCTAAAAGGTATCACATTTTGGTTTTCATCAGAATTCAGAAACCAGCAAGTGGATTTTTTTTTGTGGTGCTGCTCGTAGTGGAGCTAATTCCTTGACGTGGTACTTGGAGAATGGCCCCTCACCTAGAGTGCGTGAGCACTGTGAAAATCGGAATGTCCGCTCCAGCGCAACCAGCCATGATCCCCCAATTTGGTGGGAGAAGACGTTTTTGAGGCTGTGCTACATACTGGCTTCATTATAGTCCCCAAAACAATGTTACTTTTTGCAAATCAATTGCATAACCAATTACTTGTGGTCCGTTGCAGTGCAGCTCCTCATTTGCACCTGTGTAAAACAAGCACTGGGAGGCCACCATGCTGGCCGCTGTAGAGCTCTACTACTTCGAACTAGGTTGCCCAGTTTATGATGCTAAGAATTTTTTTCCTGCTGTTTTTGTGTAACCAAACTGAACTTTGTGCCATTCAATCTGTTCATATCTGAGGATACTTCTTTTGTCATTTACAATTCAGCAGAAAGGTTGTCACTAACTTGTGCTGCGTACTGGAGCAGGACCTACAGGTGACATCCATCACAGCGACAGCCTGCCCATTGCAGTGAAAGTCACGACTGAATTGAAATTTTATCTCACCAGGTCATTTCAAGCCGCTTTAAGAGGATGTAGTCTGCAAGCCATGTTCCAATAGCTATGCAGAATTCGGTGATTGTCTCCCCATTGAATATTAGGCAGCAAAGTCAGGTCTCTTCCAGTATGTCCAAATGGTTGTGCTTAGTTCATATTGCACTTCCCAGTTCACCTGTGGGTAGGTTCAGATACCTGAGGTGCAAATGCACTGCTTTTCCTCCCTCTGCAGGCACTCCTCTTCCCTGCCCCCACCCTCCTTAAAAGACAGCAGTGGAATGCCCATTCTGAGCATTGTGTTTGGCGAGCTGGAGTGCAACTGTTGGTGGCGATAAGGGTCATGCCTTTGGAGGTTTGCACAAAAGGAATTGCAGAAAAAACAGCAGCATGTAATAGAAAAAATACACTCACTAACTATTTTGGCAAATCAAAAACTGGACCCAAATGCAACTCTTACAAATATGACAACCAATCTTTAAGTGGTCGAGTTCTGGAGTGCACAGCTTGCAGGCCACCCAGCATCTGTTTTATAATCTTGTAAGGTCGAATGAGGCCAGCATATGGATGTAGCACCTCTCCTTTCTTCCCAGGGCTGCGCTATATTTTTCACTGCATCTTACGCCTTTTCCAAATAGTTAGCCTGGCCATTATACCAGCTCCTAATAAAAACAGATTTTAAAGTATTCCTGGCCCAGCCTTGCTCCTCGGACCCTGTTTTCGGGCGTAGCCGCACTCCCGGCTGGAATGAAAATTAATTTTTAAATAATCCCGGCCCCTCTTGTCAGGTTCCATTCACAGTTGCAGCTGGAAAATTATTTTTTAAAGAATATTCTCAGCCAGCTTCCACCTGCCACATAATTAAATGGTGCCCACTGCTTATATTTCATTAATACATTTAAATTGATTTACAAGTATGCCTGGCACTGCACCTAGATGCAGCTGAAAAATTACATTTAAAAAAATATTCCTGGCCAGCTCCCACATGCTGCATAATTTATTTAATGATATCTGTTGCTTTTATTTCCATAATACATTTTGGTGGAACCATTTTGTATTTGTTTCTTTTGTTTTTAGTAATACATTTTCGTGCAATCATGTTTGCTTAATCAACTAATTTTGCAAGAAATATGCTTTATTTCTTTATTTATTTAACTAATGAATATTATGGGAATCCTTTGGATTAAATGGCTACTGTTTTCATTTAATTTATAAATTTATACTTGATTAAATGAGTAACCCAATTACTATCAAATTACCACTATTTTATTTTAATTATTACATTTTTAACTAAAAAATACCATTAAATAGCCACTGCTTCTATTGAATTTATACATTTTCTGGGACATGGTTGACTCCTCTCACTTACCATCAGCAACACAACAGGAGATCCAGTGGTGTTTTAATATTATTAGTTTAATGCAGTTTCTTTGTATTTATTATTGCTGTGGAGTGCCTGTGAAACTAAGAACGCTCATCCTTTCTTTTTTGGGTGACAATCTGCAGCCCTTCTGGCAGGTTCTGCCACAACTTTGGCGGGATTCCACTGGATTGACTGTAAACTCAGCCAGGACCTGGCATATTTGGCTGCTGGTCTTGCATCAGGGATCTTTGTATGGGTGGAATTTCTGCTTGCCCCTGGAAGGTCATCGATATAAGGGGAGGCAGAGCCAGGTGGCAACTCCTTAAGTCAGGAGTTCCCGCTGCTCGGACCACAGTCATGACCTGACATAGCGCAAATGGGGTACACCTGGTCTCAATAGGCATACATTCTTGCCACCCTGCAGAAGTGGGCCAATGTAGAGTTCTAAATTGAGATTGTGTCCTGGAGCCCCAAAGATCACTGGATTATGATTTAGAAAACAAATTTCAAGTGACCCCCAACACAGGGAACAGCCTCATTACTTTTCCGGGAGTAGGGGCTGGGGTATTGCCACCTCTCCCTTCCTGGTTCGGCAAGCTTTTCCTGGTGTTTCTGGCCTCTTCAGCATAGAGGGGACCAAAAGCCCAATGTTCCCGGCCCCATCCCAATGATTTTCAAGGCTATTGTGTCTGCACTCTGCTTATGTTCATGGCTGCCACAATAGTGTCCATAGGCAAAGTTAAATAACCTTGGGGGGAGAAATTCGGTATAGCCCCGTTTGGGGCGCAATTATCGGCCGGGCGCAAAGTTTAGCGCCTGGCGCTAATTATCGCCTCTGACTGCAAACTTGGCTTCTATCGCCCCTGGAGGTGATTGGAGCACTAAATCAGGCGCTACACACTTCTCTTAAGGCGCTAACGTTGAGGAGCGAGGCGCTACCTCAGAGCGCTGGCGAAGCTCGGGTGATGTCAGTTAGCTATGGAACACAGACACACTGGCGCCGTCCAGTTCTTAAAGGGGAGGGTCGATCTTGCTCTCCAGCCACACCCTGCTCATTGCAGCCTTGAATCTCGGCCTGGACAGACCTGAACTTCAATTCTGCTGCAAAGAAGAATGGAGAAGCCCAGGGAACGAGCTCAGCGCTTCAGCGACCGGGCCTGGTTGGCGCAGTGGAACGCCGAAGGTCAGTACTCTACCCACAGAGTGGCAGGATGCCATTGCCATGCGAATATAGAAGAGTGTGGAGGGAGGTGGTTCAGCACGTCTCCTCTAGGAGTATGGTGCCCAGGACCCACACCCAATGTCGGAAGAAGTTCAATTAACCTCACTCGGGTGGTCAGGGTGAGTGGTTGCTTTTCAATACCTCTCCATCTCAACTTCACTCTGTGCCCAGAGGGTTTAAAAACCCCAAATGCCCAACACTCATCCAAGACCTATAGCTATCTCATAAAACACACATGCACATTCCACACCTTGCATACATTAAGGGCTATTCAACTATGGGAGGCACATCAGGCAAGTACATGGCTGCATACATTAAGGGCTATTCAACTATGGGAGGCACATCAGGCAAGCACATGGCTGCACATTTACTCGTACGCCGTCCTTTTTCTTGCAGGCCAAGCTATCTCACAACAGGCGCCAGCAGCAACGGACGTGTGGAGGGCCGGCTGAGCTGCAGACCCTCAGCGATTTGGAGGCGCGCGTGCACAGGATTGTTGCCAGCCAGGTGATAGGTGCCGTGGCCGCTGGAGAGGTCGACCCCCTTGGGAACAGCAATGGTAAGTTCATCAGCTTTCTCTCTTCTCTCATTCCACTTGCCCCTCACAACACCAGCCTTTTACACTTTCAATCCAGTTTACAAAATGTCTCCAGTCTTTGCTCCCTTACTGCCTCCCTGTCCTGATGCTAAAGCCACTCTTGTACCTCCCTGCTTTCAGATGGTGAACCACCAGCTGAGCAGCCTGTCCCTCAACCAAGCAGTGGGAGAAACGGCCCAGACGAGGAGGAAGCCAGAGCCTCAGCGCTTGCGTCTCCTGAGGGAGCCCATGCCCATACTGGGACCACGCCTTCCGTGGAGGGGAGCAGGGGGGAAGGGTCTGATGAGGACGAAGCTCTGGGACCCAGCAGGCTGCAGCAACGCCATGGTGGTAGGGAAGCTCAGGGGCCATCTCCCCGGAGGGAGAGTAGGCAAGCGAGTCCTGCTGCACTGGACGCAGAGGAGGAGCGCCTCATCGCGGAACTGAATAGCCAGGCCTTGAACATGCACACTCAGCTCATGGGTGCAATGGCAAGGGTGCCCGAAAGCATTGACGGACTAGCAAGGAGTATGGAGCACTCCGCTGCAGCACAGGCCGACGCAACGCAACAGCTTAGTGCTGCAATTCAGTCACTGGCTGCTGCCATCCAATCTCAGACTGCTCTCATGCAGTCTCAGATTGATGTAACGCAAGCACTGACTGCTGCCATCGTCGCTGGTTCGGCCACATTGCCCCGGGGCTCTCACGGTGCCGCAGCAGGCCAGCAATCTGTGCTCGAGCAGATTGCTTCGGATGCTGAGGTACTGCCCCGTGGGAGTGCCAGTGTGTCGGTCGAGCAGGAAGGTGCTGTCCTCTCTCAGGATGACAGCATTCCTGCTCCCACCACTGTCACTTCCCCATTGCACTTGCCACCACCTGCAACACAGCCAGCTGCTGCCCATGCAAAGTTGGTGCAGTCTGCAGCCGGGGCCTCCAGGCCCAGAGCTGGTCAAGGGCGTCCTTCAAGGGCATCTGTAGTCTCAGCATCTGACATTCAGCAGCCTTCCACCAGCTTTGCTGCAGCCATTGGGGCCCCATTACGGAGGAGCAGTAGGGTGGGAAGGGGGGAAGTGCGCAGGTGATGGAGATCACCCTCGAAGGGCAAACAGTAGGAGGTCTAAATAAATGGTGGGAATGTTTGTAGTAAAGGTCGAGGTTCGTCTGACACCATTTGTTTACTGTTTTGGTGTTTTTCTCCAGCTTGTGAGAACCAGTTCTGTTAATTCATAATTTGTTGTGTTTGTTTCTAATTGTTTGTCCTGAATAAATGACACACACAGTGTTTGTTAAATGAAAAAGTTGTTGTGTTCAAAATTTACATGTTTGGCGTTTGGAATCATTGCAGCTTTGGCCGGCTTATACGGGTTGCGAGTTGCTTTCCATGATGTTGTTCTCCATGCCAGAAGCCGCCATCTGAGTAGGGGGCCTAGAAGCGGCTTGTTATCAGCCATTGACGGACGGCCCTTGCAGTGGCAACATTGTGGGCCTCCCTCCCACCTTGGTGCTGTTGCTGATCATCCTCCTCTTCCTCCTCCTCCTCCGGTGGTGCACCAATCCCTGGTGGCATTGTGAAGGAATAAGCCATATAACAGAAAAATACACCATTCTATGGAAGAATTCTGGCCTTATTAAAACATGACAAACTGAAAACCTAACTGAAAAAGCTGTACTAGCATTCTGGCAATAGAGATAAGATAGTTGTTGACACTGAATCAATAACCTTATTGAAACAGAAGGTTAAAGGCTCCTGACAGTCTGAACCTTTTGGAACAAAACAAAAGATCACCCTGGTTAAGGTGTTCTAATTTACACTTCGTAAAGAGGCACAAACAGAAGGCCTTAATAAAAATGGCATCAAATAAAATGCACCTGCTGTTACACCATTTTTTATGGTAAGCTTGGAACACCTAGAGGAGACACGAGTCTGTATTGCTACCAGCTGAGGTGACTAAGAATTGCAGAAGTCAGCAGAAAACCTTAAAGGGAATACCACTGGAAAAGGGTATAAATATTGAGCTCTCAAATGGGATAATAGGTTCGCTGTAAAGGGGCAAAGCAATTCTCAGGCTTCAGAGGTGGCTCTGTAAGTCTACAACACTTTGGGGGAAAAATTCAGTATTGCCCCGTTTGGGGCGCAATTATCGGCCGGGCGCAAAGATTAGCGCCTGGCGCTAATTATCGCCTCCGACTGCAGACTTGACTTTTATCGCCCCTGGAGGTGATTGGAGCGCTAAATCAGGCGCTACACATCTGTCTTAAGGCGCAAAGGCCGAGGAGCGAGGCTCTAACTCAACGCTGGCGAAGCTCATGTGATGTCAGTCAGCAATGGAACAGAGACACAGTAGCGCCGGCCAGTTCTTAAAGGGGTGGGTTGATCTTGCTTTCCATCTACATCCTGCTCATTGCAGCCTTGAATCTCAGCCTGGAGAGACCTGTACATCAAATCTGCTGGAAAGAACAATGGAGAGTACCAGGCAAAGAGCTCAGAGTGCAACCCCCACAGTCTCTTCTAAATTAATACAAGGAAGGGCAAATCAAAATGAACCTGCAAAGTGCTGCTCAGTACCCAAAACTCCTTCACACAGCGTTGAATCTGTCCAGAAGTCTCTCTCTCTCTCTCAGAATGCGTGGTTCAAAAATGTCACCAGCAAAAAATGGCAGGAAGCGGTCGCCTTTAAATAGCGCTCCTCCAGTCCCTTCCTGACTGCAAAACGCTCCCCTCAACCTGTCGTTGCTAGCGGCAGGCGGTAAGGCAGGGGGCGCCACTCAATATCCGCTCTGGGGCGCTACCGGGGCATTGCGCACTCGACTGACATCACGATTTGCCGGCGCAGGAGATCGTGGCAGTAGTGTTTAGCACCGCCGCAAAATGTCTAGTTAATTTCGCGAGCGGCGCAAACATTGCCGCGTCCGGGCGCTAGTTGTTTTGCGCCCCATTAGCGCCCTCTTAAGGCGCTAACGGAAGGCGCATCCAACTGAATTTTTCCCCCTTTGTATCTCGGGGATTTGATTTTGTATTTGATTTTGGTGGATATCCTGAATAAGACTAAGAACTGTAAAAACTGTAGCAAAGTTAAGATTTGAGAATAAGGATCTCTGATAAGATTGTAAAGCTTTCTCTTTTTGGAACTGTTAATGTTGCGATTGAATCACCAACTGTAAATTACATGTCGGTTCTTTAATTAATCTATATATTTTTAGAATTGTCTCACATAATACTTCTGTATCAAACTCGCAAGCTCAATCTCTGTACACTCTTTGGTGAGGAGTTGCAGAATTCTGGGGGAGTTTTCCAGACCCTCATAATATCCGGAATGTTACAGTCTAGCTAAACTTATTAAAAGTGCTATCTGGAGGACGGTAACATTTTCAGGTTGTTCCTTTCCTTTAGAGAGAGATGGTCCAGACCTTTAGACCCAATTAAGCGTCTTTAGGATTCGGCTACCTCAAACTTTAGTTGAACGTGAACGTCTGAGGAATACGCCTGATCTGGGGTAGCCCTAAAGGGGCTAGGACTAGTAATTATCCCTTCAGCATTGGCTGGGTCCTCAGGATTGCCAGGTTGTGAAGCATGCAGCATACAAATATGAAGAGGGAGACTCGCTCAGGAGAGTACTGCAGGGCTCCTCCTGAGTGGTCCAGACAGCGTAACCGTTGCTTGAGCACGCCAATCGTCTGCTCAATTATGTTCCTGGTGGCGATATGGCTCTCATTATACCGCAGCTCGGCAGGGGTGTTGGGGTTACGGAGCGGTGTCATAAGCCAGGTGCAGAGTGGATAACCCTTGTCCCCGAGGAGCCAACCACTTGGCTGATGCGGTGCCTGGAAAAGGTCTGGCACACCAGTCTGGCGCAGGATGAAAGCATCATGGCTGCTGCCAGGATAGCAGGCATTGACGGTGAGTATCAGCTGTCTGTGGTCACAGACCAACTGGACATTTAAGGAGTGATTGCCCTTGCGGTTTCGGAAAACCTCTGCATTTTCATGCGGTGCCCGCAATGCCACATCGTGCAGTCAATGGCGCCCTGCACCATGGGGAAGCCCGCTATCCTAGCAAAGCCACATGCGCGTTCATGCTGTTTGGCCCAGGTCATGGGGAAAGACATGTACTGACGTCTCCTTTTATAGAGGGCATTTATCACCTCCCGGATACAGCAATGGACAGTGAACTGGGAGATATTGGCGATGTCCCCAGTAGATGCTTGAAAGGAGCCGCTGACATAAAAATTCAGTGCCACCGACAGAGATGTCCTGGTCCTCAGTTGAGGCTGCAGATCTGGTTACAGCAGGTGGCAGAGCTCAGTGACCACCTCCTTGCTGAAGCGCAGCCTGCGCAAACACTGCTCCTCAGACAAATGAATGTAGGAGAATTGCTCTCGGAATACCCTGGGAGGGTAATGTCTCCTGTGCATAGGCCTGTTGGCCCTCTTCCCTCTGGCCATATTTGCTACTCTCTCTCTGATGCCTCCGATTCTGCAGGGGCAGGACGGCACCCTGAATCAGTGCAGCCCCCATAGTCTCTTCTAAATCGATGCAAGGAAGGTCAAATCAAAAAGAACCTGCAAAGTGCTGCTCAGTACCCAAAACTCCTTCACACAGGTGTTGAATCTCTCCAGAAGTCTCCCTTTCTCTCTCAGAATCTCTCTCTCTCTCAGGATGCCTGGTGCAAAAATGTTGCCGACAACAAAAGGCAGGAAGAGGCCGCCTTTAAATAGTGCTCCCCCAGCCCCTTCCCAACTGCAAAACGTTCCCCTCTACCTGTCGTTGCTAGCGGCAGGTAGAAAGGCAGGGGGCGCCACTCAATATCCGGTCCGGGGCGCTACTGGGGCGTTGCACGCTCGACTGATGTCACAATCTGCGGGCGCAGGACATCATGGTGGTAGTGCTTAGCGCCACCGAAAAATGTCTGGTCAATTTCATGAGCAGCGCAAACATCGCCAGGCCCGGGCGCTAGTTGCTTTGCGCCCCGTTAGCACCCTTTTAGGGCGCTAACTGGAGGCGCTAATCAACCAAATTTTCCCCCCTCGGTCTTTGTGGAGCCATCCTTCCAGTTTGCCTTCACCTTTAAGGAAGCCTGGCACACATGATTAGCACCAAGTGAAAGCAATATGATTACTGCCTGGGAGGCCACTCCTTACCCTGCTTAGCAGTGTCAGTGATCACTGACCAACTGATGGAGTGATAAACGTTTAGGTTCTTCATGGCATTGTGTCCAGCAGTCTACATAACCTGCATAGGTGTAATCAAGGATCCTTTGGATTTTGAAGAATCCAACAGTGAGGTGAAGTTGTGTAGCCATATCATGGTGCTCTTGCCATTGAGTAGGAAAGCAGCTGTCAGTGCTGGCCCTGCTGAAAAATGAATCAATCATGTGTTTTAATACATCTGTAGGCAGCAAATTAGCTAAGATTGCAGATAAACCTTATACTAGCCTGGAAGAAGGCAGAGGCCTAAAACCACCTGCACATTTATGGAGTGCTGGGATGGTGTAGTACATGGCTTCATGCAGTATGAAATCTAGAGCAATGTCACTTCGCAGCTCTGATTTATTTTTATTTGAATCGATGCTGATCCAGTTACCAAATCACTGAATGCAAGTATCAGCTTCTGTAACATTAGAAAAAAACAAGATCCTGATGCTGAAAAAAAGAAAAACTGCAAATGAGTCTAATGAAGAGTACACACCTGAAACGGAACCTGTCTTTTTCCAGGTGCTCACTGACCTGCTGTGTATTTCCAGCATTTTCAGTTTTTTACACTGGTCATGGATCTTATTCTGGTATTATGATGTTACCACCTTGAAACATATGACACTATTTGCTTTCTGCAAACTTATATTTCATTTATATATTGGTTTGATAATGGAACTGTAATGAAAATATAGATCTTTTGTACAATGTTACCACATTAATAGCTGCCCTCTTATCATGGCTGTATGTGAAGATATTAAACTCATTCTTTTCAAATTGTGTATAATAAATAATTTAAAATATTTTTATTCACAAAAGAATCCTATTAAACAATTTTAATTTTCTGATGTTCTGCAGAATGTCAATGGGTTATATTGTCTTTGTATCTCGTGTGAATATCCTTCAAAATTGATTTACTGAATTTCTGTGATGTGTTTTCTTACGAAAAATTGTGCTGAAGTGGAATGATTTTGATAGGTCTTACTGCAATTATTTTGGTGGGCTTGTCATAGAAAAAACCCTCTGGGAAATTCTGCAAGTGGATCATCTTTTCTTGACAGTTCAGTTATGCTGTGAATTTAAAATATGGCAGTCGAAGACAAGAAGTGTGAAATTGGACCTTGCTTCACCCATTTCTCAGGCATGTAACGGGCCCAGGAAGTTCCAATTTTGGTCGCCAATTGTGTGCGCCGCAATGCACAGCAAGTGCATCAGTCGCCGTGTTAGTGGTCCTTTGAAATTGTTGTGCCAGCACCTGATTTGTCAGTTCGTAAAGCTGCCTGGTAAATCATGGCAGGAACAGTTCGGAAGCTGCCTTACAAGCGATATTTAAACGGATCCTAACCTCCATTAAGGTAAGTCTCTGGTGAGTCATTTTAGGTTGCTCGGGTGTTGGGCTAGTTTTGGCTGCAATTACAGTGCTTTAAAATGTCTTTTACATTTTGGAGGTACAGGAGGCTTTTTGCTATTACAATTCTGCACAGTTGTTGTCATGGGTGTTCTGCAGGTTCTGCTATTGGGACTGGAGGATGACCTGCAGATTCTGAAAGAAGAGGGAAAAGGATGGGAGAGGGCGCAGGATGTCCGACATCACACGGGTGTTCAGGAACCAAATGTTCTGTAATTTCTGTGCATTTCGGGTGCGCACAACCTCACTGTGGCACTGAATTTCTATGCCACTGAATTTCTATGCCACAGCATCATTCCTGGCTGTAACAGGTGATATCCGTGACATAACCCAGTATGTTGTGTACTGCTGCATCAGGGAAATTATGTCACCTATGCTCCAGGAGGAAAAACATCATCTCCTTCCATATGGAGCAAGCAAGGCAGAACAAAAGTGGCAAGGGCTTCGCAAGGCTTGTAGGTTTCCCAAGAGTGCAAGAAATAATTGACTACACTCACATTGCCATGTGTGTTCAGTGTAAAGACTCGGGCATGTATGTGAACAGGAAGGAATTCCACTCCCTCAATGTGCAGGTAGTGCGTGACGACGGGCAGTGCATCATGCAGGTATGTACCCGGGCGCCTGACAGTCACAACGCCTTCATCCTGCATCAAACCTCAATACCCCCTCTCTTCCGCCTAGACCATCGGTGTCAGGCTAATTGCTTGTAGTTCGGGGGTTTCCCCATAGCATGTAGCTCATGACTCTTGTCAAGAACCCGAGCACAGAACCTGAGGAGCACTATGATCAGAACCATGCATCCACCAGAGCTCTGATCAAAAAGACCAGCAGCCTTCTGAAGCAAAGATTCCGCTGCCTGGACTGTTCTGGGGGAGATCTGCAGTGCAGCTCCAATGGAGTCTCGTGGTTGTCTACTGCGTACTCCATAAATTCGTCCTGCAAAGGAACTAATCCTTGGAACCACCTGGGCAAGAAGTAGTGCGGGAGCAGGAAGATGAGGATGACAAAGAAGAGCGATTGTAATTTATCGTGCCAGCTTCCAGAGCTGTGAGGTAGCAAACACTACAGAAGAGGTGTACCTGATGTAAGATCTTCATGATCCCTGAGTTCTTGGATGAGACACCCAAAATCGGTAGCAACCAGTAGTACTTGAGCAATAGATCAAGATCTATTCAGCTTACAGCGTAATATACTTAACAACAGGCGATAGTTTAACGAGTAACTCACAGCCCTTGGTCTCTGGAACCTCTTGGACACAGGTGACGTCATCTTCAGTCTGTTCCTTTGTTCTCGCAGTAGGTCTGTGTGAAGTTGTTCTTTGAGTATCGAGGTTTTAACCCTTTTATCAAAAGTTAATTTGCCCAGTGTCCATATATGGTCTTTAACAAAATCACCTTTTTTAATTGGTTCTAATAGTCAAAATACCATTGTCACTCAGACTAAGGTTAGCATCTTGGCCCCTCCTAGCTTAGTAATTTTCCAACAATTCTACCCTGTTCATCGTTATCTTGTTTATACGTTCTTCATCTCATTGGAATTTACCTTATCGCTCTTATTTCTAGCTTCAAGCAGTACAAGGCCTGCCTATACCAAGGGCCCAGCCCATGTCAGCGCTGTTTCTCTAGTCTTGACGGTGTCCAGACTATCTCACTTTAATCTACCAGATGGATACCTTAACTCCCATGATCTCTCTCATTTTATGTTCCTTATACTAATTATCTTTTTAAATATCTTTGCAATTAGTTTTGTTAAGCAAACTCTAATTCCTACTTAGCATTATAATATGTTATTTAACAATTTGACCTTCACTCGCAGCCTGTGGCTGTTTGTTATCTGAGCTTAGTCAAAACTGCTTTTGACTGTCCTTGCGGCTACATTCGAGCAGTCTTTAACATTTCCATACCCACAGGGAATCATGGGTAAGATTAGTTGGTCAATGGCTACACTTGAATTTATACATATGTGATATCTACTAAGAATCTCTAAATACCAGTCTTTCGTACACTGAAGAATCCCTCCCTCCCCAATGAGCCAACCCTCCTTCCTCGCATCTCACCAAGGTCCTTACACCCACCGCATAAATGCCCTCAAAAGTGTAAACCTTCTTCGGTCTCACAGTACCATCACTTTGAAAGATGGCATGAGACAGGCACCAGTCAGAGTCAATGATCTGTTTCTGTATTACTCCATGCATGATCATACTGGAGCTTGATTCCATGAGGAGGCCATTGATTGGCTTGAGCACAGACTGTTGCACTGCTATGTATCACTCTTTGCTGCCTGCATCCTACCACTTCTGCCCATGAGGGTTCAGCCTTTTCTGTGAGAGTGCAGCCTGTGGCTGTGAGTCAACAACTTCTTTATAATAGCAGGTGGCTTCTTCAGTGGCTTAACATATTTATGAGAAGTCGCACAACACCAGGTTATAGTCCAACAGTTTTATTTAAAATTACGAGCTTTCGGAGCGCTGCTCCTTCTTCAGGTACAAGTACAGTGAGGGAATACAAATCGGCAGTATATATACACATAGAACAATGTGTCTGCAGAGATACAATCTGTTAGGGAGGCATTACATCAAAGACACATCAGAGTACAGCTAAGACAATGAGGTGGGTCACAGGGGGTCCAATGTGTCAAATGCTGCCGTCTGCAGTTAAGCTCTTAACTTTTTTTTTTAAAAACTGGAAAAACAGACAACGATGTCGAGTCACGTTCTGTAGCGTGACATGAACCCGAGATCTCTGTTGAGGCCGTCCTCGTGGGTGCGGAACTTGGCTATCAGTTTCTGCTCGATGATTTTGCGTTGTCGTGTGTCTCGAAGGCCACCTTGGAGAACGCTAACCCGCAGATCCGAGGCTGAATGTCCTTGACTGCTGAAGTGTTCCCCGACTGGGAGGTAACAATCCTGCCTGGCGATTGTTGCGCGGTGTCCGTTCATACGTTGTCTCAGTGTCTGCATGGTCTCGCCGATGTACCATGCCGCGGTGCATTCTTTCCTGCAACGTATGAGGTAGACAACGTTGGCCGAGTCACATGAGTGTGTACCATGTACCTGGTGGGTAGTGTCCTCACGCGTGATGATGGTATCTGTGTTGATGATCTGGCATGTCTTGCAGAGGTTGCCGTGGCAGGGTTGTGTGGTGTCGTGGTCGCTGTTCTCCTGACAGCTGGGTAATCTGCTGCAAACGATGGTACTTTTGAGGTTAGGCAGCTGCTTGAATGAGAGTAGTGGAGGCGTGGGGATGGCCTTAGCAAGGTGTTCGTCGTCATCGATGACATGTTGAAGGCTGCGAAGAACATGGCGTAGTTTCTCCGCTCCGGGGGGAGTACTGGACGACGTAGGGTACTCTGTTGGTTGTGTCCCGTGTTCGCTTTTCTGAGGAGGTCTATGCGATTTTTCGCTGTGGCCCGTCGGAACTGTCGATCGACGAGTCGAGCGTCATATCCCGTTCTTACGAGGGCGTCTTTCAGCGTCCATAGGTGTCCATCGTGTTCCTCCTCGTCTGAGCAGATCCTGTGTATTCGCAGGGCTTGTCCATAGGGGATGGCTTCTTTAACGTGGTTAGGGTGGAAGCTGGAGAAGTGGAGCATCGTGAGGTTGTCCGTGGGCTTGCGGTAGAGTGAAGTGCTGAGGTGTCCGTGTTTGATGGAGATTCGTGTGTCCAAGAATGAAACCGATTCTGAGGAGTAGTCCATGGTGAATTTGATGGTGGGATGGAACCTGTTGATGTTATCGTGTAGTCCTTTCAGTGATCCTTCGCTGTGGGTCCAAAGGAAGAAGATGTCGTCGATGTATCTGGTGTACAGCGTTGGTTGGAGGTCCTGTGCAGCGAAGAAGTCTTGCTCGAACTTGTGCATGAAGATGTTGGCGTATTGGGGTGCGAATTTGGTCCCCATGGCTGTTCCGTGTGTTTGGGTAAAAAACTGGTTGTCGAAGGTGAAGACTGTCGTAAGAATGAGCCTTACGCGTGGTGAACTTAAAGTAAGCTTTAATCAACTAAAAAGGTGCTACATACAAAAGAGGTCTTACTCTATGCCTCTCCAGGATCCAACTCATCAGTCCGGTATTTATCCTGGACTAATTACAGGAAGTGATGCAATAAAGTTCGAGTCACAGGAAGCTGTATTGTGTTACCACATTCTCCCCCCCCCAAAAGATTAGGAGGCCGGGATGCTCCCTCCATTTCGTAGCCGCTGGACGAGGGAGAGCCGCACCCGTTTGGGTTCTCGTAGCGGTAGAGGGCCCCTAGCCCGTTTACCCGCCGCGGGCCGTGGACCAGAGTCCGAGTGATCCAGCCCGCTCTGTGAGGGGTCAGGACGATCCTGACTGTGTACTGGTGCCCAAACGGGTGTCGGGCAGGGCTGTGGCAGATCCGTTTCCGAGCGTACGGTACGGGGTGGATCGTGGCTGCGCGTGCGAGCCCCGACGGGCTCATAGTCAGTCTGCCCCAGGTCGGCACGCTGGAGTGAGGTACCAGCCGGCGTCAGATCCAGATCGTGATGAGAGGCACCTGGCGAGCCCAGAGATGTGCCTGGTACAATATCATCCCCTGGTGTCCCTCTATGTTTCGGCGGGCAGGGAGCCAGATCCCGCAATGACACGGTAGATTCCCGACCGTCAGGATACCGAATATAGGCGTAGGTAGGGTTGACGTCAGTGAGCTCAACCTCATCTACCAGGGGGTCATTCTTAGACGCCCGGACATATCTTCGGAGTAGCACTGGTCCCGGTGCAGTCAGCCACGACGGGAGAGATATCCCATAGGATGAGCGACGCTGAAATCGGAAGAACCGTTCATGAGGCGTCGTATTTGTGGCGGTCGAAAGGAGGGACCGTGTGGAGTGTAATGCGTCTGGAAGTACTGCTTCCCATTGCTGGTTGGGTAGGCCCCGAGATCTCAAAGCCAGACGTACCGCATTCCAGATGATAGCGTTAAAACGCTCGACTTGCCCATTCCCGACCGGATGATAAGGCGTCGTTCTGCTGGCAGCAATACCCCATTCCGAGAGATAGGCCTTGAGTTCTCCTGACATAAAAGAAGGGCCCCGATCCGAATGAACATAGGATGCCATGCCACAGAAAGCAAATACCTGCTCAAGGCAGCTGATAACCGTGGTCGTCAGCATATTGGGGCAGGGAAAGGCAAACGGAAAACGGGAATACTCATCGACCATGGTCAATAGATAAGTGTTGCGAGTTGAAGAGGGCAACGGCCCCTTAAAATCGATGCTAAGCCGTTGCATTGGCTGGGTCGCATGTATGAGTATGCCACCTGAGGGGCGGAAAAATTGAGGTTTCAATTCCGCACAGACTCTGCAGTCCGAGCACATCTTCTTTACATCCCCGGTAGAGAATGGGAGATTTCGGGAACGCACGAAGTGTAGCATGCGAGTAACGCCCGGATGACACAACCCATCATGGATGTCTACGAGCGTAGAGGGTGCCATGGCGGAGCAGAATGCTCGTGTGAGGGTATCCGGAGCCACATTCTCCTTGCCAGGTCGATAGTGGATGGTGTAACCAAAAGAGGCCAATTCCAGCCGCCAAAGCTGGATTTTATTATTTTTAATTTTGGTCCGTTTTCGATTATCGAGCATGAAGGCGACCGATCGCTGGTCCGTGATTAAGGTAAAGTGCTGGCGAGCTAGGAGATGAGTCCACTTCCGTACTGCCTCTATGATGGCTGTAGCTTCTTTCTCGACTGGAGGATAATGTAGCTCAGCCCCTTGAAAAGTCCTGGACAAAAATGCCACCGGACGACCTTCCTGATTCAGAGTGGCCGAGATCGCCACCTCCGAGGCATCACACTCAACAACAAAAGGAAGACTCTCATCGATGGAGTGAAGAGCCGCTTTCTCCAACTGTTTTTTCAGGAGGTTAAAGGCTGCAACAGCCGCTGTGTCTAGTGGGAATGTGCTGGCTTCAGTAGAGGTTGGATTCGGTCCGAGAAGTTAGGAATCCATTTAGCATAGTATGCAAACAGGCCGAGGGCCCGGCGCAAGGAGGCCGGATTCTTAGGTGGCGGGAGTTCTTGGAGTGGGCGAAGCCTTTCAGGGTCAGGTTTAATGATGCCATTGCCCACACAATAGCCAAGGATGTTGATGGTTGGTTGTGACTCAATGGATTTAGCCGCATTTAATGTCAAATTACGGTGCTGGAGTGCATCCCAAAATCGTTGGAGATTGGCGTCATGTTCCCGCTGATTGCGACCTGCGACAGTAATATTGTCCAGATAAGGAAACGTATCCTTTAAGTCTTCCTGTCTGACCAGGTCATCCATTGCTCGCTGGAAGACAGCCACTCCATTAGTGACCCCAAAGGGGAGGCGACAAAATTGATACAGCCGTCCATTGGCTTCAAAGGCCGTATACTGCTTGTCTGAGACCTTCAAGGGTACCTGATGATAGGCACTTTTCAGATCATATGTTGAGAACACCGTGTACTCAGCCAGTTTATTAACCATATCATCGATGCGCGGCAATGGGTATGCGTCCAAGTCCGTATATTGATTGATGGTCTGTGAATAGTCAATGCACAGCCGTTTCTTGTGAGGTTGTAGAGGGTTCTTAACAATAACGACCTGGGCGCGCCATGACGACGAACAAGGCTCGATGATATCCTCTGCTAAAAGCCGAGAAATCTCAGCCGCAATAAAAGACTGGTCTTCCTGACTGAAATGTCGTGACTTTGTTATAATCGGTTTGCATCGAGGAGGGATACTGGTAAACAGTGAGGGTTCATCCAGTGAAGCTGCTGACAATGCACAGAACGGTAATCGAGGTCGTATATTAGAAATAGTGAGTTCAGGTTTGGATCCGCCGAACTCAATGGTGAGCTTCTTATGCTGCTTTTGAAAATCCAGCCCTAAGATAAGATCACTACATAAGTCCTTGAGCACCGAAAGCCGGGTGGAGGGATACCTGTGACCATTAAGTGTTATTTCAACCATACAAAAGCCAGAAATTCTGGTATTAAGTGATGACTGAGCCATCGCAATTGCCTGGTCCGATGGGAAAACATGTAGCTTTAACTCTGCAACAATCTGTTCCCTAATGAAACTATCAGTGCTACCTGAGTCAATTAAGGCATCTAAAGTATGTCCATTAATTGATGCTTTTGTAGCTGCATGGAATAGGTTCTGAGGACAAGCAGCTGTAATTGGTGTCGTTGCACAAAGAGTGGCTGAAACTCTAGGTGTGTTTCTTCGAGAGAAAACCCGAGAGGAAGCACGATAGATTTTAGCCGGAACATCTTGATAGGCCCTTACCGGGGCAGTTCGGTAGGACTTAGCTTGATAAGCCCTCGTAGAGGCTCTTGATAGGCAAACCTTTGCAAAATGACCCTTTTTGTTGCAATGACTGCAAAACGCATTGCGAGCAGGGCAGAATTTCCGAGGGTGAAACTCATCACCACAAAAGAAGCATTTCTTAGATTGCCAAGAGGCTGCCACAGTGGGGTCATCATCCTCTTCATCAGTGAAGTCATCAGATTGATCGTCAGGGATAAAGTCCTCCCTAATAGAGTTCACCTGTGGCCTCTTAAATTGCCTGACTGTAGTTAAGGCAGCAGACCGAGGTCTGGGCACTGTATAAAGGTCTGCATTTCTTTTTGCCAGATCTAGAGAGCAAGCCATGTCATAAGCTCTCTGAAGCTCAAGTGTCTTACTTTCCAGTAGACGCTGGCGTATAAATGGGGAGGCAAGCCCGCAGATGAAAGCATCACGGATCATTTCTTCACGGTACAGCTCAGCTGAGGCCGCCTGAAAGTTACAGTCCATACTAAGTCTGCGAAGCTCTTGGAGGAATTTATCAATGGATTCCTCCGGCCCTTGTTGGGCTGTAGCTAGTAAATGTCTGGCATAGACCTCATTCGGTGTCTTAGTATATAGTCTTTTAAGCGTCCGAATTGCCTCCTCGTAACTGCCCCATTCCTCGACATACTGAAATACATGCGGGGTGACACAGTTGATGAGTATCCGCAACTTTGAGTCATCATCAGCCTTGCAATATTCGAGAAAATTGTCAAACGTGCGATACCAGTGTTTCCACACCTTACCGGCTGCTGGGGTGTTTGGGTCCAAGTCAAGACGCGATGGTTTAAGGATGTTTTCCATGATGGGTGATTCCCTGGATCCTTAGTTCCGAGTTCGTCCAAAAAGTTTGAGTGCGAAGTTTTTCAAAGTTGATTAAATTGTCGTAAGAATGAGCCTTACGCGTGGTGAACTTAAAGTAAGCTTTAATCAACTAAAAAGGTGCTACATACAAAAGAGGTCTTACTCTATGCCTCTCCAGGATCCAACTCATCAGTCCGGTATTTATCCTGGACTAATTACAGGAAGTGATGCAATAAAGTTCGAGTCACAGGAAGCTGTATTGTGTTACCACAAAGACATTGTGGTCAAGGATGAAGCGGATGAGTTGTAGGATGGCGTCTGGAGATTGGCTGTTGTTGGTGTTTTTCCAGTTTTTAAAAAAAAAAGTTAAGAGCTTAACTGCAGACGGCAGCATTTGACACGTTGGACCCCCTGTGACCCACCTCATTGTCTTAGCTGTACTCTGATGTGTCTTTGATGTAATGCCTCCCTAACAGATTGTATCTCTGCAGACACATTGTTCTCTGTCCATATATACTGCCGATTTGTATTCCCTCACTGTACTTGTACCTGACGAAGGAGCAGCGCTCCGAAAGCTCGTAATTTTAAATAAAACTGTTGGACTATAACCTGGTGTTGTGCGACTTCTCCTTTTTGTCCACCCCAGTCCAACACCGGCATCTCCGCATCATTAATATATTTATGCAAAGACTATAGATGGTACAATGTTGATACAGCAATTAAGTTATGTAAAATGCTGTAGCAGTGTCAAAATAGGTTGATTGTGCTAGGCTAGTCTAACACCATGTATCTCCCTAATGGTTGCAAAATGGCTGACAATATTCTGTGCTCAACAAGAAGAAGTTCTTTGATGAAGTCTCCTTGAAATTTACTCCATCTTTTTCAGGGCTACTTTCTGAAATGCATCTGCAACCATTTGTTTTATTATAATTAATCACTTTAATCATTAATAACAATGGCCCGGATTTTACGGGGCCTATGACGTAAGTGCCCTGCAAGTTCTGGGTTTCCGCATGCGATGAGCATGTGCGAAAACCCGGAACTTGCGATCGTCCGGTTTCTCCTTGACAGATTGTACCCATCCGCTGGAAATTCACTTTCGCTGGCGCAGAGTTGGGCTATTTGTGCAACTACTGCCCAGCGAATACCCACCAAACCCTTGCGTCTGGTAAAAGCAGGAGTAAGGCCGTCTTTTACCAGCGTAAGGGTTGAAATAAATGTTAAAATAAAAATTTTAAATGATTTAAACATTCACTTACATTTAGAATTAGTTTAGGTTATTTTTGCCCCATTTAAAAATGTTTAAATTTATTTTTCATAATATTTAAATGTTTAATTAAAGGGTATTTTAATTAATTTTGAACCTGTGATTATTTTTATTTCAGTGTTGTGAAATTGTATTTATTAGGTGACTTCTATTATAGTCATGGGATTCCGTACGTAAATGGAATCCCCATAAGCATAATAGGAATCCCCTTTTGTCATTAGTTGGCCTGGCCCACATAATCCCAGGGACGCTTGCGAACTGCATGCGCCCCGGGATGCGTGGGCCTTCACGCAGGCATACGCCTGCAGGCCCAGGACCGCAAGAGTCCAATGCTCCGGAGACATCAGCTAAGTATGGAGTTTTCCTGTGGTTTGGAGGTGTACGCAAGCAGCAAGCCTCCGACCGCAATTTCCAGGCCATTGATTTTGGCCACAAGCTTATGACATTATTCTGAAAACAGTATTTAACATTTTTGGTCCTAATTTTTTTTTGTGTCACTCCGTTATGAAGTGCAGTATGATTTTAGGTAAGCTTTTATTCAAAACCTGTTCATTACAAATGTCACAACGACGTCAGATGTTGCAGCCCATATCTACTATCCAGTTACAAAAGCAAAATGGCATCTGGTGTCTTTCAGGGTTAGGTAATGTACTGAGAATAATACTAATACTTTCTAATGAATGAAACAGTGGTCAGATTTATCGTGCCAAAAGCTGAGCGTCGTTGATGCTTTTTTTTGTTTTTATTCCTAGCATTAGTTATCCATGAGCATAAAAGGTTGTGACTGAGACTCAGGCAGGTAAGGGGACCCGAGGTGCAGTGTGGGAGAAGCCTTGGCCTTTGCCCTTATCCAACAGGTACGAAGTTCTTGCTGCCTGTGTGGATGAGGGCAAAGTCTGCAGAGTGGATGAGTAAACTGACCACGGCACCGTGGTACAGGAGGCCACTCAAGTCGGGGGAGTGAGACGGAATGTTGTAGTGGTAGGGGACAGTATAATCAGCGGGATCGATACTGTTCTCTGCAGCCATGACCGGGAGTTCCGAAGGCTGTGTTGCCTGCCAGCTGGAGAAGAACTTGGCATGGGAGGGGGAATATCCAGTTGTCGTGGTCCACGTAGGAACCTACAACATAGGTGGAACTAGAAATGAGGTTCTGCTGAGAGCGTTTGAGGAACTAGGGTGGAAACTAAAATGCAGAGCCTCAAAGGTAATGATCTCTGGAAATTGGTTAAATGTGTGGCTGAAAGAGTGGTGTGGGAGTCGGGTGTTTTGATTCATGGGGCAGTGGCACCAGTACTGGGGAAAGAGGGAGCTGTTCTGTTGGGACGGGCTCCACTTAAACCAGGCTGGGACCAGTGTCCTGGCAAATCGAATAACTAGGGTGGTAGATCGGGCTTTAAACTAATGAAGGGGCGGGTAGGAGGATTCAGGAAAGGGTAAATTCAAAAGCAGTAAGAGAAATGTCAAGGCTGTAGAAGAGTAGTGATTTGGGTAAAAATCAGCAGAGTGGGTCAGGAAGGGACAGAGAGCTTAATAAAGGTAATAGGGAATTAGTGACTGAGGTGATATCAGGGGAAAATAAAAAAAAGTTAAAGCTAAAGGCATTATATCTGTGCGAAGCATTCGTAGCAAAATAGCTGAATTAATAGCATGGATACAAATAAATGGATTTGTCTATGGCTATTACGGAGACGTGGTTGCAGAGTGACCAAGGTTGGGAACTAAATATTTCAGATATTTGACTTTTAGAAGAGATAGACAGAATGGAAAAGGAGGGGGTAGCCCTGATAATAAAGGATGGGATAAAGACAGTAGAGAGAAAGGATCTTAGCTCAGAAAAACAAGATGTAGAATCACTTTCGGTGGAGCTAAGAAACAACAAGAGGCAGAAAACACTGGTGGGAGTAGTTTATAGGCCCTCTAACAATAGTTGTAATGTCGGGCACAGTATAAATCAGGAAATTAGAGGTGCATATAACAAGGGTAATACAGTAATCATGGAGGGACTTTAATTTTTATATGGACTGGGCAAACCAAATTTACAGTAATAGTACAGAGGACGAGTTCATGGAACGCCTTCAAGGTAGTTTTCTCGATCAGTAAGTTGAGAAACCAACTGGGAACAGGCTATTTTAGATCTAGTATTGTGCAATGAGACAAAGTTAATTAATAACGTAGTAAAGGAGCCTCTGGGGTCCAGTGCTCATAATATAATGGAATTTAATTTTGAGTTTCAGAGTGATTTGGCTAAGTCTGAAACTAGGGTCTTAAATCTGAGCAAAGCAAACTACGTAGGTATGAGGGGCGAGTTGGTGAAGGTAGGTTGAGAAACTAGATTATAAGATATGACGGTAGATAAGCAAGGGCAAACATTTAAAGAAATAATTCATAATTCACAATGAATATTCATTCCCTTACGGAATAAAAACCCCACGGAAAAATGGTCCAACCGTGGCTAACAATAGAAGTTAAAGATAATATTGGATTAAAGGAAGAGGCTTATAATGTTGCTAAAAAAGAGCAGTAAGCCTGAGGATTGGGAAAATTTTAGAATTCAGCAAAAGGGGACCAAGCAATTGATAGAGAGAAAATAAAATATGAAAGTAAACTGGCAAGAGACATAAAAACAGATTGTAAAAGCTTCTATAGGTATGTAAAAAGGAAGAGATTAGCGAAAGTAAATGTGGGTCCCTTACAGGCAGAGACAAGAGAAATTATAATGGGTAATAAGGAAATGGCAGAGACATTAAACAAATACTGTGGCGCGATTTTTCCTATCGATGCGGCTTGGGGGCGGGACAGCTACCTTCTGGGTTCCAGTCCCGCCCCCATCGACATCAGACGCAATTTTGTGTTAATTGGCCTTGTTAAGCCCGCATTGCGGGCTTGCCGGCCAATTAAGAAGAAGCCGGTGTCAGATGACGTCAGTTGATGATGTGTCATCTGCCGGTTTTCTTAAAGGGGGTCACGCACAATTTTTTTTGACAGCTGATTTTTCAGTGTTTGACAGCATTGAGGTGCTGCAAACACTGACAATCACTGTACAAAGGTGAGCCCTTGCACCCAGACTCTCCAGTGACTCCCTCCTTAGGCTAGAACAGATGGCAGCTGCAGGTGAGGTTACAGAAGCAATCTGTCACTGGTGAGAGAAGTTCTCCCAATGAGGTGGGACTACACACACAATCAAAAACTTTTCACCTACAGAAAAGTGTAAATGCATTAAAAATGATTTTCCCAATATTTTCTTACCTCTAAAACTCACCAGTGTACCATAGGATCCTTCACAGCACTTCTGCAGCTGTCATCAATGCAGAAACATTATAGTAGACCCACAGCACGCCACACTTACCTGCCGTAATGTCCGGACGTGGGGAAGCCTGCAGTAGACCTGTCAAAATTGCAAAAAGCCTCTTCACTGTCTGTTAACAAGCAGTTAAGTGCCTATAATCCTCTTCCCACCACTAGATGTCGGTCCATTCGCAAATCAGGGACCCGTCACCTGAGAAGATTGTTTGGAGGCGGCTTGACAGCGGGTTTCTGACCCGCTGTCAATCTTTGCAATTTTGCCGGATGTCCCGCCTCCAAACCCTGAGCGCCGGCAAAATTCTGGCCTCTGTATCTGTCTTCACAGAAGAAGACACAAAAAATATTCTGGAAATAGTGAAGAACCAAGGGGCTAGTGAGAATGAGGAACTGAAATAAATTAGTATTAGTAAAGAAACAGTACTTGAGAAATTAATGGGACTAAAATCCGACAAATCCCCTGGACCTGGTGGCCTACATCCTAGGGTTTTAAAAGAGGTGGCTACAGAGGTAGTGGATGCATTAGTTTTGATCTTCCAGAATTCCCTAGATTCTAGAACGGTCCCCGTGGATTGGAAGGTAGCAAATGTTAACCCCACTATTCAAGAAAGGTGGGAGACAGAAAACAGGGAACTATAAATCAGTTAGCCTGACATCAGTAGTAGGGAAAACGCTAGAACCTATTATTAGGGACTTGGTAACATGCACTTAGAAAATCATAATATGGTTGGACAGAGTCAACATGAATTTATGAAAGGGAAATGTGTTTAACAAATTCTTGTGGTTGTAATTAGCAGGGTAGATAAGGGGGGAACCAGTGGATGTACTGGATAGAAAGGAACATTTCCCCTTAGTAGAGGGGTCAATAACCAGGGGGCATAGTTTCAAGGTAAGGGGCAGGAGGTTTAGAGGGGATTTGAGGAAAAACTTTTTCACCCAGAGGGTGGTTGGAATCTGGAACTCACTGCCTGAAAGGGTGATAGAGGCAGGAACCCTCACAACATTCAAGAAGCATTTAGATGAGCACTTGAAATGCCATAGCATACAAGGCTACGGACCAAGTGCTGGAAAATGGGATTAAAATAGACAGGGCTTGATGGCCGGCGCGGACACGATGGGCCAAAGGGCCTCTTTCTGTGCTGTATAACTCTATGACTCTATGGGGGAAAAATTAGGTCGCGCCCCATTTGGGGCGCAAATATCGTCTGGACGCAAATATTAGCGCCTGGCGCTAATTATCGGCACTGACTGGAAACTTCACTTTTACCGCCCCGGGAGGTGAGTGGAGCGCTAAATCAGGCGCTGCACACCTGTCTTAAGGCGCAAAGGCCAAGGAGTGAGGCGCTAACTCAGAGCGCTGGCGAAGCTCATGTAATGTCAGTCAGCAATGGAACACACACACAATGGCACGGGCCAGTTCTTAAAGGGGATGGTTAATCTTGCTTTCCATCCACATCCTGTTCATTGCAGCCTTGAATCTCGGCCTGGAGAGACTTGCACATCAAATGTGCTGGAAAGAACAATGGAGAGTACCAGGCAAAGAGCTCAGAGTGCAGCTCCCACAGTCTCTGCTAAATCGATACAAGGAATGGCAAATCAAAATGAACCTGCAAAGTGCTGCTCAGTACCCAAAACTCCTTCACACAACGTTGAATCTCTCCAGAAGTCTCTCCCTCTCTCTCTCAGAATGCGTAGTTCAAAAATGCCACCAACAATAAAAGACAGGAAGAGGCCCCCTTTAAATAGCGCCCCCCCCCCACAGCCCCACAGCGATTGATAGCGTTCCAGTCTTCTGGTCGTTGGATGCGCCAGGCGGTAAGGCAGGGGGCGCCACTCAATTTCCGCTCCGGGGCGCCACAAGGGCGTTGCACCATGGAATGACGTCACAATCTGCGCGCGCAGGTGGTCGCAGCGGTAAAGTTTAGCGCCGCCGCACAATCTCTAGTTAAGTTCCCGAGCGGCGCAAACATCACTGCGCCCGGGCGTTAGCGGCTTTGCGCCCCATTAGCGCCCTCTTAAGGCGCTAACGGGAGGCGCAACCAACTGAATTTTTACCCCTATGTCTCTATTAAGGGAATCAAGGGATATGGGCATAGTGTGGGAAGTTGACGTTGCAGTCGAAGATCAGCCATGATCTTATTGAATGGCGGAGCAGGCTCGAAGGGACGAATGGCCTACTCCTCCTATTTCTTATGTTCTTATGTAAACCCACATTTTTTTTTCTTCTTAACTCTTTTTAAATTATACTTCGATATTTTTGTTCTCTTTATGAAAAATAAGAGAACTATCCTTCTGCTGAGGCTCTGCCACTTCCATTGTCTAACTGGTTTGTCATGAGATGTATGAGTGTGTACAGATCTTATCTCTCTGCCAAATGTTCCCACCTTGCTTGGCGCAGCTCCATTTGATCTCTCTCAACAACACAGTGGATATCAGGAATACACCGTGTGATCAATGCTGGTACTGATCCATGTCATATGATTTCATGGAGCCTGCATCAGTAAGTAGACCAATATGCTTGGTCACTGGACTGCCCTATCAGATGTTTTTTTATAACACAACTGCAGGGTGGCAATCATCTGTACTTAGGTTTGTCTGCTGTCTTCCCACTTCTGGAATCAATACAATTTCACATCAGTGCAGCACTCAAATGAGCAAAAGGCATATGATACAGATGTAATTGAATAAAGGCTTTAGCAATTTTTCCAAAAAAAACACAGATCCCAGGAAGTTACTGTTGCACAGACAGCTTTTCAATAAACATCAAGAACAGAAGGAGTTAAACGCTGTATGTCAGAGTTTCACACAGATTGGAGTTCAAATCAAAGTTTGGAAAAAAAACCAATGGTATTGTATTTGTCAGTACATTCTTATCCTTTCACGTTTTCCAGTACTCTAAAGTACTTGGCTGATTCTTGAGTGAATAGCCAGTTAGAAAACCCAATTGAAAGATTTGTCATCAAAGAAGGGAAGAATGTATTTATATTTCTTTGTTGTCAGCACATTGGGCACAAATAATCCAGTCACCTGAAATTGCCAAAGCATTAGTGTAGATTTTCCAGTCCCCAAGGTCAGTGGCACTGGGGGACTAGAAAATCTGGCTAAAAGCCATATAGTCTGATCTGCATCACTTTTGCACTGAGTGATTTTCTGGCAAGCATTTTAAACCAGCCTAAAGTGAGCTCACTGAAAACAAGCCGTAGCTTTTAAAAATATTATAATGCATGGAGATGAAGCCCACCATGGTTTTCTATCTGCTTAGGATTGCTGGTGTTCTTCAATAGTCCAAGAAATTTTTAGCCTTTTTTTGTTCTTCAACGGGACCACAGTTTGAACTATGTGGGTGGAGGAAGAGGAGCAAGTCAGTGCAGCCTCCTGTATCCAGAGATCAGAGGAGCAGATGCAAAGACATTTTCAGGACTCATGGAGAATGATGAGTATCAACACTTTGTCTATTTTTAGCATATGTATGTATGATGAATGTATATTTTTAGCACAGACTTTTCTTATGAATTTCTTTACACTTTTAAGAAAATGTCAATTTTGTTTGAATTTTTTTAAATTCCTTCTAACAATGGGGCATATTGGGCTAGATTTCTGTCTTTATTGCTTGGATGCTAATCTAGCGGAATGAATCACCCACCTGTTATAAACTCCACCTGATTTTTATTCCATTTCAGGCAAGCTGTTTTGCCACATTACCACTCAGGCGATGAAGATGAAAATCTACTGCATTATGATGTCCCATCACAGTGTCCATACACATGACAGCTGACCTTGCACCATGGAGAGCTGACCTTGCATCATTTTCTACGGTGAGCTCATTGTAATAATTGGCAGATGTTCAATGTGTAGATTGACTGATGCACGATGAGTGTGCTGTTTGCATGAGTGGCTACCACTTGCACTGAAAGCAGAATTGTACATTTTCAATTTAGAAGTTTGGCCGATAGGTGGTAGCAAGAAGGATTAGAAGTAAGACCAGTGTTTTTGAGGTTGATGCTCTAGAGTAGTTGCTGTAGGATCACAGTTTCAAATAGCTAGGTGGAAATAGAGGAGCAGGTCTGTGCAGCCTCCCATATCCATAGGTCAGCGGAGCAGATCCAAAAGCAATTTTCAGGCCTCATGAAGATTGATAAGTGTACCTACACTTTGTCTACTTTTAGTATATGCATTTATGATGAATGTCAACAAGCGATCACTCTCGCCTTGATGCTGCTTCGCTGAACCACTAACACAAGGTACTAGATGCTGCCTATTCACAGGATCACGTAAGATGGCTACTCGCAGAGGCACTTGGGAGACACACATTTCATGTTCCTCATTCTAACACGTGTCCCTTTTCTATTTCCTTGCAGGAGAAGACAACGCATAATGGAGCAGAACATGTAGACTGGAGGGCAGGGGTGATGTGTCACTCTAACCTTATCTAAGAACATTGACGTCTTCTGAGGAGAGGGCACTCAGGATTTGAGTATGGAAGCAATAGGAGTGGGAGATGGGGACAATGGAAGTCACCCCAAGCTCATAGCTATTACCATCATTTCTTTTTAATTATTTTTCACCATACTTATGCCCTAAATATTACACTGCAATATTGCACGAGCATGTCTTGCCTTGCAAGCTCGGTTTCAAATGGTGAATGCCTGTCACCATTCTAAAATTTGCTTCTCTAGATGCCTAAGAGGAACTGGTGGTAAAGCCCAATATGCATGCTCAACTGAGTGGCCTGGATTCTCCTTGAAATCAACACGCGTGTCAGAGCAGGTTTGAGACAGTGAACAGAGTAAAATGTCTTAAAGGCTACCGCCTCAAATCTGCCGCAAAGAAAAACTGCACCTGTATTCTTTTCCCTAAAACCACCAGTTCCATTTTAAGGCATGTCACAAGCCCACTCTGCCACATTTGACCCATCACCCCATTCCTCTCCATTTCTGCCCAAAATTTGCCGCAGATAATTACTGTCATTACATCAATGGTGGTAAGAACTGCTGTGAGGTATCCGTGAGGCGGCTACTACGGTGAGGAGGCCATTTTGTTTTGCAGCTACTGAAGGCTCGTGTTCCTTTGCCTGCTTAGCAATCTTCTTAGTACTTTGGGGTTGAGTCAGTACTTGTGTTGCTAGTTTTTGCTCAGCTCTCCTCAGAGTGCTGCCTTGTAATCCAGGCATGGATTTCTCAATGGGAATACCTTTATTTAGATGTTAGGAGGAGGAGGATGAAAACATGGTAGAGGCTAAGTTGGAGGCTCTTAAAGTCAGGCATCACCAAAAGTATCTCGTCTCTACATGTAGACACTTAGCAAAGTCTATAGACCAAGAAGGTCTTGGGCATCCCCACAGCATGAGAATGGTGCACAAGAAAGAGAAGTGGCACATGAGAGCCATCAGCCAGAACAATGAGAGCACAACTGATGGCCTAGAACTTTCAATAAATAAAGGTTTACTCAACAAAGATGTTACTTCATGCTGATCACTGGGAACATAGGAACAGGAGTAGGCCATTCAGCCCTTTGTGCCTATTCTGCCAGTCAATTATATTATGCCTGTGCTCCATACCCCTTCATACACTTAGCCAACAAAAATCTATCAATCAATCTATGAAAATTTAAATTGAGCTAACACCAAGAGCTTTTTTGGGGGAGGTAATTCCAAATTGCCACAACCATTTGCCTGAAAAAGTATTTCCTGATTTCACTCCTAAATGGCCTAGCTCTAATTTTAAGATTATTCCCTGTTGTTCTGGATTCCCCCACCAGAAGAAATAGTTTCTCTGTATCTACCCTATTGACTCCTTTATCGTTTTAAACGCCTTGATTAGATGTGCAGAGGGGAAACGAGGAGCAAAGTAGGTTACCTGTAATTGCAATTTAAGTAGAAAAAGTAAATAAACTTAAAACTTAACTGTAACTTTGCCATTTATAGCAAGACTGGCAGCACAGGAAGGGGCCGTGATGTGTGGTTCCTGCAGGATGTGGGAGTTTCAAGTAGCAGATGTTAACTCGGACAAACATATCTGTCTCCAACTGAAAGTATTTGAGCTCAAGATCTCAGAACTTAAGGCGGAGTTGAAGACAATTTGACACTTCATGGAGGGGAGAGTGTTTGCTGGAGCAAGAGTTTCAGATAGTCATCACCGTGCTGAGAGATAGGGAGCTGGCAGTGGTAAGGGAAGAAGTGGTGGCTGTCTACAGGTCCGGGAAAGCGAGGAAGGACAGGCTAGAGCAGGAACGTCCAGTGCAAATTACCCTCGCCAACAAGTTTAAAGCACTAGCTCTCTGTGACGAGGATGCAGGACCATCAAAAAGAATACAATGGCAAAAAAAACACAAGACTGCTTGGAGAGGGGGTGAAATTAGCAGTAGTAATAGGAAACTCAGTAGTTATCTTTGCAGTTTGTACAGAGAATACTTTTGCATGGCTAAAGAGTTGGTGCAGGAGGGAGGGCTTTAGTTTCCTGGATCACTGGGTCTGTTTCTGGGGAAGGTGGGACCTGTACAAGTCGGACGGGTTGCACCTGAACCGGAACGGGACCAACATCCTTGTGGGGAGGTTTGCTAGTACTGTTGGGGGCGGGTTTCAACTAACTTGGCAGGGGGATGGGATACGGAGTGGAGCTATAGTAGGGGGTGATGCACAGCCAAATATAGAGGAAAAAACAAGTCAGCCTGGAAGGCAGAGCAAATATGTAACGACACAAGGGAGTATGGCAAGGCTGGATGGCATTTATTTTAATGCAAGGAGTCTTGCGAGTAAGGCAGATAAATTGAAGGTGTTGATGAACACATGGGAGTATGATATTGTTGCTATCACAGAGACATGGTTGAGGGAGGGGCAGGACTGGCAGCTCAATATTCCAGGGTACAGAATCTTCAGGTGAGACAGAGGGGGGTGTAAAAGAGGAGGGGGTGTCGCAATATTAATCAAGGAGTCAATTACTGCTGTAAGGAGGGATGATATCTTAGCAGGTTCCTCTAATGAGGCCATATGGGTAGAACTTAAAAACAAAAAGGGGGCAAGTACTTTGCTGGGAGTGTACTATAGGCCCCCAAACAGTCAGGGGGAGATAGAGGAACAGATATGTAGGCAAATCTCAGAGAAGTGTAGAAATAATAGGGTAATAATAGTAGGAGATTTCAACTTCCCCAATATTAACTGGGATAGTCAGAGTGCGAAAGGCTTAGAGGCTGCGGAATTCTTAAAGTGCATCCAGGAGAGCTTTTTGAGCCAGCATGTAGAAAGTCCTACAAGAGAGGGGGCGGTACTGGACCTAATTCTAGGGAATGTAGCCGGGCAAGTGGTAGAAGTGTCAGTAGGAGAGCATTTTGGTGACAGTGACCATAATTCATTGAGATTTAAGGTAGTCATGGAAAGGGACAAAGATGGACCGGAAATAAAGGTTCTAAATTGGGGGAAGGCCGATTTTAATATAAGGCAGGATCTGGCCAAAGTGGACTGGGATCAGCTACTTGTAGGAAAATCCACATCAGAGCAGTGGGAGTCATTCAGAAAGGAAATAGAGAGAGTACAGCACCAACATATTCCCGTAAAGGTCAAGGGTGGGACCAACAAGTCCAGGGAACCCTGGATGTCAAGGGATATACGAGAATGGATTAGGAAAAAAAGGGAGGCTTTTGGCAGATACAAAGGACTAAAAACAGTTGAAGCCCTAGAGGAGTATAGAAAGTGCAGGGGGGTACTTAAAAAAGAAATTAGGAGAGCGAAGAGGGGGCATGAAAAAACACTGGCGGGCAAAATAAAGGAAAATCCCAAGGTGTTTTATAAGTATATTAAGGGCAAGAGGATAACCATGGAAAGTGTAGGGCCCATTAGAGACCAAAGTGGCAATCTGTGTGTAGAGCCAGAAGATGTAGGTGAGGTTTTAAATGAATATTTTGCATCTGTGTTCACTATGGAGAAGGACGATGTAGGCATAGAAATCAGGCAGGGGGATTGTGATATACTTGGAACAAATTAATATTGAGAGGGAGGAGGTACTAGCGGTTTTAGCGGGCTTAAAAGTGGATAAATCCCCAGGCCCAGATGAGATGTATCCCAGGCTGCTGTGTGAGGCAAGGGAGGAGATTGCAGGGGCTTTGACACAAATTTTCAGAACCTCTCTGGCCACAGGGGAGGTGCCAGAGGACTGGAGGACAGCTAACATAGTACCATTATTCAAGAAGGGTAGTAGGGATAAACCAGGGAATTACAGGCCAGTGAGCCTAACATCAGTGGTAGGGAAATTATTGGAAAAAATTCTGAGGGACAGAATTAGTCTCCACTTGGAGAGGCAAGGATTAATCAAGGGTAATCAGCATGGCTTTGTCAGGGGGAGATCATGTCTAACCAATTTGATTGAATTTTTCGAGGGGGTGACTAGGTGTGTGGATGAGGGTAGTGCAGTTGATGTAGTCTACATGAACTTCAGTAAGGCTTTTGACAAAGTCCCACATGGGAGACTGGTCAAGGAGGTAAGAGCCCATGGGATCCAGGGCAATTTGGCACATCCAAAATTGGCTTAGTGGCAGGAGGCAGAGGGTGATGGTCGAAGGTTGTTTTTGTGACTAGAAGCCTGTGTCCAGTGGTGTACCGCAGGGATTGGTGCTGGGTCCTTTGCTGTTTGTAGTGTACATTAATGATTTAGATATGAATGTAGGAGGTATGATCAGTAAGTTTGCAGATGACACAAAAATTGGTGGAGTGGTAAATAACGAGGAGGGAAGCCTCAGGCTACAGGACGATATAGACGGGTTGGTCAGATGGGCAGAACAGTGCAAATGGAATTTAACCCTGAAAAGTGTGAAGTGATGCATTTTGGGAGGACTAACAAGGCAAGGGAATACACAATGAATGGTAGGACCCTAGGAAGGACAGAGGATCAGAGGGACCTTGGTGTGCATGTACATAGATCCCTGAAGGCAGCAGGACAGTTAGATAAGGTGGTTAAAAAGGCATATGGGATACTTGCCTTCATTAGCCGAGGCATAGAATATAAGAGCAGGGAGGTTATGATGGAGCTGTACAAAACGCTAGTTAGGCCACAGCTGGAATACTGTGTGCAGTTCTGGTCGCCACACTATAGGAAGGATGTGATTGCATTGGAGAGGGGGCAGAAGAGATTCACCAGGATGTTACCTGGGCTGGAGCGCTTCAGCTATGAAGAGAGACTGGACAGGCTGGGGTTGTTTTCCTTAGAGCAGAGAAGGCTGAGGGGGGACCTGATTGAGGTGTACAAAATTATGAGGGGCAAAGATAGGGTAGATAGAAAGGAACTTTTCCCCTTAGTAGAGGGGTCAATAACCAGGGGGCATAGTTTCAAGGTAAGGGGCAGGAGGTTTAGAGGGGATTTGAGGAAAAACTTTTTCACCCAGAGGGTGGTTGGAATCTGGAACTCACTGCCTGAAAGGGTGGTAGAGGCAGGAACCCTCACAACATTCAAGAAGCATATAGATGAGCACTTGAAATGCCATAGCATACAAGGCTACGGACCAAGTGTTGGAAAATGGGATTAGAATAGACAGGGCTTGATGGCCGGCACGGACACGATGAGCCGAAGGCCCCTTTCTGTGCTGTATGACTCTATGACTGGATGCTGTTTTCCCTCACAGGTGCTAGGTGGTGGAGGTTGCAGGTTTGGGAGGTACTGCCAAGGGACATTTCAGAAAGACTGGAAAAGATTAGAGAAGAGGAGTGAGAGCACCACTCATTGTGGTCCATGAAATATAGGAAAGGAAAAACCTGAAGTCTTGCAAAAGAGATTTAGGCAATTAGTAAGCAGGCATAGGAGAAGGACTTCAAGGGTGGTTCTCCCTCAGCCACATGCTACAATAGGGAAGGATAGGAAAATTAGGGAGCTCAACAGGTGGATAAAAGGGTGTTGTCAGGAGGAGGGTTTCCATTTTATGTGGCTTAGTGTTGTTGTAATTATGTGCAGTTTTGGGCTTCACACTATCGGAAGGATGTTGAGACAATAGAGACGGTAAGCACAGATTCACTAAGATGCTGCTGGTATGAGGAAATACAAAGAAAGACTTGAAAAACTGAGGCTATTTTTGTTAAAGCAGGGGAGATTATGGGGTGATTTGCTGGAGGTGTTTAAAATAATGAAGGGACAAGACAGGGTCATCTTGTGTGCTTCCTCGTAGTGCTCCCGTGCAAAACTGGTCCGACAGAAGAATCATCATGAGCCATGGGAGTAATATGGCACCCAGCATCCATCCTTATTTTTCATCAGTGTTGCTATTATCTCCACCTAGTAGAACACTAATCAACTTTACCCAAAGTGCCTGCCATCATAACAAATTTATCCCTCTTATAACCTGGTACAACATTGACCAATCTGAATGCTCTGACATGCAGATTTTGCAAATCAGCAGTGGTAATGGGAGGGGAGGAAGTTAAATACAATTAAAAATTAAAATTAAGAAAAGAATCCAATAGAATCAAAGGGCTGGATTTTGTCATTTCCCTCCCGCCCGGAGCGGGGGAGCACCGGTAGACCATGGGAGTGACCGGTAGACCGCGGGAGTTCCGGGTTTCCCCACACGTGGTTGAGTTTTAACTCCACAGTGTGTGTGCAACTTAATGGACGGGTTCCCCATCCAGAAGCCAGCCTGATTGACAGGCTGTCTTCCAGTCGAGCGGCGAACGCTGACCAGGATGCCGCAGGACCAGGTAGGTGCGGGGTCTGGGGTGGGGGTGTCCGATCCCTGACCCCAGGGGGTGGGCGGCTGAGACTGATCCCTGGGGGGTTCTGATCCCTGGGGGGCGTCCGATCTCCGACCCTGAGGCTGAGTTCGATCCCCGCGGAAGCGGGGTCCGATCCCCGACCCTTGGGCTGAGTTCGATCCTCGACCCCAGGGCTGAGTTCAATCCGGGGGGTGGGGGGCCTATCCCTGACCTCGGGGATGAGTTCCCAGGGGGGTCTGATCCCGGCCCACAAGGATTATTTCCCGAGGCTGTGCTCTCCCTGCTGCAGTTTCTGGGAATCCTGAGCCCTGAGATCCCCGGCCACATTATAATATTTAAAATGCCAACCCACCTCCTAAAAAGAAAAACAAAAGAAAGACTTGGATTTATATAGCACCTTTCACGACCACCAGACGTCCCAAAGCGCTTTACAGCCAATGAAGTACTTTTTGAAGTGCAGTCACTGTTGTAATGTAGGAAATGCGGCAGCCAATTTGCGCTCAGCAAGTTCAGCAAACAGCAATGTGATAATGACCAGATAACATGTTTTCGTGATTTTGATTGAGGGATAAATATTGGCCAGAACACCGGGGATAACTCTCCTGCTCTTCTTCAAAATAGTGCCATGGGATCTTTTACATCCTCCTGAGAGGGCCTCGGTTTAACGTCTCATTCGAAAGACGGCACTCCCTCGGTGCTGCACTGCAGTGTCAGCCTAGATTTTTGTACTCCAGTCTCTGGAGTTGGACTTGAACCCACAACCTTCTGACTCAGGCGAGGGTGCTAACAACTGAACCACAGCTGACACGACAACTCCTGGCAGCGAGTTAGCTGCCCCCCCTCGTCCAGCCTGAGTAAAAGGTGAAAGTGGGCGGGTTGGGGTCAGGGTTTTAGATTTTTAAAACTTTAACTTCTCTCCCCTGCCTCCAACCCACCCTTTTTTTCATGTTAAAATCTCCCCCAAAGAATGGCATATTAGTGGAGGGGTTTTACCACTGCAGATAAATGAATAAATACCACCAGTTCCATAAATAAATAATATAAAATGGGAAGCAGCTCTTTATTACCTGTTTACGGGTATGGCTTTTTGCAGTGAAGGCCAATAAATGTATAAAAATTGAATTCAATCTTTTCTTATTTGCTCTTTTCCTCCTTTACCAAATATCTTTAACAGCAGCCAATGAACTGAAGCCAAACTTTTTGGTAAAACGTTTGAAATTGAAGACTTTTATTCAAAATTCCCACCAAACGTGAATAATGGTATAGTCCTTGTACAATTTGTCACTTGATTTCCTTATACATGAACAATCATTGCTTTTGAGCTGCCAATATAAACAAGTAAAAAAAAGACAGTTGCTGATAGAATGCAATGTAAAATGTAAAGATTCCACTTTGAAATTTGCCATTGTTTAAAATTTCATTTGTTGCACCAGTGACATACTGCAAACATCACTTGTGTATATACTAACCTAAATTATTTTTTACAGCAAAGTTATCTCCGAAGAAGTCTGATTGATACCTTATGCAAAAAATAAATACTGGCTTCTTTCACTGTCTTGTAAATTTCAAAAAAAATGTTCTGTCTTTTTTATGTTACAAACCTCATTTCCAGTAATAAGTGCTGAGTTTAGTGGAGCAAGCAAAATGCTGGCCAAAAGGGTGTTCAAAAATATTTGAAGCTGTTTGTTTGGCTCTGCTTCTCCTTTCTTTTACTGAAAGATTTTACTCACTGCTCATGCTTGTTTCATTGCATTCATCCATCCTTAGTAATAACTCATTGACCTTTGTGTAGCTGTGTTCCTCACGGGTACGGATACAGTAGCATAGTGGTTATGTTATTCTACTAGTAATCCAGAGGCCTGGACTAAAAATCCAGGGAATGTGAGTTCAAATTCCACCATTCAATTTAAAAAATAAATAAATAAATCTGGAAATAAAAGGCTGGTGCCCAGTAAAAGTCATAAAACCCAACTGGTTCACTAATGTCCTTTTAGGGAAGGAATCCTGCATCCTTACCCAGTTTGGCCTATATGTGACTTCATTCCCACATTAACATGGTTGATTCCTAACTAAAGTGGCCTCGTAAGCCACTCAGTTGTGTCAAACCCATAAAAAGGAACAAATGAATAAAACTGAATGGACTACTCTGTTGTGACCTATGCATCTAATCAGGACACAACAAATGCACACCCAGCCCAGTTCACCCTACAAAGTCTTCCTCACTAACATCTGGGGACTGGTGCCAAATTTGGGAGAGCTGTCTCAGACTGGTCAAGCAACAGCCTGATATCGTCATACTTACAGAATCATATCTATCAGCCAATGTCCCAGACTCCTGCATCACCAACCCTGGGTATGTCCTGTCCCATTGGCAGGACAGACTCACCAGAAGTGGGGGCACAGTGGCATACAGTCGGCGGGGGGGTGGGGGGGGGGGGGTGGGGGCGGAATGTGGTCCTGTGAGTTTTCATCGTTGACTCTGGATCCCATGAAGTCTTGTGGCTTTAGGAAACCTGCTGATTACCACCTACCACCCTCTCCCAACTGATGAATCTGTACTCCTCCATGTTGAATACCACTTGGAAACACTGAGGGTAGCAAGGACTTCAACGTCCATCACCAAGCGAGTCTCAGTACTGTCACCACTTACCGAGCTGCCCAAGTCCTGACTGACCTTGCAGCAGGTGGTGAGAGAACCAACACGAGGGAATAACCTACTTGACCTCGCCTTTAACCATCTACTGATCACAGATGCATCTGTCCATGACAACATTGAGAGGAGGACCACAGTCCTTGCATGGATCAAGTCCCTTCTTCTCAAGGCAGCTTTTGACCGAGTGTGGCACAATGGAGCTGCTTCCTCCAAGTGGTGTTCAATGTTGTTTACTCCCAGGGCTACTTCCCCCCCCCACCCCCACCAACTGTATTCCACTGTGCCCCCACTTCTGGTGGGTCTGTCCTGCCAGTAGGACAGGACACACCCAGGGTGGTGATGCAGGAGTCCGGGACGTTGACTGATAGGTCGTGTCCTAAGCCCAGCTATCTTCAGCTGCTTCATCAATGGCCTTCCTCCATCATAAGGTCAGAAGTGGGGCTGTTCGCTGAAGATTGCACAGTGTTCAGCTCTATTTGCAATTCCTCCGATAATGAATTGCAGTTTATAATATAACTCTGAATCTTTTTAATTTGATTAAAATGCTAAAATATTATATTTACTTTCAAAATACAACTTTATCTTCTTTTGTAACAATGTTCACTATCATGCAGGAAAAATATTTTTTAAATAATTCTGTTGTCTAAAACCTCTTCATTTAGAAAAAATGGTTATGAATTTGTGAATATAATCAAACTACCTTTTGGTTTTGTTTTAATTATCTTCGGTCCCTTATTTTAAGTGTTACCTGTGACTCAGTGATACCACTCTCGACTCCGAACCAGAAAGTTGTGGGTTCAAGTCCCACTCTAGAGACTTGAGCACAAAATCTAGGCTGGTACCCCACTGCAGCTCTGAGGGAGTCCTGCACTGTTGGAGGAGCCGTCTTTCGGATGAAATGTTGAACCGAGGCCCCATCTGCCCATTCAAGTGGACATTAAAGAACCCACGGCACTATTTTGAAGAAGAGAAAGGGAGTTCTCCCAAGTGTCCTGACCAATATTTATCTTCAAACAACATCAATAAAACTGATTATCTGGTCATTGTTGCATTGCTGTGTGCAAATTGGCTGTTGCATTTCCTACATTGCAACAGTGACTATACTTCAAAAGTACTTAATTGGCTATAAAGCGCTTTGGGACGTCCTGAGGTCATGAAAGGGGCTATATAAATGCAAGTCTTTTCTCTTTTTTTTAAATTTCTGTTCTTTAATTTGTGTTTTGCCAGCTACTAGCATTCTCAACTGGACTATTTATAGTAGTGCTTTCAAAAAGTGATGTTCTTTACAGCTTCCATTGTGAGTTGCAATATCTCATCTCAGAACTGGTGCCATCAAAGCGTTTCAGGATTTATATACAACCTGCAATTTGGCTTTAAGAGACCGGGCATATTTTTTATTAGCACTAGATGGCAACATTGCAAATTCATATACATACAGGTGCACATACAAGCACAGGTGCCCACGATTGGAAAATTTAAGCATGGACAGCAAAGTATGTTCAAGAAAAGGCAGCACCAGGATCAGGGGATATTTGAATTAACATAGATTCTATAAACCCTATTTTGCATAGTTTTGGCAGATCACCTCATCCATGTTTCTCCTGTATTGCAACCCTCATACATGTGAGTTTCATACTGTGTTAGTGGTTGAGGCTGTATTAGTTCAATGAGTCATATGTTCCTTCTTTTGTCATCTCTGTTCAATTGCTCATTCTGTTGCAGATTGTAATCTGGGCCTTGAAATGTGATAGGCACTGCATTTTTTTTTTAAGTATATATTTAAAAATCATAAGGCGATTATGATAAATAGCTGCATTTGGAGCTTGTGCACTCAAAAGCCAATACAACCAGCAGGCTTTTCAGAAATACGGGCGTTCAATGACGACTTCAGACATGATTGCAGAGATAAACACAGCTTTTAACAAACTCTTTGAAACCTAAACTGGCTGATCAGATGTTGAATGATGGTAAACTGGTTATGAATATTTCACTGAAATGTCATAGTTAATGTGGAATTTTCTGGCTCTTCATATTTGACAACTTTGTGCAGTTCCCATGAAGTAACTGGGCAGTGCTTCTGATTGTTTATAAGATCCTGAGGGGTCTGGACAGGGTGGATGTGGAGAGGATGTTTCCTCTTGTGGGAGAATCTAGAACTAGGGGGTCACTGTTTAAAAATAAGGGGTCGCACATTTAAGACAGAGATGAGGAGAATTTTTTTCTCACAGAGGGTCGTAAGTCTTTGGAACTCTCTTCCTCAGAGGCCGGTGGAAGCAGAGTCTTTGAATATTTTTAAGGCAGAGGTAGATAGATTCTTGGTAAGCAAGGGGGTGAAAAGTTATCGGGGGTAGGCAGGAATGTTGAGTCATCGGATCAGCCATGATCTTATTGAATGGTGGAGCAGGCTCGAAGGGCCGAGTGGCCAACTCCTGCTCCTAATTCGTATGTTCGTATGTAAGATGTATCGATCTAACCAGACTGTGCAGTCAAGAGCTCATGATGGGAGAATGGCCTCCTTCTGTGCTGTCATTTCTATGATTCTAACCTAAAATAGAGCTTTCACCACCCATAACAACATAAAGGAGCAGGAATAGGATCAAATGCCCCAATATTTCCCTAAAAGAAAATCAGAAAAATCCAGGGTGCTGATTGCAGTGCAAGACTCAAAAAAAACTTATCAAACCTGTTCTTTGGTCTAATATGATTCCCTCAAAATATTCTGTTTTGTTGGTTCCTCTTAAGAGATAAAATATTAGCATAATTTACAGTCTAAAGATGAATGGACACTTAGTGTATTATGTTAACAACGTACTGTCTCTTGGAACAGACTCAAAGCGGGCTGTCATTTTTCTGCATAAACCCTCTCTGTCATCTTACTGCTGAACATAATGCTTTGAATTTGTGCTGTAGATTTTAGAGGAAGACGGTCGCACAGGGTGCAGGGGATGCACTGTATGCGCTTGTTCACAGGGTCTGGTGTTGCCAGCTCATTATAATGCTTATTAATATTCATTGGCTGCGTGCCAGTTTGAGGGGCTGGGAAATCGGGCTTCACTGACACCACTTAAAGGCAGTCAGCAACTCTTAAAGGGGAGGTGTATTCTGACTGCAGGCAGGAAGGAACACTTCTGAAGAAACAAATGGCTGCAAGACCTGCAGATCAGGCCCCCAGATTTTCGGGCTGCCTTGGAGGTCTTTTGCCCAGGAGAAGTGAGATCCTGTTCCTCCCCAGGGCAGAAAATCGTCTAGACAACACCTCTGTCGCCAGTGGGAAGAGGTTGCAGAAGAGGTTAATGCCAGGAGCTTAGCTCCCAGGACATGCCTGCTATGCTGAAAGAAGTTCAATGACCTCACCAGTTGTCAAGATAAGAATCCAAACTTTCAGCTCTCTTGCTCTCTGCTCACACCTTTACCACCTGTAGCCTCACTATTCATAATACTCCCCTTCCCAGTTCCACTCTCCTGGAATCATTGCACCACACTTTACTCCAGCTCCTTCTCCTTATACTCATACACTCTACATCTCCTACTCTCACCACTATTGCAACCCTCACACCGCGCATCTTACACGCAACATATGAGCTATTCGACCACGGCAGGCACATTCTTTAAACACCTCACAAGGATGTCACTAACTCACTCCTTTCTTGCAGGAGAAGGTTGTGCACAACTTGCGACAGGAAGCCGTGATTGGAGAAGACCAAGCCTGCCTGCACATCTTGACTGGAAGAAAACGTGTTGACCATCATGGGCAGAATGAGAGCCATGGCCATGGCGAGTGGCAACACTGGAGGGGATATAGCACAGGGCTTCTTCACACCTTATCCTCTGTGCCTGAGTTCCTGGCAGGAGTCATGTACCATGTCTGAAGGAAATAGCCTTTGTCGCCCAGTAGCCAGTCTGTGACATGACGGCCCAGAATGAGCATGCACACTCTGTCGTATTTGGTTCCTAAGCGCCTGATTTATGCTGGTATCGAATTTCTAGACCAACGAGTTTGCATTATAAAATCGCAAACTATAGGTGCATTGCACTAATCTCTGCAGGGAATCCCCTATTTTTGAGACCCATTTTATTGACCAGCTCCATTTTACTGATTCTCTCCCACTGTAGATAATTCAATGATATGGAGGCCGAGCTTATCCTGCCTCTCTTTTGAACAGAAAGCCTGCGATTATTCTTGTAGTCCTATAGTATGCAATAGAATTTTTGCTACAGAATGGTGGTGGGTAACTTACCACAAATAAAATCTATCCTGAATGTGAAATTGGAAATTAAACAGAGATAGCAAAGCAGTGTGGGACAGAGACCCAGACTTGTGGAAAGGAGCAAATCAGAAGTGTGGCGTTCAACTGCGTGTGACAATAACATGGGAGAAAGATTTCCGGACGTTAATTGGGTTTAATTCCCAATATCTATTCATAGAGCTGGAGACCTGGAAAGAGGTGGAGGAAGGATTGGGCAGCAGTGGGGATCAGAGGTTTAGCCAAAGAGAGGGTGCTGCAGGGAAGGCTAGCTATAGAGAGAGAGTCAAAGGCCTTGTGACAAAGTGGAAAGTAAAGGGAAAGTTGTAATATACAGGAAAGGACCTGCTGGGAAAGAGAAGCAGATGCCTTGAAAGACATATTATTGTGGAGAATAATACGCCAAGATTGGGGTTGTCACGTTGGGAAAATGTCATGATCGGATAACTAAGGGAAAATATATTTATTGAAATAAAGCACTATTGATGTTACAGAAAAAAATCGAGAAGCATCGAAAATGATATGTTTGAGGATTATATTTGTTCTCAATTAAGAAATTAAAAAACTTTAACCATATTTTCTTGTTTACTTTCTTATAACAACCAGTACTAAATTGTATTTATATATAGATACATTTATATATGAGCCTGAAAGTCCAATGCATTCTTTGTGAGATAACATCATCTACAGAAATATCCCTGTTGCTATTGAAGCATGTCAGCCTACACACCTTTCAACCAATCACATTGCAAAAAAGCAAAATCATTTGCTTAACAGAAAACGTAACTGTCCTATGGCTTAGGTGGTTAGGATGGATAGTGATTCAAGGCTTTGCGCAACCGATGAATTCTTCTATCCAGCATAAAAGTCTGCACATTCCTGTATGTTACAGAGGCACTTCTTAAAGGTATTGTCTAAACTTTTTTGCTTAATTTATAGACAAAAAGAGCTGTGTAATAGAAAAGAATTATATCAGAATAAAGGAGTGCTTACTACTTCAATTCATCAGTATTCGTGTACTTTATAAAATATTCGACAGGCAAAGAGGGCATTTTTGGTTGAATTTTGTTTTATGACTTTCATGTACAGTTGCAGATTACCCCCGTGTAAAGGCAGCAGCATTACTTTTGCATTTGTCAGTTAGTAATATTAGTCGCCGCAGGTTCATGGTCTCATAAAGGTGAAACACACACGTTGGGGCTGATTTTCACATGGGAAAATTGGCGTTAACGGAGGTACTGGCCTAAAAATGGGGTCGGTAGAATTACCACCGCATTAACCCTAACAGCCGGCCCATCACCATTTTGAAAAGGGCTTACCGCTGGTCAGCCAAAGCGTTGCCTGTTTCAGGTGGTAGGCCCCTATTAATATTGAAGTCGGGGTAATGTGACGTACACAGGAGCCTGACTGACATTTCAGGAGAGAACTGATAGCAGCGTGTGCTGTGCACTCTCCGATCAGTTCCACGGGTGATATAGGAACAGAGGCCTAGCATAGGTAAGTTTGAAATTATTATCAGCCCCAGAACTCCTCCCTCTGCAATTGCAACCGTCGCCCGCACCCCCCCCCCCCGCCCGCACTTATCTTGCTGCTGCCCTTGGTAGCCCGGTTTTGATCAGCCTTAATCTGGCGAGCTGCATTGGGGCGTCCGTTTGTCACCCTGCAGCTCACCGGTCCAATGCAAATGAGGCCGGGCTCTCAAACTTGCGGACGTCTCTTCGCCACCAGGACCGGTGGTCTACGGTACACACCGCCGGTCGGCTGCCCAAAACTCAGAACCGACCCCTGTGTGCGTGTGTTGATGAAATGTGTTTGGTGCCAAGTGCCATCCATGCTCTTTAATCAGAAAAATCATTATCAGTAAATTGCAAAAGGTCATTTGATCCCTGCTGCCAGGTGGCAGTCTTTATAATGTTATGGCAGTTATGTGTTGGAGTTTCACTTCTGCTTTATAACTGCCTTGCAAATGGTAAACACTACTCAAGGAAGTATCTGAATTAGTAAGCAGAGATGCAGTCTACCAATAACCAAACTTTTTTGTTTTAAAAAAAAAAGATTTGTGTTCTGCCTTTTTAAGAATTCAAAATGTGTCTGCACCTTCTAACAAATAACATCAATTTCACTAAATGTTTTAATATTGAACATTCAAAAAAAACTAGAAAAATGTGCAGAACCACGGCAAATGGTATGTTGGCCTTTATTACAAGAGGATTCGAGTATAAGAGTAAAAACATCTTACCGCAATTATATAGGGCCCTGGTGAGACCATATCTGGAGTATTATGTACAGTTTTAGTCTCCTTACCTAAGGAAGGATATACTTGCCATAGAGGGAGTGCAACGAAGGTTCACCAGACTGGTTCCTGGAATGGTATATGAGGAGAGATTGAGTAGACTAGGCCTATATTCTCTAGAGTTTAGAAGAATGAGAGGGGATCTCATTGAAACATACAAAATTCTTACAGGGCTTGACAGGGTAGATGCAGGGAGGATGTTTCCCCTGGCTGGGGAGTCTGGAACCAGGGGTCACAGTCCCAGAATAAGGGGTTGGCCATTTAGGACTGAGATGAGGAGAAATTTCTTCACTCAGAGGGTGGTGAATCTTTGGAATTCTCTACCCCAGAGGGCTGTGGAGGCTCAGTCGTTGAGTATATTCAAGACAGAGATCGATAGATTTTTGAATATTAAGGGAATCAAGGGATAGTGCAGGAAAGTGGAGATGAGGTAGAAGATCAGCCATGATCTTATTGAATGGCAGAGCAGGCTCGAAGGGCTGAATGGCCTACTCCAGCTCCTATTTCTTATGTTCTTATAATTTTTGATTCGCAGCTTTCACTGAATAAATTAAAAAGCTGTAACTTTGTTATATCATTTTTATTCAAAATGGTATTATCAGCAAACTACTTTATGCAGAAAAGTACATTGAAACAATTTGTACATTTAACCTTTCACTTATTAATTCCTTTATTTTACTCACTCATGGAGACTTAGGTTGTAATGACTCTGGAATACTGTCGTTTCAGTCAGACCATGTCATTAAATACTGAACAGGTTAAAAATATATTTTAGCATATTAATTGCAGAGATTGTAGAATGTACAGATTTTAGTTGATTATTTTTAGATGCAGGATGGGATTGCTTTCTCACAACATGCAGGTTGTCAGTGATCATGGCATGAGAATCCAGCAGATGTGTGCACGTTTTCCAAGGATGTGCCATGATACCATTATACTGTGGCAGTCTATAGTGCCAGCGGGACCAACCAGTGTGTGGATTGCTGCTGGGTGATAAGGGGTATCCGTTAACCATCAGGCTACACTACCCTCGCTCTCCCACTGACAATCGCTACAACCACAGCTGTGGAAATTCCCATGCCATCATCGAGTAGGCCATTGGAATTCTTAAACAGTGCCCAGACTGGCCAGAGTGAGCCCTGTAATGGAGTACCGCACATGATGGTGGCATGCTGAATTCTCCAATATTGCCATGCAGCACGCTCAGACCCTGGACATGGAGCAGCAGGAAGCTTTGCATGACACTGAAGAAGAGGAGCTGGAAGATAATGAAGTTGCAGACCAGCACTCGCCAGAACTTGCACTGTGACGGACCATCTGTTCACCCAGCAATTCACTCGAATTCAGCCCCTGCAATCTTGCCAAGATCACTCCTCCCCAACATCTTGCCTATTTCTTACAGCTCCCTAGATGAAGTGCAAAATAATGACAATCACTCATACACATGCCATGTGACAATGCAGGCTCTGTAGCTAATGTGGAAGCATTTTGCACAGAAACACAGTTGCAAAAGGCTCAATTTATTTAATGGTTTCAACAGCAGCCAGGGGTTACGGGGCTAGGGTGGGATATGTGTACTGTGGGGATTAAAGCAGGGACAGGGTACTGGATTTGAATGATCAGCCATGATCGTATTGAATGGTGGAGCAGGCTCGACGGGCCGAATGGCCTACTCCTGCTCCTAGATTCTATGTTTCTATGAAATAACATTCACCCAAGTGTTACCCAATAGTGTCTGCCTTAAGTGTTATTTTACCTACTCTGGTGCTCCTACGTGGTTCTGTCCCTGTGTCTTAATCATGGCTGATGGAAGGTTGCTGTTGCTCAAATGAGGGACTTGAGATGCTCATTGGTTGGCAACCTCTAGGAGCTCACACAAAATCTCCAGCCTCCTTATCCCCACTGCTTCTATCCCCAGTATCTCCAGTGCCTACTACTCTATAGTTGTTAAGACTAGAGGAAAGCTGATTCTCCATCAGTTCTGGGCCTCTCCTTCGAGTTATGAGACATCTCCTCCTGCGGATGGAAGGGGAGTAAGTTGGTGTTGGGCTGCAGAAAAGGATTGTGCATATGTGAGCGTCATCCTGATGTACTGTAAATGCTGAGAATGAGACAAATAGTGCACAGGATGGGGAGGTGGTAATGTGCAGGAAAGTGGTTGGCAGGTAACATGCAATCAGTTAGGAGAAGAGTGAATGGATTTCCGGCAGATACTGTGTGGTGGTGATGGGAGAAGCAGGTGGAGTGCGTGGATGGGAATGCTGTGGGGGAGAGGAAAGTGCTGTAGTAAGATGCACAAAAGGGGACAGAGCAAGAAGTGAATCTCGCCTTGGCAGAACGGTAAGGTCATTAGGGGTCTTTTTGACTTTGGACGATATTGGCTCGTCCACCCGTTAAATGCCTCTGCATTTCATTGAAAATTGGGAGAGGTATTTAACAGGTGGCTGAGCCCATATCACACATTTTACACTACCAAAGTCAAAATTACCCCATTAAACATTTTCATGCATTTGGATCCATGTCCTAGGGGTGATGGTGGCAGAATTGACATGTTCCACAATCTCCCTTCAGGCCTGCTGTAAAGTTTGTCTTGACACTCCCTCCAGTCAAGGGGAGCAAGACCTCCACAAAAGCACTGACCTACTCCAACAGGATCTCCACCACTGCATCTGAAAATCTAAGGGCAGTTACCTGTACCATGACAAATCCAAGTTTCTTCCACAGAAGCTTTAAGAGGTGCAACCTCCCTTTAATTAATCACCAGGCCTGCTGGAACTCCCACCCTCCTCATTGGCAAGCTACTTGTCAATGCCTAAAAAAGTCATGGACAGCTCGCCAACCATAGAGCGACAAAACCATCAAAATGGTTCAGGCCTTTCACATTCCATTCTTTGGGTAGCTGAAACTGTGTCCGAAGTCAAAATCAACTCCACTGATTTCAACGGAATGAAAATCTATTGGGTTCTACAATAGCTGAGCGATCTTCTATCACAGGTTACACTTACCACGCAGGAGGCAAAGTTGAAAATTACCCCAGACATGTGTGAGAAGTGAATTACAATGATCCACATGCAGATATCCAGACATATCTCCTTAACTTCATTATTCATTTAGTTCTGTAGTTATGGATGGGCTAATCCTTTGTGATCCTTTTATAGCACGCACAATAGTATAATACGAAAAAGCACTATAAATGTTGTTTTAAAGGATATGTTCAATTGCTTTATTATATTTAAAAGTCATATTTTTCAGAACATGCTGGATTTGCATATTAATTGCCCATTAAACTCACTGCAGAAAGTTAGGGCTCGTACTTAACAGTATAAGTACCTTTTACCAACATAATAATTGTTAATGCAATGCCAATCAACCTCTCCGGCTAGAAAGGGAACAATTTAAACTGTTGAGTCTCATTCCTGCATGGAGTAAATTATGCTTAAAGATTTTTAAAATTTAAAGGCCATGAATTTGTGGTCGGTATGACGGCGTACTCTCAGAGTACATCATCATACCACCTTTGAAATTGACCGCAAGTTCGGGATTTCCGCATGCACTTGCGCTAAATCCCGAACTTGCAATCTGTCAAGTTCCGAATAGAAAGATGATCTGCTGCAACTTTCAAATCCTCATTGATGGCGAAAAGTTGGGCTAATTGCCCACCAACTGTGCATCAATTATGCTGGAACATTTTACGACTGGTGCAAACAGGCGCGCAGGAGCCTGTTTGCACAGCGTAAGAGATGGGGGGGGATGAGAAATTGTATAATAATTAAAAAGGAATACGTAAATGAACCTACCAGGCAGCTGTAAAAGCTTGGTTTGAGGGATGAGATCATTAGAATCTTTTTTAATCTTGCAGAGTCTTCCAGTAAATAACTGTACTTACTCCAAGGTATTCCCTGTGCTTTTTAAAGCCAAGTACTGTACTTATAAATATAATTAGTATCACACCGGTTAATTTACAAGTTGTAATACATGGGGCTTTCTATGTTTCCTGATTGGCTAGTGAAAGGAGCACCGCTCCACGTGATCCCAGGTACGCTTACGCACATGGTGCGCCCCTGGGATCCGTGAGCCACTACGCTGTGCACAACTCTGCAGTGTTTCAAAGCAGGTTTTTGCTTGGGTCTTCGCACCAGGTAAGTGTGGATTTTGTTCTGAGGTCATCGGCGTACTCCTTACCTACGCTGCTGACTGCAATTTCAGGGCCAGGATGTTTTAACTATTTTCTTACTTTTCCTTTCTGTCTTTTTCTCTCTCTTAATCCAATCTTTCCTTCCCTCTCTCTATTTCTCTTTCTGTACCTGATTTGATTCTAATTCACCCTATTTCCTTATTCGTCATTCCTCTGTTTCTTTCTCAATCCTTAAATCTCATTGGTTAAGGAGATGGACTGTTGGTCCATCGTCCATCGTTCACTTAGGTCCTAGATGCCTCATTATCATTTCGCACTTCCAGCAAGTTGCGAACATAAATTATATTCGAGCTGAAGGGTGCAGGAAAAAGTCTAGCTGTGAGATGTGCCTCTCCAGCAAGATTTGGCCCAGCGATTTGGAATAAAACCGTAAAATGCTTTTATCTGTTAAATTTTGAAACTTAAGTCAACACATAGCATACATTTATTTTGAAATGTTCTTTCGTTTATTCATTCGTTTTTAATGATCCTATGATGGCTTGCATCAAAATATTGCATAACTCAACCCATTTGGGTGAAAGGCATAACATCATTAGTACACAATGACATCATGGCATCTCTGCACCCACTGGCTGAGAAACTATAATGCAAAGTTACATTTCAAGAAAAAGAAGTTACATTTTGAGAAGAAACAATTGACAAAGTTCAAATTGTAGCAGATATAGTGGCTGCTTCCAGGCAAACTATTTCTCAGTGATCATCGTGTGTAGTTCTCATATTGACCCTTCCAACAATTGAGCCTGTCCCAAATCTCACCAACACAATGACACCCCCTTACAAAGGCTACTGTAAATGCTGTTAATTGCTCTGGTTTTGGATCCGTTTCCTTAGCCTCCCACCTCTGTCACTGTGATTGTCCAGCTACTGTCGGTGAAGGCCAAGTGGAACTGCAGGATCTGTACATCTCTAATAGCAATGCAGGGTCATGGATCAGCAAGTAAAAGAGTTCAATCTGATTAGATGCCTTGTCATTTTGCTTGACTGAACTGACAAAATCCATCACATGAGATGCTCTGTGGAGATCATTCCATAGCTCACTTGTTGGTTAGCATTTTCATATTGACATTAATGAAAATTGATGTAGTAATATTATTTAAAAGGATGCTAAAATATACATCATACAAAGCACTTAAATTATAAAATCTGCACCTTAGCATAAGGTATTACCTTCAAATCATTTCATTCCAAGGAATGTAAATTACATTTTTATGTTTGACTTTTTTCTAGATGGAGAGTATGAATCACTACAATAGTATAGACGTAGACTTTGTTCTCAGCTGTCAAGATTTGAACTATTCAGATCCTGCTTCACATTTCGGTAAGTGACTTATTATTGTTACTGGATGATAAGGAATGTTTCCTGTTTTTTACATATGATATCATTGCAACAGATAAGGGCAATTTTCCTTGCCAGGCTAGATTTAGGCTTTCCTGCTAGCTGTTGGCATAAATCTAGCCAATAGCGCAGTCAGCTGACTGTCCATGACTTTCCATGGTAAGCTTGTTTAAATAATTATTCAGAGCAGTCTGTGCAGTTTTGGCCTTGTGCAAGCAGCTAGCTTAATAGGGTATGTGCACAATGTGACCAGCATGGGGAAATTTAACGGAAAGTGCGGACTTAAAGGTAAATGGCTAACATTATTTCAGCCTTCATAGAGCTTCAAAATGAATTACAAATATTTTGTCAGCCTTTGCCAAGGCTGGGGGAAGTGGTTGGCAGGGGGGCAGGGGTGGGGGGGTGGGGGGGTAAGCGGAGAAGTGACATTCAAAAATGAAGTGAAATGAAACGCGATGTGAAGGTATGAACTAGATTCTATGTGCAAGTACTGGAGTGATAGAGCACCCATGAATGGAAAAATTGATGTGCTACTGCATGAGGTGGGTGGGAGGAAGGTTGCCCTGTTTGGAACTTCAGAGCACCCCGCCTCGAGACACCAGTGCACCATTCCTGGCGGCAGTTAAGGACCAGGCCTAACGCTGCTCACAGGACCAGGGAACAGATGCAGAAGACAGCACACTTTAAGGAATCTGGCAAGTTATGACTATCCAACAGTAAAATGTATTGGGTACATGGCCCAGAATTGTACGTCACAAATGTTGCCTGGCAACCTGTTCCACATTTACTGTTTAACCATGCAAAGTTCTTAGACAACTTTATAGCTTATTTAATGTATCTCATGCATACCCATACTTCAGTTCGGTATACCTTCAAGATGCAATGTATAGTTGAAAGACTTATCACAGTTACATCTTTCAAGGAGATCATACCTCAAATCATATTGACACAACCTAGCTGCATAATGCATAGTGACTTACTGACAGATTGTGCATATGTCTGTTGATGTACATGTGTCCCTTCAAGTTTCAGCATCTCAAGACTACTTTTCTGCTTGTACAACAGTTAGCACTTCATTCCTAACCCCCACTAGTGAAGCATGGGAGGCAAAGGAACATCTCCTCTGGCATGCCCATGAAGCTCTGGTGAGGTCCGTGGTCCTGCTTACTTGGGTAGACGTGTATCTCTGCACACTGCCTTAAATCCAGCAGACTTCCTTCTATTCCTGTAGCTCACTGAGGGCAAGAGCAATTGCCAACAGAATTCCAATGCTACATGTGGAGGCAGTTTCAGTTGATAGTGATACTCAAATGATAAAAAGAAAGTGAAGTAAAACGCAAAATTTTGACAATGTAACAAACTAAATGCAAAAACTGAAAATGTAAAAATAATTGTATCACATATTCTCTCAAACTAACTCCATGCACTTCAAGAAATAGTGCTGTAGGCTATGAAGTGAGTTTGGGATTGCACCTGTTTTATACTGGTTCTCAGTTATGATATTACATTTCTAGAACAACCACAGAAAGTGCAGGGGAGGGGATGCCCTGCTACTTTTTGCATAATTTCACATCCTTCATGAAGCCCCTGTTCACTAGAAACTCAAGCCATTACCAACACTAACACAGCCCAGCCAAAAAAAAGGGGAGTGACTCCCAATGCATTTTTGGTGCAACCAATACTCCGCCCTGAATTTTTTTGGCACCGCCCCCCCCCCCCCCCCCCCCCCCCCCGCTCCCCAGTATAGGTTGGGCAAATTCATCACCAGTTCAGAGCAGTAGAAAATTTCCCCTATAATGGCTCAAGGCTGCAGTACAGGTAGGTGTACCATGCACCACTCGACCAAATAAATTTGACACAGAAATGTATATTGGCAGCAACTTGTGCAAACATCTTCTCTGGGGGCAATTTTCATCTGCCTACCACCTCGTTCGCACTGATTTTAAAAAAACCTGTTGCTCCACTGGCTGCCCAAGGCTTGCTGGATTCTATTCGAATGCTACTCCAGGTCCCACAAAAGTCTTCCCACCTGCCCAACCCCCACTCCCCCCCACCCCTTTCAGATTGCCTCCCCCCTTTAAAGGCTTACATACGGTTTGACTCCGTGAAGGAGTTGCTGGATTTCCCGCCTTACCCCTCTGCAATCGGCGAGTTGCCTGCCAGTGCACTAGGAGTGCTGGCAGCTCACTGATACAAAGATATTATTTAACAAGGCTTGTTTTGAAAATTCCATTGGCTGAGTGAATTTGTGTACTCTGTTAAAACAGATCTTGTAGAGTTTGTTTTTTAAAACCTATTATGAAAACATTTTGGAGCTGATTCTCCTAAAGGGCACCAAATCGTGCCGGCGGTGGGTGAAGTGATCGCACCACCCGCCCGATGGCTCTAGCGAGAGACTTGAACCATCAGGCCTCATGTGAATGGGATCGGTGACCCGCCAGCACTCAATGAGCACTGGCAGGCTTCACTTTTAAAAGGGGTGAGGCAATCCTGGGGGGCGAGGGGCACTGAGCATCTGGCATTGGGTGGGAAGATTTTTCTGGGGCCAGGAGGAGTAGTCGTGCTTTAAGACCGCTGCTTAGGCTGATCTACATCCAGTAAAAGTGGGCAGAGCATGCGCTGCGCACGTTCTAACTACTGGAACCGTAAAATTGCATCAGGCTCCTACTGCTGGTGTAGGACCTCAATTTCAATATTTTATCAAGGCTCCCACCTGTTTTGGGTGCATGTGTTGGTTGCCCATTTCCAGGCCCGTTCAAAAATTGAATCGGGCCGGTCTCAGGCAGTCAGTGACCAGTAGTTTGTTTTTTTAACTTTCGTCCGCCTATCACCCCGTTTTTCAGTGTGAATGGAGCAGTAGGCAGACAAACATCATCCCTTTCAGATTTATGTGTAACTGCAATGGCCTGCTGAATGATTACTAAAGCTGATTTTTTTTCTCATTTTAGCATGTGATCCCTACATTGAAATCATTGAACAACCTAAACAGGTAAGCTACAACAAATCATGCGAATAATCATTTCGTTTTTGCTGGAAATGCAAACATTTATGCTTCAATAAGGGTGCATATTGGTTATTAGGACTGCACAAGTGAATCCTCATACAACTCCTGGGTCAGCAATGTTGCAGAAAAAATGCCAGTCTATGAAAATAGGCAGGCAACTACTGAAACCATCAGGTAAAATCTTCATCTTAATGCATAATTTGTTAACAAGAACATAAGAAAATCAAGTGGGAACAAAACCATTTGGTTCATTAAGCCCACCTGATCCAATGACCAGCTATGTTTATTCTTCCCTCATCCCTCCACCACCACCTGTGGATCCCCTTTATTACTGAAGAAGAATAATGCTGCAATCTTGGCTCTTGGCAACAACAGCAACCATAAGGCCCTAAGGCTTGAAGATTGTCCCGGGGAGAAATTCATGAAATAAACGACTGTACTTGCCGTTTGAATCATCAGGATGCCTGCTTTAATTTTATTGAAGTTTGGTAAATTTGAGATTACTGAGCCGTTCATTTATATTTTAGGCAGTGTGCACTTTTGTCCACAGAGGGTCCCAGCACAAGCCCCACCACCATGTTTCTACAGGTGCCCCTTCACTGGGGCAAGCCATGGGATGCCAAACAGGAACCTGAGGTGGGAGGAATGAAATGTCCCCTCTGCCTCATTTTCATAGTTTCACTGGGCCTGTGCCTCCTGCAAGCACAGGCTCATTTAAATCAGATGGGGAAGCCCCAGGAAATCCGAGTGCAAAGTTGTGGACTGAGACCTAATACGTAAGTCTCCGCCCCCATTTCCTCTTGGCTGTGCCTGAGAACGGATTGCTTCCCAAGTGCAGTGAAGTGGAATGTCTCCCCATCTTCTCTTGTCCTATGCTCCTTGTTCAAGTTGAGTAGCTTTAAAGATAACAATAATATTTCAATAAGGAGAAAAAAAATGTTTTTATTCTTAATAAAACATCTAACAGTTAATGCAGTAAGGACATATTATCACCTTGTGTTGAGTTCTCAAGCCCAGTTGTGGGAGGAGGAGGGGGCAAAGGTTGTCTGGGGAGTTGCGAGGCAGAAATAAAGTGCCTGTGCACTGGAAGTGAGGGAATATCCAAAGTGAAATTAACCTTGACCACTCTCGTATCCTAGCATTAGAAGACGCCTGGGAGTAAGTCCCCGAGGCACTCTGCATTTGAGAAATAGTGAGCAATAGAGGGCGTCTAAGAAGAGGGTAAATAATTAAAAAGGAAAAATAATAGTACAACGCCAACAAATATAAGGACTGATTCTCTGATCGACGCTCTTGTTGAAGAGTGCCACCGACAGGGGGTGCTGGTGATGCAACTATGGGTCCACAGCCCATGACTTCATCCGTTCAAATTAAGTGAGTGCTGCTTCTTGCTAGGGTTGCCCAAATGGGGAATTAGCCATATTGACAGCTGATGATATCCTCAACTCATGACTGAAAATTAGAAGTTGAATGGGACTTGGCTCATTGGCTCCATTTCAATACCAAATCTGATCAGGCAGGCTATAGTTGTGGGAGATACAAGCACTGCCTGGGGGAAAGAGACCTCCTGTTAATTGCATCATGGCAGTATCTCTCCATCTGCTATAGATCTAAAGTTGGGAGCTTGGTGGTAAAGAATGTTTGATCTTTTTTTCCAAATTATCTACAAATAAATAAAAATAGAAAACTTCTCCAGCAACTGAGATTTTGATTTTACTACTTTTTTCAGTTATTGCATCCTTTTTTGAAGACTCTTTATCCCTCTTTAGGTTTCTTGTGGTAAGCATTGTTCTTGTAGTGTGACGGCAGCCAGGTAACTTAATCCTCGGTCTCTGCTCCATAAGTGATTGCCCGGGTGTGCTCGAGAATAGACCAGAGTAACTTGCCCATCAATACACACACTCTCCTTGTGGAGAAGCCTGATCTTCTGTCCCAGTGGAACAGAAAAGATCAAGAACTCACCATACATTCTGCAGCTAACATTTCTATAGCACAACATGTGGTTAACAGCTACATGCTGGACTACTATGGCACAATCAGAACAATACAGAGCAATGGTTGTGGTGGTTAAAGGTCAATCATCACAGCCCCAGGACATCGCTGCAGGAGTTCCTCAGGGCAGTGTCCTCGGCCCAACCATCTTCAGCTGCTTCATCAATGACCTTCCCTCCAACATAAGGTCAGAAATGGGGATGTTCGCTGATGACTGCACAGTGTTCAGCTCCATTCACAACTCCTCAGATAATGAAGCAGTCCATGCCCGCATGCAACAAGACCTGGACGACGTTCAGGCTTGGGCTGATAAGTGGCAGGTAACATTCGCGCCACAGAAGTGCCAGGCAATGATTATCTCCAACAAGCGAGAGTCTAACCACCTCCCCTTGACATTCAATGGCATTACCATCGCCGAATCCCCCACTATCAACATCCTGGAGGGTCACCATTAACCAGAAACTTAACTGGACCAGCCACATAAATACTGTGGCAACAAGAGCAGGTCAGAGGCTGGGTATTCTGTGGCGAGTGTCTCACCTCCTGACTCCCCAAAGCCTTTCCACCATCTACAAGGTACAAGTAAGGAGTGTGATGGAATACTCTCCACTTACCTGGATGAGTGCAGCTCCAACAACACATAAGAAGCTCGACACCATCCAGGACAAAGCAGCCCGCTTGATTGGCACCCCATCCACCACCTTAAACATTCACTCCCTCCACCACCGGCGTACCGTGGCTGCACTGCAGCAACTCGACAAGGCTTCTTCGGCAGCACCTCCCAAACCCGCGGCCTCTTCCACCTAGAAGGACAAGAGCAGCAGGCGCATGGGAACACCACCACCTCCAAGTTCCCCTCCAAGTCACACACCATCCTGACTTAGAAGTATATCGCCGATCCGTCATCTTCGCTGGGTCAAAATCCTGGAACTCCCTACCTAACAGCACTGTGGGAGTACCATCACCACACGGACTGCAGCGGTTCAAGAAAGTGGCTCACCACCACCTTCTCAAGGGCAACAAGGGATGGGCAATAAATGCTGGCTTTGCCAGCGACGCCCAGATCCCATAAACAATTTTTTTTTTTAAATAAATAAAGCACTTAGTTTCAAGGGTCAACATACAACTTTGACAGGTGGAGTTCAGTGTGGGGAAGTGAGAGGTCATCCACTTTAGACCTAAGAAAGATAGATCAGAGTATTTTCTAAATGTTGAGAAGCTAGGACCTGTGAAGGAGCAGAGGGATTTAGGGATCCATGTACAGAAATCAATGAAAACTAGTGGACGGGGTCAAAAAATAATGAAAAAGGCTAATGGAATGTTAGCCTTTATCTCAAGGAGGCTGGAATACAAAGGGGTGGATGCTAAGCAACAGTTGTATAAAGCTCTAGTTAGACCACTCCTAGAGTACTGCAGTCAGTTCTGGGCACCGCACCTCAGGAAGGATATATTGACCTAGGAGGGGGTGCAGTGCAGATTCGCCAGAATGATACCGTGGCTACAAATGGTTAATTTATGAGGACTGGTTGCATAGACTAGGGTTGTATTCCCTTGAGTATAGAGGTTTAAGGGGTGATCCAATTGAGGTGTTTAAGATGATTAAAGGATTTGAAAGTGAGAAACTATTTCCTCTGGTGTGGGAACACAGAACCGCGGGGCATAACCTTAAAATGAGAGCTTGGACATTCAGGGGTGATATCAGGAAGCACTTCTTTACACAGAGGGTTGTGAAAATCTGGAACTCTCTCCCTAAAAAAGCTGTTCAGGCCAGGTCAACTAAAAATTTTAAAACTGAGATTGATAGATTTTTGTTAGGCAAGCGTATTAAGGGATATGAAACCAAGACGGGTTAAGATACAGCTCAGCCATGATGTAATTGAATGGTGGAACATGCTTGAGGGGCTGAATGGCCTACTCCTGTTCGTATACAGCATTAGCAAACCTATGTTGATATTTGTTAACAGTTAAATATTTTACAATAACAGAGAAACAAGATAATCAGCTCATATTACTTATATTTTGAAGCGAGGCTTTCGCTTTCGTTATGGATGTGAAGGACCATCACACGGCGGCTTACCAGGTGTCTCAAGTGAAAAGAACAAAAAAACATATCCAGCAGTGAAGGTATTTAATGTTAGTCAAACTATGAGCTAACTACCGTACAATATTAACCTTCTAAATCTACTGAAACATTTGTTTTTCTAAGATCATTCATAAATTTTCTTTGAAAAGTAAAACTATCAAGCAGAAACTATCGATGGTAAGAGAAATTCTAAGATATTTGGGAATAAATCCAGACCTTCACATTTGTGAATAATGGCAACGAGGTGGGGGTGATTTTGAACTTTTACACAAAACGGATACTCCTGCTCCTCCTGGTCCCACAAACATTCTCCCCAAAAATGTTTCAGGCTGTTTTTGGAGCAGCCTCCAGCAGCCCCTTTAAATTGATTAGGTTGCTCACTGCCTGGTACAAATGGTCGGAGCATGCCCAGGCCACGTACTGCCCATTTCTACTTTAAAATCGCAAACGGGGTCCGACAACTGGTGTAGGACTCCAATTTACATATGCAAGCAGATCCCGCCTGTTTTCAATGGGAGTGCTGGGCGCCCATGTACAGGCCCCATGAAAATCGCATCATGCGGGCCTTGGGTATCCAAGGAGCGGCTGCCATTTCCCAGCCATTTTCAACTGCTGGATGTCTCTTAAAGCGGAGCGGCCAGTAGTTGAAAATCGCCCCATAGTCACTTTATTCCAAGGCAATGTCACACAGCTCCGAATGGAATCTTTACATACTTTTGATGAATGTTTTAAGTATGTGGTACATAGTTTATTATACACATGTTCATGAATGATGGAGCAAATGCATTGAACATTATGTTATCATGGAGTAACAAAGACTAATTCATAACTTGTGATAATAAAATTCCACTAATTGCAGATTCAACACTGCAGAAAAATAGTCTGATCTAAATGTATATGGGACATTTACATAGTGGATAATGCTCTAAATATTATTTTATGTGCTTAATATATCTGTCAATTTCCATATAATTAAAAATTTGGAAAAACATTGGCTTGGATTTTGCGCGGCCAATGACGGTGTAGGCACAGCGTACGCCATCGTAAGCCTTGTAAAAGGCCCGCAAGTTCCGGGTTTCCGCAAGCGTGAAAACCCAGAACTTGCGATCTGTCAAGGTTTGTCTTGACAGATCATATGAACCATCCCAAAAATCATTTTCACTGGTGCAGAGTTGGGCTATTTGTCCAACTACTGCCCATAAAATGCCCAGGAAACCCTTACGCCTGGTAAAAGCAGACGTAGGGCCGCTTTCACCAGCGTAAGGGTAAATATAACTAATAAATTAACAATTTTAAAATAAAGAATCATCCACAAGCATTTAAAATTAGTTTATGTAAATTTTGGCTCGGATTACATTATTTAAAATGATTTTTCAAAAAATTAACTTTTTATTGTAAATGCTTCATTAAAGGGACTTTTAATTAAATTTGAAAATGGGAACATTTATTTTTATTCCAGTTGTGTAAATTCTTTAATTATTTGGGGATTCCATTGCTTGTCATTGGTGGATTCCATTCGGAAATGACAGCAATGGAATCCTTCTTTCTGATAAGAGGACCTGGCCCATGTGATTCCAGGGACACCGGGGATAACTCCCCTGCTCTTCTTCAAAATAGTGTCATGGAATCTTTTACGTCCACCTGAGACGGCAAAAGACGGCACCTCCGACAGTGCAGCACTCCCTCAGCACTGCCCTGGGAGTGTCAGCCTAGATTTTTGTGCTCAGGTCTTTGGAGTGGGACTTGAACCCACAACATTTGCTGTAAAGCGCTTTGGGATGTCGTGAGGTTGTGAAAGGAGCTATATAAATGCAAGGCTTTTTTCTTTCAAAGTGCTTCAAAACCAAAGAAGTACTTTTGAACTGTACTCACTGTTGTGATGTAGGGCAGCCTATTTGTGCACCACAAGGTATAAACAGCAATGAGATATATGATCAGATAATCTGTTTTAGTGATGTTGGTTGAGGGATAAATGTCGGCAGAACACTGGGAGAACTCCCTTGATCTTCTTCAAATAGTACCACGGGATCTCTTGCGTGCACCTGAGAGGGCGGATGGGGCCTTGGTTTAACAGCTCATTCAAAAGTCAGCACCTCTGATAGTGCATCACTGGAATGTCAGCCTAAACTATGTACTCAAGTACCAAGTGTGGGGCTTGAACCCACAACCTTTAGACTCAAAGGCAAGACTGCCACCACTGAACTAAGGTTGACACCTTAAATGAATATAAGTTGGATCACTTTGGATTTTCTTATACTTTTGCAGCTCAGCTCTTGATTTGCTGAGTGTCTGTATAAAATAGGTCCTGGGAGGTTGGCAAGCTCTTCATTGAAGAACTCCAACTCTTAAGGCTATGTTGTTGTATCTGTGCGACTTGCAATCTGATTACCGTTTTTGACTTGAGTAAGGGAAATTTATGCATTAGAGCTGTTGCTTTTTTTTTAGCTTGTTACTTGTTGTTTTCCTTCTGTTCAGTACTCCTTTGCTATATTTCCCCACAGCAGGATTTCCGCTGCCACCAGTTCATTCCTCCCAATGCAGTGTTTTGAATTTGGAGGAGGATGTCTTATTCCTGAGAAGGAAAGAGAGGCAGGTGTGCTGGCATGACAGAATCCTGGCACCCAAAGACAGCTCAGGATTTACATTACATCGACTCAAGCACAACTAGGGCCTGTCTGAACAGACTTGTCTTTGCCATCTTCAGCAGCTAGGCAGTCACTGAATAGTGGTGTATACTGCAGCTTGACCTGCAGAAGACATCTTCACAGTTTAACCTGCCTGTTGTGGTTAAAGTCACCACTGCATTGAACTTTTATGCTGCGGGCTCATTTCAAATCATTACTGGTGACATTTGTCAGGTAAGTCAGTCATCCATACACTGATGCATCAAGCAGGTCACTGAAGCTTTGCTTCCGAATGGAAAAGAGGGAGCAACATGAGTGGGCCCTGCATGTCTTCCAGGTAGGGCTGCATTCTCAAGAATATACATTGGGCCGTATTTTCCAATCGGAGGCCTCCTGCATGCGGAGGCCTCCGATCTGGAAACATCTACGAACTTACCTGAGGGCTCCCGAGGCACCCATACTTCCGTTCCTGGGCCTCTCCAAACTCCAAGTGCGCAGGGCCCACGTATCTCAGAGGTGCAGGCAGTTCGCAAGCATCCCTGGGATCACGTGGGCCATGGGGAGCCAATAGAAGAAGGCAATCTCCCTTCATACACTTGACAGATAGACCTGTCAAATATATGAATGGAGATCACCCCAAAAACATAGTAAAACTTTAAATAATTTTTTTTTTAATCACCTTTTTAAAATTAGTTGCAATTACAATAAATTAAATATTTTAAACAAAAATTTAATGTTTTGAAAAAAATATTTAAAGATTTTTACAGGGCTAAAAATAAACTTACCTTTTTTAAAGTATTTTTAAATGATAAATCAGTGAAAGAATTCTAAGGGTTTTCTGCAGGCGAACGTTCTCCAGGAAACGGAACTCTCCCCCCGCAGAGGCCCTTCTCCAGGGCAGGCGTCCAATCTGTGCATGCCTGAAACCGGCATTTCCGATGTCCCTACGGGTGCATACACACCCGTAGGGATCGGAATATCCGGCCCCTTGTGACTTGCCTGTGACAAATGCTCTTTTTCAGCTGGGTCATGTACGGATCATGCCACTGCCGCCAGAACCCTCAACATCTGTGCTGGCTGGCTGCTGCTCTCCCCTACCTGACTCTTCTGTAGTCCTCTGTAGAGACTGGGTGGCAAGGAGGGGTAAATGGATCCTCATCCTGAGAGGTGATGGCCTTATTTGTCTCTTTTCCTGCCATATCTCTGTTGCTGGCTGCCCCTTGTAGATGACCAGACATCTATGTGGCAAGACATTTGCGATAAAGATGCTCTTAAGCTCATCCCCTAGCCTCTGCAAATTGGAGTATGCCTACATAGATGTCTGAGCAGCTGCAACATTTCAGAAAGCAAGCTCTGAAGGTTCTCAGGACACTGCATGAAGAGCTGATTGATGAGTCCAGCTCAGTATGCAAACCCTGTAAGGTAAAAATCTGTGGGTCCAAAAGCTGCTGTCCTTTTGACCCACACCTTCCTTTCCTGCTGTTGCTGCTCAACTACTGTCATCAACAATTGCTTCTGCTCACTTGTACTTGGTACTTCATACAATGCTCCCTCTGACTATCCTGTCTAATTTGTTTTTATTTATTCATTCTCGGCATATGGATATCACTGGCAAGACCGGCATTTATTGCCCATCCTAGTTGATCTCATGAAGGTAGTTGTGGGCTTTCTTCTTGAACTGCTGCAGTCCATGTGGTGAAGGTACTCTCACAATGCTGTTAGGTAGGGGGTTCCAGGATTTTGACCCAGTGATGATGAAGAAATGGCGATATGTGTCCAAGTCAGAATGGTGTGTGACTTGGAGGAGACCTTGGAGGCGATGGTGTTCCCATGCATCTGCTGCCTTTGTCCTTCTAGGTAGTGGAGGTCGTGGGTTTGGGTGGTGCTGTTGAAGGAGCCTTGGCGAGTTGCTGCAGTGCATCCTGTGGATCATACACACTGCAGCCATGGCATTGCATGAGATGCTTGCAAGGAGCGTTATTTTCTGTGCCATTCCACAATACCATCCTCAGTCTTGCATCATCCCTAATCAGATTGCACAGAAACTACTACCTGACCTATCAGTCCCTAGAAACCCTGGATGCTTGGTATCCTGAACAGGGATTGCACTTTCTGTCTTGAACATCAGGAAATTGCATGCAGGATGCTCCACCACACCCCACACCGCACCCGACCCCCCTCACCCACTCGTTTTATATATTTTAATGAAACTTCTGCCTGCTTGGATGGAAGTTTACACCACCCATCCCAATCTCGACTGGAAACTTGAGTGGGGCAAAGAATAGACAGAAATTATTTGGGACTGATCGTCAATAAATTTCGTGATCCATTGCACTCCATTCTCAGAGAACAATGGGGACCAAAATTGCAGTGTTTTAAATAGCACACAAGCCATATTTAAGTTTAGGGAGAGAAGGCTTATATCTATTAGCCCTCTGTGATTTGATAACAGAATGAAAACTTTTTAGACAATGCCTAACTAAATGAATTTTTAATATAAAATACAGGTCAATTTTAACCATCAACTTAGCAAAATAATAATTGAACTCTATCACCCTACCTATTGGAAAACTACAATTAATTTCCTTGACGATTTTAATGTCATCTTTTGTCGAGGAATTTTTTCCTTTTAAATATTTCATGTAACTTTGGTGTCTTTGTACATCACAATTTTACACCTACTTTTGTCAGTTTACTTTGTATTTAATTTCAACCTTTGTGTTCTGCTGAAGTTGTAATAAAGAAGAAATTTAGAACAGCATTGATAGTTAAGATTCAGTGTTTCATTTTAAATTAGATGTGGGGATCTTGAGATAATTTCTCGGTTCAGACAATTAAATTAATGATGGAAAATCAGGCCCACGACTTCCTGACAAGCACCCTGTGTTAGCAGCACAGCTTGCCAGAAAGAACCGATCGGGGAATCAGCCCTAATTAGCTAACATGAAACTACTACAAAGCAGATTAATAAAAAGCTTATTATGCTCATCAAATTCTACAGAGATGAGTTCGTTTTACAGCTTTCCACAACTTGTATTACAGTTATAGAGATGCATTTCAATCTAACTATTGGGATAAAGCATTTTCTGGAATAAGCATCTGTAACAGCTACCAAATCTTTCATGATAATTCCCATGCTGAATAAACAAAAGCTGTATATGGGTGGCATTTCCAACTATGACGAGCGCTTTGAGGATAATTATATTTAGATACAGCTCTTTATTGCAAAATCCCATCTTTAACATAGTGTACAACTGTTTGTCAAAAAAAGTCAATTAGAAACCGCTGCATTTCAGCCACGGAGGTGGCAATATATTTAAATCTGTCTATTTTTATTTGTACAAGCTCATGGCTTTCTGTTGTGGTGGGAACTCTGTGCACTCATTTGTTGGCACAATTAGGCAAGACCATTTTCAGCTGTTTCTTGGGTGCATCTTACAAAAAAATAGAATCTCTAATTTATTGTTTGTGCATTATTCAGTGAAAACTGAACCATCACTCTTGAAGGGAGCAAATTCTTGTGCGGACCATCTGGTGAAACAGTAAGGGCAGACTAAGTACTTTCCCAAAATACACAGAAGGAAAATTGCAGATAGAATGAACTCATACCACTGTTGCACCTCTGCAAGTGACCAGCTGGATCCAGCATTAAGATAGCTCGAGGATCAGTTTGCCTATTCACCCTCTCGACTCAAGAATAGTGTGGAAACTAAATGAGAACCAATCCAAATGTTATTGACATAGTTTGAATTTGCACAGCAACAGTTACAAACTTTTTCTTTTAGGCCGATGTAGCTATATCAGGGGGAGAGGGGGGAACCACTTATCAAAATAAAATGATAGTCACATATTTGGTTGAAATTCACTGTCTGAATACCCTTTCTCTGTCATATACACACTGAAAGCTTTTTTACTCAGTAGCTGCATCATAAGTGTTGGATTCCAATTATTTTTTCATGTGTGTGAGATAGAGGGATTTTGTTAATTGCCACTTCTCAATAGGCCTCTTGAATAGAAAATTGCGTATCTGGTGATTACTGTTTATTGCCTAATAGAAGACGATGGCCCCAATATTGATGGGGAGGGTGTGGGGGAGGCGGGGAGGGTGTGGGGGAGGGTGTGGGGGTGGTGGGGAGGGTGTAGGGGAGGCGGGGAGGGTGTGGGGGAGGGTGTGGGGGTGGCGGGGAGGGTGTGGGGGTGGCGGGGAGGGTGTGGGGGAGGCGGGGAGGGTGTGGGGGAGGGTGTGGGGGTGGCGGGGAGGGTGTAGGGGAGGCGGGGAGGGTGTGGGGGAGGGTGTGGGGGAGGCGGGGAGGGTGTGGGGGTGGCGGGGAGGGTGTGGGGGAGGCGGGGAGGGTGTGGGGAAGGGTGTGGGGGAGGCGGGGAGGGTGTGGGGAGGCGGGAGGGTGTGGGGGAGGGTGTGGGGGTGGCGGGGAGGGTGTAGGGGAGGCGGGGAGGGTGTAGGGGAGGGTGTGGGGGAGGCCGAAAACAGCAGAAGAACCCGGCAACACAGGAATGCATACGGTAGGCCTCATTATCATTTTTTGTTCCGTTTCCACTCGGCAGTTGGCCAAATTAACTGACTGGCCAGCGGACGGGAGGGAAAACCAGCGGCAAGAGGCTACAGCCGAGGACCCAAACCGTGGGGGGGGGAGCGGAGTGGGGTGAGGGGTGGTGGGAGTGTAGGTTGGCGATCAGGGCTAGAGGGGTGGGGTGGAGGAGGTCGGCGATCAGAGGGAGGGGGGCGCATTTGCAAGGCCATGATCATCGGGGGAGAAAGGTTGGTCAATGCGGCAGGGGAAAGAGAGAGGCCGGAATTGGCAGCGGGGAGGCTGAAGGCTTCCTTAAGGGGCCAGGGGGAATCACTCCTGCTCCTCCTGGCCCAAAAGCAGTGCTGGAAATGGCACTTGCCTTGTGGAGCTGGCAGCTCCCGCCTTCCTTTCACTCCCAGGTTTCCCAACTCTGTGAATCCCGCGCAGTAGCAGTGAATTTTAAATTACACTCACAATTGCACTATGGAAACCCGATTTAAATAGGTTAATCGGATGCCCAATATCCGCCAGCGTAAAAATGCCAGAGGGCACGTGTGTGACGCGTTGGGATGCATTTCCCATGTTAGCTTGTAGAGATTACCAAACTCTTTCAAATTATCAGGATCGACTGCAAACGAATATGTTGGGAATATTGTGTTTAATCAGAGTTTTAGACGGAATATAACACATTAATTATACAGCAAAAACATACAACCGTGACAAGCAACTGGTACCGGTCCCGATCGGACAGACGGCTGGCGTGCATGAACAGTTCTCCGGCTTACGGCCTTTCTCCCTCTAGTCTAGAACCTCCAAGAATGGGTTGAGTCTGCTCCCGGAAGCGTGTTAGACCAGCCCCACTCTTGTATAGCTCTCCCTTCCACAGTCTGTGCTAAGGGCTTTTCAGGTCTTTCTCTTATTCTCCTTTTAGGGGTGGGCCTGGGGCCAAATTATTGACAAGACCATTTAACTTATAAGGGCTCTTCCTAAACCAAGGTGCCCAATGGCACGTGGAGCTCTTTGTCTCAATTCTTAGGTGAAAGCCCTCCCTCAAAGGGGTCTCATGTCCTTTGCCAATTTATCTTTCTTGTTTTTACATTTTGAAGGTTCAACCATTGTCCCTATCCTCCCTGGCACAGCAATTACAAGGCCTGGCCTCGTACCCACTTCATCAAGGGGCCCACGACAGCGTTGTCTTGCTCATCCTGCCGTTATCCAAACTATCTCCCTTTAGTCTAACAGACTGTTCCATCCTGAGATGGATACCTAAATTCCTTTTATTCTATGTCTTTTATACAAATTAACTTTTAATTATCTTCGCAAGCAGTTCTAATAAGCTAACTGTGATTCCTACCTTAGTATTATAACATGGTTATTAGTAATGATGGAAGAAACATAGGCATTGGGCCTTAGTTGGTCAAATTAGAGATACATAAACAAAGTTGAAATCCTAACTGGAGAACAGCAGATAGCGAGCTTGAAAGCAAGATTATTTATGACCGTCACAGTACAGAATGCTCTAGCATCCGCAGAGAACCAAAACACTAGCAGATTCTAAGCATCAATCTAGTTATTCTAATACTAGTCTGAAGAGACTTTTTGTCTCCAATTCTAATACCATCATGTAAACACAGCATTATTCGCGTCATAATTTTATCCGCATAACCATATACATTTTGGACACCACTGATTTCTAACACCCATATTTAAACCTTTAAACCCCCCCCACCACGACCATCTCCCGCCTGTTGTGGGGGGCTTAATATCGAAGCCCAACAGTCTATCAGTGTTATGGCAATTTACAGGGAAAATATCCTGAATATAGATATTGGAAGGAAAAATCAGAAAGCACCCACAGAGAACGAGAGGTGATGTGCCATTAATAACTCATTAACAAACTGTAGTGATTTTAAAATGAGAACACGACAGTGTATGTGGAATAAAACAGACTAGATATGTGAGTCCTCTATTTTAATGTATGAGAAGTCGCACAACACCAGGTTATAGTCCAACAGATTTATTTAATTTTACAAGCTTTCGGAGCTGTCGCTCCTTCGTCAGGTAAGTTAGCAATGAGAGAATCTCCCAGAATTCACAATTTAAACCCAGACAAAATCTATTCACATTATTCGCTACAACAAAGAGCACAGCCAAGACAATGAGATGCGTCCCAGGGGGTCCAACGTGTCAAACCACCTGCTGGCTGCATATCCTGTCAATTTGTGTTCTTGTGTTAGCCTTTTTAAAAAAAAACCAAAAAAAAAACAAAAAAAAAACACCTGGGAAGACCGGCCATGATGTCAAGTCACGTTCTGTATCGTGACATGAACCCGATATCGCGATTGAGGCCATCCTCATGAGTGCGGAACTTGGCTATCAGTTTCTGCTCTATGATTTTGCGCAGTGATACACGCAATGGCCCTGTTGAGGTGTGTAGCTGTGTTTCAGAAATGAGGATCCACAATAAAAGACACTAATCAAGTTGTTGACACAAGTGGTATATCATATAGTGTTACCGATTTATCTCGTGTTTACGTGAATTAGAAGAATGTTCTTTGTAAACTACGATTTTGGGGGTGAAATTCAGCTTTGGCAGGGGCACAAAACAGGTGACAACAGATTGGCCACCTGTTGACTTCAATGGAAATGAAAATCGGGCAAGGTGTATACAGATGGCTGATCTGCTACGACCCATTTTGCACTCCTGCCAATCCAGCCTGGTAGGGTTAAATTCAACCCCTATATCTTTGGGCTCTTCTCTGTTAATCGATGTAACTGCAATTAATCATTTTTGTCTGTGTGATTTCTTAATAACATAAACAGTGATTATTCCCTTTGTATCATGTGAAGGATAACTCAAATTCTGAACTTAACCGGGTGAAAATATTTCTTTTAAAAAGCAGAACATGTATTTAACTACATTTTAGCAGAGATTTGCTATTATTTCATACACATTCCAATACTAAAATTCTTTTCCTGATTGTTAAAAAAGTTGGCACCACTTAATTGCAGTTACATCGATTAACAGAGAAGAGCCCAAAGATATCGAGTTGAATTTACCCAACTGGGCTGGGTTGGCAATTATAAACCAGCAGATTACTTACCCTTTCGGAACTTGACCCTTTCCCGCCATCTCTGACATTAACCTGCAGGGTTCTGTAGACGGATGAGGCGCCCACCTAAAGCAGGTGGGAGCCTCTTGAATTTATGCAAATATGGGACTTATAACATCAATATTACATTAGTGCTTCAGAATGGAGTTCGGCATTCCCGCTTCTCCATTTACTCCCTCCCTGTCCCAATCAGTGAGAAGTATTGTGGTTCAAATGCAACAATATCTTCAAGTAAGTGAAGTGGTGCCAACTTTTTTAACAATCAAGAAAAGAATTTTAGTATTGGAATGTGTATGAAATAACAGCAAATCTCTGCTAAAATGTAGTTAAATACATGTTCTGCTTTTCAAAAGAAATATTTTCCCTCTTCATTTTATCTCTCCCTGTTCCTAAATGGTCAAAAACCTCAACCTCTGTTTCAATTATAGATCCACAACTACAATGGATCTGCCAAAATTGTGGTGCAGTTAGTAACCATTGATGAACCTCCACTTCTGCATGTGCACAGCCTAGTAGGAAAACAATGTGAAAATGGAATCTGTGTAATCCAAATGGATTCTGAGGACATGACAGCAAGGTAGGAAAGTAGGTTTAAAGTAATACAAATATTCAGAAGCTTATTTCAAGTACCTGTAGCAACCTTATTTGAGATTAGAGTTTGGGGATTAAATCGATACTTTAAAAGAACTGTAGCATCAGAAGTATCAACTGCAACAGATTTTTGAAAAGTCTTGTATTTTCAATGCTGCATCTTCAATGCTAAAAATACAAAAATCCACCATCTATTGGTGCTTTGCACTTCAGGACAGTGAAAAGTTGTTGCTAGTCATTTTAAAGGGGGCAATTTTAACCCAATCTACCCATAGGAAACTGATGGGATTGGATGGGTCGCCCGTTTTACACCCTGCCCGATTTTACTTTCCATTGGAGTTAACAGGATGTCAAACCGACGGCAGATCCAATCCTGTTAATTTCCCACCAGGCAGGTTAGGCGAAAATGGGGGTGAAATTCAACTTCACTGGGCGCGCTAAACTGACGATAGCGGATCAGCTGTCCATTATACATTCCGCCCTATTTTCCTTTCCGTTGAAGTCATAGAAAGGAATATTGGGTGGGCGGGGAGTAATACAGATGGCCGACCTGCTACCACCCGAATTGTGTCCCCGCCAAAGTTGAATTTTACCCACATAATATTTCCAGGTAATGTTTCCTGTATATAGTGAAAATTGCCCTGGTGATAATGCTATCTCAATTTGGACTGTTCCAGCTGTCTTGAACAAATTCCACAGCTTCACTGTTTTCCAAGAACTGGCAGTTAATGCTTTGTGATCGCAGCAGAAGGAGACAGAATAAAATATAGGGGCCGCTAAATTCAAAGACCCCCGAAAACAGGCGCGGGGATCGCCAATGGTCTGTTCCATCACATTTCATGTGGCAGCAGCACGGCTTTCATTGTATGTATGCTGTGCACGTGTGTGTGGGTTGCGCACCGGAGTCATGAGCCACGTCATCAGTGGATAGCCCTTGTCTCCCAGTCGCCACTCTTTGGTTTGGGGTGGCTGAAATGCAGCTGGCTCAGCGGACTGCCACAGAATGAAGACATCATGACTGGTGCCAGGATACCCGGCATTGACCTGCATGATTCGCTGCCTATGGCAGCACACCAGCTGGACGTTGAGGGAGTGGAATCCCTTTCAGTTCCGGTATATGGCAGGGTTGACGTGCGGCGCCCACAAAGCGATGAGCGTGTAGTCAGTGGCACCCTGCAACATGGGGATGCCCGCAATTCTAGCAAAGCTGCGTCTTCGCTCCGCCTGCTGGTCTCTGGCAAGAGAGAATGAAATGAAGTTATTGCTCTTGAAATAGAGAGCCTCAGTGTCCTCCCTTATGCAACAGTGGACGGCAACCTGTGAAATGTTGCTAATATTTCCAGCTCCAGCCTGGAAGGAGCCAGACGCACAAAAGTTCATCGCCACGGTCACCTTCACAGTCACTGGCACTGCTGTCCATGCCCTGCTCTGAGGTTGCAGTTGTGGCTGCAGCAGGTGAGGATTTCAATGAGGACGTCCTTACTGAAGCGCAGATGTCTCGCACATTGTTCCTCTCTAAGGTTCAGGTAGAAGAATTGCTCCCTGAGCACCCTGGGCGGATATGGTCTCCTGCTGAGAACCCATCTCCCCTTCTCCCCCTTCTCCTCCATCTTCCAGTAGCTTGTCCTGCTCTGAGTGCCCTCTGCTCATTCTTCAAGTCATGCTGTATTTCAAGGGGAATGCCTACTAGTGCGCCCATGTTTGGCAGCAAATAGTTTGTGCAGAAGCCTTGAAATCAGGAAAAAGTCCTTCAGCACCTGCCACACCACTCACTGTAGACTTTAGCAACTTTAAACAACTGTAGAAAGCACCAAACACTTGTATAATCATAGCAACAACCAGTAGAAATCAGTCTACAACTAACCTGTAAGTAGTTGATGATCCCATGATCCCTTTAAATATCACGGGTGGGGGTCCTTCCTGCTGCTGAACGCTTGTTAAGAAAGGGCGTTAGCTGAAATGTTAAGCTCCAAAATGGCACCACTGGAGTCAAATCAGCATGGCATGCTGCTTGACGTCATGATCTGCCTGCTCTGCATCCTTTTTTTTTATTCATTCACGGGATGTGGGTGTCGCTGGCAAGGCCAGCATTTATTGCCCATCCCTAGTTGCCCTTGAGAAGGTGGTGAGCCGCCTTCTTGAACCACTGCAGTCTGTGTGGTGAAGGTACTCCCACAGTGCTGTTAGGGAGGGAGTTCCAGGATTTTGACCCAGCGACGATGAAGGATCGGCGATATACTTCCAAGTCAGGATGGTGTGTGACTTGGAGGGGAACTTGGAGGTGGTGGTGTTCCCATGCGCCTGCTACCCTTGTCCTTCTAGGTGGTAGAGGTCGCGGGTTTGGGAGGTGCTGCCGAAGAAGCCTTGGCAAGTTGCTGCAGTGCATCTTGTAGGTGGTACACACTGCAGCCACGGTACGTCGGTGGTGGAGGGAGTGAATGTTTAAGGTGGTGGATGGGGTGCCAATCAAGTGGGCTGCTTTGTCTTGGATGGTGCCGAGCTTCTTGAGTGTTGTTGGAGCTGCACTCATCCAGGCAAGTGGAGAGTATTCCATCACACTCCTGACTTGTGTCTTGTAGATGGTGGAAAGGCTTTGGGGAGTCAGGAGGTGAGTCACTCACCACAGAATACCCAGTCTCTGACCTGCTCTTGTTGTCACAGTATTTATGTGGCTGATCCAGTTAAGTTTCTGGTCAATGATGACCTCCAGGATATTGATGGTGGGGGATTCGTCGATGGTAATGCCATTGAATGTCAAGGGCGGTGGTTGAAGATAGTCATTACCTGGCACCTGTGTGGCGCGACTGTTACCTGCCACTTATCAGCCCAAGCCTGAATGTCGTCCAGGTCTTGCTGCATGCGGGCATGGACTGCTTCATTATCTGAGGAGTTGTAAATGGCACTGAACACTGTGCAATCATCAGCGAACATCCCTACTTCTGACCTTATGATGGAGGGAAGGTCATTGATGAAGCAGCTGAAGATGATTGGGCCTAGGACACTGCCCTGAGGAACTCATGCAGCGATGTCCTAGGGCTGTGATGATTGACCTCCAACCACCACAACCATCTTCCTTTGTGCTAGGTATGACTCCAGCCAGTGGAGAGTTTTCCTCCCAATTCCCTTTGACTTCAGTTTTACTAGGGCTTCTTGATGCCACGCTCGGTCAAATGCTGTCTTGATGTCAAGGGCAGTCACTCTCACCTCACCTTCCGGCAAATGTTCTGTGGGCGCACGCTAACACCCTCACCAACATGGCGCCTGGCGTGATTCGGCCCACAAGTGTGCACGCGTGCCGTGGACACCATTTTGGAACCAAAACGGCACTCGTAGCGCCGAAGAAACAAGCGCTAAGGTTTCAAATTTTGTGCCTAGGATCTAATAATGTGGTGTTTAGCAACTGGTACAAATGAGACGGCTTTACTGAAGTGCTAACACATTTCATTTGTTAAAGTATTCTGAATTGGAAGATAATGCTGTGTTCAAGAGATGATAATCGTTGGATCCAACTAACAGTCAGTGATGTCCCTGAAGTAGACTTGGAAATATTGAATAGTGGATGATTGGAAGTATGTAATGTTGTAATTTCTGTCCCCACTGATGCGCAGAGACATCATAAAATAATTCCAATAATCTAGAGTGTCTTGAAGTGATGAGCTCACAGACTATTAAAATTACAGTTTGGAAAAATGCTATTTGATTGGAAGACGTATGTTGGTTTGGAAGCTTGGCCCTATAAATCTAATTAAAATAAACCAAATACCTGTCTAGGTCTGAAAATTGATCTCCCTAACTTCAGTAATGCACACCTTTGAAGGGGGTTTCAGCTCATGGGAACATTAGGAACAGAAGTAGGCCATTCAATTCCTTGGGCCTGCTCTGCCATTCAATTAGATCATGGCCGATCTGCACCTCAACTCCATTTTCCCCATCTCCCTTAATACCCTTACCTAACAAAATATCTATCTCCGTCTTGAAAGCTCCAATTGTCCCAGCATCCACAGCTTTTTGGGGGAGAGTTTTCCAAATTTCGACTATTCTGTGTGTGGAAAAAGTGCTTTCTGATTTCGCTCCTGAATTGCCCAGCTTTCACTTTAAGATTATGTCCTCTTGTTCTTGATTCCCTCACCAGAGGAAATAGTTTCTCCGTATCTACCCTGTCAAATCCTTTTAATATTTTAAACACCTCGATCAGATTACCCCCTCAATCTCCTATACGCAAGGGAATACAAACCAAGTTTATGCAACCTGGCCTCATAATTTAACACTCTGAGCCCTGGTATCATTCCGGAGTGATTATTTGCACGCCGTTTTTGACTCCATCTGCGCATGTGCACCCGTTTGGTACTGCGCATGCGTACTCGATCCGGTCGCGCATGCGCAGTACCAAACGGTGCTGCGGCCAGCACCGCCACACTTGCCTTGGCTCCGTGCATAGAAGGTCAAGGGATTGGATGTGGGGGAGGAGGGAGAAGAGGGCATCGGCGGTGGGGCGGGGGGGGAGGAGAGGGGAACGAGGGGGGGAGGGGAGAGGGGAACGAAATGGACGAGAGGAGAGGGGATCGAAGTGGGGAGAGGAGAGGGGATTGAAGTGGGGAGAGGAGAGGGGATCGAAGTGGGGAGAGGAGAGGGGATTGAAGTGGGGAAAGGAGAGGGGATCGAAGTGGGGAGAGGAGAGGGGATTGAAGTGGGGAGAGGAGAGGGGATTGAAGTGGGGAGAGGAGAGGGGATTGAAGTGGGGAAAGGAGAGGGGATCGAAGTGGGGAGAGGAGAGGGGATCTTGTTGCGGGGGGGAGCACAGTGAGAAGAGTGGGGACGCGGGGGGAAGAATGTGATCCAGGTCTAAAGCGGGTGGGGGGGTGATGAGAACAAGAACGTGATCCAGATGGGAAGATAGATAACATTCCCCTGCTTTCTGTTAGGCCTGTATCATGTTCTTCCACCCCCATCCCCTTTACACCAGCACTACATCCTCCCTCTCCTCTGCCCACCTCCCCCCACCCCTCCCCGCCAACAGACCGCAGCGGTTCCCGAAGGAAGCTCATGACCACCCTCAAGGGCAACTAGAGATGGGCAATAAATTAATTTTTTTAAATGAGAGTGTACTCTGTGTTGGTCCTACAACATGCATAACGTTACATTTGTGTGTTATTTGCCGGACTCGCCTATTCCAGTGTTCTCCTGGCCAGCCTGCCATGTTCCACCCTCAATGAACTTGAGATCATCCGAAACTCTGCTGCACGTATCCTAACAGGCAGCAAGTCCTATTCACCCATCACCCCTGTGCTCATTGACCTACATTGGCTCATGGTCCACCAACAAGGTTCCCGCTAAGCTGCGCGGCCGCGCAGGTCACTTACCGGCCTTTGAATGGGAAATTTTGCGCGTGCACGAAATTTTGAATGTGCCTCGCAGCCCTTTAAAGGGCCCGTGCACACAAAAAAAAATTAGGGGGAACATTTTCCACCAACACCTTGATTTTAAAATTCTCATCCTCATGTTGAGATCCCTCTATGGCCTCACCCCTTCCAATCTGAACTCGGCAGCGTGAGCGCTGTGAGTGCTCCGAACCCAGGACGGTGAGCCACGTCTGTTCTCTGAAAGCAGTAGTGTTAGCACTGTGAGCTCTGGAGCCTGGCTGTCACAATGAATGGATCAAAATACACATTGAAAAGATCTTGATTATTCCAGCAGGCAGGATCAAATTACACATTCCAGACAAACTGTTGGGTGTGTCATGTCCTCCAAGGGGACTAATCAGAAATTTGGTGTTGCAAATAGATATGACCGTATCATTCTGGCCCCCTCCAAGGTCAATATATCCTTCCTGAGGTGCAGTTCCCAAAACTGAACGCTGTGCTCCAGATGGGGTCTGACCAAGGTTGTCTACAACTGAAGCATCACTTCCTCCCCTTTGTATTCCAGTCCCCTTGAGATAAAGGCCAACATTCCATTAGCCTTTTTGATTCCTTGTGTGGAACCTTATTGTATGCCTTCTGGAAGTCCATATAGATAACATCATAGACACTCGCTTATCTACCTTATTAGGGGCCACCTCCAAACATTCAACTAGATTAGTCAGACATGACTTACCCTTGACAAAGCCATGTTGGCTCTCTCTGATCAGCTTATATTTGTCCAAGTGATCAGTCACGCTATCCCTAATGACAGATTCTAGCAACTTTCTCACAACTTTCTCACAACTGATTCAAACTCTACTGCTTCTTTTTCTTTTCTTCCTGATTGGCTGTTTCAGGCTCTGCTCCAGATTCTGACCGATTCAGAATGGGAACTACGCATCCTATATATAGACTGCATTTGGATGTTCTCACCCATGTTGACTGGTCCTAACTGTATAAGCTGAAGTAATGACCCAATATGTTCTATGCTCCCCTTTTTTTTGATGCGGAGATGCCGGTGTTGGACTGGGGTGGACAAAATTGAGAGGTCGCACAACACCAGGTTATAGTCCAACAGTTTTATTTGAAATCACAAGCTTTCGGAGCTATCGATTTGCTCCTTCCTCAGGTGAAGTAAATTAGATACAGAATCTCCAAAGCATATATAGATGGAAAACAAAGCATGTGTACTTTACAATTGCAGACCAATAAATTAAATCATCCTGACTATCTGCCGAGGTGTGATAAAGTTAATTAAGTCAGCCAGGAAGGTACCACATCAAAGACATAGCAAGATACAACTGAGACAATGAGGTGTAGTCGCAGGGGTTCTAACGTGTCAAAAGCTGCCGTCTGTATGTAAAACGAAAAGCTTTAACATTTTTTTACTTTTTTACTGGGAAAATACTGGGAAGATGTGATTCCCAGTAAAAAAGTAAAAATTTTCCCAGTAAAAAAGTAAAAAAATGTTAAAGCTTTTCGTTTTACATACAGACGGCAGCTTTTGACACGTTAGAACCCCTGCGACTACACCTCATTGTCTCAGTTGTATCTTGCTATGTCTTTGATGTGGTACCTTCCTGGCTGACTTAATTAACTTTATCACACCTCGGCAGATAGTCAGGATGATTTAATTTATTGGTCTGCAATTGTAAAGTACACATGCTTTGTTTTCCATCTATATATGCTTTGGAGATTCTGTATCTAATTTACTTCACCTGAGGAAGGAGCAAATCGATAGCTCCGAAAGCTTGTGATTTCAAATAAAACTGTTGGACTATAACCTGGTGTTGTGCGACCTCTCAATTTTGTCCCCTTTTTTTTGCCAGAGGGGGCACTTCCTGGTTGGGGTAGCTTGAGCCTGATTGGCTAATTTTGTTGCAAATTTTCAACCACATACCCTTGGCTCCCTCATCTGTAGTGTCACCTTAGCTCAGAGTAGCACTCCTACCTTTGAGTCAGAGGGTTGTGAGTTCAAGCCTCACTCCAGGACTTGAACACTAACTTTATGCTGGCACTTCAGTGCAATACCAAGGGAATGATCCATTGTCAGAAGTGCTACGTTTCAGATGAGCCCTATATGTGCCCAGACAAATTGAAGCCCTATTCAGGTGGATGTAAAAGATCCCATGGCACTATTGGCTGCACACGACAGCTCCGAATTTAACCCGGAGTGGGAATGCTTCTGCTTGTGTTCTGGTGCCCTAATAGCAACATGCGTGCAATCAGTGATGCCCTGCCCTGAAGACAGCCACTGCTGCAAATCTCCAAGCTGTGTCCTGTTGACTGCTGAGGTCAATGGGGAAGGAAATGTATGGCTTCGCCCCGGCGAACAGAGCGTCAGTGCCCTGTTTAATGCAGCTGTGTACTGCAGACTGTGATGTCCCCTGTAACAGCCTGGGATGAACTTGTGGCGAAGAAGTTAAGGTGGTGAGTTTGACTTTTTCCAGCAGGCAGTAGGTTCTGCTGCAGGAGGCTTCAGAGGTCTGCAACAGCCTGTCTGGAGAAGCACAGCCTCCTGAGGCACTGCTCTTCAGATAGATCCAAGAAACTCACTCTTGGCCGATACACCTTGTTTGCTGGGTTTGGCCTCCCATGAGCAGCCCCCTTACCTGTTGTCTTCTGAGAGGTCCACCTGTTGCTGGTGCTGATTGCTTATGCTGCTGCTCCTCCTCTTCCTCCAAGTGTTCCCCCATACAGAATAAAGTATCGGGCCTTTCGTGTTTGCGTTCATCAGGATAAGTGATGTCCGTGCCGGTGAATGAATCGATTTAGCATTTTGAGCACTCACAGTCAACATCACACACTCCCTGCTCAAGTACAGGAAAGGTAGATGCAGAATAAAGGTTTCTCTGCTCTCTCACACCAATGCATTTCAACTTCAACCTTATAACAGCAGCTGCTGCCCACCATAATGCATCAAAGTGATTTTTTTCCATTTCTCACTATAGTCAGCCTTATGACCACTCTGAGTAGGAGTGACAATTTGTTCTCAATTTGTTGTAAATTGTGGGCCGTTTTTGCTGTGGACCCATACGCACTAGGAATTGGGTTAAGACTACTTAAACTCTTAAAATAGGCCCCTTACAGATAGTAGCGTAAGGAAACTTTGATCTCGACAGTCTGAACTAACATTCTAGAGATGAAAGGGAAGTATGCTAACTCATTGCACCACTCAGTAACTAGTAACACATCTTACATAAAGTTATCATAAAAATCCTTTTAATTACTATTCTGGGGTACTGATTTTATTTTTAATGTCTCTGTGAAGATGACTAACAAATATATTTTCTGATTAGCTTTCCCAACCTTGGAATCCTTCATGTCCCTAAGAAGGATGTTGTAGCAATTATAGAAGAACAGCTGATTAAGTCATGGACTTCAGATACCCATAATGGGAATGCTTCACTTCCTAATGGAAATAATGAAAATGAAATGGAATTGCAACAGAAACAGCTGCAGAGTGAGTTAATATTATTAGGCTGTATTGTTCATTCAATATTTAAATGTGTCGACCTACAATGTTCTGTAAACTTAAATTCATGTTGATTGGTGGTAGCTGGTTTTAGCACCAGTGGTAAAGCGTTGAGCTCCTCATTTCATGATGTAAATACACACCTGCTGTACTTTGCATATCACTGTGGTTTGTTTTGTCAGCTGTTACTGGCATTCAGTAACTAGTAGAGGAAACCCCTCGAACATGAGTTCTGAAATCTAGTTTTGACTAACTCCCTGTCTCCTCCAGCCCCACAACCCTCTGAGATACCTGCGTTCCTCTAATTCTGGCCTCTTGAGCATCCTTGATTATAATCGCTCCACCACTGGCAGCTGTGCCTTCAGCTGCCAAGGCCCTAAGCTCTGGAACTCCCTGCCTAAACCTCTCCACCTCGCTACCTCTCGTTCCTCCTTTAAGATGCTCCTTTAAACCTACCTCTTTGTCAAAGCTTTTGGTCATCTGCCCTAATTTCTCCTCATGTGGCTCGATGTCAAATTTTGTTTTATAACGCTCCTGTGAAGCGCCTTGGAACGTTTTACTACTTTAAAGGCGCTATATAAATACAAGTTGTTGTTGTTGTTGTTGTTGACAGGCTAGAACTCCCTCTCTCTGAAGTAAATTTGGATAGTCTCAACCAGATCTAGTGGGTGTGAGTTACCACAAAACTGCCCACAATTTTCACTACAAATTGGTAACTGGCTGATGTGGGAAGTGCAACTATTTTGCCTGCACACAAATGCTTCTGCATTGGGTTGGAGTTCTGTAAATCTGATACCAGGACTTCACTGCCAAATAACAGTCAAGAGCCAATTGTAGCAGGGATAAGACCAGCCTCTAACAAATCTTATCCACACTGGCAAATGTAGATTCATTGTACTACCACCTTTTAAATTGGCTAGTTCCCTATCACCAACAAAAAATCAATGAATCTGAAAGCCAGTTTTTATCAATAACAGCAAGCAGAAAATAATTTTATTACTCCTGTCCAGCTAGCTAAAACACTGAAACAAAAATCAAAATATTGCTATATTTTGCAGTATGGTACAACCATAACCAACATGCAGACACCTTAGGCTATAATTTGCTGCCAAAATATCGTGGCTAATGGTACTCGTCGTTATTTATGCGCAAATGCTACAGCAACTTCAGGCAAGGGCAGATGCACGTTTAAACAGGAAAATCCAAAAGTTCCTGTTCAAGATGCGCCACTCTAGCGTTAGCTTCACGAACACGGCATTTTGCTGTCTGTCTCACCATTGAAATGCATTGATCGGTGTGAAGTTGCTATACTTGCACAATAGATACGAACTAAACTCGCCATAGAAAGTTAAGTCTTGTCCATTTCAGTCTAAGTACCCTTTTAACTAAGTGTTAAGTACTGCCAAGCAATGTCTCTGGCACTGAAAATTAAATATTACAAGTGTGGTGTCTCATTCCTTCAGGTTTTAATTATTGTTGGAGATTTTAAAAATGCAAAATTTAATTTTTTTTTACTTTTCCTTTCTGTCTTTTTTCCTCTCTTGATCCAATCTTCCTTTCTTTCTCTTTCTGTACCTGATTTGGCATCAAATTCACTCACTCTAATTTACACTTTCTTCTCAGTTGTTAATTTCACAATCCTTCAATTGTGCTGTTTCCCTTGCTAAGAGGTTATCAGCTCGCACTTTCAGCAACTTGCAGCACAAATGTCACCGCGACTAAACGGGCAAAGGCAAGTCTAACTAACGCTGGATGCTGTTCGCTGCCCTGCTCCAGAAAATTATGGCCCCGTATATAATAGTGACAGCCCTTGGTGTTACTTAACGAGTATAAGATTTAATGCTATGTTAACCTTTTTTAATGTTAGAAGAAGACAGAGAGAAAATCCATCAGGAAGCCCAGAAGCAGACTAAATACATGGATCTCAGTGTTGTTCGTCTGATGTTCACTCCATATCTTCCAGGAAGTGATGGCAAATTTACACGTAGACTTAGCTCAGTTATATCAGATCCCATCTATGACAGCAGTGAGTATTTTTACAATGGACCATAGTTTTATTTAAATAAAATGAAGTTATGATTTTGTATCATAAATTATTATTCATGTCTGTGTAGTCATAAAAATGTTCCTTGATTCTTCAAACAATATTAAGACAAACTTTTCAGTCCAAACTCATAACACATAACCATAAGGACAATAAGGGATGTATGGATATTGTGGAACTATGGAAATTAAATCTAGATTTGGAGTAAATAATTACTTATTACTCAGTTTTGTGAGAACCTTAAGTAATGTAAATAAATGTCTGTCAGAATGTGAGAGTTTCCATATAAGGGCTGAAATTCCAGAGCTCCTGCTTTGGTTCTGGAAATGTGCTGGAACAGGACTCCCAGCTGCCTACAGCAAAGGGTGACGACGCCATTCCAAATTATGGAGGATTATTTAAATAGTCGGGGTGGGCATTTCGCACCTATACGGGTGCAACAGAGGCACCTGCCCCAACTGTCGGCAGAAAAATTGAAGCAGCACCATGCTGCTCTGATGGTGGAGACTGAGGCCCACAAAAGGCCAAAGAGGTTAGGGATACTTTTTACATTTTTGGCTCAAAAGGATGCCAGCGCCTATCTTCGAAGGATAATCAATCCGCTCTGGGATTGTTTCCCTTTGCTGGGAAGCATTTTGGGCCCTTTACTAGGCTTACAACAGAACTCACGCCAGATCTCAGCTGGCAATTCTGTGGGTTCAGAAAGAGTGGAATAGGCTAGACTCCCGGAAGCTCCACCAGACACACCCATAAAACGTTCTGTTGATGCCGCCCCAACCGGTATTTGGGCCGGACTTTACACGGAACAAAAACCTGGCAGATCTGGGTCCCACTCCAAATTCTGCCCTCCCCCAACCATTAATGTTTGTATGTAGTTTAACCATTTTTTATTTGAATGTTAATTTTTCATCTTTGAAAAGAATTTAGTGGGAGATTTTGCATAGAATGAGCATTAAATATTGTGTTTCCTTTTATAGAAGCACCCAATGCATCAAGTCTGAGAATAGTAAGAATGGCCAAAACAGCTGGGAGTGTGGTGGGTGGGGATGAAGTCTTTCTGCTGTGTGATAAAGTTCAAAAAGGTAAACCATCTCACAATTTAATTAACCTTTCTAATTATCTCTAGTTTTCTTTCACAGTTTTTCTTTCTAGATGATAATTAGGTAGATTTGTGAAATGTTATTGTTTGACAGGTTATTTCTTAATTTTTAATGTTCTACATGCAAGCTGAAACAAATCATCGGCCGGAATTTTCCTTACTGAGTTGGGTCAGGTGCGTGTGGGCTGCATGGCGGGTGACTACCGCGATGTATTGATCAGCCCGCTCCTAAGAGCAACTTTCAGTTAATGGCCCCTATTAAGACAGACATGCGCGTTTCCCGGCCCTATTAAATGGTGCAGGTCTGCTGATGTCATCGATTAATCATTTCCAGCGGGGATATTTAAAGCAGCCTTGGCCACATCGTATTTGAAGGTTCATCTCGGAGTGTGGAGGGAGGATATTGGAGGATCTTGTTATTGCTGAGATTTCTACACATGACTTCTCAAAGACAGAGGGCTGCACCTAGGTTTTCCGATGACTCCCTGCATATTCTTGTGGAGGGAGTCCTCTTCCCTGCTGATGGGCAGAAGAGACCTCCCCAAGAGACAAAAAGAGCCTGGATGGATATAGCTGAGGAGGTGAATAGCAGGGATGTGGTGAGGCGGACCTGGTTGCAGTGCTGGCAGCGCTTCAATGATCTGATCAGATCAGGAAACATGAGTGAAAAGCCACACTCGCCTTCATCCTGCTGTGCCTGTCACCACATCCCCATCACTCTGCCTTCCCAAGCCTACTCCTGCACATCCTTACTCGCACCAACATACCTTGCACGTCCACCCATCCCTCTCTCTCTATGTACATACTCACATCCCCCTCTGACTAACCACCCCTCACACTCACCCTCATCCTAATGCATTCATACCAAGTAACACCACAGAAGGAGGCCATTTGGCATTGGCACCACACTCCCACAGTCACCCTCTACAGATGTAACCCACACAATCCTTACACTCATGCCATCACTCTCACTCAAACTTCTCATCTTTCCCTCCTTGCAGGCAAAGAGAGCGCACAACAACAGGGAAAGGGAGAGAACTGGAGGTGGCCCTCCATCCTTCACCACTTTAACTCCAGCAGAGGAGGTCGCCCTGGAGGTGTCAAGAGTTGCAGAGCTGCTGGTGGTGGGAGACACAGAGAGAGGGGGACCTCTCAGCAACCTGGTGATAGAATTACATCTCATACAGTCACATGGCATACAGCAGTCACTCATATGGTGACTGATGTCAGCAGCCAGTGAATGTTCATCATGTGCGTAATGGTATCGTTACCCATTCTTGATATAACATTTCTAAATCATCTCTTTATTCTCCCACAGGTCCATCAAGAGCCCCCTCCACTGTCGCGCCAGAGGAGGAAGATGACTCCTCAGAGGCGCATCCAGCCTCTGAGGGTGCACCGTCAGCAGACCCAAGCGCACCCAGCACCAGCGCAGATACGCACACCTCGGTGGGTCCGATGCGAGATAGAGTAGTGTTGTCACCTGGTAAGTCACAAGTGAGCAACAGCAGATGGTGTTAACAGGAACAGTAGTGGCAACTCCTCGCCGGAGGGCACAGGTTGCTCCAAGCTCTGTTCAGCTGCATGCAGACGCTGAGCCTCGGGGGCCATCCAGAAAGAGGGTGATCCTGGAGGGGCAGCAAGAAATGCAGGCAGCTCTGGCAGGTTTTGCGGCCGCGATGTCTGCAAATGTGCAGAGAATGGAGGAGTCCATCTCCAACATGAGCACCACCATGTTGCAGGCGATGGCGACGATGTGCTCTTCCATTGAAAAGCTGGCCACCTGCATGGAGCAGCTAATGCGCCACTCACATGTGCATATGCTAGAAATGGAAACAGATGGCAGAGACTCATAGACCTCCTCTCTAGGAGGAATGTAAACATAGAGTTGGGTCCTCATGGCCCCACTGCTCTGCAGCAAGGTGCTCTCCAACTCCTTGCTAGCAGGGAAGTGTGGGTGGCCGATGAGAGTGATGATGGTGAGAGGGCACATGGAACTGGGGGTTCCTCTCAAAGCGCTCACACTTCTCCCCCATTGTCCCCGCCCCCAGATGCCTCCTTGGATTGCGATGGCCGAGTCTTCCCCTGCACAGTCACAGGAGCAGCAGACTTTGGCGGGGCCAACAGAGGCTCCAAAAACCCAGAGGCTCCAAAACCCAGAACACGTCCGCCAAAAGTGTCTACGCAGTCATAGCAGGGAAGTGAGCAGGCTGCCTCTACCTCTGCTGAAGCCACAGGGGTTGCACCTCATAGAAGCACGTGTAAAAGAAAAATCACACAGATGTAGATGTACAAGGATAAGCACCTGGGTGTTTAAAGAACTGTTATTGTTAAGGTTCCGTTACTGTTATGACACTTATAAAAGTATTTATTTTCACCACTTTCCGGTCATGTCCATTTTTGTCTGCTTCTTTGGAAGTGGCTTAGTAAGTTGGAGTGAATGGTGAGACATAACGTTACCTCCAGCAATGGGGGTCAGTGTGAAAGGAATGGCTTGGTCATTGTAGGGATGCTTTATGGTGTTGTTGGGGTAGCGGGCGGGGGGGGTACTTGGCATACCATGTGGCAGCCGTATGGGTGCAATGCAGGAAGTTAAGTAAATCTGGCCATGATGAGGCCATTCTAGGCCTCCTGGGCAGCAATGTGCTCCGGTGCTGGTGGCATCTGAACCTCAGGTTCCTCCTGTTCCTCCTCCTCGTCTTCCAGCTGAGGCTCCTCCTCCTCCTCTGAAGAAGCTCTTCGCTCTGCGCCTTGCTCCTCATGCAGCTCTAATCCTCGTTGCTGTGCTATGTTGTGCAGTGCGCAGCATACAACAATGATTCTGGAGACCCTGGCTGGTGCGTACTGAAGGGCTCCTCCACATCTGTCAAGGCATCTGAAGCGCATCTTCAGCATGCCTGTTGTTTGCTCTATGACACATCTGGTGGACATGCGGCTTTCATTTTAGTGCTCCTGAGCCTCATTGCTTGGTCTCCTCAAGGGTGTCATGAGCCACGTCTTCCCTGTTAACAAGGATATAATGAGATTAATTAGGTCGCCCACCTCTGCTGTTTGGGTCTGTGACACACTGGCAAACATGCCCGAACTAAAGGCGTGAGGAGGCGGGGTGATGGCGCGTTCCTGACGCGCTCCCGTTTTCTGCAACTTTTACTGCCGACCTGCCTCCAAACCCGCACGCACAGCAGCGGGAAAATCCCAGCCATCACCTTTGTTTTAGTATGCAAAAAGGGAACTTTTAATTATCAAAGTTTGGATTATTATATTTCCTTCCTCAGATGATATTCAGGTACGGTTCTACCAAGAAGATGAAAGTGGTCACATTTGGGAGGCATTTGGAAAATTTGGTGCTGCAGATGTTCACAGACAGGTAGATACTCCAAAATATTTCACACTTCACAGCTCAAAGTATGGCCAACCATACGTGGGAAAAAAAATGGCATAATTTCAGATTATTATGAAGATGAAATTAAACAATTTCAACTTTACAGGATGATAACATGCATTTTAAATTTTGCTGTTAAGTTATTAATCACAGGAACTCTCTAGTCATTTTCTCTAGCCCAATACAAAAAATCATTTCCACAGCAAAGTCCAAGTTTCCAAGTAGCTGAAATGTGAATTTATGTGTGAAGTAGTCTCAGAGATACCATGCCTGGATAAACAATAAATACCTTATGCTGCTGATAATCTCACTGGAATTTAATACAAGATGACTTGCACTCTCCCATTCTCTGATTGACAAATGACACCCGAGGAGGCAAACTGAATATTTCAGGCAATAAACTACTAACCAAAATAACAACAGAAAACGCTGGAAAAACTCAGCAGGTCAGGCAGCATCCGTGGAGAGAGAAACAGAGTTAACGTTTCAGGTCGAAGACCTTTCGTCAGAACTGGAAAAAAGCAGGAAATGAAATAGATTTAAAGCAAGGATAAAGCTGGGAAAAGGGGGAGGGGATGAAAAAACAAAAGGAGAGATTAAGAGACATTGAGAGACATTAAGAGATGATCAAGGCAAGAGGAGGTGTTAATGTGACAGGTTGAGGCTAAAAGAAGTGTGAAATGCACTGGCAGAATGAAGGACAGCTGCCAGCTGGGGGGATAAAAAGGCGGGGGGGCAAACAAAAGGGTGGATGAAAAAATAAAATATAAATGTGATAGGGGCTGAGGTTATGATCTAAAATTGTTGAACTCGATATTGAGTCCAGAGGGCTGTAGGGTGCCTAAACAAAAGATGAGGTGCTGTTCCTCGAGCTTACGCTGAGCTTCCGTGGAACAGTGTAATAGGCCGAGGACGGTGAGGTCAGAGTGGGAGTGGAGCGGAGAATTAAAGTGACAGGCGACCGGGAGCTTGGGGTCCCCCTTATGGACTGAACGGAGGTGTTCCGAAAAGCGGTCACCCAATCTGCGTTTGGTCTCCCCAATGTAGAGGAGACCACATCGTGAGCAGCGAATACAGTATACTAAATTGCAGGAAGTACAAGTAAATCGCTGTTTCACCTGGAAAGGGTGTTTGGGGCCCTGGACAGTGGGAAGAGGGGAGTTATAAGGGCATGTGTTGCATCTCCTGCGCTTGCACGGGAAGGTGCCGGGCGAAGGGGAAGGGGTGCTGGGGGTGGTAGAGGAGTGGACTAGGGTGTCGCGGAGGGAGCGGTCCCTGCAGAATGCTGAAAGGGGAGGTAAGGGGAAGATGCGTTTGGTGGTGGGATCACGCTGGAGGTGGCAGAAATGGCGGAGGATGATCCGTTGAATGTGGAGGCTGGTGGGGTGAAAGGTGAGGACAAGGGGAACTCTATCGTGGTTCTGGGAGGGAGGGGCAGGGGTGAGGGCAGAAGTGCGGGAGATAGAATGGACACGGTCGAGGGCCGTGTCGACCACAGTAGAGGGGAATCCTAGGTTGAGGAAAAAGGAAGACATGTCGGAAGCACTGGTATGGAAGGTGGCATCGTCAGAGCAGATGCGGCGGAGACGGAGAAACTGGGAGAATGGAATAGAGTCCTTACAGGAGGCGGGGTGGGAGGAAGTGTAGTCCAGGTAGCTGTGGGAGTCAGTGGGCTTGTAGTGAATGTTAGTCAATAACCTATCCCCAGAGATGGAGACAGAGAAGTCGAGGAAGGGAAGGGAAGAGTCGGAGATGGGCCATGTGAAGGTGAGGGAAGGGTGGAAATTGGAAGCATAGTGAATGAAATGTTCTAGTTCAGGGCGAGAGCAGGAGACGGCACCGATACAGTCATCAATGTACTGGAAAAAGAGGTGAGGGAGGGGACCCGAGTAGGACTGGAACAAAGAGTGTTCCACATATCCCACGAAAAGGCAGGCATAGCTAGGACCCATGCGGGTACCCATAGCAACACCTTTGATTTGGAGGAAATGGGTGGAGTCAAAGGAGAAGTTGTTCAATGTGAGAACAAGTTCAGCCAGGCAGAGGAGGGTGGTGGTGGATGGGGACTGGATGGGCCTCTGTTCAAGGAAGAAGCGGAGCACCCTCAGGCCATCCTGGTGGGGAATGGAGGTGTAGAGGGATTGTACGTCCATAGTGAAAAGGAGGCGGTTGGGGCCGGGAAACTGGAAACTGTTAAAGTGGCGGAGGCGTCGGAAGAGTCGCGGATGTAGGTGGGAAGAGACTGGACAAGGGGAGAAAAAATAGAGTCAAGATAGGAAGAGATAAGTTCCGTGGGGCAAGAACAGGCTGAAACGATGGGTCTACCGGGGCAGTCCTGTTTGTGGATCTTGGGAAGGAGGTAGAAGCGGGCTGTGCGGAGTTGGGGAACTATGAGGTTGGCGGCCGTGGGGGGAAGATCTCCAGAGGAGATGAGGTCAGTGACGGTCTTGGAAATGGTGGGTTGATGTTCGTTAGTGGGGTCATGGTCCAGGTGGAGGTAGGAGGAGGTGTCGGAGAGTTGGCGTTCAGCTTCTGCTAGGTAGAGGTCAGGACGCCAAACAACAACAGCACCACCCTTGTCAGCAGGTTTAATGACAGTGTCGGGGTTGGATCTGAGGGAATAGAGTGCTGCAAGTTCAGAGGGAGGTAGGTTGGAGTGAGAGAGGGGAGCAGAGAAATTGAGACGGCCGATGTCACGCCGGCAGTTAGCAATGAAAAGATCTAGAGAGGGTAAGAGGCCAGAGGGAGGGGTCCAGGTAGAACGGGAATTCTGAAAGTGGGAGAAAGGGTCAGCCGTGCGGGGGGAAGACTCCTGGCCAAAGAAGTGGGCACGGAGGCGAAGGCGGCGAAAAAGAGCTCAGCATCGTGCCGAGCTCGAAATTCATTGAGGTGGGGGCGTAAGGGGATGAAGCTCAGGCCTTTGCTGAGGACTAACCAAGTTTATTAAGAAATAAAATGAAGCAGAATGATGAGCAAATCCAGAAGATGTCACTAGATTATAAAACCTCGCATAATCTCCTGTGTGCATTTCAGAAGAATAAAAGTCAAAATACTTCAGCAGTACTTAAACAACTTGTGTCATTGATGAATCACTTTTACTTTGAGTAAAATAAACTCATGAGTTAGATCTTCCTTTTCAGCACCCGAACATAAGTGTTTGGTGGCACAGAAGCATTTATCACAAATTTGGACATAAGGTCTTTGCAATTTTCTGACCATTTATTTTAATACACAAAAAATTGTGGACAGCTTATGCCTGAATCTGTCTCAAGGAATCCTCTGCTTTTCTCCACCCGGGTGGCAGTACAGCAAAAAATGGAACGAGTGAGCTGAGAAACGCGTGCCACAGTCTACCCAGATCAGGCAACATCTGGGTATGGAGCTGGTGATCAAAAACAGGTTTCACACGTACCATAGTGGTACAGTAAGTTACTGTACATAGCTGATAACACAGAAATACCCTTGTCTTAGAATAGGTTCGTCCTTGCATCTGAACCTACATGTATTTTTAATTGTAGTTGGGTTATCTGACCAACTCTGCAGTACATAGTAAGTTGTAATATGCTACTCCACTCAAAATCAAGTTAGATAACAAATTCGGCTTAAAATCAAGTTAGATAACAAGATCTGCTTAAAAGCAAGTTTAGTATGTGCATACCGTTGTCCCAGACATTTCAAATGCAGTAAGTTTAGAATTATAAAATTCTGTATGTTTTTCAGTTTGCTATAGTTTTCAAGACGCCAAAATATTTCAACATTCACATCACAAAACCTGTCTCAGTGTTTGTCCAGTTACGTAGACGTTCTGATGCTGAAACCAGTGAACCTAAACCATTTATATATTACCCACACACACAGGGTAAGTGTTCTTAGGCTGTAGTCAATATAATTCTGCTTTCCTATTGTTAATTGCAGTTCTTGAATAACTGACAATTGTATATAGTATTTATGATATTTTATGTAAGCTCATTCACTTCTGGATTGCTGTGTGTGAATAATTTATAAAGTTTGATTTCTGTGCCGTTTCCATGTAAGACTGTTGACTTTCTACCTTTTAAGAGCTGCTCTATTAACCCTCCTTTGGCTACTTTAGGTCATGGACTTCTCTATGGAGCATTAATGACAGCCATAATCAGTCATCAGAAGCTGCACACAGCTGCAGCATTTCTCTCTCTACAAGATAGAGCATCTCACCAGAGTGAGATGCTGTAACTAATGGTTTAGCCTTTAACTGACCAAACTTGTTTGGAGCAGTGGAATGAGTTTGAGTGACAGACAGACATGGAATTGGAACCTGATTCTGTGGTTGGAAGCATCTACATTATCTGGCCACTTTCCAGTTATATGATTGTCTGACAGAAAACGAGCTTGCTGCAAGCCAAGGATCCACTCTTTGTCTTCTCTAAGCAAACCATTTCACAACCACCAAGAACTGGTCGGCAACTTCACTTAAAAAAAAAGGATGAAGTTTTCATTGGCATATTAAGCAGTAGGTCCAGTAGACAACACAAAATTATACCTCGTAATAATTACCAATACATAGAGACTTCTTAGATCAAAAATTCAGATGATTAAATGCAAGTTTTATTTTCAGCTGAGGGTGAATATTCACATTCACTTTTGTAATACATTCAGCAGGAGGTAGAAATGGTTTTTAGTGTCAGATATCGGAAGAAACATCAAAATTTAGTAAATGGGGTAATTTGATGACTGAAAGATAACTAGTAAGTAATATTTGGATATGTATTTGTGAAAACAATGGATTTATGAATTTATTAAATAATTTAGCCTGCTGTACCTATTAACAGTTGTTAAAAATGTTACATTCTAACCCTTGCGATATCTATCACACACCTAAGGAGTATTTTTAACTTTTATCGGCAGGCAAAAAAAAGGGCGATGGCGAATCGGCTGCCCAATGTTCTCTTCAATGGAAAAGAAAATCAGGCGGAGTGTAAAATGGGCAGTCAATTGCTATCGCCCAATATGTGCCTGGAGATAAAAGTTTAACTTACCACTGCTAATGAGGTTTTGATAAATTCCTGATTTGTCTTTATTCCTTTACTTATCTAGACAAAGAACAAATTCAGAAGAAATGGCAAAAGGTTTTCCCTAATTGCCCAGATAATTTTGAGGACACGGCAGAAGGTCACGGTGGGGTATATAGTGATGGTCTTGGAGGGGGTGAGTAAATAAATAATAACAGTGGAAGAACAATTCAGTGATGACACACCCTAGTATTTTGAGAGCATGGCTTGCTGAATCCAGCATGTACAACCAAGCATCCAATTTGTGGGGAGCTAAATTGAGCAAGCTGCAAATTTAGAAACTTTGTGGAGGCCTTGCACGAAGCATGCAAGATTCTCAGCAGATCTCCTGACTTTCGGCAACTCGAAATAAATTGATCCCAACTGAAATCAGTTATCTTTTTAACGTCTTCATTCTTTCAGTGCTGCTCATCCATATAAAATAGATGCTTCTGGGAGTTTCTGCTCTACCCTTTCGGCAGTTGGTTCTTAAAGGTGTTATTGATAGTTTATTATAGCAATTAAAGTTCTCAGTCTTTCTTTACACGTACAAAGTGATTCTGCCATTGGCTGCCCCTTGCTAGAAGCAGCACTCAGAGATTGCAGTTCGAAAATTACAGCCCACAGCCCATAGTTTTCCCTCCATTAATTTTAATGGAGGGAAAAATCACATTCTATATGCCCACGATTTCTCAATCTATGCTTCCTGTGAGGGCCACTCCTTGCTGAGAGTGCCCCATCATGGAATTAACCCTATAGTTGTAGCTTCACTGTCTTTAGTGCATTAAATGCTGCTGATGTTAGCAGCAATATTTTTGCATTTTGCAAGAATCCTTTCGCAGTTACTTTATCACACAGCAATGTTGCTTCATACGTGGCCATCAGGGACACTAATGACAGCCCCATGGCATATATGAATAGGGGCCATGATCAGGTGAAGTGAAGGAATACGAATCGGCAAAGCATATATAGACAGAGAACAATGCCTGTGTAGCGTACAATGTCAGACGACTACAGTTAATCTTTCTGACTGCCTTTTATCACACCTTGGCAGAGAAACAATCAGGTCAGGAAGGCATTATATCAAAGACATAGCAAGATACAGCTAAGACAATGGGGTGGGGTCACAGGGGGTCTAATGTGTCAAATGCAGTCTGTATAAACTTTAAAATTTTTACTTTTTTTTAAATGGAAATCACATCTGTGAATAAGCCAATGACGACTCGAGTCTGGATGACTCTACGTCATGTAGCGTGAATTCAAATAAAACTGTTGGACTATAACCTGGTGTTGTGCAACTTCTCATATATGAATAGGAAAGACTTTAATTCTATAATGAGCAAATGGTGTCACCCAAAGGAACAGAATCATGCAAGTGAGTGTATGAGTCCCTTAATTTTGTGCCAGTCCACCATGTCACCATTATTTGAAGGGACAGGCAGACTGTATAGATTGTTACTGAGTCAGCAAGAATACCCACTGCAACCCAATCCAACTGATTGGAAAACTGCTAATGTAACACCTTTATTTAAAAAGGGTAGTAGGCAGAAAGCTGGAAATTATAGACCAGTTAGTCTAACATCTGTGGTGGGTAAAATTTTGGAGTCTATTATTAAGGAGACAGTAACGGAACATTTAGATAAACATAATTTGATAGGACAAAGTCAGCATGGCTTTATGAAGGGGAAATCATGTCTGACAAGTTTGCTTGAGTTCTTTGAGGACATAACGTACAGGGTGGATAAAGGGGAACCAATGGACGTAGTGTATTTAGACTTCCAGAAGGCATTCGACAAGGTGCCACATAAAAGATTATTGCTCAAGATAAAAAATCACTGGATTGGGGGGAATATTCTGGCATGGGTGGAGGATTGGTTATCTAACAGGAAGCAGAGAGTTGGGATAAATGGTTCATTCTCGGACTGGCAACCAGTAGCCAGTGGTGTTCCGCAAGGGTCGGTGCTGGGTCCCCAACTCTTTACAATCTATATTAACGATTTGGAGGAGGGGACCGAGTGTAACATATCAAAGTTTGCAGATGATACAAAGATGGGAGGGAAAGTAGAAAGTGAGGAGGACATAAAAAACCTACAAGGGGATATAGACAAGCTGGGTGAGTGGGCGGAGATTTGGCAGATGCAATACAATATTGGAAAATGTGAGGTTATGCACTTTAGCAGGAAAAATCAGAGAGCAAGTTATTATCTTAATGGCGAGAAACTGGAAAGTACTGCAGTACAAAGGGATCTGGGGGTCCTAGTGCAAGAAAATCAAAAAGTTAGTATGCAGGTGCAGCAGGTGATCAAGAAGGCCAACGGAATGTTGGCTTTTATTGCTAGGGGGATAGATTATAAAAACAGGGAGGTATTGCTGCAGTTATATAAGGTATTGGTGAGACCGCATCTGGAATACTGCATACAGTTTTGGTGTCCATACTTAAGAAAAGACATACTTGCTCTCGAGGCAGTACAAAGAAGGTTCACTCGGTTAATCCCCGGGATGAGGGGGTGGACATACGAGGAGAGGTTGAGTAGATTGGGACTCTACTCATTGGAGTTCAGAAGAATGAGAGGCGATCTTATTGAAACATATAAGATTGTGAAGGGGCTTGATCGGGTGGATGCGGTAAGGATGTTCCCAAGGATGGGTGAAACTAGAACTAGGGGGCATAATCTTAGAATAAGGGGCTGCACTTTCAAAACTGAGATGAGGAGAAACTTCTTCACTCAGAGGGTAGTAGGTCTGTGGAATTTGCTGCCCCAGGAAGCTGTGGAAGCTACATCATTAAATAAATTTAAAACAGAAATAGACAGTTTCCTAGAAGTAAAGGGAATTAGGGGTTACGGTGAGCGGGCAGGAAATTGGACATGAGGCTGAGTTCGGATCGGTCGAGGCCCTGTGGGTGGCGTAGCGGGCCCAGGGGCTGAGTGGCCGGGTCCTGCTCCTACTTCTTGTGTTCTTTAGATTTGAGGTGAGGATCAGATCAGCCATGATCTTATTGAATGGCGGAGCAGGCTCGAAGGGCCGATTGGCCTACTCCTGCTCCTATTTCTTATGTTCTTAACCCTGGCTAATGACCCCACTGAATTCCATCCGAATTCTGGTGGAATATACAATTGCCATGCTGAAGCAGAGATTCCATTGTTTGGACACATTGAGGGTGAGGGTTTGATGCTCTATAGCCTTGACAGGGTGTCCAAAAGTATCTGCATCTGCTGTAGATTGCACAATTTTCAGATGGCCAGGCACCTGTGTGGGAACAGACCCTTGACTTGGAGGTGTGAAGCCTGTCATCAAGGTTCTCTCAAACCCCAAATGTTTCTTCTTCTGTCCAGATAGCACTGATTCCACACCCAAAACGAGCCAGATTTTATAGATTTGTATGTTGGCATTCCTATAAATATTAATGCTTTCACCCATCCTTTTGGATCATGATTAAAAATTTGTCAGGGGTAACCGAATTAGTTAAAATATAAAAATTATGTCATGAACTTGGGTGCTTAGCTATTATTTTAATGATGTGATTACATTATATACTACCTTAAACATGAAAATGGATAGAATTATCAAATGTATGTCATTGCAGGTTTTTGTTTAGTTTATATCAAATCCCCAACAAATAAGGTGAAACTAAAAAAATCTGAAAATCAAATTGCATGTAAGAGTGTGCAGAAAATACATATAAGTTTGAAAATCAATTATATCTCAGATTCTATTAAGAAAATTTAGAGGTATGTTTCATGAGCAGTGTGTTTATAATTTGTATAAAAAGAATGCTAGCTATGTTTGAAAATCAGTTAAAGGATTAATTTTCAAGATGGGACAGAGATGTAGAGCTAAAATCTTCTCAATACTGATTGTCTCAGATAGGAACTGAGAATGTGAGCAGTGGTACGAATTGAGAAGGACCTGATTTAATATCCCTAATATAATAGTGCATCACTTTCATTTAGAATTTTGAAGTAGTTTAAACTTTTTCAGCCTTGAATTCTGCAGGAGGTCTCTGGTGGGAAACTGCTGGAGCCTTCGGTAAACAGCGTAAACGGCTAAGCACGGCCATTGGTTTAGGACTTCCTCCAATCTCCCACTGAAATTACAGCGGGAGACTGGGACAATTCTTTGTAATTTCAGAGCCATTATTACATTGGCAATAAAATTCATGTGCTTTTTCAACCATGATTTGTTCCTATGTGCGAGTAATGTGTAGTTTCTATTGAAATATGGAGGGGGAGAAACAATGTGCTAGAATGTAGTGCACAAGATTTGATGCTGACCAAAAAGGGAAAAGGAATTCAGAGAGAATCTTGCCTGGAGGAGCTCAAATACTCTTGAGTATGTTAAGTGTTATTCTTCGCTCTTGTGAAAACCAGGCTGATAAGATTAAACAGAACCTAAGGTAATGGTTTTACCAAAATTCTTTAAAGAACATAGGTAAGTGGAAAAGATTGTCCATCATGATTCAGAATATAATGCTTGTACAAAGTATGACAAGCACATTAGTAACTTCAGTGATGCTTTAACCTACTTTCAGAAATGACAGTTTTAAAAAGACCTGGATTCTTCATATCACCCTCATATACACACAAAGATGACAATACTGCAGGTGAGTCCATTGTTTTTACCTGTCCAATGGCATGGATTAAACATGAATAGAAATATCTTTCATCTTCCATTAATATAAATGGTAGTCATTCTTGTTCTTAAATATTTCTTTATTTGTTACTATATTTTGTGGCCCCTGCCATAACACCAAAACGGCTCTTATCAAAGTCACAAATGACATTCTATGTGATTGTGACAAAGGTAAACGACTCCTCCTCGTCCTTCTCGATCTGTCTCCAGCCTCTAACACGGTTGACAACTCCATCCTCCTCCAACACCTCTCCACCGTCGTCCAGCTGGGTGGGACTGCACTCGCCTGGTTCCATTCTTATCTATCTAATTGTAGCCAGAAAATCATCTACAATGGCTTCTCTTCCCGCTCCCGCACCGTTATCTCTGGTGTCCCCCAAGGATCTATCCTTGGCCCCCTCCTATTTCTCATCTACATGCTGCCCCTCAGCGACATCATCCGAAAACACAGCGTCAGTTTCCACATGTATGCTGATGACACCCAGCTCTACCTCACCACCACTTCTCCCGACCCCTCCACGGTCTCTAATTTGTCAGACTGCTTGTCCGACATCCAGTACTGGATGAACAGAAATTTCCTCCAACTAAATATTGGGAAGACAGAAGCCATTGTCTTCGGTCCCCGCCACAAACTCGTTCCCTTGCCACCAAATCCATCCCTCTCCCGAGCATCTCTCTGAGGCTGAACCAGACTGTTCGCATATTTGACCCCGAAATGAGCTTCTGAACACACATCCGCGCTGTCACTAAGTCCACCTATTTCCACCTCCGGAACGTCACCCGACTCCGCCCCGCCTCAGCTCATCTGCTGCTGAAACCCTCATCCAGGCCTTTGTTACCTCTAGACTTGACTATTGCAACGGTTCTGACGAAAGGTCTTCGACCTGAAACGTTAACTCTGTTTCTCTCTCCACGGATGCTGCCTGGCCTGCTGAGTTTTTCCAGCGTTTTCTGTTGTTATTGCAACGCACTCCTGGCTGGTCTCCCACGTTCTACCCTCCTTAAACTTGACGTCATCCTTACTCGCACCAAGTTCCATTCACCCATCACCTCTGTGCTCACTGACCTACATTGGCTCCCAGTTAAGCAATGCCTTGATTATAAAATTCTCATCCTTGTTTTCAAATCCCTCTATGGCCCCGCCCCTCCCTATCTCTGTAACCTCCTCCCACCCCACAACTCTCCGAGATATCTGCGTTCCTCTAATTCTGGCCTCTTGAGCATCCCTAATTTTAATCGCTCAACCATTGACAGCCGTGCCTTCAGCTGCCAGGGCCCTAAGCTCTGGAATTCCCTCGCTAAACCTCTCTGCCTCTCTACCTCTCTTTCCTCCTTTAAGATGCTCCTTAAAACCTACCTCTTTGACCAAGTCTGCCCATATATTTTCTTATGTGGCTCGGTGTCATATTTTGTTTTATATCGCTCCTGTGAAGCACCTTGGGATGTTTTATTACGTTAAAGGTGCAATATAAATACAAGTTGTTGTTGTTGTACATTTTTACTTATGGTTATCTAATACCCATGTAAAACTATGACTATGCAACTTCCTCGATGGATTAGCGGGTATGTGCTGATGTGATACAGATCTATAAACACCAGAAGATCCCAGGCAAAATCCTTTGTCCGCACTGAATTAGTTGATCTCAGGTGCAGCAGCTATTGTGCACAACAATTTGTCTTAACATCATTGAACTATGGAAGAGAAAATCAGCAAAGTTCCCAATCCTCTGAGCACTATTGGAAAATGTGTGTGTGTATGTTGCATGAGTACATGTGTGAATAGCCTAATAATACTCACCTCAAGTAGCTTTTTATGAGATGTCACCCAATTTCCTGACAATTTCTTTGCTGTTTGAGGTGCTTCAGGATTTAGCAGCACAAGATAGTTTTAACTGACATCTTTAAACAGCACTATTTGACTATGAAATAACAAAAAATAGAAGATATTAAAATGCACAAGTCAGTTTGCATATGAAAGAGGTTTGATTAACATCTCGGGTGGGACCCTTCATCAGAATGCTGATAGTGCATTTTCTGTTTTCATTTCTGATCTTCAGCATTCACAGTTTTTCTGTTTTATTTCTACCATCTGATTGTGAACCTTCTCTAAAAGTAGTAGCAGTCAATTCACACCACTGCTCAAGAAATGATCACATATTGTGAATAAATCAAGAAGATCACACATTGTGAATAAATCAAAATTGATATGTTATCAATTTTCAACACATGAAAAATCTGAGCTATATACAGCCAGCTATTAATTTATATTATAATCATTTGTTTCTGAATTTTAACATCCTTTTTGAACCATTTGAATATTTTTTCAAAATAAGCATTTCAATATTAGTAGCAGTCGTGATAGGTTACTTTATCATTGCAGATATGAATTGAGCTTATATTTGTATGTTTTATCTGCAGGTTTACAGTTTCCTGTGGATAATGATATACTGGCCTATTTTCCTACAGCTGAGCTGCCAGGTTGTGGGGAAATAAAAAAGCCATTGGCTATTTACAATCACATGGTAACAACCCAGGATACCAGAAATAATGTGTAAGTACTATGTCAGGCTGAAAAGCTTTCCTGTAGTAATGACTTAGTTCAGGGTCCAACACGGAGATAGGATCTATGAAATATGTAGCAACAATGCATGTTTCATAATTTATTAATAGATATTCCATGGTGGTATAACAAGATAATATGAATCTATGTATATACATAAAATAAAGTCTTGTGAAATTCAGTAATTAAGATCCAGGAATGCCATTATGGTGAATTGGTGAAAGATTCTTTAAAATGATGAGATCACTATTTTTAAAAAAAATGCAGTTTAAGCTTCTGGACTAGCTATGAACTGCCATCTCTGAAAAGTCCACTGCAAATCTATCATGTTGGTTACTGATGTAAATTTCTCCTGGAATGATGTATCCTCCAGTGTAAATGCTTTTTTTTATACTTTTTTTTCATTAGAGTACACATATTTGTCATGGAAGATGTGATTAGTGGCCCAGTCATGCATTTGCATCTCTGATTATATCATTACACACAACTTTGGTTTCAAACTTGCTAAAATTTCTTGCAAAATATTTTAAATGGGTAGAAATATTCAATTTACACCTTGCACATCAAATCCTTGATTCTAATCAGCGCCCAGCTGTCATAATTTACTGTACCTCACATAATTGTAATGGTCACATGCTTACTTAAGGTAGCTTAATACCTGCCAATTAGTCCTGGGTTGCAAGAGCATCTATTTAAAAGCCACCAGAAAAATGTATGCAGTATTTTATATTAACTGCCAAGAAATAAAAGTATTAGCACCCTGAAAATGAAAATTTTCCTGGTTTCTACCCTATACAATAAATTAGTTGCAAAGCATCCAATTTATCAAGTTTTAGATATTGGCATTGTTCATGCAATCTTTGGATTGAGAAACATAGAAACATAGAAGATAGGAGCAGGAGTAGGCCATTCGGCCCCTCGAGCCTGCTCCGCCATTCGATGAGATCATGGCTGATCATCCAAACTCAGTACCCTGTACCTGCCTTCTCCCCATATCCCTTGATACCTTTAGCTTTAAGAAATATATCTAACTCATCCTTGAATATATTTAATGACTTCGCCTCAACTACCTTCTGTGGTAGAGAATTCCACAGGTTCACCACTCTCTGGGTGAAGAAATTCTTCCTCATTTCTGTCCTAAATGGTTTACCCGTTATCCGTAGATTATGACCCCTGGTTCTGGACTCTCCGACCATCGGGAACATTCTTCCTGCATCTAGTTTGTCCAGACCTGTCAGAATTTTATATGTTTCGATGAGATCCCCTCTCATTCTTCTATACTCCAGTGAGTATAAGCCCAATCGACCCAATCTCTCCTCATATGTCATTCCTGCCATCCGAGGCATCAGCCTTGTGAATCTTCGCTGAACTCCTTCCATGGCAAGAACATCCTTCCTCAGATAAGGCGACCAAAACTGCACACAGTACTCAAGGTGTGGTCTCACCAAGGCCCTGTACAACTGCAGCAGGACATCCCTATTCCTATACTCAAACCCTTTCGCTATGAAGGCCAACATACCATTTGCCTTCTTCACCGCCTGCTGCACCTGCATGCTTACTTTCAGCGACTGGTGCACAAGGACACCCAGGTCTCGTTGCACTTCCCCTTCTCCCAATCTATTGCCATTCAGATAATAGTCTGCCTTTCTGTTTTTGACACCAAAGTGGATAACCTCGCACTTATCCACGTTATATTGCATCTGCCACGCTTCTGCCCACTCACCCAACCTGTCCAGATCATCCTGGAATTTCTTGCTATCCTCCTCGCTGCACACACTCCCACCCAGCTTTGTGTCATCTGCAAACTTGGAGATATTACATTTAATTCCCTTATCTAGATCATTAATGTATATTGTGAATAGCTGGGGTCCAAGGACCGATCCCTGCGGTACCCCACTAGTCACTGCTTGCCACTCGGAAAAAGACCCATTAATTCCTACTCTCTGCTTTCTGTCCGCCAACCAGTTCTCTATCCAAGTCAATACCTTGCCCCCAATCCCATGTGCCTTAACTTTACCCGCTAATCTCTTATGCGGGACCTTATCGAAAGCCTTTTGAAAGTCCAAATACACCACAGCTACTGGTTCTCCCTTATCTATTTTCCCAGTTACATCCTCAAAAAATTCCAGTAGATTAGTCAAGCACGATTTACCTTTTGTAAATCCATGTTGACTTTGTCCGATTCTGTCACTGTTTTTCAAATGCTCAGCTATTACATCCTTTATAATGGACTCTAGCATTTTCCCCACTACCGATGTCAGGCTTACCGGTCTGTAATTCCCCGCTTTCTCTCTACCACCCTTTTTGAATAGTGGGGTAACATTAGCTACCCTCCAATCCATGGGTACAGTTCCAGATTCCATCGAATGTTGGAAGATGATCAGCAATGCATCTACTATTTCTAGGGCCACTTCCTTAAGTACCCTAGGATGTAGATTATCAGGCCCTGGGGATTTATCGGCCTTCAATACCGTCAATTTCCCTAACACCATTTCCCTGCAAATACTGATTTCTTTCAGTTCCTCCCTTTCATCAGACCGTATGTTCTCCAACATCTCTGGGAGGTTATTTGTGTCCTCCTTTGTGAAGACAGAACCAAAATATGCATTTAATTGGGCTGCCATTTCTTTGTTCCCCATTATAACTTCCCCCGCTTCTGACTGCAAGGGACCTACACTTGATTTCACTAATCTTTTTCTCTTCACATATCTATAAAAGCTCTTACAGTCAGTTTTTATGTTCCCAGAAAGCTTACTTTCATATTCTATTTTCCCCTTCTTAATTAATCCCTTTGTCCTCCTTTGTTGAATCCTAAACTGCTCCCAATCCTCAGGGCTACCGCTTTTTCTGGCCAATTTATATGCCCTCTCCTTGGATCTTATGCTATCCCTAATTTCCCTTGTTAGCCACGGTTGAGTCACCCTTTTTGGGATAGCAACTTGTACAAATGTGTCTATCGCATGGAAGATGCTTTAGGATACATTCACACTATAACTCTAGAATCAGTGCCCATTGATTTCACTTGTCAGTGACGCTGCAGTAGTAGTGTAAATGCAATCTGAAGCTGGAGTCAGAGCTCAACTCAACACTGGAGCCATGAAAAGTGAGACTCTCTTGAGGAGGGATAGTCTCACTCTGCTTTGCTTCAGAGACAGTTCCAGTTCCAGTCGTGATACCCGCTTTACACCCCACAAGTTTATTATCGGTGTGAAGCCAGAACAACTTTGCACTGAAATGTTAAGCTTGTAGTATGATTGCACCGCTAAATAAACTGCAAAGTAAATAAACTATGAAGTTGATTCAATTAATGAAGACATCTACTCTGCACTTTTAAGTGATAGAAAAGTTTTTCCTAATTGTTTCAATTGTAAATGTAACAAGGTAGTTTCACAGAGAAAATGTTGTATTTAAGTAAATGAATCTTGAACAGTTTATTCTGTAAATATATATTATTTGTATATGTATTTTTTGAGAATTTGTTTTCAATTTGATTAGAACATTATCATGACTTTCAAGTTATCTTTCCTAGCTTGAGAGTTGTAATTATTTTTTTTATTATTTCTTAGAGCATGTTCTGGGTATTGAGCACGGGAACTGTCTAAAGCAAATGAAGTGCCAGAGCCTTCTGTATTCTTCTTGTACAGATTTTTTTGTGATTTATTTTTGTATAGAAATTCTATTAATAAAATTATATTTTTTTCTGAAAACTTACTTGATGCCTGTTATCTGTTTTCAATCTAATATAATTTGACAGGTTGTGATGCAGTACATTTGTTTTGTCTATAGAAAACAGTGTTACCATTCATTGAATATATTGAACTATAAATGCAGAAGATATCTCAGTTACTGGGCAAAATAAGCAGGAGACATAAACCCTCGAGGTATTTTTTCTTTAAAGATGATTTGAAATTTCAATTAGTGACATTGGCTGTCAGAGCTCACCGTTATTAAAGTGTAAATCAGACAGCAACCTCCGGCGACCGCACATGCGCAGCTAAACGCGGAAATCAGGAAGATGCTGTCCGAGTTGCCCTGCTCCTCCAGAAGCTTCACTACAACAGTATCTCGCTGAGAGACTTGGCATTGAAACACATGGAACGGCGTGATGTTGCTGTACTTATGTGATAGCTACCCACTAAACTCGCCAGAAAAAGTTAGGGCTCGTCCATTCCAGGATAAATAAATGTTTAACAGGGTGATATGTCTTAATTACTGCCAAAGATCCTCTCTGGCATTGGAAATTAACTTTTACAGGCGTGCAGTCTCATTCCTTCAGATTTTAATTATTGTTGGAGATTTTTAAAAATTGTTAAGCTTTTTTACTTTTTCTTTCTGTCTCTTTTATCTCTCTCTCTTAATCCCATTTTTCTATCCCTCTCTTTATTTTGTTTTCTGTACATGACCAGCAAATACCAGTGCAAAAGCCCATAGAGAGTCTGTGTTTAATGAACGGCGCCAGCCGTTAGTTCACCGCTGACAATCTGGCCCAATATACTTGATAATTAATACTCCGATTAATATTATTGTATGTATTGTATATTGCAATAATTGTCAAATGTAGTGATCTTAGTAAATTATTTATTTTCTAAATTATTGTTACTTGAGTTTATTTTGCGAGAATGAAATTTGTGGTAATTGTTTAAAGCAGGAGAAATGGATCAGAAAAACAGATCAGAAATAATGCTTTGTCTGGTAAATCATTTTAAATAATGGGAAATGATAATTGAAAGATAAAATTAAAACTTACTTTTATAAATTGACTACTGTTACAAAATGGTGAGCAAAGGAGAAAAAAACTGAGGCATAGAACTTGTCCAATGTAAAAGGCAATGTTCAGTTATATACTTAGAGTATAATCTATAGGGTTACCATCACAGAACCCTCCATCAATGGAAATGGGAGGAAATACAATACCTATTTTGTGATGGAGTAATAAACTGAGTAACTAAAACAATGAAAAGTAGAATGCATCCAAAGCAAGGTCTTGAAAATGAAAGACAAAAAATGAACAGTAAGGTTTGAGCCACTTAGAAAAGACTATCGGACATAGAACTACTTGAAGCCAAACATGCAAGATGGAACAAAAGTTAGTTGGCTAGTACTAGTTTGTGAGCATACCAATGCCCCAGCATTTTTCTCCCTAAGCCATTTGAAGGAAACAGAAAGGTGGATTTTAACCTTGAGCATTTATCAGGCAAAGCACACCTACTGTCATAGATTTCAGACCTGGGGTATTTTAACTCCCAGATCTCAACCAAATGCCATCAGTCACAGAATCATAGAATCGTTACAGCACAGTAGGAGGCCATTCGGCCCGTCGAGTCCATGCCGGCTCTCTGCAAGAGCACTTCAGCTAGTCCCACTCCCCGACCCTTTCCCCATAGCCTTGTAATTTTGTTTCCTTCAGGTACTTATCCAATTCCCTTTTGAAAGCCATGATTGAGTCTGCCTTCATCACCCTCTCAGGCAGCGCATTCCAGATCCTAATCACTCGCTGCGTAAAAAAGTTTTTCCTCATGACGCTTTGGCTTCTTTTGCCAATCACCTTAAATCTGTGTCCTCTGGTTCTCAACTCTTCCGCCAATGGGAACAGTTTCTCTCTATCTACTCTTTCTAGACCCATCATGATTTTGAACACCTTTATCAAATCGCCTCTCAAACTTCTCTGCTCTAAGGAGAACAACCCCAGCTTCTCTAGTCTATCAACGTAACTGAAGTCCCTCATCCCTGGAAACATTCTCGTAAATCTTTTCTGTACCCTCGCTAAGGCCGTCACATCCTTCCTAAAGTGTGGTGCCCAGAATTGGACACAATACTCCAGTTGAGGCCGAACCAGTGTTTTATAAATGTTCATCATAACTTCCTTGCTTTTGTACTCTATGCCTCTATTTATGAAGCCCAGGATCCCATATTCTTTTTTAACCACTTTCTCAACCTGCCTGCCACCTTCAACGATTTGTGCGTATAGACCCCCAGGTCTTTCTGTTCATGCAGCCCCTTTAGTTTATATTGCCTCTCTTACTTCTTCCTACCAAAAGGTATCACTTCGCACTTTTCTGCGTTAAATTTCATCTGCCACGTGTCTGCCCATTTCACCAGCCTGTCTATGTCTTCTTGAAGTCTATCGCTATCCTCCTCACTGTTCACTATACTTCAAAAATTTGTGTCTCTGCAAATTTTGAAATTGTGCCCTGTACACCCAAGTCCAAGTCATTAATATATATCAAGAAAAGCAGTAATCCTAGTACCGACCCCTGGGGAACACCACTGTATACCTTCCTCCAGTCCGAAAAAACAACCGTTCACCACTACTCTCTCTTTCCTGTCACTTAGCCAATTTCGTATCCATGCTGCCACTGTCCCTTTTATTCGATGGGCTTCAACTTTGCTGGCAAGCCTATTATGTGGCACTTTATCAAACGCCTTTTCGAAGTCCATGTACACCACATCAACTGCATTGCCCTAGTCAACCCTCTCTGTTACCTCATCAAAAAACTCAATCAAGTTAGTTAAACACAATTTGCCTTTAACAGATCCGTGCTGGCTTTGCTTGAATAATCCACACTTGTCCAAGTGATTCTTAATTTTGTCCCTGATTATCATTTCTAAAAGCTTCCCCACTACCGAAGTTAAACTGACTGGCGTGTAGTTGCTGGGTTTATCTTTACACCCTTTTTTGAACAAGGGTGTAACATTTTTTTTAAAAAATTTTAATTCATTTATGGGATGTGGGCGCCGCTGGCAAAGCCAGCATTTATTGCCCATCCCTAATTGCCCTTGAGAAAGTGGTGGTGAGCTGCCTTCTTGAGCTGCTGCAGTCCGTGTGGTAAAAGTACAGGTTGAGCGTCCTGAATCCGGCAACCTCGGGACCGAGGCCGAGCCGGTTTTCGTGTTTTTCCGGACTTTGGAACGTGTTTCTGATGTCCAAAGTCCGGAAATATCGTAACCTGGGCTCGGGCGTTTCCGGACTTTGGACATCAGAAACACGTTCCGAGTCCGGAAATGCCTGGGCCGCTCCGCGTAGCGCTGACGTGTTTCTCTGCCCCTCCCCTTCTGTTAAAGGGGAGGGACGCTGCGAGCTCTGCAGAGCATCCGATGGCCCACACTAGGCCACCAGGGCGGCGTGGTGCCATGGCCGCAGCCTGGCGGAAACACTTAGTGGAGCTGTGCAGATTAAGGAGGATAAAACACAACACTAAAGTTTTATTGCATCACTCGCATTTTTCATTGGATTTTTCAAAAAAAGACAACAGAAGTTAATGGCTTTTTGAAGTACAGGTTCAGCGTCCAAAATCTGGAGTTCCGGATTCCGGAACATTTTACGGATTCCGGACGACCCTGCCACCAATCGTCCCGGAGTCCGGATTCCGGAACATTTTGGATTCCGGAACTCCGGATTTTGGACGCTCAACCTGTACTCCCACAGTGCTGTTAGGGAGGGAGTTCCAGGATTTTGACCTGAGCGACGATGAAGAATCGGTGATATACTTCTAAGTCAGGATGGTGTGTGACTTGGAGGGGAACTTGGAGGTGGTGGTGTTCCCATACGTCTGCTGCCCTTGTCCTTCTAGGTGGAAGAGGTCGCAGGTTTTGGTGGTGCTGCCGAAGAAGCCTTGGGAAATTGCATCTTGTAGATTTGCAATTCTCTAGTCCTCTGGCACCAGTCCTGTATCTAAGGAGGATTGGAAAATTATGGCCAGTACTTCCGCGATTTCCACCTTAACTTCCCTCAACATCCTAGGATGCATCCCATCTGGTCCTGGTGACTTATCTATTTAAAGTACAGCCAAATTTTCTAGTACCTCCTCTTTATCAATTTTTATCCCATCCAGTATCGCCACTACCTCCTCTTTCACAGCGACTTAGGCAGCATCTTCTTCCTTGGTAAAGACAGATGCAAAGTACTCATTTAGTACCTCAGCCATGCCCTCTGCCTCCATGTGTAGGTCTCCTTTTTGGTCCCTAATCAGCCCACCCCTCCTCTTAAATAGAAGATAGGAGCAGGAGTAGGCCATTCGGCCCCTCGAGCCTGTTCCGCCATTTAATGAGATCATGGCTGATCATCCAAATTCAGTACCCTGTCCCTGCTTTCTCCTCATATCCCTTGATCCCTTTAGCCTTAAGAAATATATCTAACTCCTTCTTGAATATATTTAATGACTTCGCCTCAACTGCCTTCTGTGGTAGAGAATTCCACAGGTTCACCACTCTCTGGGTGAAGAAATTCCTCCTCATCTCAGTCCTAAATGGCTTACCCCTTATCCTTAGACTGTGAGCCCTGGTTCTGGACTCCCCCGCCATCAGGAACATCCTTCCTGCATCTAGTCTGTCTAGTCCTGTTAGAATTTTATAAGGTTCAATGAGATCCCCTCTCATTCTTCTAAACTCTAGCGAATACAAGCCCAATCGACCCAATCTCTCTTCATACGTCATTCCTGCCATCCCAGGTATCAGTCTGGTGAATCTTCGCTGCACTCCCTCCATGGCAAGAACATCCTTCCTCAGATAAGGCGACCAAAAGTGCACATAATACTCAAGGTGTGGTCTCACCAAGGCCTTGTACAACTGCAGCAAGACATCCTTGCTCCTGTACTCGAATCCTCTCGCTATGAAGGCCAACATACCATTTGCCTTCTTAACTGCTTGCTGCACCTGCATGCTTACCTTCAGCGACTGGTGCACAAGGACACCCAGGTCTCATTTTCCCAATCTATTGCCGTTCAGATAATAATCTGTCTTCCTGTTTTTGACACCAAAGTGAATAACCTCGCATTTATCCACATTATACTGCATCTGCCATGCATCTGCCCAATCACCCAACCTGTCCAAATCATACTGGAGTTTCTCTGCATCCTCCTCACAGCACTCACGCCCACCCAGCTTTGTGTCATCTGCAAACTTGGAGATATTACATCTAGTTCCCTCGTCTAGATCAATAATATATATTGTGAATAGCTGGGGTCCTAGCACCATTCCTGCGGTACCCCACTAGTCACTGCCTGCCACTCAGAAAAAGACCTGTTTATTCCAACTCTTTGCTTCCTGTCTGCCAACCAGTTCTCTATCCAAGTCAGTACCTTACCCCCAATCCCATGTGCTTTAACTTTGCACGCTAATCTCTTATGTGGGACCTTATCGAAAGCCTTCTGAAAGTCCAAATACACCACATCCACTGGTTCTCCCTTATCTATTCTACCAGTTACATCCTCAAAAAATACCTTTTGTAAATCCATGTTGACTTTGTCCGATCCTGTCACTGTTTTCCAAGTGCTCTGCGATTACATCTTTTATAATGGACTCTAGCATTTTCCCCACTACCAATGTCAGGCTTACCGGTCTATAATTCCCTGTTTTCTCTCTACCACCTTTTTTAAATAGTGGGGTTACATTAGCTACCCTCCAATCCATGGGAACTGTTCCAGAGTCTATAGAATTTTGGAAGATGACCAGCAATGCCTCTACTATTTCTAGGGCCACTTCCTTAAGTACCCTAGGATGTAGATTATCAGGCCCTGGGGATTTATCGGCCTTTAATGCCGTCAATTTCCCTAACACCGTTTCCCTACAAATACTGATTTCATTCAGACCCTATGTTCCCCGACACCTCTGGGAGGTTATTTGTGTCCTCCTTTGTGAAGACAGAACCAAAGTATGTATTTAATTGGTCTGCCATTTCTTTGTTCCCCATTATAAATTCCCCTGATTCTGACTGCAAGCGACCTACGTTTAACTTCATCAATCTTTTTCTCTTCACATATCTATAGAAGATTTTACAGTCAGTTTTTATGTTCCCTGCAAGTTTACTCTCATATTCTATTTTCCCCCTCTTAATTAATCCCTTTGTCCTCCTTTGCTGAATCCTAAACTGCTCCCAATCCTCAGGTTTGCTGCTTTTTCTGGCCAATTTATATGTCCTCTCCTTGGATCTTGTGCTATCACTAATTTCCCTTGTTAGCCACGGTTGAGTCACCATTTTTGTTTTATTTTTATGCCAAACAGGGATGAACAAATTCTGTAGTTCATCCAGGCGATCATTAAATGTTTGCCATTGCCTATCCACCGTCAACCCTTTAAGTAACATTCCCCAATCCATCCTAGCCAACTCGCACCTCATACCATCGTAGTTTCCTTTACTTAAATTCAGGACCCTGGTCTCTGTGTCAACTGCTTCACTCTCCATCTTAATGAAGAATTCTATCATATTATGATCGCTCCTCCTCAAGGGGCCTCGCACAACAAGATTGCTAATTAATCCTTTCTCATTACATAATACCCAGTCTAAGATGGCCTGATCTCTAGTTGGTTCCTCGACATATTGGTCCAGGAAACCATCCCGTATACACTCTAGGAATTCCTCCTCCACAGTATTGTTACTAATTTGGTTAACCCAATCTATATGTAGATTAAAGTCACCCATGATAACTGCTGTACCCTAATTGCACACGTCTCTAATTTCCCATTTAATGCCATCCCCAACCTCAGCATTACTGTTTGGGGGTCTGTATACAACTCCCACTAACATTTTCTGCCCCTGAGTATTTCTCAGCTCTACCCATACAGATTCCACATCATCAGAGCTAATATCCTTCCTTACTATTGTGTTAATCTCCTCTTTAACCAGCAATGCTACCCCACCTCCTTTTCCTTTTTGCCTGTCCTTCCTGAATATTGAATACCCCTGGATGTTGAATTTCCAGCCTTGGTCACCCTGGAGCCATGTCTCCGTAATCCCAATTATATCATATCCGTTTACATCTATTTGCGCAGCTAATTCATCCACCTTATTACGAATGCTCCTCGCATTAAGACACAAAGCCTTTAGGCTTGTTTTTTTAACACTCCTGGTCCTTTTAGAATTATTATTTACTGTATCCCCGTTTGATTTACACCCTTGATTTCTCTGCCTTCCACTTTTGCTTTTCTCCTTCCTGTCTTTTGTTTCTATCCTTGCTTCCCTTTCCTCTGTCTCCCTGCACAGGTTCCCAACCCCCTGCCATTTTAGTTTAAACCCTCCCCAACAGCACTAGCAAACACTCCCCCTAGGACATCGGTCCCGGTCCTGCCCAGGTGCAAACCGTCCAGTTTGTATTGGTCCCACCTCCCCCAGAACTGGTTCCAATGTCCCAGGAATTTGAATCCCTCCCCCTTGCACCATTCCTCTAGCCACGTATTCATACTACCTTAGTAGCCATACTACCATACTACCCGTTTACTATTTATATGCTGTAGAAGACTTTTGAATTCTCTTTTATGTCAGCTGCCAATCTACTCTCATACTCTCTCTTTGCCCCTCTTATTTTCTTTTTCACTTCCCCTCTGAACTTTTTATATTCAGCCTGATTCTTATTTGTATTCTCAACCTGACATCTGTCAAACATGCTCTTTTTCTGCTTCATCTTACTCTCTATCTCTTTTGTCATCCAGGGAGCTCTGACTTTGGTTGCCCTACCTTTCCCCCTCGTGGGAATGTACCTCGACTGTACCCGAACCATCTCCTCTTTAAAGGCAGCCCATTGTTTTATTACAGTTTTGCCTGCCAATCATTGATTCCAATTTACCCAGGCCAGATCCTTTCTAAAACCCACTGAAATTGGCCTTCCTTCAATTAAGTATTTTTACTCTAGATTGCTCCCTGTCCTTTTCCATAGCTAATCTAAACCTTATACTATGATCACTGTTCCCTAAATGTTCCCCTATTGACACTTGCTCCACTTGCGCCATCTTATTCCCCAGAACCAGATCCAGCAATGCCTCCTTCCTCATTAGGCCGGAAACGTGCTGATCAAGGAAGTTCTCCTCAACACACTTCAGAAATTCTTCCCCCTCTCTGCCCTTTACACTATTACTATCCCAGTCTATATTAGGATAGTTGAAGTCCCCCATTATCACTACTCTATAGTTCTTGCACCTTTCTGTAATTTCCCTGGAAATTTGCTCCTCTATATCTTTCCCACTAGTTGGCAGCCTATAGAATACACCTAGTAGTGTAATGGTACCTCTATTATTTCTTAATTCTAACCTCCAGGACATCATCTCTCTCCAGCACTGTAACATTCTCCTTAACCAATACTGCCACCCACCTCATCTCTTTCCTTCCCTATCTTTCCTGAACACCTTATATCCAGGAATATTTAATACCCAATCCTGCCCTTTTTTGAGCCAGGTCTCCATTATCGCCACAATATCATATTCCCATGTGGCTATTTGCGCCTGCAGCTCACCAACCTTATTTACCAGGCTTTGTGCGTTTACATACATGCACTGTAAACCTATCTTAGACCTTCCTGGACTATAATGAATTTCTAGCCCTTAGTCTTAAGTTTATTTCTGTAAGTTAGTTAATAGTCGAATAAATAGAGGCATGGTAGGGCACCTTAGTCCCGTGGAATGCACATCCTGTGCCATGTGGGAACTCCAAGATGCTTCCAGTGTCTTGGACAACCACATGTGCAGGAAGTGTCATCGGCTGGAGGAGCTCGAGCTCTGGGTTTTGGAGCTTGAGCAGCAACTGGCATCACTGCGGTGCATCCGTGAGGCTGAGAGCTACGTGGATAGCATGTTTCAGGAGGTGGTCACCCCGCAGCATAAGAGTGTACAGTCAGAGAGGGAATGAGTGACTGTCAGACAGAAAAGGAGGGCCGGCCAGGTAGTGCAGGAGTCCCCTGAGTGCATCTCACTCTCTAACCAGTGGTGAGCGCAATGGTTCCTCTGGAGAGTGCAGCCAGAGCCAAGTCCATGGCACCACAGGCTAATGCTTTAGACTACACGCAAAATTAAATCTCACTGCACAAAGAAATGATTGGGACATTAATTCAAGCCTTAAAGCCCAAGCTCATTGGTGTTACACTGAAAGGATGGACCAATATCAGGTGCAGTCTACTCACAAGTTATGATTGCCACAGGCTTTTTCCAGTTCTTAAAGGGGAGGTTCATTGATGCTGCAGAACCTCATTCTCAGCATTGCTGGCTGTGCAGCTGCCTCAGCAAGCAGCAGCAGGTCAAGTAGAAGGAACCGGACGACTCAAGTAGCTGTACTGATGGCAGATCCACGCACCAGGGAGAGAGCCCGCAGATTCTGCAATCAAGCATTCGAGGCATTGGTGTTCGCTGTGGAGAGACAGAGGGCAGTGCTTTACCCAGCAAGTGGCAGGAGGCGCTCGCCGCAAGTCTTCCACACCATGTGTAGGGAGGTAGCCCAGCATGTCTCGGGCAGCACTGCGGTCCCCAGGACCCACACACAGTGTAGGAAGAAATTTAACGACCTCACTCGGGTGGTCAGGGTGAGTCAATGCTTCAACAAATGCTACATACCACCATCTGAACCACAATCTTCACACACTGCCAAAAGCACCACACCCCCAGAACTCACCCACCAACAATCTCTACCTACCAACACTCAAACCCACATCTCACACCTTGCACACAATGACAGCTATTCAACTATGGCAGGCACAACACCCAAACACATTGCTCCACACTCACTCACACATTTCCTTTCTCTTGTAGGCCAAGGTGGCTCACAACAGGAGGGAGCAGGAGCGCACAGGCGGGGGACAAGCCGACACCCAACCACTGTCTAAGCTGGAGGAAAGAGTACTGCAAATCATTGGGCACCAGGAGGTGGGCGCCATGGCCACTGGTGACCTTGACCCCCTTGGGGACAACAACGGTATGTTCATCCCTACTCCTTCTTCTCACATCCCACTTCCCCTTCACCCCACAAGCGTTTTGCACTTTCCAGCTAATCATGCTGTATGCATGCATTTCTCCCTTCCTGCCCCCCTCCCCTCACCTTAACCCGACTCGTGTGCCTTTATGCTTTCAGATAATGAGCAAGCACCTGAGCAGCTTGTCCCTGAGGCCACCGTTGAGAGCGAGGTGGGAGAAGACACCGCGTCACTGCATGTCTCACCCGCAGGTACCAGCTCAGATACTGGCACTACGTGTTCTTTAAAGGCTAGTTTAGTAGCGGAATCTGCACAGGGGACGAGTGGGCTGCAGCAAGGCCACGGCGAAAGGATAGCTCAGGGGCCAGCTCCCTGGAGGGTGAGTTCGCGCAAGAGTTCTGCTCCACAGGACTCAGATAAGGACCTCGATGGGGAGGCCTTTAGAAGAAGGGTGATGGGCATGCACAAGGAGATGATAGGTGCAATGGCAAGGGTGCCCCAGAGCCTCTCAGTAATGATAAGGAGCATGGAGGAGTCCACCTCCAACATTGCACAAAGCTCTGCGCACACCATGGAGCTCATCATTTCCAGTCTGGAAAAGATGGTAGACTCCCAGAGAGACCGTGGCATCCCAGACCTGATGCCGCGTGTGATGGGCGATCTGGCAGCTTCCATTGCAGCACAGGCAGAAGCGATGCAACGTCTTAGTGCTGTAATGCAGTCTATGGTTGGTGGCATCCAATCTCAGAGTGCTCTCATGCAGTCTCAGCTTGATACCACGCAAACTCTGACTGCTGCCATCATGGCTGGGTCTACCACCGTCGACCGGGGCTGTCACGGTGTCGCAGCAGGCCAGCAATCTGTGCTCCAACTGTGCTGAGGTGCTGCCCCGGGGGAGTGGCAGTGGGTCAGTGGAGCAGGAAGCTGCTGTCCGCTCTTAGGATGACAGCATTCCTGCTCCCATCGCTGCCACTCCGCCATTGCCCTTGTCGCTGCCTGTCATCCAGCCAGCCCAGACTGCTGCCGCCCATGCTGAGGTGGTGCAGTCTACAGCCGGGCCTTCCAGGTCCAGAGCTGGTCGAGGGCGTCCTGCAAGGCCATCTGAAGTCTCCTGCACAGACACTCGGCAGCCTTCCACCAGCCCTGCTGCAGCCACAGGGCCAACACTTCGTAGGAGCACTAGAGTAGGCAAAGGCACTGTTGTAAGGGATTCTGACCCTGCGTGTCTCGTGGCCTGTGAGATTCACGCGGCTCTGTGCAGCCTGTATGTCAGTGCGGGTCTAGGCCTTGTTGTCTGTTCTGGTCTCCAGCCAGTCTGGGAACACTAGACACACCTGTGAGTGGTTCGAATCACTCTCCCTTACGGTTCTAGACACTGGACTTAGATGCGAGAGCAGTAATGGAGATAAAACTCATGTAGACTTGGTTTGAATGGTACGAAATGGAAAATCTTTATTGCATGATACTTAAGATTATGAAATACATGTCATAAGCACAGATTAATGACAGTACAATCTTACAAACAGTTATATAGTCGATCTTAGGGAAACGAGGAACGAACGGCACAAAGTAAATAGGGGCACACATTACAAATATCCTTAATCCTTAAACCCTCCCCTATCAATATCTATCCTAAACTAGATTCGTAGGATTTCGAGACTCATGCTCACCACTCGTGATAACTCGGAGAAATTCCGAATAGCTGATCGGATGTTTTTCACCGCAGCACCCACGTGTCGGTCAGGAGATCTCCTGGTCCCACTTGTTTACTTGCTTCTGCTGCTCCGGCTAGCAGGCTGGACCGTCTGCTGTGATGAAGACCTGTGTTGGTTGGTTTAACAGGTACTTTTCGAGCACAGTTGTCAATATCATCGATACGATATGTTTCCTTGCAAGTTCGAAGAAGTCTTCCTAGCAAGGAAAACTTGGATAATCGACCTACAGGCGCGGTCGGGATTTACTGACCGTGGCGATGGATATGGTCTTCCTCTCTTCTCATCTCATCTCATCTCATCTCATCTCATCTCGGGCCTTTGGTTCCGATACTGGTTACCAATATAGGTCTTCGTTACGCGACACGAGGTAGATCCGAACGGATCAGAAAGTTCAACAGTCTTTTCAGAAGAGGCAACAGGCAAGCAGGAGCCCGACTACGAGTACACAGGAGCAGCCACGAGGTTACGAAATAAGAGCACAGGATAAGAGAAAGCTGGACGGTTTGGAGCCTGCAATTATAGTGCAAAATCTTCCGTTTCCCGCCCAACTATAATGTCCATTCTTTTGTTTAGGGTTTGGCGCTCAAAATGTCTTGTATGGGTGATCTCCGTTCTTAATGGGTTTCGGGGCTACTCGTAAATGTCTGAGTACCTGTTAATATTTCTCCCATTGTTAAATCGGTCGGTGTTCTCCCTGGAGGGGTTTGGGGCTTCCAAGTGTCCTGTATAACTACCTGCTAACGGCTCTCTCATCGTAGAGTCGTTGGGATTTTACATATTAATGTCTTTTGGATGGGCCCTTGATTACTCGGTACAATGGCTTTCCTTTGTACCTGGGAGACCGATTTCACACTGTAACGAGAGGCACTAAGGGATTGCACAAGGGTGAATAGTTAATTGTTGTTGTAAATATGTGTTCATTGATTATTGATAAACTTTTAATTCAGATTGGATTCTTTTGTGGGGTCTCTCATTTCAGCTTTGTGCTGTGATATGGCCTGAGACAGGGATGGAATGATGGGGATGTGATAAGCAGCGGGGATCTGGGGTTTAATTCATTGGAACTGCAGTCTGATGAGGCGATCATGGACTGCCCTTCTGGAAGGCCGATTGAGTGGCTGCCTCCTCCCTCGCTCCTGTTCCTCCTCCTCCTCCTCGTCCTCCTCTTCCTCCTCATCATCCTTCTCCTCCCTTTTCCTCCTCCTGAGGTGGTCCCGCAATCCTTGGTGGCAAGGGCTGGGCCCTCATGATGGCCAAGTTGTGGAGCATGCAGCAGACCACCACGAAATGGGACACCCGCTCAGCCGAGTACTGGAGGGCTCCTCCCGAGCGGTCAAGGCAGCGGAACCGTTGCTTGAGCACCCTGATGGTCTGATCGATGATGTTCCTGGTGGCAGCATGGGCAGGAGTGTTGGGGTTGCGGAGGGGAGTCATGAGCCAGTTGGCGAGCGGATAGCCCTTGTCTCCGAGCAGCCAGCCACAAGCTTGACGTTGTGGCTGGAAGAGTGTTGGCACACCGGTCTGGCGCAGGATGAAGGCAGCATGGCTGCTGCCAGGATAGCGGGCATTCACATTGAGGATTCGCTGTGTGTGGTCGCACACCAACTGCACATTAAGTGACTGATAGCCTTTGCAGTTACGGAAAATGTCAGGATTGTTATGAGGTGCCCGCAAAGCCACGTGGGTGCAGTCAATGGCGCCCTGCACCATGGGGAATCCCGCTATCCTGGCAAAGCCACATGCACGCTCGTCCTGCTTCTCTCTGGTGATGGGGAAGGAAATGTAGTCCCTTCTCCTGTAGAGAGCCTCTGTGACCTCCCGGATGCAGTGATGGACGACGAACTGTGAGATGTTAGCTCTGTCTCCTGGTGCAGACTGGAAGGATTCGCTGGTGAAGAAATTGAGGGCAACGGTGACCTTGACTGCCACTGAGAGCACCATCATCGCCCTGATCTGAGGCTGGAGGTCTGGTTGCAGGAGGTGGCAGAGTTCTGTGACCACCTCCTTGCTGAAGCGGAGCCTTCTAATACACTGTTCCTCGCTTAATTGGAGGTAGGAGAAGTGCTCTCGGAATACACTGGGAGGGTAAGGCCTTCTGTTGAGAGCCCTGATGGCCCTCCTCCTTCCTCTGGCCACGTGTTCCAGTCTTTCTCACTGCCTCCGCCATAGCTCCTGGAGGGCCAGATCGACTGCCAGTACAACCCCCATTAATGTAAGCCAAGTGTCGCACTTTGATATTTTAAAAAAATAAATGTAACTACTTTTTAGTTACCACAACACTCCTGATACAAAATAACCTTCAAATGACTGAATTAAACTGTTGCACAGTGTCAAACTGACAAGAAAACACTGAAACTCCACTAACCTGACAGCTAGGACTCATTACTCATGATCCCTTTAAATAACGTCCCTGGAGCCGGCTTCTGCCTACTTGATGCCTCCTCTCCCTGTCGCTGTCTGGTCGAGGCGCTAAGGTAGGTGGCGAAAATCAATTTTGCATATCGGGCGGCCAGTGAGGGTTGCACGCTTACTGGCGTCATGATCTGTCTAGCGTTGAAGTCCCTGGCGGTACATCGTACCGGCGGCACAACGGGGGGACCGGATTTGTGGTGCGGCGCTGGATTCGCCTCGCCCCGGCGCTACTGCATCAACGTCCCGTTGCTGGCGCTAACCAACTGAATTTCCCCCCCCCCCCCCCCCGCCCCAAGAGCCTTAAAAGTCGAGCCTACCTTTATCTCCGGCCGCTTCTCTCGCTCTTAGTTAAAGTCTTTATTCAAACGATTATTTATAGTTATATTAGTTAGTTTATCTAGTTAAGTTAGAGAGAATAAAAAGCTAATACTCAGCCACCAATCACCTACTTCCTGTCATGTGACGTCACTCCATGATCTTGCTGTTCTTTTGGAATTTGTCGGATTTGTATCTGCCACCTCTGACGCTGACTCCTTCCAGGCCCGCCAAGATGGAACAAAAGCTAGTTGGCTAGTACCGCTTTGTGAGCACACCAATGCCCCAGCTTTTTTCTCTCTAGGCCATTTGAAAGAAACAGAAAAGTGGATTTTAACCTTGAGCAGGTTTCAGGCAGGCAGGGTGAGTGCACAGCACACCTACTGTCGTAGATTTCAGACCTGGGGTGTTTTAACTCCCAGATCTCATCCACATGCCAGCAGTCAGCTGCCGACCCGAAACAGGCGGAAAGTGCCGGCTGGGCGGCTGACACGAGAGGAAGGTCAGGTGCCCCGGAGGCCACCCACTAGCTCTAAGAGAAGGCTTGCCAGCATGCAGTTAAGTTGTGGGGAGCTGTTTGGCAGGGACTTATGGATGGGGAGGGGGAGCCTGGGCAGCAGACGTCCAGAATTTTATTATACTGTATTCGCTGCTCACGATGTGGTCTCCTTTACATTGGGGAGACCAAACGCAGATTGGGCGACCGCTTTGCGGAACACCTCCGTTCAGTCCGTAAGGGTGACCCTGAGCTTCCGGTCGCCTGTCACTTTAATTCTCCACTTCACTCCCACTCTGACCTCTCTGTCTTCGGCCTATTACACTGTTCCAGTGGAGCTCGGCGTGGGCTCGAGGAACAGCACCTCGTCTTTCAATTAGGCACTTTACAGCCTTCTGGACTCAACATTGAGTTCAACAATTTCAAACTATAACCCCTGCCCCCATTTTTCATGCTGTATGATTTTGCCATTCCCATTTGCAATGTTTTATCTTTCCTGCCTCTTACATAAGCACAGTATGTTCCTTCAATTCCTTCCTCCCCTCCCACCCCCCCGCCCCCCCCCCCTCCCCCCCCCCCCGGTCTCTGCGCCTGCTTAATATCTGTTACATCTCCAGCTTTTTCCAGTTCTGATGAAGGGTCCCAAACCTGAAACGTTAACTCTGTTTCTCTCTCCACGGATGCTGCCTGGCCTGCTGAGTATTTCCAGCATTTTCTGTTGTTATTCCAGAATTTTCTTGTGGGGTCGGAAGTAGCACTCTTGCTGTTCCTGGTCCCACTAAGGAAAGTATTTTACTGACTTTGGAGGGTGTCCACTTTCTTCAGACCAGGTGTCACTGAGCGGGCGGCAGGAGCAGGCGCTCCTGAATGGGGTTAAAATGCCATCAGGATCCTATTGCTGCCATAGAACCTAAATTAGCATTTATGCAATAAAAACAGAAAATGCTGGAAATACTCAGCAGGTCAGGCAGATTTATTTCAGATTTCCAGCATCCGCAGCATTTTGCTTTTGTGTTGACATTGATGCGTGTAGGTCCTGCTCGAGTCTGTGCCTCAGCAGCATTAATATTGGAAATCAGCGAGAACAGAGTGGGAAATGGAGACGCTCTATTTTAACTGCTCGCCTGCACCATTCTTACCGAATGGAGAAAATTAAAATTCCCCCAGAACTTTGCAAATCTAGATTTTTTTTTTGCCGGAGAAAAATAGAAAGACTAGGACAGTGCATCACATTGAAAAACTGACATGGTAATTTCATAAATTTGTGGCAAACCATATTTTCATTATGACTGAAGTTATTATGAATGATTGTTCAAAGATAAATTTTAATCTTTAGATTAATTCTAATTTATCTTATTACTTGAGTAGAACGAGTCTGTCAGAATTGAGAGTTTGCAACAGAACTTGACATATGGTAAGTGCAGCATGCTTGGGAGGAACAGGTGACTTTGGACCTATGGTTCCCAAAGCTTTCCGACACTGGGCGTTTCATCACCTCGTGTCTGGGTCTGTTGTAGACTAATTGATAGAGATTGATTGCCATGATTAGTCAACAACGCCATTATCATTTGTCATGCAACTACCAGGATGGTAGAAGGCAAACTAGGTGGACCTTGTTTTATTCATCTAGCAATTCCTATGTTCCAAACTTGTGATATGCCCTAGATCTTGGTTAATAAGCAACAACAGGAATAGGACGAAAGACCCACCCTTAAAAGAGCTACTTTTCTTGCAGAAAGACCTGTGAACTAAATGAAAGAATTGTGAACTAAAATGTGATTTGTCCTTGCCTGGATCTATGATTATAGGTCTGATTCATGAACGGGTGGTGTTTAATCTGTCTGAATGTAGGAAGCCTGTTGAACAGAGAAAGATAGGATCTGCATAACTTCTGATCTGAGAAGAATATTCCAAGGTGGCTTTTATGCATATGAAAGCACATAACAGAAGTGTTTGAATATCTCTAATAAGAAGTGAAGTCATTTTAGAAATGTGGAGCTTAGATTACATTTATACTGCATTCTATGGAAACTCAAAACTAATGCAAGATGCCTTCTGAATTATGCTGCCACTTTTAGATTGATGTGCGCCCAAAACAATTTAACATGGGTGGAAAAGCAATAGTATAAATACCGGGTTGGATCAGGGTGACATTTTGTGGACAATCATTTATGTGAATTTACTTGGAAAAGTAGGATTCCGCAGGAGAGAAGGAGGCTACAAATTAAACCGTTGAGGCTGCACAAAAGTGAATACATTCCTGTGAAGTGGTCAAGCACAGGGGTGATCTGTCAGACCTTAAATGACTTTAAAAACAGCCAAAGCGTTATGTGACTGATCTGCAATTATCTTTCTGAGAGGAAGCACACTCTGCTAAATGTTCTTGAAGGACTGCTATAAGTTGGATGCACTCATTTCTAGCAGCCAAAAATAGGGAGATAGATTTTGTAAATTTGAAATACACGATTTGCACCATCTTACCTTTCCCAATGAGGGATGAAGGGCGAGAATTGTGCTAAATATTCCTGTAACAAAAGTGGAACCATTGTGAACACTGGAAGATGATAATAGATGATTGGCAGTGTGCAATATTTATGATCTGAAACCATGAGAGAAAAACCTCAACAGAATAAATAAAGAGAAATATTGTGAATCACAAAATAATAACAGAAAATGCTGGAACTGCACTGCAACTGAAAAGAAAAAGATTGGTTAGTATTTACAAGAGGATTTGAGTACAGGAGTAAAGAAGTCTTACTCCAATTATATAGGGTCTTGGTGAAACCACACCTGGAGTACTGTGTACAATTTTGGTCTCCTTACCTAAAGAAGTATATACTTGCCATAGAGGGAGTGCAACGAAGGTTCATGAGATTGATTCCTGGGATGGTGGGACTGTCGTATGAGAAGAGATTGAGTAAACTAGGCCTGTATTCTCTTGAATTCAGAAGAATGAGAGGGGATCTCATTGAAACATACAAAATTATTACAGGGCTTGATAGGGTGGATGCTGGGAGAATGTTTCCCTTGGCTGGGGAGTCTAGAAGCAGGGGCCACAGCCTCAGGATAAAGGGTAGGCCATTCAGGACTGTGATGAGAATAAATTGCTTCACACAGAGGGTGGTGAATCTTTGGAATTCTCTACCCCAGAGGGCTGTGGAGGCTCAGTCATTGGGTATATTCAAAACAGAAGTCGATAGATTTCTGACTAGTAAGGGCATCAAGGGATATGGCGATAGGGCCGGTGAATGGAGTTGAGGCAGAAGATCAGCCATGATCTCATTGAATGGTGGAGCAGGCTCGAAGGACCGAATGGCCGACTCCTGCTCCTATTTCTTATGTCCTTATGTTCTTATTTTGGATTAGATCCTTCATCAGAACTAGTGTTCTTCTGATGAAGGATCCAACCAGAAGTATTAACCTATTGTAGCATGGTGGGCCACCGAATCACACAACTTAATTCTGGGAAAATCCGAAAGGTTAATACAGGAAACCAAAATTCTCAGGGAACCAAGACAAGGAACTGTCCCACACACATGCAAATGGACAACATATGGCTGGGTAGCCTGGTGCCATGTAGGTTATAAAACTGTTTATTTATCATCCTGCACAATTAATGGAGTGTGGAAGTTTATTTAGGAAATTAGCAATGCTTCTCGCACCAAGGGCTTGTAAGGAGGTATCAAAGTCAGGTTTGTGGTCGTAGCTGTGGCTAGTTTTTAAAGGCATGTAAGGGGTTCGCGGGGGCTCTGTGCTTAGCCTGGGTGCTAGTGCGGGGTTAGGCCTTGTTGCCTGTTCTGGTTTCCAGCCAGCCTGGTAGCACTAGACACCTGTGAGTGGTTCGACCCACTCGCCCTTACGGTTCTGACACTGGACTTAGGTGCGAGAGCAGTAATGCAGCGAAAACTCAGGTAGACCCGGTTGAATAGTACGAAATGGAAAATCTTTATTGCATATTGTTCAAGATTACGAAATACATGTCATAAGCACAGGTTAATGACAGTACAAGCTTACATACATTTATGCAACTAGGTTTAGGGAAACGAGGAGCGCACGACACATCGTAAAAGGGGACACACATTATAATTATCCTTAAAACAAAACCCTCCCCTATTAATACCTGTCCTAATTTAGATCTGTAGGATCGAGAACCATGCTCACCACTCGTGATAACTCGTAGAATTCTAAAACGATGCTCGGATGTTTTCGCCACAGCACCTGACTATTCACGTGTTGATCAGGGGTCTCTGTACCCCACTTGTTTACTCGCTCTGCTGCTGCAAGCAGGCTGGGCTCCCCGTTGTCATGAAGAACTCGACAGTGCTCAGGCCCGGCTGTAGAACTCAAAGAAAAGTCTTTCTGGATCGACACCAGTTTGATAGAATTCGAAGAAAAGTCTTCCTGTGTCAGTTCGTGCAGTAACCTATAGAGTTCAAAAATGGTCTATATATTTTCGGGCGCGGTCAGGGTTTACTGACCGCGGCGGCACGTGGATTCTTCTTCTTCTCTTCTCATCTCATCTCATCTCCTCGGGCCTTCGGGTCCAGACACCGTTTACCGACCTTCAGGATGGTGCACCCGATTTCGCAGCGCGCCACGAGGTCGACCCCAAAAGGGATCAGCGGGACAAGAGAGAGTAACGGTCGTCCGGGAGAATAGCCAAGAGACGATTCCAAGCGAATGAAAAGGATAAGAGAGTGATGGGCGCTTGGACACTACAGTTATAGCACTGTAATTCCTTATCTCCCGCCCAAACTTAATGTTCATCTTTTGTCATGTTTTGGCGCTCAAATTTCTTGTATGGGGTGGTTCTTGTTGTTAATGGGTTTCGGTGATACTTGTAACTGTCTAAGTACCCGTTAATATTTCTCCCATTGTGGAACCGGCTAGGAGTCTCCCTGGAGGGATTTTGGGGGCCTCCGAATTCTTGTTGTGAGTACCCGCAAACGGCTCTCTCATCGTAGAGCCGTGGGGAATTTGCGTATCAATGTCTTTGGATGGGCCCTTGATTGCCCAGTACAATAGCCCCCGTTTGTGTATGGAAAACCGATTCCAACACTTATATTTCTTGCTTAGGTGTTAGAAATGCAAAACAATCGCGTCTTGTCTTATATCAATATGCTGAGCACTGTCCGATCTTGCTGAAATGTTTATTGAAACGCCATCTTGTCTGCCTACTGAGAAATCTGGAACCTTCTGCCACGAGGCGCGGCGGCCATTTTACAGGCTTCTTGTGTCCGTTTTTGAACCTGACAGCATTTTGCTGAAATAAAGCTGTTTTTACGAAACTATATGTCTCTTTCTCATTATTTTGAAATCGCGATAATTTGCGAATTCTACAGGCACAAACATTGACCAGGAAGTTCTGCTCTCATCAGAACAAATGGAAATTGACCATCAAACTTGGGAGATCCAGCAATGAACGCAACAATGAGCCCAACAATGAATGCCAAGGGAAGCAAGAGGTTGATGGTGGGTGGACTCAAGCCCCCTACCCCATCATCGTGCTCCTCTACATTGTGATTACTCCTCAATTCTAACATCCCCTTCTTTGGCCATCAGACCTATTGCCTGCTACACTATCTCTTTGTGCTGGTTTTACAACACTGAATCAAGAAGCTGGCAATATTTTCAAATACCTAAAGTGGTTATAGTGGAAAAATATTAACTCTTTAAGTGCTTTAAATAAAAGCATGTTTCCCAGCCCATTGCTGACAAATGGGCTTTTAGCTTTTAAATTTACAACTTTCACGTGGACACTTAGGATGCAACAAATTCCGCCACTGGGAGACTATGTAGATGGTCATGGGGAGGGTATAACTGCAGGACAATGGGACAATGAAATACAGAAGACAATACGGTCATAGACATGAGGGTGACTGGGAAGAACTCTATGCTCCTCATTGATGATGAAGAGGGCCAAGAAGGACATCACACCTTGATAGGATGTACAAGATAATGTCTGAATATGGTATTAACTCTTTAAGTAATTTAGGGGGGAAAATTGGGTTGCTTTGTGCCTCCCGTAATGGGTCACAAAGCCCCTAGCGCCTGGGTGTGGTGGCACCGCTAACGCCTCCCACAAAATTCAGCGGGAGGGTAGCCAGTAGCGCCCTGCGGTGCTGCGCCTCCGGCGATGACGTCATCACCATGTGCAGAGCCCCGCTTGCGCCCCAGCCGCAAACTTCAGGTGCGCCCCCTGACCTACCGCCGGACGCTATGTCCGGCAGGGTCAGGGTGGTGTTTTTGCGGCCGCAGCCGCGGCAGCACTAATTAAAGGGCAGGTCCTGGGCGGCCTTTTTTTTGGGCCGCCTGCCAGCACCTGCCCCCTTTCCATTTCCTCATGCACGGTGCCGGCCGCGATCGGTCAGCCCAGCACTCCTCTTGAGTGCCGGGCTGTTTTCCCGGCACCCCGCTCCCCGGTGGTCCAGCAGGGCCCCGGTGCACGCTGCACTAGGCCCCTCCCCTTTAATCAGGGGAGGGAGGCCTGTAATACCGCGGCGCTACTTGCTGACGCGTGTGGCGCTGTTGCACGTAGCGCCGCGATATTGAATGGTAGCGCCCCAGGAAGGAGGGGGAGCGCTTCCAGTAGCACCCCGCCTCCTGCTTAGGGTGCTACCACTCAATTTATGGCATGGGGGTGCAAACGTTTTAGCGCCCCGACGAAGTTAGCGCCACAAAGGGGCCCACGACCAAATTTTTCCCCCTTAATAACTGAAGCTAGGAAAGAAGCTTTTAGTTGTTTTAAAGCTGAAAAGCTAGGGAGAAGGTGAGGAGAGGAAATAGATGAGGGGAGAGGGTGTAGGAGTAAGGGTGGGGCTATGATGGAAGGAAAAATAAAGAGTAGTGAGGGGTTAATGAGAAGGCGTAGGGTGAAGCGCGAGGAGCTAAGAGGATGGGTGGGGAGGTTGCACTGATGGGGAAGGGCTTGTGGGTAGAGGACCCAGCCTAAAATGAAAGAAAAATTCATTTGGCCTGACCACATGAGGCTGCTGCATGAGCCTTCCTGACCACTAATTAAGTAGAAAGATTCTGTGAATGCTGCTGTGCAGTGATTGCTTTTAATCCCCCCCAGACCCACCCCCATGAGCTTGTCTTGTATTAATAGATAAATAAATGATTGCGGCCGGAGCTGACATGAAATTAATTAATTTAATTAAATATATAATTAAATACATTACATACTCATCAAAATAAACACAACCCCCCAACCAAAACAAATATAATATTCTAGAAATTGCTTTAGTAAATATCTATATATATATATATAATTCTCCTTATAATTAAATTGGTTACACAGGTTAAATGGGAATATTTACTCTGCACAGATTTTATTGCCCATGACATTAACTAATATAAATTCTTTTTTTTACAAATAAGAAGGTAATGGAGTTGGGAGAGTGACTTCAGAAACTCGCTCCTCAGAGCCACGTAGTGGCCAGAAACTACATCTACTTCGTGACAGGTAACACAGTAAATTTGAATGGGAAATGTTGACACAGCAATTTACAATGGTAAATGTTGACAGAAACGGTAACCAAATATCATGACAATAGCAAGAAATACTTGTGGGCGGAAAATGTGTGCTGTGCAAGATTTTTAACAATATTCCAGGAGATGCTCATATTGGGTCAGAGGTTTTATAAGAACAAGGGTGTTATGCAAGTAGTATTGCCAGGGTCACTGAATTATCAGCATTGTGGGAGGCCCTGGGATTTGGCATTACTGGGACTGGGTTTCAGTGTCTAGCACTATTTTGAGATGGACTTCCAGGGACAGAGCACAAAAATGGAGATCCCCAGGTTCCTGGAACACTGAAGAGGGAGGTTCTAAGAACACTGGGGCAAGTCCTAGGATCTTGGATCACTGGGAGCGAGCATTGTGAAGTAGTTCGCAAAGTCTGGGAGCATTGTGGGTGGTCTTAGGACTAGGGAACACTAAGAAGGCAGTCTGCGCATTTTTGCACACTGAGAGGGGGTCCTGGGATCTATGAGTGGGGCGGAGGAAATCTTAGAAGGGAATCTTGGCATCCAACAGGACTGGAGAGGGGGTTTTGGAGCTTGCTGGTATCTGGCAGTATTGGGAGGAGCAGGGTCTTAAAGCCTTGTGTGAGACAGGGGGCCCTGGACAATTGGACCCAAACTGCCGTTGGCTTTTTCTGAACCATTACTCTCCAAACGCCCCAAATATTTCTGCACATCAGCCTTCTCCACTGACCTATCACCCCTTTTGTGCCCCCAGGTACCCACACCACTACTTTCCCCATCGTTAGCCAGTTCTGATGTTTATGTTCCTGTCTTAAAGCAGTTAAGTGTAAATTTTATGCTTCTTAAAATTAATAGATGGAAAATTATGGGCTGGGGAGTGTGCAATCTCCTTATATGCTCTCCCAGTTATTGGTGAGTTTTCAGACTTATACAGTGTTTAAACAGGGGGAATCTAGAACTAGGGGGCATAGTTTCAGAATAAGGGGTCGCCCATTTAAAACTGAGATGAGGAGGAATTTCTTCTCTCAGAGGGTCGTAAATCTGTGGAATTCTCTGCCCCAGAGAGCTGTGGAGGCTGGGTCATTGAATATATTTAAGGTGGAGATAGACAGATTTTTGAACAATAAGGGAGTGAAGGGTTATAGGGAGCGGGCAGGGAAATGGAGCTGAGCCCAAGATCAGATCAGCCATGATCTCGTTAAATGGCGGAGCAGGCTCGAGGGCCCAAATGGCCTACTCCTGCTCCTATTTCTTATGTTCTTATGTTTAATAAACAATAGTTTCCATAAACAAAGAAAATTACCTCATGAAATGTTCAAAGTTTATCATTTATGCAACTCCTGAGTTTTGATATATTCAAAAATTGTTACCTTCTAAATAGTTCAGGAGAAAATATTTTGAACTGAATATATACATCCAAAAGAGATGATTAATTAAAAACACAGCTCCAGCTTAGTAACAGAATAATATATTGTGGTATTACATGGTATGATATTCATCATTTTAGAAGAGTGTATTTTGCAGCATCATAAGTAACGCTATAAGAAATCGGCTGGCATAAATTAATAACACAACAAAATAATATCTATATAATCCAGTAAGGGGCAGCACTAGCTCCTTGCACCACATTTTAGTTACCTACACAATAACAATGTATTGATATCTGACTCCAAAATATTTTGCTGATTTCTACAAACTCCATGGAAATATATTACTGGCTTGAAAGTGAATTTTATATTATGGATCCCTCATGACTGATATCAGTGGACTATATCCCAGCCGTATATGGAGATCTGAAGTGGAATGCAGCTTAAAAGCGCAAAGCCCGGGGGGCTCTCCAATAATTTTTCACTTTTGAATGCAGTTAGCATCAGTTGTTGTATTGCTTTCCTATTTCCTGAAGGAGGTTTGGCATTTGTTCTTGACTTTCCAGAAACATACATTTCTTGAACTGACCCGAAACCTATTGTCACATTAACTGTAATATTGTTTTCTGTGCAGTTATTTCTTTGGGGGTTGCATTATTTTAAGAGTATAGGTGGCCTTAGGAATCCAATGCTTTTGTTCTTTAGAATATTAAAGTTATTTTGCATTTTCCCATCTCTTTTTTTAAATCATGTATTATGCTCTGGGTGGGAGCATAGGCAGATCGCCTGCTCTCTGCTGTTCTCTAACTATACAACAGCAGGGATAACTTCCTCTGATTTTTTCATTCTTCCTTATGGAGAAGTTCCTAACCTCTGCTCAGTATCTTCTGATGATGGTATGCCTATGATTAGAAACTCACTTCTGGTGTACAGTGGGTAAGAAGCTGAGTTATACTATTATGCTGTATTGCAATGGAGTTCTGATGTGCTGCTCTCCTCTGCTGGTCTACTGTGTAAATCATTTTGGGCTAAAAATTGAGTAGCGCCCCCTTTGGGGCACTAACTTCGCTGGGGCGCTACTTTTAGCACCCCGGAAAAATTAGCACCCCCGCGACGGAAATTGAGTGGTAGCATCCTAAGAGGGAAGCGGGGCACTACTGGAAGCGTCCCGCCTCCATCTTGGGGGGCTGCGAGGGAATATCACGGCATGACGTGGCACATCGCACCACGGTATTGCAGGCCTTCCTCTCCTTCTTAAAGGGGAGGGGCCTTGCACAGCGTGACCCGGGGCCCAGCTGGGCCCCCGGGGATCGGGAGTGCCATCAAAAGAGCCCGGCACTCAAGAGAAGTGCCGGACTCATGGAGCGCAGCCGGCACTCTCCGGGCGGGGCGGGTAAAGAGGCTGGGGACGGGAGCGGAGGCAGGTGCTGGCAGGCGGCCAGCAACAAAAATGGCTGCCCCGCACCTCGCCTTTAAATAGAGCCTCCCCGGCCGCAGGTAGACCCCCCCTGACCCCGTCGGACATAGCGTCCAGTGGTAAGTCAGGGGGCGCTCCCGAAGATCGCGGCCGGGACGCAAGTGGGATGCTGCGCACGGCGATGACGTCATCGCTGGCTGCGCAGCGCCGCGGGGCGCTACCGTTTACCGCCACCGCTAACCTCCCGCTGAATTTTGCGGGAGGCGTAGGCGGCACCACGTCCGGGCGCGAGTTGCTTTGCGCCCCATTAGCGCCCTCTTAGGGCGCTAACGGGAGGCGCAAAGCAACTTAATTTTCCCCCCTTATAATCTTATTTTCTGTGTACACAAGATTATAGAGCTTCGTGTTTTAAATTAAAATCAACCTTCATTGTTGTCGGCTCTTTATAAGGCACAATGATGAGAAAATAAAAATGGCTTTATTCTGAAGCACTCTTGCATTGGTTAATTAAACGCATGTATCAATGCTATCATCTGGAAGGAACATTTTTGCTGTTTGAAAATTGTCACTCCACTGAAATACTAGCTACCAAATGGATACGTTTTTCAGTCCTTGCTCTATAATATTTTATACGGCTTAACAGCAGCAAGTCAAAGTAGCTATGATTTCCAGTGTTTCTTAGGGGACAAAACCTTTGAATCAAAATGTTATTGTATTGGTATGTGTGCAATTAAGTATTCCCTCATTCAGCTATTTCATTTTGGGACAGAGCATGACATGAAATGCATTTAAACTACTGGATTTTAAAAAGTGTTGAATGTATGCTGATGAAAAATAATTCTGTGATACAGATTTCATAGACTGTAACATAAGATGATAAATAAGGTTTGTAAATTTCCTCTTTTTAACCTTGTGTCAAATTATTTATGTATTTTCGTATATTTTTGATCTACCCTTTCCATTCTCAATTTTCTCTTCTGTCTAATTCTTTTTGATATTTTATTTATGTTTCTCTCCATTTATGCTTTTTGCTTAATTACATTTTCTTATTTAACTTTTTGTTACTGTAATTTATTGGCACTATTTACTCATTCTAGCAGGCAAGTTTGATTAATATTGGACTTTCAAAATGCAGTAAGTGGTTTGTGAGATATTATAGCTTTGAAAATGTATTTTGCACTAGCAGATCTCTAATGATGTTGCTCATGGTCAGAGTGTACTCTATCTGATGTATTATTCTGCCTCTAATCTGGATCTGTGTTGATATGACATGTTCCTTTCAGGTCACCAAGTTTATTTGCTGTAAATTATAATGGCCCTGAAATTGCGGTCGGCGGCGTAACTAAGGAACACGCCGCCAACCTCTGAAAGAAATCTGCACTGTTGGACTCCGCTGTGCAAAAAGGCTCATGGGCCTGTTCACACCAGCTGTAAAATTTTACTGCGTAATTGCTAGGCAGTTGGCGGGCAATTAGTCCAACTCTGCTTTGTTGTGCTCCACACTGAGTTGAGCTCAGCATAGTGACCCACGGATCCCAGGGGCGCACCGTGTGCGTATGTACCTGGGATCACGTGGGGCGGTGCTCCAATCAGGAAACAGAAATCTCCAATGCCCATTCATGTTTTTTTAGTCTCACTCACCCGGGTAAATTAATAAATAAATCAGTCTCTCATTCTTGGTAGAGTTGTGTTGGGATCAGGAGATAGTTAGGAGGATATAGATATTTATTTTGAAGATTTTTTTATCATGACAGGTGTATATTTCAGGCTGCTGCATATACCCTCACCCATTACGCTGTGCAAAAAGGCTCATGCGCCTGTTCGCACCAGTCGTAAAATTTTACTACGTAATTGCTGGGCAGTTGGTGGGCAATTCGCCCAACTCTGCGCCAGTAATACGGATTTCACAGTCGGAGCGGATGATCTGTCACGTTGGAACTTGACAGATCGCAAGTTTGGGAAATCCCGAACTTTCTGTCCATTTCAAAGGCGGTATGACGACGTACCCTGAGAGTACGCCATCATACCGACCACAAATTCTGCCCCAATTAATTGAATGAAATTTTGAGATTTGCAAGTGCTTAGAAATTTCCAGCTGAAGAAGCCAGCATGAAATGTCCTTTTAATTACCTTGACACTTTGAACTGTGACATCAGAATTTTTTTTTAATATTCATTCTTGAGATATTGTAATCGCTAACAAGGCCAGCATTAATTGCCTATCCTTAGTTGCCCCTGAGAAAGTGGTGGTGAGCTGCCTTCTTGAACTGCCGCAGTCCGTGTGGTGAAGGTACTCCCAAATGTGACATAAAGGACTGCACTTTCCTCTTCCTGGTAGAGTGGCACTTGTGCCTGCCACTTTGACCCTGCCATAACTTTGGCCTATTTTCCTGGGTTGGAGGATGGTTTCATCTGGCCTGCAGGACATATTTCCAGCGGGATCCCTTCTACAAAGGATTCCAACATTGCCGAAGAGGAAAATTCTGGTGGTGCTGCAGTCGGACCAGTTAAAGGAGGCAGAAGAGCCCTAATGCTGCAGGGCTCAGTCATGAAAAGAAAACTGCTTGCTTCACTCAAGCAGTTATACCAGGTATTGAAAGGCCTGAAAAGGAGTTTAAACACTATGGCTGAAAGTATGGAGGAGTCCACATCCAGGCTGTGTGTTGCCATCTCATATGACATCAACACTCTACAGTATACCTTGGAGAGTATAGCCATCTCGAGGGATGCTGCAGCCAGGCCCTCATAAAGAGAGTCAGTGTTACCAGCCATTGCAGCTTTAGTGAAAGCTCAAATAGTTGCCATGCCGGCTCTGGTCTCCACCTTGGAGAGACAGATGTCCACCTTGGAGGAATTGGTGGACCGAATAGATAAGAGCTTTCAAGGAGTCACTCATCTTCTGCAGTTTGCTTTCCTGCAGATCAGTGGAAGTGACGAGCCCCAGCCCCATGAGAGTGGCAGTGGCGTTTTGGTGGTAGCTCAAATGGCTGCCATGTAGACTCTGGGCTCAAACCTGTGCTCTGCCTTGGAGAGATTGGTGGAACAAGTCTATAGTGCATCCATCTTCTGCAATCTGCTGTCTCGCAGATCAGTGGAAGTGATGAGTCCCACAGAAGTGGCAGTGCTGCGATGGGAGCAGTATTTATTGTCCTCTCTCAGGATGTCAACATATTTGCTTCTTTGACCCCGCCCCCGCCCCCCCCCCCCCCCCCCCGCAACCCCCCGCCGCTCCCTCAACTAATACTCACCATAGTGCTCGCAAGTCAGCTGGACCAGACTCCCCTGGCAGCAGCCGGGCCCTCACAGACTTGCAAACCCAGCAGTTACTGGCCACAAACATCTGAAGGGTCCCAACGTGAGTAACACAAGCCTTCCACCAGCTTTGCTGAGGCCACTTGGGGAGAACCTCGTAGCAGAAGTAGAGTTAGGAAACCTTCTTATAAGAAGGGCACCATGGGTTGATACTTGGATGCGAAACAATCCAAGGCAATTATTATGTTTGCTATGAAAGTAATAAGTAATCACTTGTATCACATTTGGCACTTTGGTCTGCAGTGTGGTTTCATGGCAGCTTCTTAGTCTGCATTGTCAGTATGTCATTGATAGAAAAGTTGGCTGAATGGTTTCAATGTTCTTTAATGCAGGATGAAGGGAGTGGTGAAGGATGTATCAAGGACTGTTACTGCAGAGGCTTTGTGTAAGTTTTCAGGGCAGAGAAATGAACATGTCACTAGAATTGCTGAACAATTAACTCATCCTACATATCTCTTGCTGCAAAATGTTGAGGTAGTCCTTCTGCTTTTGTTGCTTCCTCACCAACCCCCTGATCTTCTCATCTGATGAGGATTGCTGCTGCTGCTGTATGGCTAGGTTGTGAAGGATGCAGCACGCCACTATGATGTGGAATATTCTGGAGCATATTGTAGGGAGCCCTCGGACCTTGTTGAGACACCTGAACCTCTGCTTCAGAAGCCCCATGGTGTGCTCAATAAACATCCTAGTGGTCCCCTGGCTTTGATTATACCCACTCAGGCGTAGTGGGGCTGTGAAGGGGTGTCACGAGCCACTTGTGTAGGGGGTATTCCATGTCCCCCAGTATCCATCCTGCCATCTTCCTGGGAGGGTTGAATATTGGGCGGGTGGTAGACTGTCACAGGAGAAATGCATTGTGACAGCTGCCTGGGTACCTTGCACAAACTTACGTGATCCTGTTTCTGTGATCTGACACTAACTGGGCATTAATGGAGTGGTAGCCTTTCGTATTCATGAATCGGAACATAGGAACAGGAGTAGGCCACTTAGCCCCTCGAGCCTGTTCCGCCATTCAATGAGGTCATGGCTGATTTGTGACCTAACTCCATGTACCCGCCTTTGCCCCATATTTCCGTAATACCTTTGGTTAACAAAAATCTATCAATCTCAGATTTAAAATTAAGGGGGAGAAATTGAGCACCTTAGCGCTACCTGTTAGCGCCTCCGGGGGGGCGCTAAAGGGGCGCTACCAGCTGTGCAACCGGGCACGGCGATAGTACTGACGCCTGCGAAATTGAGGTGGAGGTTTGCGGCGGCGGTAACCATTAGCGCCACGATCTCCTGCGCCCGGAGATCATGACATCATCCGGGTGCGCAGCGCCCCGGCTCTGAAATTCACTCTCGCCCCCTGTCTGAGCGCCTGCCGTTAGCAATGACAGGTAGAGGAGGCGGTATGCAGTCGGATGAGCGCTGGAGGAGCACTATATAAAGGCGTCAACTTCCAGTTTTATTTTTAGTCGGCAAAGCATGCTGCCTTGTCAGTTTGACAAAAGCAAACAGGCGTTTTGAGTGATTTGAGCATTTTCAACTTGAAGGAGTATTGTGGCTGAGAAAAATGTATCACTTTCATTTGGGTTACATTTGATAGTGCTATATTTCTATCATTTAATGGGGGCTGTACCGGCACTGGACCTCGCCCTCCAGCGTCACCGTCGGAGGCCGCAGAGGCAGAGAGAAAGCTTGCAAAATGTGGCCAGAGGGAGGAGGGCCAACAGGGCTCTCAACAGGAGGCCTTACCCTCCCAGGGTATTCTGGCAGCATTTCTCCTACATCAATCTCACTGAGGAGCAGTGTCTTAAAAGGCGTCGCTTCACCAAGGACACGGTCACACAGCTCTGCCACCTCCTGCAACCAGGCATCAGGAGCACCACGTCTCTCTCAGTGGCAGTCAAGGTCACCGTTGCCCTCAATTTCTACGCCAGTGGATCCTTCCAGTGTGCAACAGGAGACGTATCTAACCTATCGCAGTTTGCCGTCCATTGTGCATCAGCGAGGTCACAGATGCTCTCTACAGAAGGAGAAGGGACTACATTTCCTTCCCCTGTTCAAGCCGGACGGGTTACACCTCAACAGAGCCGGGACCAATATTCTCGCGGGGAGGTTTGCTAGTGCTGTTGGGGAGGGTTTAAACTAGCTTGGCAGGGGGATGGGCACCAGCATATAGGAGTAGAAAAGAGGAATAAGGTGCATAAAAGAGTGAGTGTGTTAGATAGTACTGGAGAAGATAGTACCATATTAGATAGGAGCAGACTAAGAAAGACTATGAAAAATTCAAAAATGGGTTTCGAATGCATGTACGTAAACGCACAAAGTGTGGTAAATAAGGTTGGTGAGCTACAAGCACAATTAGCCGTGTGGGAATATGATGTGGCAATAACAAAAATGTGGCTTAAAAACGGTGAGGACTGGGCACTTAATATTCAAGGGTACAAGGTGTTCAGAAAAAATAGGGAAGGAAAAAAGGGAGGTGGGGTGGCAGTGCTGATTAAGGAAGACATTGTAGTGTTGGAAAGGGAGGATGTTCTTGAGGGGACAAGGACAGAATCCATTTAGTTAGAGTTGAGGAGCAAAAAGGGTTTGATCACACTATTGGGGGTATTCTATAGGCCTCCAAATAGTGAGAGGGAGGTAGAGGAGCAAATCTGCAGGGAAATCGCAGATTTATAAAAAGCTATAGAGTGGTGATATTGGGGGACTTTAATTACCCAAATATCGATTGGGATAATGCTAGGGTAAAGGAAAAGGAGGGGGAATGAGAGGGGATCTTATTGAAACATATAAGATTCTGAAGGGGCTTGACAGGGTAGATGCAGAAAGGATGTTTCCCCTCGTGGGGGAATCTAGAACTAGGGAGCATAATTTCAGAATAAGGGGGCACCCTTTTAAATCGGAAATGAGGAGGAATTTCTTCTCTCAGAGGGTCGTGAATCTTCGGAATTCTTTTCCCCAGAGAGCTGTGGAGGCTGGGTCATTGAATATATTTAAGGTGGAGAGAGACAGATTTTTGAAAGGTAAGGGAGTCAAGGGTCATGGGGAATGGACAGGGAAGTGGAATTGAGACCAAGATCAGATCAGCCATGATCTTATTGAATGGTGGAGCAGGCTCGAGGGACCTACTCCTGCTCCTACGGCTTATATTCTTATGGGAGGAATTTCTGAAATGTGTTCAGGAGAATTTCCTTGACCAGTATGTTTTTGGCCCAACTAGGAAGGAGGCATTGCTGGATCTGGTACTGGGGAATGAGGTGGGCCAGGTCGACCAAGTGTCTGTGGGAGAACACTTAAGATACGATGATCACTCGTACCCAAGATTTAGGTTAACAATGGAGAGGAGCAAGGAACAATCGAGAGTGGAACTTCTGAACCCCGCCAGGGTGTAGGAGCCAAGTAGGAGGTCTGCAGGGGTCAGAGGGGTCTGACAGTGCAATGTAGAGGTGAGTGATGGGTGCAAGTGTGGAGTGGTAAGTATGTGAGGTGAGTGTAAAGTGTTAGAAAATGTTAACTTACCTTTGTTTCTGCCTACAGCCTTCAGCCGCTGTGGAGCCAGAGTCCCGACATCTCTATTGTAGATTTCACAGACTGGTTGTTGAATCCTCCGATCCAACAGTCATCTGATTTCTACAAAGTAGAAAGGTTTGATGAGTCCTGAACACAAGTACTCATCAAACTACATAAAATGTCAGTGTTTGGCAGCTTCACAGAGCTGTCAAACGATAACATTTTTTCTTTCAAAAATTCTTGACAGATGACACATCATACGTAGACATGCTCTGTCACTGACTTTCCCCTAATTGGCCTGCTGAGCCCGCCGGGCGGGCTTAACAAGGTCAATTAGGGGAAGATCCCGCTGGTTGGCCAGAGGCTGATGGAGCGGGACTGAAACCAGGCAAGCAGCAGTCCCGCCTCCAACACATCTCCATTCATAAAATACAGCCCAATAAGTTGAGAAGGGAAGTGAAGATGAAAATAAGATTGGCAAAAAGAGAATATGAGAGTAGAATGGCGGTTAACATAAAAGGGAACCCAAAAATCTTCTACCGGCATGTAAACAGTAAGCGGGTAGTAAGAGGTGGGGTGGGACCTATTAGGGATAAAGAAGGTGATATATGCTTAGAGGCGCAGGGCAAGGCTGGAATACTCAATGAGTACTTTGTATTGGTGTTTCGTAAGGAGGTGGATGCTGACAAAATATTGATAGAAGTGGAAAAGGTAGAAGCAATGGAAGGGGTGAAAATTGATAGACAGGATGTACTAGAAAGGCTGGGTATGCTTAGAGTGGACAAGTCGCCTGGTCCAGATGTCTTGCATCCCAGGTTGTTAAGGGAATTGGGGGAGGAGATAGCGGAAGGGCTTGCCATAATTTTCCAATCTTCCCTAGATGCGGAGGAGGTGTCTGAGGATTGGAAAGTGGCAAATGTGACACTATTGTTCAAGAAAGGGTGTAAGGACAATCCTAGTAACTACAGGCCAGTCAGTTTAACATCAGTGGTGGGTAAAGTTTTAGAAACAATAATCAAGGAAAAAATTAACGGGCACTTGGAGAGGTTTAAGTTAATTAAGGAGAGCCAACACGGATTTGTAAAAGGCAGATCGTGTTTGACTAATCTAATTGAATTTTTTGATGAAGCAACAGGGAGGATTGATGAAGCGAATGCAATGGATGTTGTCTACATGAATTTTCGGAAGGCGTTTGACAAAGTACCACATAGAAGGCTGGTTAACAAAATTGAGACTCATGGAATAGGTGGGTCAGTGGCAGCTTGGATAAGGAATTGGCTTAAGGACAGAAAACAGCGAGTTGTGGTAAATGGCTGTTTTTCAGACTGGAGGATGGTAGACAGTGGTGTTCCCCAAGGGTCTGTGCTGGGGCCACTGCTTTTTCTGATATATATAAATGACCTGGATATTGGAATACAGAGTAGAATTTCTAAATTTGCCGATGACACCAAACTTGGGGGTGTGGCAAACAGTGAGGATGATACCAATCGACTGCAACAGGACATAGAAAGGCTAGCAGAATGGGCAGACAAGTGGCAGATGGAATTTAATACAGAGAAGTGTGAGGTGATGCATTTTGGCAGAAGGAACAGGGAGAGGCAATATACACTTAATGGCACAGTTTTAAAGAGTGTGCAGGGACAGAGGGACCTGGGAGTTAATGTGCATCGGTCCTTGAAGGTGGCGGGACATATTGAGAGAGTGATTAACAAAGCATATGGGATCTTGGGCTTCATAAATAGAGCTATCGAGTAGAAAAGTAGAGAAGTTGTGCTGAACCTTTATAAAGCGCTGGTTAGGCCACAACTGGAGTATTGCGTCCCGTTCTGGTCACCACACTTTAGGAAGGATGTGAAGGCACTTGAGAGGGTGGAGAAGAGATTTACCAGAATGGTTCCGGGGATGGGGGATCTTAGCTACAAGGACAGGTTGGAGAAGCTGGATTTGTTTTCATTAGAGCAAAAGAGGTTGAGGGGTGATTTGATAGATGTGTACCAGATTATGACAGGTTTGGATAGGCTAGACGGGGAAAGGCTGTTCCCACTAGTTGATGGTACAAGGAATAGGGGACACAGATTTAAGATTTTGGGCAAGAGATACAGGGGGGATGTGAGGAAAAACTTTTTTACGCAGCGAGTGGTGAGGACCTGGAACTCGCTGCCGACAGAAGTGGTGGAAGCGGAGACACTCAATGTTTTCAAGGGGAGACTGGATAGGCACTTGAGGGAAATACACTTGCAGGGCTATGGGGATAGAGCGGGAGAATGGGACTGACTGGATTGCTCTACAGAGAGCCGGCATGAACTCGATGGGCCGAATGGCCTCCTTTTGTGCCGTTATGACTCTATGGGGTAAAAATTGTGTTGCTTTGCGCCTCCCGTTAGCGCCCTAGCGGGTCCGGGTGTGGCATCGCCCACGCTTCCCGCAAAATTCAGCGGGAGGTTAGCGCCGGCACTAACCGGTAGCGCCCTAGCGGCGCTGCACCGCCAGCGATTATGTCATCGCCGTGTGCAGCGCCCCGCTCGCGATCTTTGGGAGCGCCCCCTGACTTACCGCCGGACGCTATGTCCGACGGGGTCAGGGGGGACTTCCTGCGACCGGGGAGGCGTTATTTAAAGGCGAAGTGCGGGGCGGCCATTTTTGTTGCTGGCCGCCTGCCTGCGCTCCCGTCCCCGGCCTCCTGAATGGCTCTTTTGCAGGCACTCCCGATCCCCAGGCGCCCAGCTGGGCCCTGGGTTACGCTGCGCAAGGCCCCGCCCCTTTAAGAACGGGAGGAAGGCCTGCAATACCGCGGGGCGACGTGCCGCGATATTGACTCACAGCGCCCCAAGAGGGATGCGGGGCGCTTCCAGTAGCGCCCCGCTTCCCTCTTGGGGCGCAACCACTCAATTTCCGGTGTGGGGGCGCTAATTTTTCTGGGGCACTAAAAGTAGCATCCCGACAAAGTTAGCGCCCCTCAATTTTTAGCCCTATGACTCTGTGACCAGAGAAAAGCAGTGCGAGCATGCATGTGGCTTTGCCAGGATAGCGGGCTTCCCCATGGCGCAGGGCGCCATTGACTGCACCCACGTTGCTTTGCGGGCTCCTCATAACAATCCTGAGGTATTCCGTAACCGCAAAGGCTACCACTCACTTAATGTGCAGTTGGTGTGCGACCACACACAACGCATCCTCACTGTCAATGCCCGCTGTCCTGGCAGCAGCCATGATGCCTTCATCCTACGTCAGACCAGCGTGCCAGCTCTGTTCCAACCACCACATTAAGCTGGAGGATGGCTGCTGGTAGACAAGGGCCATCCGCTCTACCCCTGGCTCATGACTCCCCTCTGCAACCCCAGCACTCATGCCCAACACTCATACAATGAGAGCTATGCTGCCTCCAGGAACATCATTGAGCAGACCATCGGAGTGCTCAAGCAATGGTTCCGCTGCCTTGACCGTTCGGGAGGAGCCCTCCAGTTTTCGGCTGAATGGGTGTCCCTTTTCATCGTCGTCTGCTGCATGCTGCACAACTTGGCCATCATGAGGGCGCAGCCATTGCCACCAGGCATAGCGGGACCACCTCAGGAGGAGGACGAGGAGGAGGAGGAACAGGAGCACGAACACCAGCGACGGAGGATCCAGCCACTCCATCGGCCTTGTGGAAGGGCAGTCCATGACCGCCTCATCAAACTGCGGTTCCAATGAATTCGAGGCCACTTCACGGTTGCTCATCCAGTCCCTATCATTCCATCAATTTCTCATTCCACACCACACCACAAAGCTGAAATGAGACACAGCCCCAAATCTGCAATATTCCAATAATAAATTTATCCAAATTCAGCAACCACATATATACAGCAACAATATTAACTAATCACCCTTGTGCAAACCCTTACTTGCCCTCTTTACAGTGCCTTTTCCTAATCTAGTGCAGTTACCTAGTGTCTCCCCAGTGGCTGCAGCAGGGCTGGTGGAAGGCTGCTGAGTGTTGGTGCCAGAAACTGCAGATGGCCTTGTAGGGCGCCCTCAACCAGCTCTGGGCCTGGAAGGCCCGGCTGTACACTGCGCCACCTCAGGATGGTCGGCGGCAGTCTGGGCTGGCTGGATGACAGGCAGTGGCAAGGGCAATGGCAGAGTGGCAGTGGTGGGAGCAGGAATGCTGTCATCCTGAGAGAGGACAGCAGGTTCCTGCTCCATTGACACACTGCCACTCCCCCGGGACAGCACCTCAGCATCCCCACCGATCTGCTCCATCAAAGATTGCTGGGCTGCTGCGACACTGTGAGATCTCTGGTGGACTGTGGTGGTCCCAGCGACAATGGCAGCAGTCAGAGCTTTCGTGGCATCAAGCTCAGACTGCATGCGAGCAGTCTGAGACTGGATGGCATCAACCATTGACTGCATTACAGCACGAAGACATTGCGGTGCTTCCGCCTGTGCTGCAATGGATGCTGCCACATCGCCCATGACACGCGGCATGAGGTCTGGGTCCCCACCGTCTCTCGGGGTCCACCATCCTTCACAGACTGCCAAGGATGGGCTCCATGGTGTGTGCAGAGCTCTGTGCAATGTTGGAGGCAGACTCCTCCATGCTTCTTAACATTGCCGACAGGTTCTTGGGCACCCTTGCCATTGCACCTATCATCTCGGTGTGCATGCCCATCACCCTTCTTGTGAACGCCTCCCCATCGAGGTCCTCATCTGAGTCCTGAGCAGCAGAATTCGCCCTCCGGGCAGTTGGCTCCCAAGCTACCCTTTCCCCCTGACCTTGCTGCAGCCCACTCATCCCTGGTACCTCACCCTGTGCAGACCCCTCTACTAAACTTGCCTCTAAAGATCGCATAGTGCCAGTATCTGAGGTGGCGCCTGCGGGTGATAGGTGCAGTGATGTGGTACTTTGCTCCTCCTTCCTCACTCTCAGTGGGAGGTTCAGGGACAGGCTGGTCATCTGGTTGCTGATTCTATGAAAGCATAAAGGCACAAGACTCACTTTAGGGTGAGGGCAGGGGAGCAGGAAGTGAGCAAGGAATGCAGACAGTATCAGGAGCTGGAAAGTGGGAAAGGCTTGTGGTGTGAGGGGGAAGTGGGATGAGAGAAGGAGAGGGGCTGAAGATACCGTTGTTGCCCCCAAGCGGGTCGACGTTGCCAACGGCCACGGCGCCCACCACCTGCTGCCCAATGAGTCGCAGCACTCGCTCCTCCAGGTCTGAAAGCTGCTGGAGCTGCGCATCACCCCCGCCTGTTCTCTGCTGCTTCCTCCTATTGTGGGCCATCTTGGCCTGCAAGAGAAACGAATGTGTGTGAGTCAGAGTCCAGCTATGTGTTTGGGAGATATGCCTGCCGTAGTTGAATTGCTGTGATTATAGGCAAGGCGTGAGATGTGGATGTGAGTTTAAGTAGGTGCAGATGCTTGGTTGGTGAGTGGTGGGGGTGTGGTGGTTTGTGCAGTGTGTACAGACTGAGGTTCAGATGCTGCTATGTAAGACCTGTTGGTGCATGTACTCACCTTGACCACCCGAGTGAGGTCGTTGAATTTCTTCTGGCACTGTGTCAGGCTGCGTTCGCCCAGACTACTGGCCGAGACCTCCTGGGCCACTTCCCTCCACATTGCCCTGAAGACCTGGGGTAATGGCCTCCTTCCAGTATCCGGGAACAGCACTGCCCTCCTTCGCTCCACTCCCACGACCAATGCCTCCAATGCCTCATCCGTGAAATGACGCGCTCTCTCCCTGGGAGTGGGATCAGCCATCAGGATCAGGGGATTGAGTTGCTTGCTGGTCGCCTTCACAGCCAGCACTGCTGATAATGAGGATCTGCACAATGATTCAACCTCCCCTTTAAGAGCTGGAATGGTCCAGTGTGAAGGATCATTCCCGATTGCATTGCACCTGAAATTCATTATCGCTCTGCTGGTAGCGCCCCTGTAGCGCCCTACTGAGGTCATTAGCGCTTGATTTAGCGCTCCAGCTCTTTCCAGGAAGTCATAGGGGAACCTCAGATTCATTAGCGCCTGGCGCTAATTTTTCAAGATTTCAAAATTTAGCACCCCAAACGGGGCAATACCGAATTTCTCCCCCGAACAATTTACCTGGCATCAACTGCCGTTTGCGAAAGAGAGTTCCAAACTTCTACCACCCTTTGTGTGTAGAAGTGTTTCCTAACTTAACTTCTGAAAGGCCTGGCTCTAATTTTTAGGCTATGTCCCCTAGTCCTAGATTCTCCAAACAAGCAGAAATAGTTTCTCTCTATCTACCCTATCAGTTCCCCTTAATATCTTGAAAACTTCGATCAAATCACCCCTTGACCTTCTAAATTTGAGGGAATACAACCCGAGTTTTTGTAATCGGTTCACCACCACCTTCTCAATGGCAACTAGGGATGGGCAATAAATGCTGGCCTTGCCAGCGACGCCCAGATCCCATAAACAAATAAAAAAAAAAAAAAAAAAAAAATCTCTCCTTGTAATTTAACCCTTGAAGTCCAGTTATCATTCTGGAAAATCTACTCTGCATTCCCTCCAAAGTCAATATATCCTTTCTAAGGTGTGGTGCCCAGAACTGAACACAGTACTCCAGGTGTGGTCTAACCAGGGTTTTGTATAGCTGCAGCATAACTTCTACCCACTTGTATTCTAGTCCTCTAGCTATAAAGGCCAGCATTCCATTAGCCTTTTTGATTAATTGCTGTACCTGTCCAAGACATTTTAATGATCTATGCACATGGACCCCTGAGTCTCTTTGGTCCTCCACAGTTTCTAGCTTTTCATCATTTAGAAAGTACTCTGATCTATCCTTTTTAAGTCTATAGTGGATGACCTCACACTTGCCTATATTGAAATCCATTTGCCACAGTTTTCCCCATTCACTTGATCTATTAATATCTCTTTGTAATTTTGTGCTTCCATCTACACTGCTTTACAATGCTACCTATCTTTGCGTCATTGACAGACTTGGATATGTGGCTCTCTATTCCATCATCTAAGTCATTAATAAATACAGTGAAGAGTTGAGGCCCAAACACAGATTCCCTGTGGATCACCACTAGTCACATCCTTCCAATTAGAGTACCTGCCCATTATCACTGATCTCTGTCTCCTGCCGCTCGGCCAATTTCCTAACCAGGTCAATAACTTGCTTTCAATTCCAGGGGCTTCAACTTTAGCTAACAGTCTCTTTTGAGGGACTTTATCAAATGCCTTCTGGAAATCCATATAAATAACATGGGTTATACGGATGGTTAGTGCTCTGGTGCTCTGATGGCAACGTGTGTGCAGCCAATGATGCCCTGGACCTGAGGGAAGTCAGCCACTGCTTCAGATCCCCGAGATCTCATGTGTTGACTGTTGAGGTCAATGGGGAAAGTGATGTACTGGTTACTTTTGGCGAATAGGGCATCGGTGATCTACTTAATGCAGCTGTGTACTGCAGACTGGGAGATGCAGCTGATGTCCCCTGTAGCAGACTGGAAGGAGGCAGTGACAAATAAGTTAAGAGTTGTAATAAAAACAGAAAATACTGGAAATACTCAGCAGGTCAGGCAGCATCTGTGGAGAGAGAAACAGAGTTAACATTTCAGGTCGATGACCCTTCATCAGAATTGGGTTGCCTTGTGTGCTGTTAGGCATGGAAGAGAAGAAGAAGATGAAATAATGCATAACATACAAGACAATTTTGAGCCTTTTTAATTGAGAGCAGTTGCAAACAAATGAATGCCCCTACTGTAGTTTGACATCAGCTTCAGTGGAGGAAAATTAGGCAGGTTGTTTTACAGTTAAGAGTTGTGTTGACTTTTACAGCCATTTGCAAAGCATGGACCCCTTCGGTCCAGCAGGCAGGAGGTCCTTTTGCAGGAGGTTGCAGAGGTCTGCAACAGTCAGCCTGGTGAAGCGCAGCTTCCTGATGTACAGGAAACTCTTTATTAACCGGCACCGACGGGACCGGCGTGGTGCCAGTTTATCGAAAGTACCGGATAACGGAGAGTTATATCTACCGAGGCTATTTTTAACAAAGAAAAATAAATAAATCAAGAAATGTGCAGTATATTTCCGACAGCGCCAGGAGGCCGAGTAGTGGCACTTTTGAAAACTACCCCTACTGACTAAATCGGCGTTCGCGGACTCGGACTCGGACTCGGGATTGGCAACATTGCCGGTTATTTGAGAGGAGTTTTCGGAGTACTCGGCGTTCGCGGAGACTCGACTGCGACTCGGCAACATTGCCGGTTATTTGAGAGGAGTTTTCGGAGGATGATTTTTGCCGGTTAAGCGAGAATTCCGGATATTTGGGTGCCGGATAAACAAAAGTTTCCTGTACTGTTCTTTGGACAGATCCAAGAAACTAACTCTTGGCCTGTACGCCCTGTGTGCTGGGTATGGCCTCCTACAAGCAGCCCCCTTCACCTGCTGTCTTCCAATAGGCTGAGCTACTGCTGGTGCAGGTTGGTGAGGCTGCTGTCACTCCTCTTCCTCCAACTGTTCCTTCATCCAAATGAAACTGCCAATAATAGCACTCATGATATGCAGATAAAGCTTACTGAGGGTAAATAAGGCAAAAAAATATCAGAAAGAAGCAATCTAGATGCTGGAAACTCTCCTGACAACATCACACAGATGCTGTGATCCTTTTAAATATTGCTTCAGTGACCCTGAGTGTTTTACTGGGTTTTACTGGCAGGTTGGGCACTGGGCAAGACTTCCACAATTTCGCTTTAAAATGGTGTTGGGGTCCAAATTGCACCATAAGACTCTGGTATATATGCATTCAAGAGGCCCCCTACCTCACCTCAGAAAACTGCATGCTTAAGATGGCCGTGGGTGGGAGCACGTCAGGAAAACAGCGGTAAGTTCTCTATCGCAAACTTAACCACATGCCCATTCCATTCCCGCCAGGTGGGCAGCATGAAAATCGGCTGTCGCATATCTGTAAACATGATGGCTGAAATATATGCTGTCAGAGCCCCTGCACATAACTGTAGTAATGTTTGAGTCATAACTCAAAGGTTGCACCTTTGACCACCCAGATTGCCTGTACTTAAGTCTGCCAGGCTCAATTATAATGAGTTTTGTCATTCTTCTGGCAGGATATTAAGTGGGCCACCTCATAACACCACCACAGTAGCAGAGCCCATGCCCTGGATCAAATCACTGTCATGAATGAAGAAGAGTACAGCAAGTTGAAAAAAACATAACTAAAAAAGAAAATGTCATTTAAAACAGGAAACTGACTAATTCCAAATATCATTGGCCTTAGTCTTACACTGTAGGCATGCATAATAAAATACACATATTTATACCTTTGTTAAAATAGCAGACATACAAACACAATGGTGGGAATTGTGGCCTAGTGAGCGGTTGGCCCATCTGGGAGTGGGAGTGGGAGACATGCTGCTGGCTGACTTCCCAACCAAAACAGCCGGAAAATTGGGGGAGGGGGTGGGGGGGGAGCGGGGAAGCAGCAAAAGGTTGGGCAGACCAGAGACCACCCACCAGGCCCAAGGCAAATGCGGGGACAGGGGGGAAGACGAAGGTTAGCGGGTTGTCAATGGTTTGGGAAGAGGGGATATCCAAGCAGGAGACCTGGAGAAGCACTCCTGCGCCTCCTGGCCCCACAAAGGAATGTTTTAAACTTACCATACAGGCCCTCATTCGGTGGTCTGACCAGGTTCGCTACAGGCACCCCACTGACTTCCTCGTTCAGGTGGCGTTGTGGTCCTGGTGATGTAATAGAACCCCGATTTGCATAAATGTATGAGGCTCCTGCCTGACTGAAGTGACGCCTCATATGCCTGAAAAATCAGGCATTTTAAAATCGCAATGTATAGGGGATAGAACCGGTCATTCACCCACTTCATTTGAACTGCCCCTCCCGCCCTGTTTCCGCTGAGTGGAGGGAGCTAAATTTCCCCCCAATGCGTTTGCTACTAATATTGCACAATACAATTTCAACGGAATTGAATTGAATTGAGTTTATACTTACAATATTGTTTTGTAAAATGAAGCAATCCAGTCTATATTGTAACCAGTCAATTTCATTTTTAAAGACTGTTGCTCAATTTTTTTCCTTCCTGTTCTGAAGGTACTCTCTCATGCTGGGATAGAATTCCACAGGTGTAGCAGCCGCTCCAGCACATCATCCAACATAAGTGGCAAGTCAGCATGTGTAGGCCCAGATAGTGAGTGTAACTGGATATTCTTCTGCTGAGATAGGAGGGGAGGGGAGATCTCACATCTGACCTTGATTCTGTTCTTGTCCAGCACCCACATACATGCACCTTCTTTCAGGAATCACCGAACAACAATCTGAGTGTAGCCCATGCCATCCAGTTGATGGACCCGAACAATATCCAGGATTGAGCTGACAAGTGGCAAGTAACATTCACGCCACAGAAGTTCCAGGCAATGACTATCTATCTCCAAGAAGAAAAAGCTGAATCACCTCCTCCACACCTTCAATTGTATGACCATTGCTTACTCTCCCACTGTCCACATCCTGAGAGTCACTATTGACCTGAAGCCATGTCAACACTATGTCTACATGGGTACTCTGCCTTACCTCCTGACTCCTCAATTCCTCACCATCATTTACCATGCTTAAGTCAGGAGTCTGATGGAATGCTCACCTTTACCTGGATGAGTCCAGCCACCACAACACTCAAGAAGCTTGAAACCGTCCAGAACAGTGTGCTTGAACTGCAGCCCTGCCAATTAATTCAATATGCCCCCCCTTTACCACTAGTGCGCCGTGACTTTATCATACACTATCTGCAGATGCACTGCAGCAACTCACCAAGCTCACTTTAACAGCACCTCCCAGTCCCACAACCTCTATCACCAAGAAATACAAGAGCCGCAATGTGATTCGGGAATGTGATCACCTGCAATTTCCCTCCAAGTCATAACCCATCCTGACTTGGACATATACTGCAGTTCCTTCATCCTCGCTGGGTCACAATCCTGGAATTCTCCACCGAACACCATTTTGGGAGCATCATCAGCACAAGGAGAACAGCAGTTCAACGAGAAGGCCCACCACCCACATTCTCAGTGCAACTAGAGATGGGCAATAAATGCGGCCTTGCCAGCGTCCTCACATCCTGAGGGAAAAAAATTTTTTTAAATGTCTTTGCAGGATAGCTTGCCTCTTAAGTAGGGAAGTCATTGTAACAAATTATTTTCCTCTGTAGGAACATGTTTCTACACAATAACAATTGAATCATTAATGAAGCAAGAGCTGTTCATCTGGGAAAATTATGCCCATCATGGGAGCATTGTTCATGGAAACGAAGCAGTTCCTTACCGTTCTTTAGATCTTAAGGTATCACTTACATCACAGTATGCAATAATAAGCCCATAAAAATCATAATTGGGTAGTATTGGGGAAGATTTCTCTTGTTTGCTATTCATGGCATGACTTATAACTATTATAAATCATTCTTTACACATGCATTGAAGATTTTGCTGTGACTAGCAAACAACAGAAATCTTCCCCTCAAAGATGCTACGGCTATTTTAAAAATGCAGGCCAACTGAATGTTACACAGAATTACAGCACAGAAACAGGCCATTCGGCCCAACTGATCTAAGCTAAATAAAAGAAAACACAAATTGATATGAGGACTAAAACGTAATCAGCAAAAATTCAAGAAATGCACTAAAAGCATGAAATAATATGCTGTGCGAGCTGTTATAGGTTCCATTACGTCCAAAATGAAATAATCAATGACTTATCAATAATTTTGGTGCAGATTTTTCTGGAATGGGGCATCTCACGGCATGCCCCGTTAGTTAGACTTTTTCCCCTCACCCTTCACCCTATTTTTGCGAGGGAAACAGGGCACCTAGGACCTTGGTGAATGACAGGATCAACAGTTTATCTCCTTAACCAATGAGATTTAAGGATTTAGAAAGAAACAGAGGAACGACGGAGAAGGAAATAGGATGAATTAGAGTCAAATCAGGTAAAGAAAGAAAAATAAAGAGAGGGAAAGAAAGGTTGGATTAAGCGAGAGAGAGCTGTTCCGTTGGGACGGACTTCACTTGGCCAGTGCTGGGACTAGTGTCCTGGCGAATCGAATAACTAGGGCTGTGGAGAGGGCTTTAAACTAATTAGTGGGGGGGAGGTTTCAAGAGAGCAAAAAATAAAAATGACAACAGAGAGGGTCATAGACATAGGTAGCAGTAGGGGAATCACAAATCAGAGCGTGGCAGGAAGGGACAGAGTGCGTGGAGTAAAAGGTAAACTGGTAAAAAGTGAAAAAGCAGGAACTAAGTGCCACAAAGCATATTTGAAAGTTCTCTATCTGAATGCACGTAGCATTCGTAACAAAATAGACGAGTTAATGGCACAAATAACTACATATGGTTATGATATTGTGGCCATTACAGAAACATGGCTGCAGGGTGACAATGCCTGGGAATTAAACATACCAGGTTATTTAACGATCAGGAAGGACAGGCAGGAAGGAAGGGGAGGTGGGGTGGCTATGTTAATAAAGGAAGGAATCACTGTAATACAGAGTAATGATATTGGGTCAAAAAATCATGATAATGAAACAGTTTGGGTGGAGATAAGGAATAATAAGGGGAAAAAAACATTAGTGGGCGTAGTCTATAGGCCTCCGAACAGTTGCAACTCTATTGGACGGAGTATCAATCAGGAAATAGTTGAGGCATGTAATAAGGGAACATCTATAATTATGGGGGATTTTAACTATCATATTAATTGGACAAATCAAATGGGGCAGGGCTGCCTTGAGGATGAGTTCATTGAGTGTATTAGGGATGGGTTTCTTGAGCAGTATGTAACTGAACCGACCAGGGGGCAAGCAACCTTAGATCTGGTCCTGTGTAACGAGACAGGATTAATTAAAAATGTCCTAGTAAAGGATCCCCTTGGAATGAGTGACCATAACATGGTTGAATTCCATATTCAATTAGAGGGTGAGAAGGTTGGATCTCAAACAAGCGTGCTAAGCTTGAATAAAGGAGACTATGAAGGTATGCGAGCGGAATTGAGTAGAGTGGATTGGGAAAATAGATTAAAGGGTAAGACGACACATGATCAGTGGTGTACATTCAAGGAGTTATTTTACAACTTCCAAAAAAAATATATTCCACTGAAAAGAAAAGGGTGTAAAAGAAAGGACAGTCATCCGTGGCGAAGTAAAGAAATTAAGGATAGTATTCGACTAAAAACAAGGGCATATAAGGTAGCGAAATCTAGTGGGAGGACAGAGGATTGGGAAAACTTTAAAAGGCAGCAAAAAATAACAAAAAGATTTATTAAGAAAGGGAAGATAGATTATGAAAGTAAATTAGCAAAAAATATAAAAACAGATAGTAAGAGTTTTTATAGTTATATAAAAAGAAAAAGGGTGGCTAAAGTAAATGTTGGTCCCTTAGAGGATGAGACCGGGAAATTAATGGTGGGAAATATGGAGATGGCAAAAACACTGAATGAATATTTTGTATCAGTCTTTGCAGTAGAGGACACTAAGAATATCCCAACACTGGACAAACAGGGGGCTATAGGGGGAGAGGAGCTAAACACGATCAAAATCACTAAGGAAGTGGTACTCGGTAAAATAATGGGACTCAAGGCGGATAAATCACCTGGACCTGATGGCTTACATCCTAGAGTCTTGAAGGAAGTGGCGGTAGGGATTGTAGATGCATTGGTAATAATTTTTCAAAACTCCCTGGATTCCGCTAAGGTCCCGGCAGACTGGAAAACTGCTAATGTAACACCCTTATTTAAAAAGGGCAGTAGACAGAAGGCTGGTAACTATAGACCGGTTAGCCTAACATCTGTGGTAGGTAAAATTTTGGAGTCCATTATTAAGGAAACAGTAACAGGACATTTGGATAATCATAATTTAATAGGACAAAGTCAGCATGGTTTTACGAAGGGGAAGTCATGTTTGACAAATTTGCTGGAGTTCTTTGAGGAAGTAACATATAGAGTGGATAAAGGGGAACCAGTGGACGTAGTGTATTTAGACTTCCAAAAGGCATTTGACAAGGTGCCACACAAAAGATTATTGCTTAAGGTAAAAAATCACGGGATTGGGGGTAATATTCTGGCATGGATAGAGGATTGGCTATCTAACAGAAAGCAAAGAGTTGGGATAAATGGTTCATTCTCAGACTGGCAATCAGTAACTAGTGGTGTTCCACAGGGGTCAGTGCTGGGTCCCCAACTCTTCACAATCTATATTAACGATTTGGAGGAAGGGACCAAGTGTAACATATCAAAATTTGCAGATGATACAAAGATGGGAGGGAAAGTAGTGAGTGAGGAGGACATAAAAAACCTGCAAGGGGACATAGACAGGCTAAGTAAGTGGGCAGAGATTTGGCAGATGGAATACAACACTGGAAAGTGTGAGGTGATGCACTTTGGCAGGAAAAATCCTAGAGCAATTTATTATCTTAATGGCAAGAAACTGGAGAGTACTGAAGTGCAAAGGGATCTGGGGGTCCTGGTGCACGAAACTCAAAAGGTTAGTATGCAGGTGCAGCAAGTGATTAAGAAGGCAAATGGAATGTTGGCTTTCATTGCTAGGGGGATAGAATATAAAAATAGGGAGGTATTGCTTCAGTTGTACAAGGTATTGGGGAGACCGCACCTGGAATACTGCATACAGTTTTGGTGTCCTTACTTAAGGAAAGACATCCTTGCTCTCGAGGCAGTGCAAAAAAGGTTCACTCGGTTAATCCCGGGGATGAGGGGGTGGTCATATGAGGAGAGGTTGGGTAGATTGGGACTCTACTCATTGGAGTTCAGAAGAATGAGAGGCGATCTTATTGAAACATATAAGATTGTGAAGGGGTTGGATCGGGTGGATGCGGGGAGGATGTTCCCGATGACGGGTGAGACGAGAACTAGGGGACATAGTCTTAGAATAAGGGGCTGCTCTTTCAAAACTGAGATGAGGAGGAACTACTTCACTCAGAGGGTGGTAGGTCCATGGAATATGCTGCCACAAAAAGCTGTAGAAGCTACAACATTAATTGAATTTAAAACAGAAATAGACAGTTTCCTAGAAGTAAAGGGCATTAAGGGTTACGGGGAGCGGGCAGGAATTTGGACATGAGTCTAGGTTCGGATCGGTCATGGCCCTGTGGGTAGTGGAGCGGGCCCAGGGACTGTGTAGCCTGATTCTGCTCCTATTTCGTGTGTGCAATTCTGTTAGATGCAGGAGATGGTTCTGTGATAGATAGTAGATTGGCGGTTAGGATCAGATCAGCCATGATCTTATTGAATGGCGGAGCAGGCTCGAGGGGCCGATTGGCCTACTCCTGCTCCTATTTCTTATGTTCTTATGTTCTTAAAAGAGACAGAAAGGCACAATAAGATTTTTTTTTAATGTTAAATTTTAGAAGTCTCTAACAACAATTTACTGTAGGAATGAGACTGCACAGTTTAAATTGTTCCCTTTCTAGGCTGTAGAGGTTGATGGGCATTGCAGGAACATAAATCTCCTTATTAAAAAGGTCATTTCGCTGTTAATTACAAGCCCTAACTTTCTGCGACGAGTTTAATTGGCAATTAATGCACAAATGAAGCAATTTCATGAAACTCACGGCGGTGTTTGAGGGTGAGCTCCCGCTCACAAGGCTAACGGCGGAGCGGCGCAAATCATCCAGCAACTTTTGGAGATTCTCAATTCACGGGGTATCTCTTCCTCGCCACAAGTTGCTGGACAATTTACACGTTAATAACGGCGAGCGGCATTAAACTCGTTATTTGGGCAGCAAAATCTAGGCCATTATCTATTAATTTCTCTATTGTTCTGCTGTCTGTTTCTGTGATACAGAAATAGGATTTGTGAAATTAGTTTGGCTCTTTTGGATTTAGTGGCTCACAAGTATCTCCACTTTGTTAATCAAAAAAGATGGCCATTGACTTCAATCGAAAGTAAAATCGTGCAGTGTGTAGAATGGACAGCTGAGCTGATTGCATTAGTTCTCACCTCCTGACTCCCCAAAGCCTTTCCACCATCTACAAGGCACAAGTAAGGAGTGTGATGGAATACTCTCCACTTGCCTGGATGAGTGCAGCTCCAACAACACTCAAGAAGCTCGACACCATCCAAGACAAAGCAGCCCGCTTGATTGGCACTCCATCCACCACCTTAAACATTCACTTCCTCCACCACCAGCGTACCGTGGTTGCAGCGTGTACCACCTACAAGATGCACTGCAGCAACTCGCCAAGGCTTCTTCGGCAGCACCTCCCAAACCCGCGACCTCTACCACCTAGAAGGACAAGGACAGCTGACGCATGGGAACACCACCACCTCCAAGTTCCCCTCCAAGTCACACACCATCCTGACTTAAAAGTATATCGCTGATCCTTCATCGTCGCTGGGTCAAAATCCTGGAACTCCCTCTCTGACAGCACTGTGGGAGTACCTTCACCACATGGACTTCAGCGGTTCAAGAAGGCGGCTCACCACCACCTTCTCAAGGGCTATTAGGGATGGGCAATAAATGCTGGCCTTGCCAGTGATGCCCACATCCCATAAACAAATAAAAAAAAATTCATGGTAGGCGGGGAAGGTTAAAATTACACTCACTGTCACAGGAAACCAAACTTATCTCATTAATCATTTGTTTAATGTGAGGTATGTTTTATTGGTGTTAATTGATTATTGCTTCACCATCATGAATTTATTTGATTCTACCTATCAAAGCTAACAACTGTTCAGAACAATTATGCACTAATTCTAACAATAGAAACTGTCTTAGCATACTTGCTGTTAATTTATTACATGGAATTGATACTAAAATCTGTTTATTATATGACTAAAGTTATTAATGATTTCTAAGTTTCTGAGACAAATTAGCTAGATATTTGAACTTTATCCTTTTAGGATCTGTGTGGTTATCCTTTACAAGCCCGTCCTAATGTAGCTTTAATCACCAAGCAAGTAGATAGAATGGAGTCACTGCTGAAGACTGGAAATGATCCAGTAGCACTTGATCACCATGGAAACCCCAGCTTACATATGCTCTGAAGCAAGGTGATGCTCAGTCCCTGAAGACAATACTAACACTCACAGAAGTGAGCAAATTCATTAATTTGATGTATTGCTACAATATTTTAATATTTCCATATGTTCTTTAACTTTTTTATTGTAGGATTTTAAATAATGTATGCATTATCTTGGCATATAATTTTTTTTGCCTGATTCATTTATGTAATATAAGAAGCATTTGGAATGTGACCAGTGAGATTTACTATTTTAACAACTACCCAGGGCAGAGTAATGTGAGAAAAGCACTAGAGCCTAGATTTTCCAATTGGGTGTAAACCCCCAAGATGAGCAGCCCAGGGGGAATAGGAGAAGGTGTTTTTAATGTATTATCACATGGTTTGGTACGAGCATGCTCAGTTCGCTCTGGCCTAATAAAGCAAACACATGGACGTGCAACTCATCGTGTCTCTGTCTTTCAGTTGTTCTACCCAAGTATATTACATTTTGGTGACAAGGATGGGATCCCAAAACCATTTTTTAGGGATTGTCGAAGGACACAGTGTTCAACCTTCGAGTGGACAAGTTTAAGGTGAATTTGTGACACCTAAACTGAATTTTTGCGATGTTTTACCATTAATACTCATGCAGAATCGTCTGTGATTCGCCTTCGTATGTATGTATACACAGCAACAGCGGCGTTGATTCTCACATGTACACAGGTAGCGTGCTGAGTCATTGTTCGATGGGATTGGGACAATCATGGCCGCGCCTACGACATTCATCAGAAGCCTCAGCATGTATGACCGAGCTCACGAACCATTAATTTCTTACATTGAGTGGAGAGATGTTTTTTAAGGCCAATAACATTATTGAGACTGAAGGTGCAGATGAGAATGTTCAAGCTCAAAATAAAATAATTTGTGAATGGAAGAAAGCAATTTTTCTAACGTAGATTGGGCCAGATGTCTACGGAATGTTGACAAACCTACTCGTGCCAGGGAAAGCGAAGGATGCGTCGTTTGAAGACATTGTCGAGAAACTCGAGGACCATTTCGACCCAAAGCCATTAGAAATAGCAGAGCCATTAGCACTGCTAGATCTAAAGCAGAAAGTAAGAACCATTCTAGTGGCAATGCAAAGCAGCGACAACAAAAGGGAGGAGTTCACAATATTGAAGTGAACACACCTAATGTTGAAGAACTAGGCATCTTCAGTATCTATGCCACTAGCGGCAACACTAGCAGTTGTGAGAAAGACTTCCATACAAAACTTTTGATCAACGAGCAATATATTGATATGTGTGTCGACACGGTGGCAGACAGCTCTATCATGAGTAAGGACACATATGAAAGTAAGTTTAATCAAATACCACTTACAAAGAGTACTGTCGAGTTAAAAACCTACTCTGGAGAAATCCTAGAGACATGTGGACAAATGGAGTGTACAGTTCAGCACAATGGCCAGTCAGTAAAGCTGCCTATTATTGTAACGAGCTACAACAGGCCAACCCTCATGGGCAAAGATTGGTCGAGAAAGTTAAAACTAGACTGGAAAAACATCTTCAGTGTAGATGCTTCAAAGAAGCGACTCGACACAATGCTGAACAAGTCTGAAAGCACGTTCACAGACAGTTATGAGGGCATCACTGGGTATGACGCGCATATCCACATCAAGTCCAACGCGAAGCCTGTCTATTGTAAGGCAAGGCCAGTCCCCAATGCATTGAAAAGTCAGGTGGAGGAAGAGCTAGCGAAACTCAGAGAGAACGGAGTGCTAGTAAAAACTGACAAAAGTGAATGGGCTACCCCGATTGTGGTAGTGCCCAAAGCAGACAAAACTGTGCGTTTGTGCGGTGACTACAAAGTTACTATCAACCAAGCAGTTGACAATGAGCAGTAAACATAGAAACATAGAATCTAGGAGCAGGAGTAGGCCATTCGGCCCGTCGAGCCTGCTCCGCCATTCAATACGACCATGGCTGATCATCCAAATCCAGTACCCTGTCCCTGCTTTAATCCCACAGTACACATATCCCACCCTACCCCCGTAACCCCACGTATTTAATTCCCCCTAACATATCCCATCCTATCCCCATAACCCCACATATTTAATCCCCCCTAACACTAAGGGTCAATTTATCATAGCCAAATCAACCTAACCCACACATTTTTGGACTGTGGGAGGAAACCGGAGCACCCGGAGGAAACCCACGCAGACACGGGGAGAATGTGCAAACTCCACACAGACAGTCACCCGAGGTCAGATTCGAACCCGGGTCTCTGGCGCTGTGAGGCACCAGTGCTAACCACTATGCCACCGTGTTACCTACATCGTAAGATTTGTATGCAGCACTCTCTGGGTCAAAGGTTTTCTTCAAGCTTGACATGTCGCACGCTTACGCTCAGCTGAATGTTGCCAAAGAGAGTCAACAGTATCTCACTATCAACAGACACAAGGGACTGCACTTATACACCAAGCTGCCATATAGTGTAAAGTCCTCCCACAAAATCTTCCTGGCTACGATGGATAAGATTTTGCAAGGAGTTCCAAATTGCTTATGCAATCAAGACGATGTGCTGATCGCAACAAGCAGTGAGGAAGTAAATCGAGAAATGTTAGATATAGTGCTTCAAAGGTTGAATGCCCACAATGTCAAATTGAAAAGGAGGAAATGTGCTTTTGTGCAGCCCGAGGTTGTGTACCTTGGTCTGAAAGTTGATGCAAATTGCTTGCAACCAGTGAAGGAAAAGGTTGATGCTGTCATCAATGCGCCAAAGCCACAGAAGGTGTCAGAGTTAAGATCTTTCCTTGGAATGGTTCAATACTACGCACGTTTCTTACCTGAGTTAGCAACCAGGTTAGCTCCATTGCACAAGCTCCTCAAGAAGGATGTCCAGTGGAAGTGGACAAAAGCGCAACAGGAAGTTTACGACGCTTGTAAGAGAAGTCTCTCGAGTGACGCTCTACTTGTGCACTAGGACACAGAGCGTGAGCTTAAGTTAGCATATGATGCTTCCAGCTGTGGTGTGGGAGCTGTCATAAGCCATGTAATGGATGAAGGCCAAGAGAAACCAATTGCATTTGCATCGTGAACCCTTACAAAGAGCAAAAGAAATTACGCACAAATTGAAAAGGAAGCACTCGCCATAGTGTTTGGAATCAAGAAATGCCAACAGTTCCTGATCAGCAGAAAGTTTACCCTGATAACTGATCACAAACCGCTCCTAGCAATATTGGGGCTCAAATCTGCCATCCCTGCAATGGCCGCATCAAGAATGCAACGTTGGGCAGTGTTGTTGTCACAATATGACTACACAATTGAATATCGCACTTCAAAGCAAAACACAATCGCAGATGCCTTGTCCAGGTTGCTACATGAGGACTCGTGTTGGGAGTGAAGGTGCTATTTGCACGCTTGGTGTAGTTGACAAAGACTTTCCCGTGAATGCAACAGAGATTGTAGATGAGACTCAAAAGGACTCAGTACGGAAAAGAGTGTATGAAAACACATTGAATGGATGGACTGATCAGTGTCTGGACACAGAATTGAAACCATTCCATAACCGTCGAACTGATGTCTTGTGAGCAAGGTTGTATCAAATGAGGAACCAGAGTGGTGGCACCTACTTCTTTGAGAGATAGAATTCTGACCGAACTTCATACTGAACATCCAGGGATTGTCAGTATGAAATCAATTACAAGAAGCTTTGTTTACTGGCCTGGATTGGACAGTGATCTTGAACCACTTGATCATGAACACATACTTGAGTTTGACTCAGTTCAGACTTCAGTAACTGAAGTACCAGGTTCAACCAAGTCTGAGATAGAAACAGGATCATCTTTGAGTTCGGAACCAAAATAAAGCAGCCCAAAAATTGGTTCAACACCAAAACCTTCTGTAAGGAGATCAGGAAGGCTCTGAAAACCTGTTATTAAACTGGATTTGTAGTTCATTTGTAGGATTTGTAGTTCATTTAAAAGAAAAAAGGCCAGGAGTTTTTGTGATGCGGTACATGTAATGCTGGGAAAGGTGGGTCCCTAGTTTTGTTGTATTTGAGAGGGGAATACATACTTTTTTTTAAGGGGTAAAGCAGTGTAATGTATTATCACATGGTTTGGTATACTCAGTTCACTCTGGCCTAATAAAGCAAGCATGTGGACTAGCAACTCATCGTGTCTCTGTCTTTCAGTTGTTCTACCCAAGTATATTACAGTGTTCACCAATGTTAATAGCCTTAGCAAATTCTGCGTACCCTGAGAGTGCAGGAAGAAGTTTTATGACTTATCAGGTCACCTAAAGTATGAGAGAGCACATTTCTTCCCATTAATGCTGTCTACTAAATATGTATAGCACTTACCCACCTCCCCATAACTCTGTTTTAAAGTAGTTTCAATGCTTACCATGCATGCTATTAGGCAGCAATTTACACTTCTTACATGAATTCAACCTAAAGAGTCCTACCATCCAAGGAAGCTGCATGTACATGCCATAACAACCATGGTGACCTGCATGCTGACACTTGGGTATTACCAGCAGCAGAGCTCGCACCCCGCCGCGCCCCCCCCCCCCCCCCCCCCCCCCCGCCAGCCAGAGCACCTGAGGGCTTCTCCCACGGATTTGGATGGGGTCATCAGCTGGCCAAGGCAGTGGGTGAAAATCCCATCAAGCTGCACTTCTGCCCCCGCGAAGGTTTCACAAAATCTCTGTAGTCCTGACACTACTGCAGTGGATAGAGATTATGTATGGCAACCATTACATGAAGCTGCTTAGCTTTTTAATTGTTTTACAAAATGCATCCAGTTCATATTTCTCTCCATTGCAGGAGATAGATGCCATCTGCTGCTGTTTTGAGGGTAGTGCACATAACCAAGCATTTCAGAATATTTCACAAAAATAAAGCAGGGTCAAATACAAGTATCAAACAGCATGAGAAGGTTTATGTTTGTAGAATGTTGAAATATGTAACTTTTTTCAACAATTGGGTCAGTTACAATAGCAAGAAAAATAGTCAGGAGAGTGGGTGCAGCTGATACATGTGTTTACATGTGGTAGGTTAGTTGTGCACTTAAATTGGCAGGTGGTGTAATAAAAGAAAGACTTGCATTTATATAGCGCCCTTCATGACCTCAGGTCGTCCCAAAGCGCTTTACAACCAATGAAGTACTTTTGTAGTGTAATCATTGTTGTAATCCAGGACCAAATTGCAATTGAACAAGTTTCATTATATGATTCTATTCTATATATTAAAGGTTGCATTTGGCAGACAATGGGGTAGATTTTCTTCCCGAGTGGACTTTAAGCAGCTGGTAGGTGCAACTCACTGGCCAGCTACCCGACAGTCCCGGCGGGAGGCCCGGTCCATTTTGAGGGCTGGACCTCATTAGTATCAGGCCAGCGGGCTGAGATCGGAAATCGAGCTTCTTGACGCAACCTGCTGGCTCTGGGCCGCCGCAATATCTGGCCGGCCGGCCTCCGGGCTGAATGGAAGTAGGTCCATGAAGGGGTTCTCCAGTCTCGAGAGTGGGGGAGCCAGACTGGCAGCAGTCCAGGCTGGTTTTCTACAACTTGGAAAATTCCTGTTCTTACCGGCCTCTTTCTGGCCGGACTGTCAGCTGATACTGGGTGGAGCTGATGCTCTCCTGGCCAGCCGCCCTTCCTCCACCCTTTGCAAACTTCAGCTTGTGTTAAACTCTTTCTGCCCATACCCTATTACCCAACAAGACATCCTCACCAATCACCCCATCAACCTATATTAGCGGCCAAGCTTTCAGTCAGCTAGGCCCCACACTCTGAAATTCCCTCCATAAACCCCTCTCTTTCCACTTCCCTCATCTCCTTTAAGACCCTCCTTAAAACTCATCTCTTCAGCCAATCTTTTAATCCCCTCTTTTAATCTTTCCTTCTTTGGCAGAGTGGCCATTTTTTCTTAAACCTCTGTAAAGTGCTTTGGGATGTTTTTCTACATTAAAGGCACCATCTAAATGCACATCGTAGTAATAGTAATAATAGCAGTAATTGTAGTAGTAAGACAACTTTGTTAAATTGTGCAAAGTGTGAACACACTTACCTCAACTACCTTGCACAGCCAAGCAAATTACTTTCTCACCTGCAAGCAGGTTTGGACCACTGATGAAACAACATTCACTTTCTCAGGAACCTTTGTCCAAGCTGCTTTGGCAGTACTCTTGACTGGAGGGTACCTCTCCACTGCAAAACGACCCACCTTTATAGCACCGCCTGCAGCAGCACTTCTGAAGCTGAATCTTGGAAGATGTTGTTCTGCCTCAGGCTTTTGCCATCTTTGAAATTTGGAGCCAGTTTCTCTTTAAGGATGACCAGCAGCCCTTTAAGAGCTGGCAGCACCAGGTATTTTAGCTCTAATCTCTGTGCACTCCCAGCACACCATGCACTGTAGACCAGCGGCACTGAAAAATTATATTAATGAGCATGATAGTTGAAGATCAGCACAACATGTTATAGGGTGATTTAAGATTTAAATGGTTGCAGAGTGATTAACTGCACTAAGCAAGGCAGGAGCATTGCTTCTGTCGGTGGTGCTGCCCATGCTCCATTGCAGCAGGCACCACAGCAGATCTCCCTCTGCCCTGACTGAGGCGAGTGACTCGCCGGTGGTGAAATCAATGACGGACTTTGCCCAAATTATTTAAAGTGCCCTAACCCCAGGAAATTGGCCAAGAACAGCGGCGTACATGTGGAACAGGCAGAAGTCTCACTCTATTGAAGAATCTCCGACATGGTGGCAGAGGGACAAATCCTCCCCAGTGTGACTACCATTCCAAAACTAACTCGAACAGCTCCTTTAAAGTTATAGAGTTACGGTTATTATTTATCAATATTTATAAAAAATGCACCATGACTAAACATTTTTAATTTCAAAAGTAATCTTTATGATAATATTTTTGACTGAGTTCTCTGCTGAAGTATTTTCTGATTTTGTAATCAGACAAAAATATTAGTGTATCCTTAATCTTAATGTATATGCGACAGAATTTTAATCTGAATATGACATGTTGCATAATCATTTTTTCAACTCGATCTCCACTGCAGCCGTACAGGTTCAAAGTGCCAACTCATAAGGGGGAATGAAATTACTTAGGGATAAAAATTCCAATGTGCTGCTCCTTGTGGTGCTCTTGAACTTCATATCACTAATTGCATTTCCCAAACCTACGATTTTCTGTCCATTACCTTTAATGGATGGAAAATTTCAGCCTGGGAGTGTGCAATTTTGCAAAATGTACTCCCAGTGCACTTCAAGGAGTGACACGTCGGAAATTTTACCCCTTTCTGCGTTGGAGCTAATACTCGCTACATATATCAAAATATACTCATTTGGTGTGTTAGCATTAAGGGAACATTAGTGCATTTTGGCCCACACTCCCAAAATACCTGATTAATGCTTGAAAATGAACAGACCAAGCATTAATGGTTGTTTGACTTGTAAAGAGCTTGTTGAGCACCAATTTAAAGGTGATTGTGCAAAATTACTCATGTTTGCCTTCCAGTCCACATTGCTTTAATGATTGTGCAGATGTTGTTAAGCCAGTGGAAAGTGTCAGAGATCCAACATGGAGAAGAGCAGGAGAGGTAGATCGTAAAGAACTCAACCACTTCAATCCACAGAGCAGCATGGGTAAATCAGCAAGCCTCACTTTTGCTGGACCTGTTAGAGGAGAAGTAAACAACAAGCTGAAAAGTCCTATGTTAACATTGCAGAGGACATTTTCGTGCTAAAATCTCCACAGCAAAGTTGTTACTCTTTACCTCTAACTATTCCCTGATGCCAGTAGGCGGTGCTGTAAAAGGATTTCCAATGTTAATCTGATCGCTGGCCTGTAATGCTTGACCTGCAACACGCTGGCCACTAGGTGGTATTGTATCCCTGCACAGGAGACAATTCCAAGAGAAATTTATTCCTTCAGTCATTTAGCCACCTTTGCAGAACAACAACAGCTTGCATTTATATAGCGCCTTTAACCTAGTAAAACATCCAAGGCTCTTCACAGGACCGTTATAAAACGAAATTTGACACTGAGCCACATAAAGAGATATTAGGACAGGTGACCAAAAGTTGGGTCAGAACGGTAGATTTTAAGTAGTGTCTTAAAGGAGGAGAGGTTTAGGGAGGGAATTCCAGAGCTACGGTCGTAGGGCATCCGAAAGCACTTAACAGCCAATGAAATACTTTTGAAGTGTAGTCACTGTTGTAATGTAGGAAACGCGGCTGCCAATTTGTGCACAGCAAGGTCATACAACCGAAAATGCAGGCTGGGAAGTCCTGCCCCCAACGCTGCCTGGTCCGAGAATACTACACAGGGTGCATTTCGAGCACTTGGACCTGGGAGCAAAAACATTCCCTTATATTTTTACTATCTATATTTATGAGATGTGGCTGGTCACTTTAAATTTTGTTTACTGCAATAGATAAATTGAAATGCACATGTAGTCATCAGATGATATCCTTGGCCCTTCATACTCATTCGGGAGGCAAGGCTTTATTCATATACCTGGGTATGTCCTGTCTGATCGGCAGGAGAGACCCACCAGAGCTGGCAGCACAGTGGTATACAGTCGGGAAAATCTCGTCTTCACACTGAGGACACCCTCCATCGTGTTGTGTGGCACTAACACCCTGCTAAATGGGATAGATTCAGAACAGATCTAGCAGCTCAAAACTGAGCATCCATGAGGCGCTGTGGGCCATCAGCAACAGCAGAATTGTATTCCACCACAATCTGTAACCTCATGGCCCAGAATATCCCTCACTCTACCATTACCATCAAGCCAGGGGACCAACCCTGGTTCAATGAGGAGTGCAGAAAAGCACCTAAGGAGCAGCACCAGGCGTACCTAAAAATGAGGTGCCAACCTGGTGAAGCTGCAACACAGGACTACATCCATGCAAAACAGCGGAAGCAGCATGCTATAGACAGAGCTAAGCGATCCTACAATCAACGGATTGGATCAGATCAAAGCTCTGCAGTCCTGCCACATCCAGTCATGAATGGTGGTGGACAATTAAACAACTAATGGGAGGAGGAGGCTCCATGAATATCCCAATGATGGCAGAGCTGAAGCATTTGCAACCATCGTCAGCCAGAAGTGCCGAGTGGATGATCCATATTGGCCTCCTCCTAAGGTCCCCACCATCACAGAAGCCAGTCTTCAGCCAATTCGATTCACTCCATGGGATATCAAGAAATGGCTGAGTGCACTGGATACAGCAAAGGCTATGGGCCCTGACAACATCCCAGCTGTCGTGCTGAAGACTTGTGCTCCAGAACTAGCCTCACCTCTAGCCAAGCTGTTCCAGTACAGCTACAACACTGGCATCTACCCAGCAATGTGGAAAACTGCCCAGGTATGTCCTGTCCAAAAAAAGGACAAATCCAAATCCGGCCAATTACCGCCCCATAAGTCCACTCTCAATCATCAGCAAAGTGATGGAAGGTGTCATCGACAGTGCTATCAAGTGGCACTTACTCACCAATAACCTACTCACCGATGCTCAGTTTGGGTTCCACCAGGATCACTCGGCTCCCGACCTCATTACAGCCTTGGTCCAAGCATGGACAAAGGAGCTGAATTCCAGAGGTCAGGTGAGAGTGACTGCCCTTGACATCACAGCAGCATTTGACCGAGTGTGGCATCAAGGAGCCCTAGTAAAATTGAAGTCAATGGGAATCAGGGGGAAAACTCTCCATTGGCTGGAGTCATACCTAGCACAAAGGAAGATAGTTGTAGTTGTTGGAGGTTAATCATTTACGCCCCAGAACATCGCTGCAGGAGTTCCTCAGGGCAGCGTCCTGGGCCCAACCATCTTCAGCTGCTTCATCAATGATCTTCCCTCCATCATAAGGTCAGAAGAGGGGATGTTCGCTGATGATTGCACAGTGTTCAGTTCCATTCGCAATTCCTCAGATAATGAAGCAGTCCATGCCCGAATGCAGCAAGACCTGGATGACATTCAGGCTTGGGCTGATAAGTGGCAAGTAACATTCGCAACACACAAGTACCAGCCAATGATTATTTCCAACAAGCGAGAGTCTAACCACCTCCTCTTGACATTTAATGACATTACCATTGCCGAATCCCCCACCATTGACATTCTGGAGGTCACCATTGACCAGAAACTTAACTGGACCAGCCACATAAATACTGTGGCTACATGAGCAGGTCAGAGGCTGGGTATTCTGCGGCAAGTGTCTCACCTCCTGACTCCCCAAAGCCTTTCCATCATCTACAAGGCACAAGTCAGGAGTGTGATGGAATACTCTCCACTTGCCTGGATGAGTGCAGCTTCAACAACACTCAAGAAGCTCGACACCATCTAGGACAAATCAGCCTGTTTGATTAGCACCCCATCCACCACCTTAAACATTCACTCCCTCCACCACCGGCACAATGTTTCTGCAGTGTGTACCATCTACAAGATGCACTGCAGCAACTCGCCAAGACTTCTTCGGCCACACCTCCCAAACCCACGACCTCTACCACCTAGAAGGACAAGGGCAGTAGGCTCATGGGAACACCATCACCTGCAAGTTCCCCTTCAAGTTACATACCATCCTGACTTGGAAATATATCGCCGTTCCTTCATCGTCGCTGGGTCAAAATCCTGGAACTCCCTCCCTAACATCATTGTGGGAGTACCTTCACCACACGGACTGCAGCGGTTCAAGAAAGTGGCTCACCACCACCTTCTCAAGGGCAATTAGGGATGGGCAATAAATGCTGGCCTTGCCAGTGACACCCACATCCCAGGAATGAATAAAAAAAATGCAAATATATTTTGATTGCAAACCAAGTACAAGCCACGTAGCAGACTGCATTCTTTGACCTGAAGTCAATTTAAGGTAAATTACTTTGTAACATGTAAGTGTATTTATGTTTAGCACCTGGTTGAGGTTCAGGAAACCATTACTTTAATTTGATTTTAAAAATCTTCAACTGTGAACGACAGCTTTTGATCTCCTGTATCCGACTTTGAACTTCAAAGGATATAACTATTTCTTAGGTAGCATGCTCACAGTTCTTACTTCTTCTGGATTCATAGAGATAGATCTAAAGATTCCATGATAGTTAGACAAAATCCCATGTGTTAAGGGCACTGGTCCAGATTCAGTCGTATTACGAGAGTTAGCAACATGTACTGACTTTAGTTATTTTTGAACCTGAGGAGATGTAAGTTAAAAGTTCTGTAATGAAGTGAAATCTGCTACATTGATGTTTCCTGTTTACTTCTAATGAATCTGATTTATAGTTTATAGTCTACTTGGTCTGAGTGCTTATTCTTCTTCTATCCAAAGACTAGAAGAACACAATAGTGTTTTGTGCCAATTCGGTGAGCAAATTGCAGTAACAAGAGTTGCCATTTGACCTCTGGGCAATGCTACATTACCAGGTATTATACGTATAACGTCACATTTCAGTTCATTGGGAGTGAGGGCTAACTTACCAGAGAGGTCTTTTGTGCTAAGGTCTAGAGAAATATCTGGTGAAACCTTAAAAATCTAACAGGGACCTTACAACGAGTCTTGATTTCCACACAGTGAGGCAAAAGAACTAGCGGCGACATGAGGATTTTTTTTTGACGCAGCAAGTTGTGATCTGGAATGCACTGCCTGAAAGGGTGGTAGAAGCAGATTCAATAGTAACTTTCAAAAGGGAATTGGATAAATACTTGAAGGGAAAAAAATTACAGGGCTATGGGGACAGAGCCGGGGAGTGGGGCTAATTGGATAACTCTTTCAAAGAGCCAGAACAGGCGCGATGGGCTGAATGGCCTCCTTCCGTTCTGTATCATTCTATGATTCTATGTAGGGAGCAGTGTAAGATGGCTATTTCAAGCTTAGAAAGAGCAAGAAACAGAGGTTCAAAGGAGAACTGACCAAAGTAATTGTGATAAAATAGGGAAATGCAAGGAAGTAATATGGTTAAGGATATTGCCTGAGACTATATTTGATACCCTGTGAAGCCATGGGTAACTTTATATAGCAAGTAAGTTGCTTATAGCTGTGGTGTCCGAACTGTATCTGTGAATAATCAAGCCTTTGAAGCCCAGACAAATCAGTCCTATTTGCATTTATATTTCTGGTTTATTTCTATTTGAGTTATGTGGGTCTGGAGGTTTGGAAAGAGGTGTATTTAGCATGGTTGCTTCACTAGTAAATAAATCCTGACTCAGTACATCAAGATCTGTTAGCATCAACAACTTGAGATATATACAAATTAATTGAAACATTGATTTTGATTTTATATGTAGCCCAAAGACTATACAGCACAACTGTGCGGCTCAAGAAGATAATAAGCTTGGAAACCTCTGGTCTACAGTGTATCGTGTGATGTATTCTATAAGAAAGAAAATTAACTTCTTGTTAAATAGCCAAAAAGATATTAATAAACTACTTTTATTCCCTCCATGTCTTTCACTTCTTCCAAACCTTGTTTGATGAAGTGATAGCGTAAATCACTTATTCCATAATTTCTTACTTTTGCGCTGTCCAAGGCTCCCTACAACGTGGATGTGCCATTTCAATGGCTCAAGTCCCCAGGAAAATCTGTGCCAATATTTAAACAACTTTGATGTTTTTGAGCTACTGGCACCAGTGTTTTTTTCTGTCCTATAGCATTGCAGAATTCTTTGGGGTAGCTGGAAAGATTGTTGTGTTGACTTATTGTGAGTACAAGCACACAACTTTTAAAATACAATTCTACATTCCATGTGATCTAACAAACATGCTGCATCTGCCCACAAACATTGTGTAAATGAACTGGTTATAATGGGTGTGATTTTAACCCACCTGGCGGCAATGGAGCCGGTACGCTGTTAAAATTGCTACGGAGTACATACCGCTCCGTTCCCGCTGGCCGCCATTTTAACCTCTCACTTTTTAGGCGGCTGAGGCACCAGCCAGACAAAGGCTTGGCCTCATGAATGAATGCAAATCAGGGTCCTATAAGGCAATTAGGACCCCAATGGGATTTTAATGTAAAACTCTGGAAGCCCCACACAGCGCCCAACCCGCTAGCAAAACCTTGCAGGACTTGACTGTCAGGGCTACTCGAAGCACTATTTAAAGGCGCACTCACCTGCAGGCAATTGGATCAACAACAATAATTTGCATTTATATAGCACCCTTAATGTAGTAAAAAAGTGAAAAGTCGCACAACACCAGGTTATAGTCCAACAGCTTTATTTGAAATCACAAGCTTTCGGAGCGCTGCTCCTTCGTCAGGTGAAGTGAAGAAATGCATATATGCTGTGCCCATATGCATTTCTTCACTTCACCTGACGAAGGAGCAGCGCTCTGAAAGCTTGTGATTTCAAATAAAGCTGTTGGACTATAACCTGGTGTTGTGCGACTTCTCACTTTTGTCCACCCCAGTCCAACACCGGCATCTCCGCATTAATGTAGTAAAACATCCCAAGTTGCTACACAGGAACGTTATCAAACAAAATTTGTCACCGAGCCGCATAAGGAGATATTAGGACAGGTGACCAAAAGCTTGGTCAAAGAGGTAGGTTTTAAGGAGCATCTTAAAGGAGAGGTAGAGAGGTGGTGAGGTTTAGGGAGAGAATCCCAGAGCTTAGGGCCTAGGCAGCTGAAGGCACGGCCACCAATGGTCGATGCGCAAGAGGCCAGAATTGGAGGAGCGCAGAGATCTCGGAGGGTTGTAGGGCTGGAGGACATTAGAGAGATAGGGAGGGGCAAGGCCATGGAGGGATTTGAAAACAAGGATGAGAATTTTAACATCGAGACGTGGCTGGATCGAGAGCCAATGTAGGCCAGCAAGCACAGGGGTGATGGGTGAACGGGACTTGATGTGAGTTAGGATACGGGCAGCAGAGTTTTAGATGAGCTCAAGTTTACGGAGTGTGTAAGGTGGGAGAGCATTGGAATAGTCGAGTCTAGCGGTAACAAAGGCATGGATGAGGGTTTCAGCAGCAGTTGAGCTAAAGCGGGGTGGAGATGGGCGATGTTACAGAGGTTGAAGTAGCAAGTCTTGATGATGGAAAGGATATGGGGTCGGAAGCTCAGGCAGGGTCAAATAGGATGCCAATGTTGTGAATACTCTGGTTCAGCCTCAGACAGTAGCCAGGGGGTGAAAGAAAGACTTGCATTTACATAGCGCCTTTCACGACTACTGAACGTCCCAAAGTGCTTTACAGCCAATGAAGTACTTTTGAAGTGTAGTCACTGTTGTAATGTAGGAAACACGGCAGCTAATTTGCATACAGCAAGCTCCCACAAACAGCATTATGATAATGACCAGATAGTCTGGTTTAGTGATGTTGATTGAGGGATAAATATTGGCTAGGACACCGGGGATAACTACCCTGCTCTTCTTCGAAATAGTGCCATAGGATCTTTTATGTACACCTGAGAGAGCAGACAGGGCCTCGGTTTAACGTCTCATCCGGAAGGCAGCACCTCTGACAGTGCAGTGCTCCCTCAGTACTGCACTGGAGTGTCAGCCTAGATTTTTTTGTACTCAAGTCCCTGGAGTGGGACTTGAACCCACAACCTTCTGTGGAGGGATGGAGTTGGTGGCGAGGGAACAATAGCTTTGGACTTTCCAATATTTAATTGGAAGAAATTTCAGCTCATCCAATACTGGATGTTGGACAAACAGTGTGGCAAATCAGAGGCAGCGAAGGGTCGAGAGAGGTGGTGTTGAGGTAGAGCTGGGTGTTGTTAGCATACATGTGGAACCTGACTATGTGTTTTCGGATGATGTCGCCAAGGGGCAGCATGTAGATGAGAATATGGAGGGGGGCCAAGGATAGACTCTTGGGGGAGTCCAGAGGTAATGGTGCGGGAGCGGGAAGCTACTGCAGGAGATTCTCTGGCTATGACTGGACCGATAGGAATGGAACCAGACGAGCTTTGTCCCATCCAGCTGGACAACAGAGGAGAGGCACTGGAGGAAGATGATGTGGTCAACTGTACATGATCATAGGAATCTCTGTGCTATTGTGCTGTTTGGATTGCCATGAGAGTTTCCAGCTTCCAGATTGCTTCTTTCTGAGATTTTTTGTCTTAGTTTATCTAATTAAGCTCTCTCAGCTTTTATCATGGGTGTCATTATAGCCACTTAGTTTTGGATTAATGAAGAGGAGTGGCAGGAGCAGTAACCTCAGCAACCAGCAGCTGAGGCCATTAGAAGATGGCAGGTGAAGTGGCTGCTTGTAGGAGCCCATACCCAGCCCACGGAGTTTCTCGGTCGAATCACTATTCACAGAATCACAGAATCCTCAGTGCAGATAGAGGCCATTTCGGCCCATCGAGCCTGCACCGACACATATCCCACCCTATCCCCGTAACCCCACGTATTTAATCCCCCCTAACACTAAGGGTCAATTTATCATAGCCAAATCAACCTAACCCGCACATCTTTGGACTGTGGGAGGAAACCGGAGCACCCGGAGGAAACCCACGCAGAATGTGCAAACTCCACACAGACAGTCACCCGGGGCCGGATTCGAACCCGGGTCCCTGGCGCTGTGAGGCAACAGTGCTAACCACTATGCCACCGTTCTGGATCTATCTTGAGAACCAGTGCATCAGGAGGTTGCGCTTCTCCAGGAAGGTGATTGTAGACCTCTGAAGCCTCCTGCAACAAGACGTGCTGTCTGCTGGACCAGGTGGCCATGTTTTGCCAGTAATTGTCAAAGTCGTCACAACCCTTAACTTTTTGCCACAAGCTCATTCCAGGCTACTACAGGGGACATCTCCCACAAAGCCAAGTCAGCAGTACACAGCTGCATTAAGCTGGTCGCCAATGCCCTGTCTGTCAAGGCCAATAAGCGCATTGTACATTGACTCCAACAGTCAAGAGGGATTTGCAACAGTGGCTGGCTTTGCTTGTATCCATGGCATGATAGAGTGCAGAAGACCAACCAGCAGCCTTCATAAATAGGAAGGCCTACCACTCAAATAATGCAATGCTCATCTCCGATCACAGAAACAGGATCTTGCAAGTTTGTGCAAGGTTCCCAAGCAAGTGTCACGACACGTTCATCCTGTGATACTCAACTATCTCCCAATATTCAACCCTTCCAGGAACGTGATGGGATGGCTGCTGGAGGACAGGATATAGCCCCTACATAGAGTCATAACATAGTCATAACGGCACAGAAGGAGGCCATTCGGCCCATCGAGTCCGTGCCGGCTCTCTGTAGCGCAATCCAGTCAGTCCCATTCCCATACATGGCTCACGACACCCCTCCGGAACCCCACCACACTTGAACAATACAGGTTATGCCATAAGATCACAAGGATCATATTTGAGCACACTATAGCAAATTAAAGAGTCTCCCGCATCATGGTAGTGTGCTGCATCCTGCACAGCCTTGGCATACAGAGAGGCCTGCATTTGGAGGAGGCACAGCAACAGCAGCAGTCCTCATTGGATGAGGAAGACCAGGGTGAAGGTGAGGAATCAGCAGAAATAGATAGACCACCTCAATGCCTTGCAGCAAGAGATATGAGGGATGAGTTAACTGCACAGTGATTCCGGTGACCAGTTCATTCCTCTGCCCTGAAAACTTACACAAAGCCCCTCTGCATACCCCACTCTGTTACCCCATTCACCACTCCATTAATACTGCATTAGAGAACATTGAAACTATTCAGCCAGCTTCTATATCAATGACATACCGACAATATATATTCAGAAGCTGCTATGAAACCGCTCTGCAGACCAAAGTGCCAAATGTCATAAAGGTGATTAATTTAATGGCAAACATAATAATTGCCTTCAATTATTTTCTCACCCAAATGTCAACTTTATAAAAAGGTTTACTAGCTCTACTACTCCTACGAGGTGCTCCTCTAGTGGCCTCAGTGAAACTAGTGGAAGGCTGCTGCTGGACAGCAACCTTTGGGTGCTTGAGCCTGTGAGGGCGCGGCTGTAGACTAGTGCACCTTGGCTGTTGCCAAGGCAGTTTAGCCCAACTGACATGCTGGTACCGTGTCAGGTATTGGTTGAGGGGCTGGCATCCTGAGAGAGGGAAATGCATGCCACTCCCACGGAGCTGCAGCTCATCATTTCCACTAATTGCAGGAGAGCAGAATTGAGGAGATAAGCTATGCATTGAAAGCCCCCATCAATTAATTCACCAGGTCTTTCCAAAGAGGAGCCCAGAACCTGGGTGGCAGCCATTTAAGCTTCCACTAAAGCTGAAAAGTAACACAAACTTTTGTTGTCAGTGTCCAGCTACAACGTCCTTGGAGGTGGTCATAAGCGCCAAGGTCGACTGCAAACTGCTGATGCCATACAAGCTAACAGCATACTAGCTGCAATCGGATTCCTCCATTACTTTCAGCCATGATGTGACAACTCTTTGGCAGGCCTTCCAATACCTCGTACAATTGCTTGTGTGCTTCAAGGAGTGTTCTTTTCAAGGCTGGACCCCTGATGTCCACATCTCTGTCGTGCTCAGTAGAGCTGGGAGATGACCTCGTGCTCTGGCGAGTCATCCCTTGGCCTGTTCCTAGCACTGGCTGGTTGTGCTCACGCGCTGGATGATTCTCCATGTGCAGACCCCTCTACCTCACTCTCTGACCCACATGGAATGCCAATCCTTGTGCTGGTGCTTGGGTGGGTGTATTGTGTGACGGTGCATCTTCTAGAGGATTGTCCTCCTTTGAGGTATGTTCTGCAGGGTCCAGGGGTTGAGAAGGATGTAGAGAAAAGAGACAAGTGTAAGCACGGCATTGACATGCAGGACATTAGCAGCTGACAATCTTCTGAATGTAGCTTGAAGTTGTCAAGCTGGCTGAGTGTGCAATTTTCTGAGATGAAAGTAATAGGCAGACACCTTGCTCAGATAAGCTGTCAGCCTCACCTTCCCCAGTGCGCATCACTCTTGCAAGGCCACTAATCTCCAGGACTTCCTGCTCCATTTGGATGAGAGCTATGATGTCTGGTGTTCCTCTCCCAGTCTTGCTTATCTCCCTCGCACTGTGCCATTTTGTCCTGCAAAAAGAGAGGGTGAGAGTTAGTGAGTTGCTATTGAAAGGGAAAGTGGAAATGTGTAGGGTTTCTGCATATATTGCATCTGCTGAGAGTTGGAGAAAGAGCAAGATGGAATCAGGATGAATGGAAAGTCAAATGGCTGGAATGTGAAGTGAGGACGGAGTCCTGAGAGGAGTTGCTGGCTCCACAATGACGACCATGTGAGAAGAGAGTGCTGTTAGTGCCTGGTGTGAAGAACAGCAAAGGAGGAGGTGAGTGTGTTTGGAATGACAATGAGAGATGGTACAAAGGTCAATCAAATTACCCCTAAGTATAGGGTGCTCTAAAGTGTAGAGTCTCAGTTCTTTGAGCCTACCTTGATAACCAAGATGCTACAAACCGAAAATTAATCTAGTGGTCTTCCTCTGCACCCTGTCCAAAGCCTCAATATCACCCACCATATGTGGAAGCCAAAACTGGACACAGTATTCTAACTGAGGCCTAACCAAGGTCTTGTACAAGGACAAAATAGTATGCTTTGTCTTAGTCAATTCTCCTATAAATACACCCCAGCACCCTGTAAGCATTGGCCATGAACCTTTAGATATCTATGCACTAGGACGCCCAGATCTCTTTCTCCACCGGCTTTAGTACTTTTACTTGAAAAGGTCCTGGGTAGCTTCATGCGATTTTTCCATCCTTGCCCTGACCTCTTCCACCAGGACCTCCAGGGAGGCATCAGAAAACCTGGGGACAGCCCTCCAAATCATTCTGCTAATAATCCTTTTTCAGCAAATCTGGCATCAGGGAATGCAACCTCCCGTAAAGAGGCACATTCCTGTTTTAAATGGACCTGGGACAACTCGCCATATATTGCACTGCGAAAATTTCAAAATTCTCATCCTTGTTTTCAAATCCCTCCATGGCCTCGCCCCTATCTCTGTAATCTCCTTCAGCCCCACAACCCCCCTCCCCCCGAGATATCTGCGCTCCCCTAATTCTGCCCTCATGAACATCCCTGATTATAATCGCTCAACCTTTGGTGGCTGTGCCTTCTGTTCCTAGGCCCTAAGCTCTGGAATTCCCTGCCTAAACCTGTCCGCCTCACTACCTCTCTTTCCTCCTTTAAGACGCTCCCTAAAACCTACCTCTTTGACCAAGCTTTTGGTCACCTGCCCTAATTTAACCTTATATGGATCGGGATCAAATTTTTTGTCTTAAAATACTCCTCTGAAGTGCCTTGGGATGTTTTACTACGTTAAAAGGCACTTTATAAATACAAGTTGTTGTTGTTGTTGAAAATGAGGGGGCTGCCTGTTTCCCAATGCTATCGGGTAGGCAGCCCATCAATCATATTCAAATGAGGCTTGGGAGTTCAAATTGCCTGGACCTCCTACTGTTGATGTGCATTTTTGGCGCTCGTCCCGCGCCCCTGCCTGAATCACACTACCCGTTAAAATTCCTCTAATGTGTGAGGTAACGGAACTGGGACTACAACTGGGAAATTTCGCCCAGTGTTTGCAACCTTTGTCCATACATCACTAAACATATACTTTAATACTTTTGCTACAGGGTAATTTCCAAAATGTATATTTTGGTCAAATTCTGTGCCCAATAGGATGTTAATTTTGGGTAATAGAACCATCTGAACTTTTGTCCTCTAGTTTCAACATCAAACACTATCGCAGATTAGGTGTAACATCATCAAATGCGAAGTAAAACTCCCTGCTTTAGACCAACAATTTATCTCAATTCCAGCCTCAAAACAGAGATTTTACGGATATGATCGCCAATTATTCTTCACAAGCCTATCACTGTAGGTAACCTACAATTTGGAGGCAATTAATATCAAACTGTCGGCAGAAATGACTGCCATCGTCTCAGCTACTCCACCATCTCATAGCAACATACCAAATTGACAAGCAGGAAGAAAAACAGCTGGTCCAAGCCTGCCTCACACCCATGATGGTTGGAGCATTGTGACGAGACACTTCCTCCCCTTTCACAGCCATGTAATCTCCCGGGTAATAGAGAGTTCCACCTCTTTTGGTTTGGGCTGAATTTAAACTCAGATGCCAGAGAGGAATGGTCAATGTGCTAATTCACTCGACCATCCAGTTTGAATTAGTTCAGATTTCTGGCTGCACTAGTCCTAGGATTGTAAATATGTAACAGAAAAAATTAAAGTTAGCTTCAGAGCTTTCTAAATAATGAAAACTGCATTTAATGCATTGCGATAAGATATGAATGATATCACTGAACGTCCAGTATTTCAATTAACTAAAACAAAGTCCCTTAAAAAGCCACTAAAAACAAAAATATATTTACAATAGATGCACTTCAATCAAAATATTTTAAGTTTAATAATAATTGTGGTTTTTGAGCTTTGAACAAGTGTACAGGGATTGACGTGGAAAAATAGCAAGCATAAGAATAATTTCATTCTGTAGGAACCACACTGTACAGTGATTGCCAAACGATTACATTTAGGCATTACATATTGCATGTACCGTCCAGGTGTTAAAAAGTGGACATTTATTTATACACTTGTCGCCTGTTGGAAAATGCTTTCTTCTGAACAAGGAAATTACAGTGTGAAACAACTCCAATAAACAGCTCGATCCTGCATCAGTACAAAATAAGCAAACTGTATCACTTTATGAAAGAGCCATTTTTTGCACAAATAAGTTGTGCAAAAATTAGCTCTTGCATTCATAAATTGATACAATCTGCATTGGTTGCAAATTAATTTACACTTGTAGTTAAACCGTGCTTATAAAAGCGAGTGATGAATCCCTGAAGTCTGACCAAGGTCAGCTGTTGCTTTTACTACATTTCTAATTTGGTAGCAAATACGTATTACCCAGAACTGCCAAACATCACTCACTAGATGCAACAATCAGCTATTTTCGGGCCTAAAAATACGATGCATTTGACACGTCACTCTTAAAAATAAGAACAGCTTCACATTGCTTTGCAATCTTTGCCATTCTTGTAAATCATACATGTCACTGATAACATGAAGTCGAAGCTTCCGATTATCTCAGCATTTGCTGGTGCAGTTGTTTTCTTCTTCTTCTTCTTCTTAGTGCTTGTTCGTGGTGCTGGTACTGCTTCGTGATTCTTGGTGTTGGTCGTGCTGGTGGCGGTACTACCCCTTCCTTTGTGCTTCTTCCACTCGCAGTGCGCGGGCTGCCTGGGTTACTGCACCTGCGCAGTGCGCCCCCCCCTCCTTACTACATGTCGCGAGAGCAGGCAGACAATCGAACCGAATCACTCCTCGGTAACGCGCCGCCGCTCACTTCCTTTCCGGGGGGGGGGGCTCCTGTCCTCGGGTGTTTGTTGCAACAACAACAACAAATTATTTCGATTAAAAGAAAAGAGAATTAAAAACACACTCACACCCCCACAGGGAGAAGTTAAGAGCAGGCGATGAACCCGAGGAGCGGTGCCTGGACTGGCAGTGTCTCGGCCCGGGTGGATGAGCCGGAGCAGTGTGTGTGTGTTTTATTTTCTCGCCTCCTCCCTTGCAGCGGGCGGACGGATACACGGGGACTACTTTAAAGCGGCCGGTCCCTTCCATTTTCTCGGCTTCTCCGAGCGGACTCGGCGGCTTTTCCGGGTTCGCTTTTAACCCTGTTATTATCACAAGAGAAAAAAAAACCGCAACCACCCCGCCCGCCTGGCAGCCCGGCACACCGAACATGGCTCTCAAAAGAATCCACAAGGTATGCGGTGCCCCAGGCCGTTTATTCTCTGCCGTGTGTGTATGTTTTATATTTAATTAAAAGCCCCCGGCTCCGCAGGGCGGCCGATTATTTGCTGAATTGTTTCCCCCCCCCCCCTCCTCCTCCTCCCCAACCAGCAGCCGCCATGGCCGACATTTGCTGTAAAGGCCTGGTCCCGTTTCCCCGTGTGTGTGTGTGTGTGTGCGCCTCCTTGCCCCGCGGGCACGGTTTTTTAATTCTTTGTAATAGCGGAACGGAGGGAGGATTAAAAGGAGAGAGAGGAGGGAGAGAAAAAAGGCATCTCCGGGTGTGTGCGGTGCCGCGCTCTCTCTCCCTCTCCTCCCTCCGCCCCAGACCGCGGGGAGGAAGTCGCAGAGAGAGGACACGGCGGCGGCGGCTGGGCCTCTTGGTTTCCATTGCTGCTCGGGGAGGCCGGGCCGGGTCGTGCCGTTTTTGAAAATGTCACGGTGCGGGGGGCCGCAGCCATTGACCGAGGCCTTGGTGCAAGGGATTATTGCTCTGACTCGCAGGAGCCCGATTGGCAAGGCCCGAGCCTGCTGCTGCTGCTGCTGGTGGTGGTGGTGATGCTGCGTTTCGGGAAGCAGGCCGAGGGCGATGGCTGCGGACACCAGGCCTGTGGGTGATTGAATGCTGCCTCTGGCAGTGCATCCTGTTTCCATGTGCGCGGTTTGTTTCTCTCCTATTCCCCCCCACCCCCAATCTGTCAGTTTCAAAAAATTCAAAAATCAATCTACATTCTTCCTGTCTAATTGGGAAGTGGAGGAAATAACTTTTTTTTCAATGAATAGTGAATTGAGGTTTTTAATGTGATTTGTAGAAGGATGAGAAAACATGTTTTATTGATTTTGGGGGGAAAGCTGATCAAGTGACGTTGGAGTTACAAGCTTTAATTACTAAAGCCGTGGGTTTAATGTTCAGATTCTACTAAAGGAAAATTAAAACAAACCGAATAAAAATTAAACTCGAGAAAAAGTTCAACTCTATTCTACAGCTAATGTGTCTCTGTAGTTACCTCGATTTTCCATTAAATAATACAGATGGAAAGTAGAAGGCTGCTGAAAGCTTCTGATTCGTTTTTTTTTTGCTTGAACCTAACATTATTAGTGATGAAGTTTAATATTAATACTGTACTTTGCATTTTGTAATTGAAGAGGAAATCAGGATTTTTTTGTTTTTGACTTCAAGATGTTAATGTATGTAGGAAATCTCGCATCTTGATCTCTTCTAAAGTATGATTGACTATCCATTGGCTATGTTAATAAGTTAGGTTTCATAACTCTCTTTTGTATAAAGCGCATTTTGTTTAATAAAAAATGGCCTGCAGTTGTGTTTAACACATGACCCATTTCACTTGCTGTGAAGTTTTGTGGTGTGATAATTGGGCTTGAATTGTTGTAATTGAGTTCAGAATTGCTGCAATGAGAGCTTACATTTTAAATGTGAAGTTGGAAGCTGGTTGTGCATTTTGTTCTGTGGAACCTTTGATTTTGACTGTCTGGTTGAAATATTTCTTTAAAATAAAATCTGGGTACGTGATGAGTCTGACTTGGTGACCTAATTTCAAGCCAGGTCAAAATGGGTTGATACAGAAAAGTTGCTGAGCTGCTTTTAAGAACTGATGTTTCTAGTATGTGTACTTAAAACACTGTTAATTACTATGTTTGATATATACCTTAACTTGCAGCAAGTCCCATTCACCTACATTGGCTGTCCAGTAATGCCATAAATTTAAACTTTTCATTTTGTTTTCAAATCTCTCCATTGGCCTCGATCCTCCATCTCTAACCTCCTACAACCCTTGAACTTTGTGTTCCTCTTGTGCATCCCTGATTTCCTTCACCCCACCATTGGCAGGCATGCCTTCAGCTGTCTGGGCCCTAAACTCTGGAATTTCTCCCCCACCCCCCTTCCCGGAAAGCTCTGCTTTTCTACCCCCTCTCCTCCTTAAAACCTCCCTCTTTGACCAAGCTTTTGTCAGATCATGCTTCTGTGAAGCACCTTGGGACATTCTACAGTGCCTTTAACATAATAAAAGTGCAAGTTGTTTAATTAAATTGGTGCTTTCAGAACTGGCCAGTTTTGGTGACTGCTACATAAAGTTTCAAAATATTCTTTTTTGCAGTGCTTATTCCCATTGTTCGTCAAGATCATAAGTGCAATATTGAATTGTCATATCGTCTGTTTCTGCAAGCTAATTTAGAAGTAAAAATACTTTGTGCATTCACTGAGAATTTGTTGGTCCTGTCCCAATTGGAGTACTGTGTACAATTCTAGTCACTATTGAGGGAGACATGCATGCTTTGAAGAGGGTGCAGTGAAGGGCAATTAAAATAATAGCTGCGATTAGGCACCTGAGTTTCCAGGAGAAGCTGTTGAAGCTGGAAATGTTTACTGTGAGAACACTGAGGTAATCGTAATGTCTGAAGTATTGAAGATCCTACGACAACGGACATAACCATCAATATGTTCAACAAAGTCACAGATTCTATAGAAACTTGGACGAGGGAGCCTTGGAGGCTGAAAACTGAGTTTTGCTTGAACCACTGTACGCAGTGGGTGGTAAATTTATGGAATGGACTGTTAAGCAAGGCGTGAGGTGCTGCTTTATATCAGCAAATTTGAAAGTTGGATAAGTACCTGGAGAAAAGTTGGATCACAGGTTATAATGGGTATCGTGGAATGACATTTCCTAGCCACTGAGACTGACCAAATGAGCTGCAATGGTCTCTTCTGATTCTGTACATTCCTATGACACTTGTAGTTTAATTATCTTCTCTTGGTGTGCATCCATAAGCCATCACATACAGGAACCATGAGTGCATCTTTTTAAAATTGGAGATGTGTTTTTCGCATCGCATTAAGTCTTGTTTTCCCAGAACCCTGTGCTTGCTGAACTATATTGGCTCCCAGTCCAGCAACGCCTCAGATTTAAAATTCTTATCCTTCCATTCAAATCCCTCCATATCCTTGCCCCTCCCTATCTCTATAACCACCTCCAGTCTGACAACCCTCTGAGAACTGTTTGTCCAATTCTGGCCTCTAATGCATCCCTGCTTTCCTTCGCCCCACCATTGGTGGCCGTGTCTTCAGTTATCTAGGCTGTAAGCTCTGGAATTCTCTCCCTAAACCGCTCCTCCTTTAAGGCGCTCCTTAAAACCGAACTCTTTGACGAAGCTTTTGATCACCTGTCCTCATATCTCCTTATGTGGTTGTCAAATTTTGTCTGATAATGCTCCTGTGAAGTGCCGTGGAACAATTTACTATGTTATAGGCGCTATATAAATGCTAGTTGTTTCCAGTCAGTGCTGTAGCCTCTTTTGATGCTCTGTTACAGATGAAGTATATATAATTGCTGCATTTTCAATATTTTTAACTATAATGGAAAGGCATTTGTAAATAACACTGGATGTAATGTGTAGTTTTTGAAGAATACTTGTAGAAAGTGTGTAATGGCATCATGTATAGCTATTTCAAATATCTCTGTGGTGCTTTACTGTTACAAATGGCACATTCTTTGATTGCTCCTCTCAACTGTTATGGACACTAAGATATAGTACATATTCCACTTGACACTGTTTCATGTCCTTGTAGTAGTGGATTATAGAACTGTTGACCTGGAAGGAGTCCTAATGCTATATGTTCCTGGGTTTAGCACATTCGGCTACATTACAAGTGTTTCCTTGCAAAAATTTAATGAGGTATTCTTGAATTTGGAAATGTCTAGTCATTTTATATTTGAGGTGCATGCACATCTATTACAGAATGTTACAGCACTGAAGCTGGCCATTTGGCCCATCAAGTCAGTTGGTATTTTTCTCCATGTGGCACAAAATCTAATCCACTTTTCAAGTGCTTCCTTTTGAGATCTTTTTCAAGCAAGTATTTAATTAAAAAAAATTATGAACTCTGCTTCAACAATGGCTTAATTCTAGCCATCTTCTGACAAAATTATTTTCCAACCTTGTGCTTAATTTTGTTTTTTATTTGTGACCGCCTTACCATTTAGGTACTAAATAGGTTCATGAATCTTGCAAACTAAAATTTTGTTTGCTTAATCTAGTGAGACTACTTTAATTCCAAGCTAATATTAGGTAGGCATGAGCAAAGCATAAACCATACCCATCACAACAGGCTTGCTAGTTTCTTATGGAGACTCCTGATATGCTGTCCTTTCCCCTACAGTTAAATGACCTAGACCTTTTAAGGGATTACTCAATGTATGGTTCATAAAACTTGCATTTCTGCAAACTCAATCATGACATTTCTTTTATTAAAATCTAAGATTACTGGTGTGCTAAATTGGCTTCACCCTCCCTGGGAAGGGAGGGAAAAGTAATCAAGGTTCCTACTCCTAATTGATACTCGGTGACCTTTTGTAGATGTTGTGATGGGTGGAATCAATGTTGGCTTTGATGGAACCCAGGTTCAGCAGCTTTCTGATACTTGCTGTTTAGGCTTGTGTGTAAAGAATATCCATTTGAATGAGGTACCCGAGGGGTAATGGCACCTGTGGTGCCATGCCTCAACACAAGCCATTGCAAATGGTTGTGGCAGGTGAGGGAGGAAATAACGTTTGCAATGTCCTTTTTTAAATTTCCCAAAGGAGGTCCTAGGTGTCCAGTTAGCCTTTTCTTGCCCTAATGTGTCAGAATATACAGCATGTAATGGTGATGCAGCTGTACTTAATGCCAAGTTTCTGCTCCTCTGATTTCACTATTTAATAGTGTCTTGATGGACATGTAGGGCTTTTGCTAATAAGAATCTGGGAGCTGTGTGTAATGGCAGCTGCCTGCTTCTTTGGTCCATTTGTTCCTGGTTCTGTTTCATATTTGAAATTGAAGTCTCCCCTGTGGGGAGAAATCCCCTCTCATAAGCAACATGTTTGAGATCATGGAGAGAATTCCTCACTCCAAATCCCAAACTCACTGGATTATCAAATGGTAACTCCAGATTGGTTGCTAAGGTGCGTTTTGTTGTTTGTCTGGATCAGATGAAGTTTGCGCCTCATCACTTTACTCTCCTTGCCCAGTCCTTGGTCTGCAAATCTGTGGACAAGAGTAAGTGACTTTGGGGTAACGTCAACTATTGAAACTTCTAAAATAGATTTGATTATTTATTTGAACATTCTGTTTGCACCACCCTTGGCCAAAAAGACTGGGTTGTGCAACTTTAGGTAAAGTGCTGTTCGATATAGTTTGCTTCAACTGCCAATATTATCAAACACTATCTGCCCCAAAACAAATACAGTAGTAATGCTTGATGCCAATTTAAGTTTACTTGGCATGTAAATAATGCAAAAGCTATAAATCTGAAAGAAATTTTGGATTGTACAGTCCACAACGAGGCCTGCCTCTCTAGGCAGTGTACCCTTGTTTGTTTGGAATCTGTCATGGTTCTACTGAGATCCAGTGCTATAATCGAAGCTCCGTCAAATCCAGATGAATTAAGTTGTCCTGCTCTAGTGCTGCTCTTAATAGGTCAGGTCCATGTGTGAAATTGTTTTGGCCCAGGAAATAGCAGGTATGTTAACATTATAGTAGGCAGGTTTCCTCAGGCATATGACATGAATTCTGTTTGAATTGCTGTATAAGATGTATATGAATTGCTTGTTTTTTTTTAGACTTGTATGCAATTCATAAACCATGCTTTTTAGAGGTCTCATCTGATCTCTGAATGTAATGTAATCTGAAATGCTGTTCAGTTGCTACTACTGTAGTATCTTTGGCTATCGTTTGTTTAGATATAACAATCGCCAAATAGCTTAAAATTAGATAGGGGTAATTTTCATCTTTGAGGATAGAAAACTAGCTATCAAATTAGTTGGCCTGTTATGCATCCCGTCCGTTTTTTTTTCATTCCATTGACTTCGATGGAAAGAGAAATCGAATGTGGTGTATAATGGGCGGCTGATCCTACACTGCCAATTTTCCACCCTTGCTGAAAGTTACCCCCATTGTCTTTACTGGAGGGTTTTTAATGCCAATTTGTACTTTGTGAGCAACAGCATACAGATGAGGATCACTGTTGTTACTGGTCTTTTCAGGTCTCAGTAAAAATAGCCTCTGCACCCAGTGCATTCTAGTACTGCTGATTGGATTCTCAATGGCCTTTCTGTCTGGTGGAATATGAAGTGGTATTGTAATGCAGGCTACCAGAAATTTGATTTGCTCAGCTGACTTTGTGTGTGAAAGCTCTTTGTCAAATGGAATATAGTATGTTCTTTCCAGGTGAGTGCAGTTTAATGGCCAGTTTGGGAGTAATTTTCCCCCTGGATCAGCACTTCTATCACTTTTTGTTTTGATTTCTGCAAAATATTTTGTAAAGTGTACTGTCTAAAAATAATTTTGAAATTTTAGGCTGGTCCTGCTGATTTGTGTTTGACAGCCAAAGAACCATACAGATGGTTTTTTTAGAAGTGGGATTATCAGTTCACATAGGCTTTTTTTTTCCTCAAGTTGAATTTTCCATATTTTAAGAGCTTCAAAAACCCCAGAAAAAGATGTACTGAAGCTCTAGGGAAAATAAGCTGGGAAGGTTTCTGCAGTGTTGAGCAATGAAATTTAATCACAAATCAATATACATTCTTTGACTTCGTGCAACAAAATGAGACTAAAAATGCTACCTCCTAAGTATGTGATCTAAAAGTGAAACCTGTCGATAGATATTTTAGAGTAGATTCCTGACTTGGGACTGGTCGCAATTGCAAACAAATGATCCATTCTGAAGCCCTAAACTTGCTGTACTTTTTTTGCCCCCCTGTCCATCATTGTTAAACGTGACTTGCAAATGGAGCTAGAACCATGGATGTTCACAGCACATATTTGGCCCCTTGTGTATGTGCTGGCTGTGTGCTAAAACAATCCAAAACTACTCCCACTTTTCCAATGTCTCCATATCCCTGTCATCCTCTGCATCAAATCTTCCAACTTTCCATTTTTTTTTTTAAAGATGCAAATTTCTGGCTCAACCACTCCTTGGTAAAGCATACCATGTTCTAATAACTCCCTGAACAAGACATTTCTCTTAACCTCCCTTATCACACTTAACAATTTTGAATTGATGACCCCCCTCATTGTTTACCCTAATCAGAGAAATAGTCATTCAGTATATCAAAACACTTTGTAATTAAAAAAAAACTTCAATGAAATGTTCTCTTGGCCTTCTCTGCTCCAGTGGAAATAGTCCTAGTATCGTGTCTCATAATTATAATTTTCCATCCCTAGCATCATCATAGTAAATCTAAGCTGTACACTGTCTTTAATATGCTTTCCATAATTGGGCACCTTGAACTGTATACAATGCTCTAGCCAAATGATTGCCTATAGAACTTTATCATGTACTGTATACCTCTTTATGCAATCCAAAATGCGATTGGTCTTTTTTATGGTTTAGTTAGCTGCATTTGCACTTTCACAAAATGCATACATAAAGGTGTAATAGCAGAGAATTGTTAAGCAAGAATGTAACATAATATATTGGAAATCAAAATGGAGCTCTGCAAGTTGTCATAGGAACAGCTCTTGGCGTCTTCTCTCTTCCCCCCCCGCCCCCTCTCAAAAAAAAATATTTGTTACAATTCCACAAGGGGTCATCAATTTAAAGTTCAGGAAGGAGAGCTTGGAAGACTAGTGGGCAGAATAGAGTTCTTAGAATACTCAAATGTGGTGCATACAACTATTTTTGTGTTGCAATGAAGCAATTACGGCTGAAGAATTCTAAGACTTAATAGATGCTCGCTGCAGCTGTTTACTATGCATGTCGGCAGCAGTTCTATGCTATCCCATAACCTCATGCAAGTGCCTCAAAGCCCTGAGCATGCAGTTGCTTCATAAACCCTTGCTCTCAGGCAGGTGGGTTTGAGTTCACTGCATGTTGAGGTAGTAGGTCTTCAGTGTACGTGGGTTCTAGTTGGATAGTTATGTAGTTGTCCACCAGTGGTACTCTTTCAACTGAGGGAGCAATTAGGACATAGGCAGAACAAGCAGGAAGTGTACTAAGCAAGCTAAGGTAAACATTAATGCAATAATCTTAAATAAAATCGATTTCATTTCACCTACACTTTTTATATTGTGCAGCAAAGCTGCCCAAAAGTAAACAGACCACATGAAGTTCTCTGCAAAAACATACTATTCCTTTCTATTGGTATATTTCGTGAACTACAAGTTGCGGTGACGGTAGAAGGAAACTGTTCAGAACAGCTAATGAGAAAATGTACTTGCCTCGTCCTCAAATGTTACAAAATGATGCAATTGGTGACAAGAATCATAATTTCTAGAGAAATGCATGTCTTCCCCCCCCCCCCCCCCCCCCCCCCCCCACCCCCAAAGCCATTAGAAAATTTTGTGCCTTCAGTGCTGACTGCCTTCTCAAACCTTTTTCTTAAATTTCTGACCGATAGAGATGGATCTATAAGTTGCTTCTGGCCCACTGCTTATGACCATGTGATACTTTGAAATCATCCCATTCATTAAGCAGAGCAACAGCTAGACTGACCTAGAGTATAATACTAACTGATTTGAACATGCATCAGTCTACAGCTGTTTAATTTCCCCACTAATAACCACTAAAAAAAAATTACTTTTTCATTCACGTTCATCTGTTGTGGGTTGGGGAGGGGCTTGAACTAGTCAGAGCAGTACTAGATATAGACAAATATGCAAATTAGCACTTTCTATTTATATTCTACTTTTTTGCCAATTAGGATAGAAATTTTGTCCCCCAAGTTGTGCAATTTAAACTTAAAACTTGGTTAGCCAATAGTAAGATTTTTTTTTTCTAAGTTTCCTTTTTATCTGGTCAGTATTGCTATGCAGAGACCAATAAGTTACTGAAATGGAGTTTGTTGTATTTGCTGTTGAAAGCTTAATTAAATTCTGAGTCATTAGATTCTCCAATAATTATAGATGTGGTGAGGTAAAGAAATGCTGTGATTTGGTTGGCTAAGGAGAATAATTCTCTGATCTGATCAGTGTCAGTTATGTGGATAGACTAGAGAATTGTTCTCAGCAGAGAAGGTTAAGGGGAGATTTAATAGAAGTCTTCAAAGTTATGAGGGGTTTTGATAGAATAGATGGGGAGAAACTGTTTCCACTCAGTCGGTAACCAGAAGAGACAGATTTAAGATAATTAGCAAAAGAACCTGGGGGAGATGAGTTTTTTTATGCAGCAAATTATGATCTGGAATGCACTGCCTGAAAGGGCAGTGGAAGCAGATTCAATAGTAACTTTCAAAAGGGAATTGGATATATACTTGAAAAGGGAAGAAATTGCAACACTATGGGCAATGCTCCCTGTAAATTTGTTGGGCCGCGTGGTCCCTTTAATGGGCTGCGCAGCCCATTCAAAATTCCACGCATGCGTGGTTTTTCTATTTAAAAGCCAGCTCACTGGCTCCGCGGGACCTTCAGACAGCCGCGCAGCTTAAAGGGAACATTGGCTATGGGGAAAGAACAGCGGAGTGGGACTAATTGGATAACTCTTTCGAAGAGCCGGCACAGACATGATTGATACAAATGGCCGCCTTTTGTGTTCTATGATCGTGAAGAAGCTTGGCATACCACCCAACACTACAGCGATGTATAATTAACACTTAGAACATGGAATTGATGGTGAATTCCAGTCCTCAACCCCAGGAAATAAACACTTCTTCCCTTATGTTACAGTTAAGCACTGGAACCACTTTTCTGGTTCTCGCCCAATGGTGGCATCAAATCATACCAGGTCAGATGTTCACTGTTGCTTTTGAATAAGCTTTTATCAATTAAATTATAACAATGAATTAAATTCAGTTTGCTAACGAGGTGACGAGATCTGCTGAATCCTAATTTTGAGTTTACAAGGTGACTAAATGTTCGTTCTAGGAAATGCAGCTCTTCTCATTTCACTGATATTGATCGCTCCCAGGTCAGTGTGAGTAGACCACCCTCTTTCACCAATGTGACATGTTTTTCTCCACATTTCCCACACTGATCATCCAGTGGTTTGAGTGAGAATCCCAGTTAGTGCTGAATTAGGGATGGTTTTGTGCTGTTACGGCCATTCCCACTAGAAACTAGATGAAATCATTTCACATGTGATCCTTACAGCCAGTAGACCAAGGTGAAAGTTCGACCAATATGTACCACCCAGTTTTCCTAAGAAATTTTAATGTATAATTTTATGAATATTTGTTTAGGATCACAAACTACAATTAAATCATCAATGATTGGAACATTCAGTAAAACCTCAAATGTGCTACAAATGTTCCACTATACCCATGCCTATCAAGTGCAAATGGAAAGAAATCATAGAATGGTTACATCACAGAAGGAGGCCATTCGGCTAGTCGAACCCATGCCAGCTCTCCAAGAGCACTTCAGCTAAAGAGAAGACGTGAAAAGTTGAGGGTGCTGCCCCATCTCGGGACACCCCAGCATCCTCCATTGTATTTGCCTGGGTGTTCCCTGACCATGACGAGGTGTACCCTGCACAAGAAGTTTACCCCATCCCCCAGCAATACCATGACCACACCAAATCTTAACCCTTTATTCCCTAGTCGTTCTACCTCTGATCTGATGGGAGTTTTCTACTGTCCATGAACTACAAAATGCGATCTTTCCAGTTTTTTTGTTTTCAGGCTACATTTCCTGATTGGCCATATGTAGGTAGTTTTCATGCAAGACTGAGTCTCTCTTTACTAACTGCAGTCCCAATAGTTCCTACATGAACACCATGAAGCTTTCTATTTTAGGATCAGTATTAATAATTACAGTTCTGTATGATTCTATAACCACAAGTAGAAATTTTCAGGCAATGCCACGATATAACAAGAATGCCTCTGAGTCAACAATGCAACACCTACATTCCAGAGTTTAATACAATCTGTGGAGGATTGTCAACAGAATCCACTTCATCCGCGCACTGCTTGATGCTGAGCGTATTAAACTGGGGATGTCCAACATGCTTGCCTGTAGGCCGTGTCTAGCCCGTGATCTCCAGTTCCCCGGCCAGAGTTCCTGGTGGTTCCCTTTCCATCATTTATGACTCTGCAGTCTTTTTACACAAGTCTTTTTACTTCAATCAGTAATCTGCTTTGGTCTTCCCAGCCCAGTATAAAGCTAAAACTCAAGTTTCTGGGAGGACTTGAATCTTGGTTCGCAAACTTGGTATCATATTTGACCTTGAAATGAGCTTCCGACCACATATCCACAGCATAACAAAGACCGCCTACTTCCACCTCCAACATCGCCCGTCTCTGCCCTTGCCTCAGCTCATCCGCTGCTGAAACCCTCATCCATGCCTTTGTTACCTCTAGACTCGACTATTCCAATGCATTCCTGGCTGGCCTCCCACATTCCACCCTTGAGGTCATCCAAAACTCGGCTGCCCGTGTCCTAACTCGCACCAAGTTCCATACGCCCATCTCCCCTGTGCTCGCTGACCTACATTGGCTCCCGGTTAAGCAGCGCCTCAATTTCAAAATTCTCATCCTTGTTTTCAAATCCCTCCATGGCCTCGCCCCTCCCTATCTCTGTAATCTCCATCAGCCCCCACCCCACCCCCCCGAGATATCTGCGCTCCTCTAATTCTGCCCTCTTAAACATCCCTGATTATAATCGGTCAACCTTTGGTGGCTGTGCCTTCTGTGCCTAAGCTCTGGAATTCCCTGCCTAAACCTGTCCGTCTCGCTACCTCTCTTTCCTCTTTAGACGCTCCTTAAAACCTACCTCTTTGACCAAGCTTTTGGTCACCTGCCCTAATTTATCCTTGTGCAGCTTGGCGTCAAATTTTTTGTCTTAAAATACTTCTGTGCAGCGCTATATAAATACAAGTTGTTGTTGTGGTTTACGGTGGGCTTGAAACTTGTGTATGGGGCTTGCATTTCTATGTGATCATATGCAACCCACTCTCTGGTTGCGAAGTGCATCTAGCTAGGCCCTTGATCCAAAAGGTTGGATGTGACTGCATTAGACTGATTTCTTGACCAGCTCAATTGTCAATTCCAGTCCAAAATCCTTTTCCTGCAAGTTTTTGGTTCTGCTTGTTTCCCATCTTGAATCATATGGAATTTGCTTAGTGTGTAATTTGTTGGTTTTTTTTGCTTGACTAGTTTAAGCTGCAAGTGATCCGAAGCCCATCAACCTGCAAGTCCTTCAACACCCCGTGAGCTGCAAGAATTTGAAATTGCTTACAGGGCAGCTTACAACAACAACAACTACTTGTATTTATATAGCGCCTTTAACGTAGTAAAACGTCCCAAGGCGCTTCACACCGAGCTACAGAAGAAATTAGGGCAGATGACCAAAAGCTTAGTCAAAGAGGTAAGTTTTAAGGAGCATCTTAAAGGAGGAAAGCAAGTTTGAGGGTTTAGGGAGGGAGTTCCAGAGCTTAGGGCCTAGGCAGCTGAAGGCACAGCCACTGATGGTTGAGCGATTTTATAATCAGGGATGCTCAAGAGGGCAGAATTTGAGGAGCGCAGATATCTCTGGGGGGGGGGGGGGGGGGGGGAGATGAGAATTTGAAATCAAGGCATTGCTTAACCGGAAGCCAGTGTAGGTCAGCGAGCCTAGGGATGATGGGTGAACGGGACTTGGTGCGAGTTAGGACACGAGCAGCTGAGTTTTGGATGACAAGTTTACGTAGGGTAGAATGTGGGAGACCAGCCCAGGAGTGTGTTGGAATAGTCAAGTCTAGAAGTAGCAAAGCCATGGATGAGGGTTTGAGCAACAGATGAGCTGAGGCTGGCAATGTTACGGAGGTGGAAATAGGCAGTCTTAGTTATGCCACCGATATGTGGTCGGAAGTTCATTTCAGGGTCAAATATGACAAGTTGCGAAGTGTCTGGTTCAGCCTCAGACAGATGCTAGGGAGAGGGATGGAGTTGATGTCTAGGGACCGGAGTTTGTGGCGGGGCCTGAGACAATGGCTTTGGTCTTCCCAATATTTAATTGGAGAAAATTTCCGCTCATCCAGTACTAAATGTCTGACCAGCATTGTGTCAATTTAGAGACCATGGAGGGGTCGCGAGAAGGGGTGCTGAGGTATGCTGACGACACCCAGCACTACAAGTGGAAACTGGCGCTGTTTTTTCAGATGTTGCCAAGGGGCAGCATATAGATGAGAAATAGGAGGGGGCCAAGGATCGATCCTTGGGACTCCAGAGGTAACGATGCGGGAGTGGGAAGGGAAGCCATTGCAGGTGATTCTCTGGCTACGATTAGATAGATAAGAATGGAACCAGGCGAGTGCAGTCCCACCCAGCTGGACGATGGTGGAGAGGCTTTGGAGAATGGAGTGGTCAACCGTGTCAAAGGCTGCAGATAAGTCAAGAAGGACGAGGAGGGGTAGTTCACCTTTGTCACAGTCACAAAGGATGTCTTTTGTGACTTTGAGAGCCGTTTCAGTACTGTGGCAGGGGCAGAAACCAGATTGGAGGGATTCAAACATGGAGTTCCAGGAAAGATGGGCTTGGATTTGGGAAGCGACAACACGTTCAAGGACTTCGGAGAGGAAAGGGAGGTTGGAGATGGGGCGGTAGTTTGCAAGGACGGAGGGGTCAAGGAGTGGTTTTTGAGAAGAGGGGTGATGACGGCAGATTTGAAGGAGAGGGGGACAGTACCTGAGGAGAGCAAACTATTAACAATGTCGGCTAACATGGGAGCCAGAAAAGGAAGTTGGGTGGTCAGCAGTTTAGTGGGAATAGGGTCAAGGGAGCAGGAAGTGGGTTTCATGGACAGGATGAGCGTGGAGCAGTCAAGAGGGGAGATCGGAGAGAAACTGAAAAGATGTGAGTTCAGGGCTAGGGCAGGGGTGAACCTTAGAGGAAGTTTGACCTGGTGGGCTAGAGGAAAGAAGGGAAGTGGCAGAGGCAGCTGATCAGATGGTCTCAATCTTAGACAAAGAAATCCATGAGCTCCTCACATTTGTTGAGTGTGGGGGAGAGGGGTTTAAGAAGGTTAGCAGTAGAAAATAGTAGCTGGGAGTTACCTTTGCATTGCAGAATGATCCTGGAATAGTGAGCAGTTTTTGGCAGACAAGAGTAGGACCCGATAATGCTTTATGTGGTCCAGCCAGATCTGGCGGTGAATGGCTAAACCAGTTGTTCGCCATATCCGTTCAAGTCTGTGTCCCTTAGAATGAGCAAAGATGTGGGCTGTACCAGGGGAATGGCCAGGGTGAGAGAGTAATGGTTTTACTAGGGCATCAAAGGTGGTGGTGAGCAGATCAGTAGCTGCAGAAATGTAGTGGTGAATGGAAGGCCAAAGGCTGGACAGTTGGGATTTTGTAAGTGCAGTTGTAAGGGAGTTGGGAGAGTTTTTTCCAGGGGCGAACACAAGGAAGTAGGGTTGCGTAGGGGAAGGGGGGTGTGGGTGGAAAGTGATACAAGGAAGTGGTCAGAGATGACCTTATCTTCGATTGACACGGTGGGAGTAGCGAGGCCACAAGAGATGGCAAGGTCAAGGGTGTGGCCGTGAATATGGGTTGAGGAGTTCACATGGAGGGAGAGATTGAGAGGATAGGAAGGTAGTGAACTCAGGAGAGAGAGCATGATGAATTGAGATGGAGCTTGAAATCACCAAGGATGAGAAGTCGCTCGGTACAGAGGCTGAGGGAGGAAAGCAGTGAGAATATCTCTGATAAAAGTTTTATCATACTTGGGTGGGCGGTAGAGAACGACAATTTTAAATGAGGTGCGAGGGGTGGAATAAGGTAAGATGCTCAGGAGTAGGGGGACAAGACCCAGGTGTGATTTGGTGATGAGCCACACCGCCACCACGGCAGTCTGGGCGGGGCAAGTGGTGGAAGGTATAGCCAGACGGGGAGACTTCATTTGAGGGTAAGGTGTCATCACCCCTTAGCCAAGTTTCTGTCAGCCATGATGTTGATGCAGTCGTCCACGATGAGCTCATGGATGGCAAGGGCCTTGTTCGCAAGTGAACGGACATTCTGTAGGGAGATGCGGTGAGGGTCGGTGATGGCTGATCCAATGCCAGAGTCCACAGGGTCAGCACTTGGCGGTGTGAGTTGGATGGGGAGGAGATTGGCAAGATTAGCCAGGTGCGCTGGACGGTTAGGTCGGTGAGAGTAGGATGGGACAGTTGGGGTTGCTACTTGTGAGGTGACAGCAACGAGTGCCATGGTGGGCCCTTCGGAGGATGCCAAGAGAGGCACAGAGGGAAGCTGTAAGCTTATCTAAGAGGGAGTCAAACCTGGGACAGCGGCAAGAGTGTAGGAAGGTCAAAGAGTAATGAAGGGTTGGGGTAGGGATTTGGGAGGGCAGAGTATAGGAGCGATGAAGGGCGGCATGACGACAGGAGAGACGGGGAGGAATAGAGAAGAAAAAGGGGGAGAAAAAAGTGGAAATAGAAATGAACGGCTCGGGTCCGGAGCAGCTGCCAAAATGCACGCTCGAATGGACACGGAGAAACTCATGTTACATTGGCCTGGTTATGTAGCAATTATTGGATGCATATTTCCTGGTAGTAGTAGCAGCGAATAGGTTGGTGACAATTGTAGGGAGTCCAGAGTTAGTCGGAGGTCCCGTGGAGGGAAAAAGTTGACATAGGTAGGATGGAGTTGGCATGGAGCATCGACGAACTGTTGTCCAAGCTCAGAGAAAGGAGTAGCAGATGAGTGAAGTTTAGAATCGGTAATGAGAGTCGGTTGCGGTGCAGGAAGTTGACGCAAAGTTGGAGGTCACCATAGATCAGAAGCAGCGGAGAAAATATAAAACCACAAGCCAGAAACCAACAAAGCTGAAAAATGGGTCAACGAGTCACCCAGATCAGCAGAGAAACAGCCACAGTGGGGAAGATTTTTTTAGCAGTAAATTTTTGACACAGCAAATGAGTCTTGCAGTGTAATCCAGTGCAGAAGTGTAGTCTTGATGTCCTGAGAAGTCCAGGAATTCGGAAACCAAATTTGAAAAGGAGAGCAGGGATGGGTATTGCAGGTTTAAAGCAGATAACTTGTTTGGGCTAAAATGCACTAACTGATGGAGCCAGGGGAACTTGAACAGTGGAAGCGAGGAGATTTGGGAGAGGAAAGGGCAAAGGATGGCGGGAGATTCCCATGGATAGAGGTGAGGAGCTCCTTGTGGAACTGCCAGCATAGCGGCAGCCATTTTATAAATTATATTGCTGATTTATCCTTTTGGAATAATTTGAAACCCTTCCCAGCTGATTCCTGCTTTCTCAGTTGTAGAAAATTCTTGGGTCTGCGATATAAGCACTTCCACTTTTTAAAGTGTCTTCCACAGTGTGAAACGTCAGTCTTAAAGCAGCAAGAGAAGATATAGTGGGATATTCACTTAGAATTCATGCTTGTGGTATGAGCGCACAGTTACATTTGAGATGTGGCTTAAGGTACTACATCCCTTCAGCTGACCCACATCCTTTACCATAGGCCAGAAATATTGTGCCATGTATCAGATCGAATGCCCAGTCATCTGATTTTGAATCTGGGTCCAGTCCATTCCTCTTATCTTGCTGCCTTTTGGTTAACTTTAACCTAGGGGTTTGCCTGAAATGAAGTTTGGGAACAAATCTGTCCTTTCTAAACCAATATGTGTGCCCCTCCAAAGGAATCCTATTAAACATTGTTTTGCCTCATCATTAGGTTCATCTTGTGTTATCTTTACTGGGTAATGATGAGAAAGTTCTACCTCTCCGTCCTTCTTAATATCAACCAATAACTTGGCCTAATTACCATCTAATCATAGGACAATGGTCGTCTTGGGCATAATCATTCATTTAAGTGACCGGATGAGGTCATAATCCACAATGTCACTGTGTTAAGTGCTTGCCACTTAACAAAAGGGCCTCTTGACTAACCCACCCTCTGTGTATTCTGAAATCCAACCATAAAACTGATAAACCCAGACAGAGCCTAATTGCTGCAGGGTTTAGAATGGATACCTTCATTCTAATTGTCATCTCTACATCCAAAAAGAGATGATGTTTGCGTACTTAACAATCTGAAGATGTGCATGTGTATTCCTTCAGTAAGGAATAATGGCTTCTTACAAATCCTACCTGATTGCTATCTAATATGTGGAATCATTGATTTCTGTATGCAGTTAGTTAGTACCTTCACTAATATTTTGCAGTTGCTGCTGAACAGCAATGCCAGGCTTATCTTGCTACTGTAGTAGGTGGCATTCTCCCCTTTGCCAACACTGAAATAAAACTACTGCATCTATTGAAAAATGGCATCCTGGTACTCTTGATTCAAAGGTTTTCAGTAATAATGGTTTAACTTGAGCAGGAATACTTTGTTGAATTCTCCTGTATCCATCCAAGTCTGGTGTCCTCTGTATCTCCTATTGTCTGTTTCACTTTGGCTACTTCTATGGGTACTCCGTTTGAACAAGTAGAGATTTGTCTAACATTGGAATCTGCAAAAGAAAGATATAGTCTGGGGCTACCATCTGCGGTTTAACTAGTACAGAAATCTAGCATTCATGAAAATCCTGGCTAATTTTAATTGAGTCTACCTGTAGCTCCCTTTCCTGCTACTAATTACTGGATTTGCTACACCTGATTTTGTCTGTTGTATAAAGTTTGGGTTGAACAGCAATCTGTTCTTTGTTCTCCATCATGGTGACTTTTGGCCTTTGATCAAATATAAGGCAAGTTCATACTTAATGACTTAGCTATCTCGTGATAACCCAAAAGTTGTCAGTTCTTGGCAACAGGTCATGGTCCAGAAAATAATGTAATCCCGTGGAGTGATGCTGCCCCCATATATTTATCGGGGCCCATCTGTGCCAAATAAGTCAGGTCCTTCAACTTGGTCCTTGTACTTCCTTCAAGAACCAACCAACACCTGATCTGTCACTATTTTTTAAAATCCATCTATTGTCATAGAATTTACAGCACAGAAGAAGGCCATTGGTATCTTTCTGGAAAATTAATACTTTAACCAAATCTACAAAATGACACATTATACCATGAATTTCCAGTGCCTGTGTTGGAGATCGCACTTGCTCTGTTGCATTGCACAGGAGGGTGTGATGGTACGAAACCTATTGACATGAGATGCTATTGAATATGCTTTTATTTTTACACTAAGTCAGCGTACAGAATGACTAATCTAAACTCACGTGCTACTTTGTGACCGGCCCTGAGCTTAAGGTGAGCAAATTTTTGCTTCCTGGGCCAGGCTCCCTTCCAGACCTAACTGGACTGAGTGACCCCCAATATGATTTTCTGCTGTACATCCAATTTCTTCCCTATTCAGTGACTTGCCAGTACAGATTCTTGGCAGACTCCCCTTTGTGCTCATCCAGTGCTAAAAGGAATGGATGTTCACTGGTTTGCTGTGGTTAACTTCCATTGTCTGAAGCCCTCTGGCTCAGACACTTCTGAATCCTACTTTACATTTTCTGACTCTCTTCTGCAAATTTAATTCCTTGAGTGCTACATTTAATAGCTTTTTTTTTACCATAAATTGCATCAAAATCCTCCCATTGCAGCATTAATAGAATTCCCAAAATGTGACTGTTAAATGCTAACTGCCTTTTAGCAATCTGGTGACCAGTCCTGTTAACTTGTTTCTTCAAAGTGCTTAATAATCTCTTTGTATTGTAGAGTCTAATAGTGTACTAAGAACTGAAGTAGGACTACCTGGCCTATAATTTCCTGACTTAACCCTGCTTCCTTTTTAAGAATGTACTACACTTTTTTTTGTCTTGCACAGTTGTACTTTCCATACAGTTTTGGAAAATTATAGTTGAGCTTCTACGGTTTTATCCATAGCTTTCCACAGAATCCTTTGTAAATCAGATTTGTGATTTATCCACCTTTAAATTTGAGTGATTTTCTTTTGTACCATTTCTTATTGAATCATAAACTCCAGTAACTCTTCCAACGCTGATAGTTCCATGATTCTAAAAACCACCTTTTGGTAACAGGTGCAAAGTATGGAGTGGGTATATCTGCTATTCTCTTGCACCATTCCAAGCATTCTTTATTGCTGTTTTTATTTTGCTATTTTTCTCTTGTTCTCAGTCTTTCTCATCTCTTTTGAAGTTTTTCTATATATTGTCCTGGTTTCACTTTATATGCCCAGTAAGCCTTAAATGTGTTAAATTTTTGAACACTCCTTCCATGGCCGCTATCATCTTTATACCTGCTGAAAATGTGGTTGGTCCTGTACGTTTGGAGGGTTTTGAGTGGGGTTTGAACCCTGCATCTTGTGCTTCAGAGGCAGAAATGCTACCACTAAGCTGAAGACTCACTCCACCCCCTTGATGTGAAATAATAAAGAATAACAAATGCACCTTGTTTTTATTTGTAGGGTGACTTTTTACATATGGAATTGCAATTCTAAATCTTTAAGCAGTTTCAAAGTGTGACCAATAATAGTAACAGGATGTGTGTACCTACCTTTCTCTTACATGCTGTCTGACCTGTTGTGTTTCCAGCAACTTTTATTTTCCAGACACACTGCGCTAAGTGAAACTGAGTTCAAAAGCAGCAATAGATTCAGCTGGTAAACTGTCAGTTTGGCATCTCAGTTCTTAATGCTAAAGATTAAGGGGAAAACTTAAGAGATATTCAAAATTGAGAGGTTTTGATAGAACAAGAAGGGAGAAACTATTTCCTCTGGCAAGTGGGTTTAAAATTGGCAAAAGAACTAGAGGGGAAATCAGGAGAAATTTTTTCAGAGGGTTGTTAAGATCTGGAATGCACTACCTAAAAGGGTGGTGGATCAGATTCCATAGGAACTTTTAAAAGACAATTGGACATTAATTTGAAGAAGTCTAATTTGCAGGGTTATAGGGACAAAAGCTAGGGTGTGGGACTAAATTGGACAGCTCTTTCAAAGAGCCAGCACAGGCACGATGGACCGAATGGTCTCCTGCACTGTAAGATTCTTCTGCACTTAGGTTCTATCTGTTTACAACATTTCCTGTTTGCTAATGTTTGGATGAGTCAGTTTTGTATTTGATATGCAGCTGGCTGTTTGGGCCCACACTGTTGAATGTTTTATCACGAGAATTTTTAGAATCCCTATTTACATTTTCCTTTTACTAAACTTTTTTTCCTCGTTTTTAAAAGGCAAGAGACTAGTAAATGTTGGTATTCCGAGGGATTTGGGTATCCTTGTACACAAATCAGAGTTAACATGCAGATGCAGCAAGCAATTAGGAAAGCAAATGGTATGTTGGCCTTTATTGCAAGGGCAGTAGAGTACAGGAAACTTTCGTTTATCCGGCACCGACGGGACCGGCGTGGTGCCGGTTGATCGAAAGTGCCGGATTACAGAGAGGTATACTTACCAAGGTACGAGAGCCCCGTACACGGCCACAGGCTGAACAATTGGGACCCGGAGAGGGAAGGTAAACGAGACTCCGGCTTTTTCCTCCGTGGCGGCGACAGGTCGGAGTCGGAAGAACGTTGACCCCCCTTTCGTGGGGGCGAAAGGTCAGAATCGGGGTCTTGTCTGGATAATAAAACTTACCTGATTTTTGCCGGTTAAGCGAGAATTCCGGATATTAGGGTGCCGGATAAACGAAAGTTTCCTGTATAAGAGTAAGGAAGTCTTGCTGCAATTACATAGGGCTTTGGTGAGATCATACCTGAAGTACTGTGTACAGTTTTGGTCTCCTTACCCAAGGAAGGATACCAAGTGCCTTAGAGGCAGAGCAGTGAAGGTTCACTAGATTGATTCCTGGGATGGGAGGGCTGTCCTATGAGGAGAGATTGAGTCGAATGGCTCTATATTCTCTGCAGTTTAGAAGAATGAGGTGATCTCATTGAAACATAAAATTCTTAGTTTGACAAGGTAGATGCTGAGAGGTTATTTCTCCTGGCTGGAGAGTCTAGAACTAGGGGCCATAGTCTCCGGATAAGAGTTCAGGCATTTAAACTGAGGAGAAATTTCTTCACTCAAAGGGTTGTGAATGTTTGGAATTCTCTACCCCAGAGGGCTGTGGCTGCTCAGTCGTTGCGTATATTCAAGGCTGAGATCGATAGATTTTTGGACTCTAGGAGAATCAAGGGATATGGGGATCGGGCGGGAAAGTGGAATTGAGGTAGAAGATCAGCCATGACCTGCTCCTATTTCTTGTTCCCTCTTCTCGCTCTCTTCTCCTTTTGTCTCTATAATCCATGCAGTTACAGAATATGTGCCAAAAGTATTTTTCCCTTTTTCTTCTCCATTGCTGGCAAGTAACACTAGGCAAATAACCACCTGTCATATTTGCTGTCATTTTTGGAAAGATGGGATGTTGGAGATTAGTACATGTAATCAATCTCTTGTGTTTATTCAGTAGAAAGTGACCAACTAAACAGCATTTATGCTAGTTAACTTATTTCTAACTTTTTAATGCTGTTGCCTTTTTTGAAATGGAATTTTGTGATCAATGGTCTAGGGATTGATTACAGATCAGTGGTTTGCACTTAGAACTGCTATAGAAAATTGTGTATGTAATAGCAGAAACATGTGTATTACACAGGAAATAGTGATCCATGTTTAAAATTCTCTACTTTCAATGACAATACTGTTTTGTGTTGCATCTGAGATGTAGCAATTTTAAAAGGATTAAGATTTTTTGGGATATGGGGCAAAATCATTTTTTCTACAAAATTTTGGAATAAGAAAAGGCCTCCAACCCAAAAACCCCACCTCTCAATGTACAGTCTATCCTATTGTAGTATCTACCTTGGATATTAAATGGGTGGATAACATTTCAATATAAATATCCTCTGAACTTCAAAAGGAATTGGACAAACTTCCAGAAATCTTTTCTTTTTCATATTCAAATCCTGACTGGCTTCCCTTCACAGAATGCACCAATTCCCTACTCCCAGGCTCCAGCAGCACAGGAATTATTGTATCATGATTATTTGATGATCTTGGTCCTTTTGGGGTTTATTTTCAAATGATGATCTTCCCTAGATCCTGTGCAATGGATTACCAGAAACTTTAAATGGAGATGCATTGAAATACTGCATAAGCAAGAGCATCTAGCTCTATGCAACACCAGCTGTCTTCATGAAAGAACTAGGAGGGAAAAATTGTATTAAGTATTTCTATGTATAAAAACAAAATGGAATATCTTGTGGTATACATGCACATATCTGGAATTCACAATAACTCTTCTTCAGGGGAAAAAGAAAAGTTTGCATTTATATAGCAGCTTTCACGACCGTAGGACGTCCCACAGCACTTTACAGCCAATGAAGTACTTTTGAAGTGTAGTCACTGTTGTAATGTAGGAAATGCGGTTGCCAATTTCTGCACAGCAAGCTCCTCCAAACAGAAATGTGATAATGGCCAGATCATTTATAAAAAAACAAAAAATTAGGTGTTGGTTGAGGGATAAATATTGGCCAGGACACGGGAGAACTCCCTTGCTCCTCTTCGAAGTAGTGCCATGGGATCTTTTATATCCACTTGAGGGAAGTCGGAGCCTTGGAGCTGCCGTCTTTCAGATGAGACGTTAAGTCCTCAGTACTGCACTGGAGTGTCGCCTAGATTTTGTGCTCAAGCCCCCGAGTTGAACTTGTGGATCAAGCCCCACCAGCATTTCATCTGCGCTGATGCTTCAGTGCAGGACTGAAGGAGCACTGCATTTTCTGATGATTCGTCTTCCCTTTTGCTGGCCATTCTTTCTGCCTACAGCTCAGTTTGGAAGGACAATGTGTATATTGGTGGGTAGATTTCATGGTTCAAGTGGGTATTGGAACATTTCATAGTCCTATCATTACACTACTCTGATCCTGCTATCTCATTGACTGGGCATTGTGTATTTTAAGAACATCTAATTTGTTGGTGCTGTGGGTGTATTAAGGTTTCCCTACAGATCAATATGCTTGTATGGTACTGTAATTGTATAAACCTGTACAGGAGAAATAGTTCCTTTGCATATATGTAGAATTCTTGCACCACTAATTATGGAATGAACATAAAGGTTTTTTTTAAATTGTTCCCTTAGGAGTTGAATGATTTGGCCCGTGATCCACCAGCACAGTGTTCAGCAGGTCCAGTTGGTGATGACAGTAAGTACATTTTGTAAGTTGGTTAATAAAACTCTTTAAACAAATCTTAATTCTCTTTACAGCAACACTAATATATGACTAAGATTTTTAAAATTCTTTCTGCAGTGTTCCACTGGCAAGCCACAATAATGGGACCGGTAAGTAGACACTTCTACTGTTAACCATAAGGAATGAGGTGGGAACTTAGACAATACTTCTAATTCATTTCAAACTGTTTTGTTTTAACAGAATGACAGCCCCTATCAGGGTGGTGTATTTTTCTTGACCATTCACTTCCCCACAGATTATCCCTTTAAACCACCTAAGGCAAGTATACTTGTTTTGTTTGCATTAGGTATCTTTAATAATGTGACTTTGGCTTCGTGTTGAGAGTAACTTATGTATATATCTTGCTAGGTTGCATTTACAACAAGAATCTATCATCCAAATATTAACAGTAATGGCAGCATCTGTCTTGATATTCTACGGTCGCAATGGTCCCCAGCATTAACTATTTCAAAAGGTATTTGGATCTTTTTAGCTAAAAACTTGTACTAACCTTAATGAATGTTCTTCAAATCCTAACCTCCGGTTACAAGTAAACTGTTAATATTATATGTAGCTATAAATACTGTGGCAAATCAAATAACATTCTGCTGTCTTAAATCCTAAATTCAGTTCATCGTAAAGCAGATAATTACTGTTTGTTACAACAAATGCTTCCTCTGCCAGAGCTAATGAAACATTTCACAGAACAAAACTGTTATTTGAAGGAGTTTGTTGCTTTGCCCACATTTTAATTCACAATTGCTTCCAAAAATCACAGCTTGAGAAATACTGCTTTAATTACTGATGCTGTAATATAAAATCAATCTTTGGCTAACAGCACTTGAGGCAAACTTCTTGTGTAACTGAATTGGAATAGAAATGTTTTGAGATTCAGCCAATAGAGTTATTACTACAAGTTATATTGTGGACTCGACCAGTGGTATATAAAATCAAGTCTGTAGGCCAAATGTGTCCCATGTTGTATTTCTTTTAATCAATACTGGTCAATAGTTGGTACTTGCCAAAAAACTTCAAATTAATGTTAAATAAGAGTTGCTGTGTTCTTGTTCAGAAGTTAAATTGGCACTCTCCCAGGTAATGTATATTTGGCATGCTTTAAGGCAAAGGCCATGGTCAATTGTTAAGCGATGTCAAGTTGTGTTTGAATTGGTACTCCAGAGCATTGTCATTACAGTACTTGCATTCCATCCCATTGTCAGCCAGAATTTTTTTGTTTAATCTAGAAATCTGCCATAAATGCACAACCTCTTGTGTAGTTATGACTTGGAAGAAATTATGCTTTATACTAGGGTGATTTCTGAGATAAAAAACTTAAGTACTAATGATTTGAGCAAGTCAAATTCGAGTACATGGGATTGAGATTTTTACTGGTGTTTTAAGGATCACATTCCATCTTTTTTCCAATAAAAACAGGCTTGCTGATTAATACCGTGCCAAAGATTACCTCTGTTGTTTACTTAGTTCATTTGAGGAGTCCTGAAGCCACTTTTTTTGTGGCAGTAAGTGGAGCTGACTATACTGATGTGATAAAGAACAAGGAATCTTGCCCATAGAAAGCCTCCCTTGCATCTGTTGACTATATATCAGTGGTACTTGCCTATGCATTTACCCTTGCATTTTCTTTACTGGGAGAAATTTTTGATTAAGGCAAACTGGAGCAGTGCAAGACCTGTAAAAAGGTCCTGAATTTATTGGTAGTGAATGTTGTAATTAAAGGTACTTTGCAAGTGTTTTTTTTAAACTGCTGTACAGTTTCTTACCATAGACCATTGATTTATTTTGAGAAGGAAATCGTATACACTTTTGGCTACCATAATAGGATTTCTTAGACTGTTGCGCAGAACCTATTCTCTTGTACTTATTTTACAATTCTGTAACTCTTCAATCATTCACTTACTTTATTTCTATATATCCCTTGTAACAGAATAGGGGCCTTTTGATTAGGGTAAATTGTGCGGCTGCTGATTAAATTCTACATCTGTTACAGCTTCCAATGTAAAAGATGAGGCTTAGTCATTTAGTCACTAGTATGTGATTGAGAGGAAGTAAATGCTACACCAACTGCATCATGTATAGTCTGGTTGCTTGGAGTTCTGGTTTAAAATTAGGCCTTTTTTAATATTTGGGAGAGATCTCATAATCCTTTTTAAGAGCTACTGTTTAAATTATTGATGCAAATCACTTACTTTTTTTAAATTGTAGCATATAGTTCCTGTTGCCTTTTACTTGTATTTCTGATGCCCTGAGTCCAGAATAATTCTTGCAGGTGAGCATTTGCTCCCTATAAACCAAAATATAACCATAAGCACACTATCTGGTATTAGTGTTGCCTGGGAGTTGAACAGAAACCTTTGTTGTATTTTTGTTTAATGGGTATGAGCGATTTGGAAAACTAGTAGAAGCAGCACTGTAACCATGACTTGGGTTATGCACTGCAGATCACCTTTATTAAATAACAGAACAATAACAATAGCCTATACAGCTTTCACTACTTTGCAAAATTCTACCTACACCATCTCCATACAAAATAGTGACACTTGCTAATTCTTAGTAATATTGGACCTGGATGTATTCCTGGAGGTTTAATTACATGATCTCTCATCTCCAAACACCAAGCCCAGACACTGCCTTTTTTTCAAAATCTCTTATTTTTCTAACAAAAAATGAAAGTGTTCAAAGAAAGTGAATAAAACACATTTTTAATGCCATTATGATTTTTTTTTCTCCCATGTTGTTTGCAGCAGTGTCTAGAACATTAATCTTTAATTCCTGGAGACTCTAGGACAAACTGGAGGGTTGACCACCCTCAACATGAGATTTCATTGAGTCTCCAGTTCCTATCTAAGTGGGCTCCAGAGCACTGAAGAATGTGCAGCTAGGCTGAGACGTGCTTTCTGACACCCATTTGCAGTTTGACCAGGAGCAGAAGAAATTCAATATGTACCTTTTTTGAAAATCAAAGATGCTAATCATATGTAGAACTGAAAACCAAATGTCTGCAGTCACTAGATCTATACCCTGGCATATTGACAGATTTCACCCAATAGGTGTTATATACAAATCATTTCTTAACTAGCTATAATCTCTATTTTGACTTGATTGACCACTTGCAGAACAAGCAAGAAGTTAGCATGAAGTAAAAACAGAAAATGCTGGAAATACTCATCAGGCAGCATCTGTGGAGAGAAACACAGTTAGCATTTCAGATCGATGACCTTTCATCAGAACTGGAAGAAGTTAGAAATTTAACAGTTTAGAAGCAAGTTGAGCAGGGAAAAAGGGGGTATGGGAAGGAGAGAACAAAAGAGAAGGTATGTGATTGTGTGGAGAGCAGTACTGATTAAATGACCAAAGGAATGATGGTACAAGGTAAATGGGACAAGTAAAGAAACAAAAGATGGGTCTAGAGGAGCTGTAAATGGCAACAGGGGAACCATTACCAGCACCTGCTGCCTGGGGAAAAAATGGGAGCATTGGTTATAAGTTGTTGAACTTGATGCAAAAGCAAAATATTGCAGATACTAGAAATCTGAAATAAAGAGAGAGTAGGCAATGGTAATGCGGTAGATGTAATTTATCGAGATTTTCAAAAGGCCTTCGATAAGGTACCCCGTAATAGACTGACTAACGAGGTCAGAGAATGTGGAGTCAGGGAACAAGTAGCAGAATGGGTAGCTAGCTGGCTTCAAGACAGAAAGCAGAGTGTGTAGGGGTAAAGGGTAGCTATTCACAGTGGCAGAAGGTGGGTAGTGGTGTTCCACAAGGATCAGTGCTGGGACCACTGTTCACAATTTACATTAACGATTTAGACTTTGAAATCAAAAACACAATTTCTAAATTTGCGGATGACACCAAATTGGGGGGGGCGATAGTCAATACTGAGGAGGACTGCAACAAATTCCAGGAGGACATTAATAAACTTGCAGAATGGGCATATAATTGACAAATGAAGTTCAACACAGATAGATCAGATATTACATTTTGGTAGGTAGAATAAGGAGTTCACTTATTATGTGGAGGGTGCGAGTCTAGGTAGGATAGAGGAACAAAGAGATCTGAGTACAAATACACAAATCACTAAAAGTTGTGACACAAGTTAGCAAGACCATTTATAAAAAAAAAAGCAAACTAAGCACTAGGGTTTATTTCTAGAGGGATCAAATTGAAAAGTAGGGAAGTTATGCTAAACCTGTATCAAACCTTGGTTAGACCACACTTAGACTACTGCGTACAGTTCTGGTCGCCATAGGGATATAGAGGCATTGGAGAGGGTGAAGAGAAGATTACAAGGATAATACCAGAAATGTGAGGGTATACATATCTGGAAAGGATGAACAGGTTGGGTCTCTTTCTCTGGGGGGGGGGGGGGGGGGGGGAAGAAGGCTGAGGGGTGACCGAATAGAGATCTTTAAAATTATGAAAAGTTTTGATAGTGGATACAGAGAGAATGTCTCCACTTGTAGGGAAGAGCATAACTAGAGGCCATCAATGTAAAATAGTCAAGAAATCCAATAGGGAATTCAGAAGAAACTTCTTTACCCAAAGAGTGGTGAGAATGTGGAACTCGCTACCACAGGGAATGGTTGAACAGAGGGTTATGCTGATAGATTTAGATGAGGAAAGACTGGAGGAGGCTCAAGAGCATAAACACTGGCATGGACTGGTTGGGCCGATTGGCCTGTTTCTGCCCTGTGTATCCTATGCAATGTAATAATCTGGAAATACTCAGCAGGTCAGGCAGCATCTGTTGCAAAATTAACGTTTCAGGTCGATGACCTTTCATCAGAGCAAAGGTTAACTCTGTTTCTCTCTCCACAGATGCTGCAGAGTATTTCCAGCATTTTCCGATTTTTAAATATTGAATTTCGGAAGGTTATAAAGTGCCTAATGGTGATGTTCCTCAAGCTTTATTTTAGAACAGTGTAGTAGTAGGCCGAGGACAGAGGTCAGAGTGGGAGTGAGATGGAGAATTAAAATGGCAAGCGACCGGAAGCTCGGGGTTATGGGTGTGTTGCATTAATGAATTATGCAGTTCTCAAACTTGAAGTAAATCTGTTTTTGACCCTCAAAGTACCAATTTACTTTTAAATATGATATGTACCACCCCAGGGATCTGTGCTGGCACTTCATGGAACGGAACAGTACAGCACAGAAGGAGGCCATTTAGCCTATCGAGTCTGTGCCAGCTTTTTCGAAGAGCAATCCATTTAGTACCACTCTGCTCTTTCCCCATATCCCTGCAGCTTTTTCTCCCAAGTATTTGTCCAATTCCCTTTTTTTGAAGGCTACTATTGAATCTGTATCTCTGGCAGTGCATTCCAAATCCTAACCACTCGCTGTGCTTTTACTCCTCGTGTCACCTCCTGGTTCTTTTGCCAATCACCTTTAAAGCTGTGTCCTCTGGTTAGTGACCCTTCAGCCATTGGAAACAGTTTCTCTTCATTTAGGAAAATCCCCCCTGCATCCAGTCTGTCTAGCCCTGTCAGAATTTTGCAAGGAGTACAACCCCAGCTTCTCTAGTCTATCCATGTAACTGTAATCTCTCATCCATGGAAACATTCTAGTAAATCTCTTCTGTACCCTATCCAGAGCCTTCATGTCCTTCCTAAAGTGTGGTGCCCAAAATCGGACACGATACTCCAGCTAGGGCCGAACTAGTGTTTTATATAGATATAGCGTAACTTCCTGGCTTTTATACTCTCTTTGATTTATAAAGCCTTGATTTATAAAGCCCAGGATCCGAAATGCTTTATTAACTGTTTTCTCAACCTGTCCTGCTACCTTCAAAGATTTGTGCGCAAACATGCTGAGGTCTCTGTTTTTGCACCCACTTTAAAATTGTACCATTTAGCTTGTATTGTCTCTCCTCATTCTTCCTACCAAAATGTGTATCTCTCACTTGTGTAGAATTTCATCTGCATGTCAGCCTATTCCACCAGCCTGTCTATGTCCTCCTGAAGTCTATTACTATCTTCTTCAGTGTTGACGACATTTCAAAGTCTCGTGTCCTCTGCAAATTTCAAAATTGTGCCCTGTACCCACAAGTCCAAGTCTTTTATTCATTCATGGGATGTGGGCGTCGCTTGCAAGGCCAGCATTTATTGCCCATCCCTAATTGCCCTTGAAGGTGGTGGTGAGCTGCTTTCTTCAGTCCATGAGGTGAAGGTACTCACAGTGCAGTTAGGGAGGGAGTTCCAGGATTTTCGTGCTGACTCTTTTATTACTCCGTGCTTGTCCAAGTGGCTGCTAATTTTCTCCCGGATTATTGTTTCTAAAAGCTTCCCACGATCGATGTTAAACTGACTCCTGTGATTGCCAGGTTTATCCTTCTCTTTTCTGAACAGGGGTGTAACATTTGCAGTCCTTTGGCACCACCCCTGTATCTAAGGAGGATTTTTTTTTTATTTGTTCCTGGGACGTAGGCGTTGCTGGCAAGGCCAACATTTATTGCCCATTCCTAATTGCCTTTGAAGATGGTGGTGAGGAGCCGCCGCTTTGAAGCACTACATTCCGTGTGATGAAGGTACTCCCACAGCGCTGCTGGGGAGGGAGCTTCAGGATTTTGACACTGACGATGAAGCAACGGCGATACATTTCCAAGTCAGGATGGTGTGTGACTTGGAGGTGATGGTGTTCCCATGCGCCTGCTGCCCTTGTCCTTCTAGGTGGTAGAGGTTTGGGAGGTGCTGTCGAAGAAGACTTGGCTTGGCGAGTTGCTGCAGTGTATCCTGTAGATGGTGCACACTGCAGCCACGGTGCGCCGGTGGTGGATGGGGGTGTCAGTCAAGTAGGCTGCTTTGTCCTGGATGGTGTCGAGCTTCTTGAGTGTTGTTGGAGCTGCACTCATCCAGGCAAGTGGAGAGTATTCCATCACACTCCTTACTTGTGCCTTGTAGATGGTGGAAAGGCTTTGGGGTGTCAGGAGAATACCCAGCCTCTACCCTGCTCTTGTTGCCACAGTATTTATGTGGCTGGTCCAGTTAAGTTTCTGGTCAATGGTAACCCCCCACACCCCAGGATGTTGATGGTGGGGGATTTGGCAATGGTAATATCGTTGAATGTCAAGGGGTGATGGTTCGACTCTTGTTCGGAGGTGCTGATTGCCTGGCACTTGTGTGGTGTGAATGTTACTTGCCACTTAGCAGCCCAAGCCTGAATGTCATCCAGGTCTTGCTGCATGCGGGCACGAACTGTTACATTATCTGAGGAGTTGTAAGTGGAACTGAACACTGCAATCATCAGTGAACTTCCCCACGTCTGACATGATGGAGGGAAGATCATTGATGAAGCAGCTGATGATATCTAGGCCTAGGGTACTACCCTTAGGAACTCCTGCAGCAACGTCCTGGGGGTGTGATGATTGGCCTCCAACAACCACAACCATCTACCTTTTGTGCTAGGCATGACTCCAGTGGAGAGTTTTCCCCCCTGATTCCCATTGACTTCAGTTTTACTAGGGCTCCTTAATGCCACACTGTCAAATGCTGCCTTGATGTCAAGGGCAGTCACTCCCCTCTGGAATTCAGCTCTTTTATCCATGTTTGGACCAAGGCTGTAATGGGGTCTGGCACAGAGTGGACCTGGCGGAGCCCAAACTGAGCATCGGTGAGCAGTTTGTTGGTAAGTGCTGCTTGACAGCACTGTCGACGACACCTTCCATCACTTTGCTGGTGATTGAAGTAGACTGATGGGGTGGTAATTGGCCGGATTGGATTTATTCTGCTTTTAGTGGACAGGACATACCTGGGCAGTTTTCCACATTGTCAGGTAGATGCCAGTGTTACAGCTGTACTGGAACAGCTTGGCTAGAGGTGTGGATAGTTCTGGAGCACAAGTTCACAGCCGGGATGTTGTCTGGGCCCACAGCCTTTGCTGTATCCAGTGCACTCAGCCGTTTCTTTATCACGTGAAGTGAATCAAACTGGCTGAAGGCTGGCTTCTGTGATGTTGGCAGCCGAGATGGATCATCCACTCGACACTTGTGGCTGAAGATGGTTACAAATTCTTCAGCCTTGTCTTTGCACTCGCGTGGTGGGCTCTACCATCATTTGAGGATGGGGATATTCATGGAGCCTCTTGCTCCCGTTTGTAGTTTAATTGTCCACCACCGTTCGCGACTGGGTGTGGCAGGACTGCAGAGCTCTGATCTGATCCGTTGGTTGTGGAATCGCTTAGCTCTGTGTATAGCATGCTGCTTCTGCTTTTTAGCATGCATGTTGTCCTGTGGCATCCCTAGGTTGGCACCTCATTTTTCAGTACACCTGGTGCTGCTCATCATTGAACCAGGGTTGGTCCCCTGGTTTGATGGTAATGGTAGAGTGAGGGATATGCTGGGCCATGAGGTTATAGATTATGGTGGAATACATTTCTGCTGCTGCTGATCCACAGTGCTTCATGGATGCCCAGTTTTGAGTTGCTAGATTCGTTCTGAATCTATCCCATTTAACACTGGTAGTGCCACACAACACGATGGAGGGTGTCCTTGGGACTTCGTCTCCACCAGGACTGTGCGGTGGTCACTGCTATCAGTACTGTCACGGACAGATGCATCTATGTATTTGGTGAGGACGAGGTCAAGTAGGTTCTTCCCCTAGTGTTGGTTCTCTCGCCACCTGCCGCAGTCCCAGTCTGGCAGCTATGTCCTTCAGGACTTGGTCAGTAATGGTGTGACCTCACCACTATTGGTGATGAGCATTGAAGTCCCCCAGAGTAAATTCTGTGCACTTGCTACGCTTGGTGATTCTTCCAAGTGGTGTTCAACATGGAGAACTGATTCATCAGCTGAGGGAGGGCTGTAGGTGGTAATCAGCAGGAGGTTTCCTTGCCCATGCTTGACCTGAAGCTGAGAACTCCCAGCCACTCCCTCCCGACTATACCACTGGCTGCCTCCTCTGTCCTGCTGGTGGGACAGGACATAACCCAGGAATGGGACATTGGCTGAAAGGTATGATTCTGTTATGACGGACAGGCTGTTGCTTGACTAGTCTGGGACAGCTCTCCCAATTTTGACACAAGTTCCCAGATGTTTTGGTAAAGTCTTCTTCCTTGGTAAACACCGATGCAAAGTACTCCTTCAGTACCTCAGCCATGCCATCTGCCTCCACCAATAGATCTCCATTTTGGTCCCTAATCTTCACCTCTCATTTTCTTTTTCTCTTGTCCTCTGTACTTTTTATATTCAGCTTGATTCTCCCTTGTATTATCAAGCTGACATCTGTCGTACGCCCCCTTTTTCTGCTTCACCCTACTCTAATTCCTTTGTTATCCTGGCTTTGCTTGCCCCTCCCTTGTGGAAATGTACCTAGACTTTACCCAAGCCATCTCCTCTTTAAAATCCTCCCATTGCTTCATTACATTTCTGCCTGCCAGTCTAACTCCAATTTACCCAGGCCAGAGCCCTCCTCAATTCACTGAAATTAGCCCTCTTCCAGTTAAGTATTGTTCTAGAACTTGCTTGTTTTTTTAATTTATGTAATTATTTGGACATGTGCATAAGACGGATGGTTTACAACTTTGGTGCAAAATTTGGCATGGCAAACTGAGAATGCAACAAACTGTAGAAACTGCAGGAAGGTTAGTAGAGTAGTGGATGCAGTTCAATGCAAAGAATACAAAGCATACCACTTGAAGGTGAAAGGATTGTACCCTAAAATGTCAGGCTCAGTTTCTGGGTTTTGTACATGGCAGTTTTGAATATTAAAACAAGTGAGCTGTTACTGAGGCCGCAGTTGAAATATTGGCTCAGAATTTACTAAAGAATAACGTCGTGTGAACCACGCACACCATTATTAATGTTCAAATTGACCAGCAACTTGTGGCGAGGAAGAGATACAGTTATAAGGTAGTAGAGCTGTGGAAAGGGTAAAGTGAAGGTTCATTAAAATTATATCTAGCATGAGAGGCTATAAGTTCTGAAATTGTCATTTTTCCAACTGGAAGATGAAAGGTTAAAGCAAAAATATAATGGAGGTTTTCAAAATTTATGAATGATTTTTAGTTTGTAAATGGTAAGATTGTTACCAATGGATTCCAAATTGGTAACAAAATGGCAAGTGTCAGGATTTTCACAAAGGATTATTAGACCACTGAATGCTTTGCTACAGGCAGATATTGAGGCAAGGCTATAACATGTTAAAGGGAACTGGTCATTTTGAGAAGAGACTCGAGGGGTTAGGGAAATGGAATTGGAAAGTAAAAGGCTTCAATTGAACTAGCGCAGGCACAATACAGCAATGTCCTGTAATTTGTGATTTATTGTTTATGGCAGTTGAGCTAACTGAATTTTACAGAGCAGACAGTAACCAAAAGTATATATATTCAAAAACCTGTGGAAACTCTTGAAAATATGATTCCACAAGTTGGATTATTGACTTAATCTTTAAGTGTCAGTTTTTTACTTTGTTTTCCTTGTTGAGGATTGATATTTTACCAATAGTTACAGAAGTGCAGTATTAATCTTCAGTTATAAATTGATATTGCCACATTGACCTATTCCGTTACCATCCTTTTCCACTGGTGGAAAATAATAATGTACAGATATGAAAATAACTCCATCTCTGTGCCATGTGCTTTAGATTACGAGGTATTGTTGTGCCGATTCAGTTGCAATGATTTATTGTTATAGAATGGATGCAAGTATAAATGCCATTCTTAAAATATGAAGAAAAAAATAATTTTAAAAACTTAAATGGATTTTATGGTATAAATTGTATAGCTAAGCCATATGCTGGAATTGTACATCATAACTTGGAATTTGCACTTTCTTTCAGTTCTTTTGTCCATCTGTTCACTGTTATGTGATCCAAATCCAGATGATCCCCTAGTGCCTGAGATTGCACGTATCTACAAAACAGATAGAGAAAAGTGAGTATGTTTCAGGTGGTTAATCTCAAGTACAAGCTATGCAAAGTAACTTGTGTAGTCCAGAACTGAGTGTGCTGCTTTTATGAAACCAGTGTTCTAAGCAAGATGCATCATGGAAGTCTGTAATGAGACTGACCATAGCTTATAATTGTATTTGTAAACAATGGGAGAGGTTGCTGATACTGAGTTTCTGTAGATTCTGCTTGATTTAATCATATTGTCCTGTTACTTTAGATACATTTTGGAGTATTGGCTAAATGCATAGGGGTAGTTAATGGTCTTTTGAAGAAAAAAGTACATTTCCAAATAAAGGGACGGATTAACTAAATGATCTAAATTGTTCAAAATTTAAATCTTGATTTAAATATTTCACTTTTTTCTGAATTGTCCACAGTGGCTACCAACAAGCTGGTGGCTAAAGTGTGTTCGAGATCTAAACCATTTTTTTCATCCCTCTTCTCGTCTGCTCCATTGGACCAAACTCTCTCCGAGCGCTGTACTGTTTATTGTAATGACATGCCCAACTGTAAATTTGGTACACATTTGGTAATGTGTGCACAGTTCTAAATCAAGCTAAAACCTTATGGTAGTCTGTTCACTTACTATATAGTATTAAATAATAACTTTCAAAAGGGAATTGGATACTATTTGAAAAGGAAAATTTGCAGGGCTATGAGGAAAGACCAGGGATGCGAGTCCAATTGCATAGCTCTTTCAAAGAGCAAGCATGATGGGCCAGATGTCGTCCTGTGCTGTGATTCTATGATTAAAAATTCAAATAAAATTGCTAAAAACATTTTTCTATATTTAGTGCTTTTATTTTTTTTCTTCTAGGTACAACAGAATAGCTCGGGAATGGACTCAGAAGTATGCAATGTGATTACATTAAATGTTGACGAACCTCTTAAATACAGCTGGGGGAACTTGCAAAACAAATTTCTTTGGTTTCCATTTGACTGCTTTCTTTGAGCCCACGCCTCTTTCCCCTGTGCACATGTTCACCTGATCCAGCAGTGCTGCGTTGTTTTGTGTACATATTTGGAACAGCTGATAGAAATGCCCCTTTCTCAATTGTTTGAAATTCTGACTACTTACAAAGCAAGTGTTAATGTCCAGTTCTTCGATCATAACATTTTTTGTGAGACTAAAAGCATTCCTAGTCATTGTAACAAGATTGTTAAAAATTCAGGGTTTAAGTGCTTCCGGGGATGGGAACTTTTCCTTTTATAAGATGTATGTTGGAATTCTTTTAAACTCATAATGGTTATGAATAATAGAATGAAGAACTTTAATTTGTTTAATGTTTTGCAGTTTTTATGCTGAAGAATGCAAATCTACATTCTAGTTAAATGTTGGGATGGAAAGTTGGAAGCATACTTGTGTCCTATGAAATTAAACAGCCATTTGAATTGTCTCCCTCAACAGTTAAATGGATTGGAGCTATTAGTTAGCCAGTCATTCAATTTTCCTATACCTTTTTGGGTTTATATTTGGCTTACAGTGAATGAGTAGCTAATAGCTCTAATTTTTTTTTGTTTTTGTTAACTAATCTTAGAAGCCTCATCTGGATGTAAGGGTAAAAATTCATGACAGAACTTGTGTATATTTAATGACCCAAAGGCTCTCCTGGAGCTTGTATGTTCAAAATGATTAATCTGTGTAATAAACTGATTACTAAAGTCATTAAGTATTTCTCTGACCAGGGTAAAAGACATTGAACGCTGCCATCTTCAGTAACCAGATCTTGAAAGAGTATTAGTACTTAAGTTCAAGAGATGAACATGTGGCAGCGAAGATAATCCACAATTGTGTTTTTATGATAAAATTCTGTTTGCAATGGCTAACTTGCTCAAAACCTCCTATCTGAAGTCTGGTAATTACATGGTAGAGATTTGTAACTCAGCTGCTAAAAGTTGATATCTTAACCATGATTTATTTTGAGTGGGCACTTTGCCTGTTAGGTTTGGCCACTGGATCCTTTCCACTATACTTGTCATTTTTTGCTAGAAAATTGCATAGGAGATCAAATTGGAGCTCACTGCCTGACAAACTTGCATTGCAGATCTTCATAATGCAGTAACAGTGCATAATTGCACTAATCTTAAAGCTGCACATTGAACTTGTATGAAATGATCTGGTTTTATGTAAAACTCTGATCTGCATTTGGAAATTGACTCTCTTGCCAAATGCACCCTGCATGTTCACCTATAATTCATTAGATATGCTATAGTTGTAGTGCATTGAACAAACTGTCCCTCAGATAAAGCTTCAACTTGAATTCTTGTGAACTATTTTTTTCTATCCTTTTATTCTTGGAGGGAGGATCACTTTTTTGGGAGGGGCATTGGATACTTTTTAAATGTTTCTTCACTCACCCTGATAAATGTTAAACATTTCTTTTCCTAAGACTTTCAGACCATAGAATGATACAGAACAGAAGGAGGCTATTCGGCCCATCGAACCTGTGCTGGCTCTTTGATGGACTATCCAATTAGTCCCTTTCCCCATTGTCCTGCAAATTTTTCCCCTTGAAATATTTATCCCATTCCATTTTGATAGTCATTATTGAATCTGCTAACACCACCCTTTCAGGCAGTGCATTCCAGATCATAACACGGTGCGTTTTAAAAAAAAAAAATCTCATCTTGCCTCTGGTTCTTTAACTAATTACCTTAAATCTGTGTCCTCTGGTTACTGACTTTGGGCAGTTTCTCCTTAATTACTCTATCAAAACCAGTCATGATTTTGAATACTCTTATTAAATCACCCTTTAACCTTGACCACCTCTGCTCGAAGGAGAACGGCCCCAGCTTCTTTAGTCTTCACGTAACTGAAGTCCCACATCCCTGGTAGCATTCTAGTAAATCTCCTCTGCCCACTCCAAGGTCTTGACATCTTTCCTAAAGTATGGTGCCCAGAATTGAGCACAGTACTCCAGCTGGGGCCCAATGTGATTTATAAATGTTTAGCATAACTTCTTGCATTTGTACTCTGCACCTCTGTTCATAAAGCCAAGAATCGATATGCTTTTTTTAAACAGCTTTCTCCTCCTGAAGTCAGTTGCTATCCTCCTCCATTGTTTTACATTTCAGTTTTGTCAACTGCAAATTTAGAAATTATGCCCTGTCTATCCAAGTCGAGGTCATTAATATAGATCATAAGAGCAGCAGTCCTGATACCGACCCCTGGGGGACACCACTCTATACTTCCCTCACTGCTCTCTCTACTTTCTGTCTCTTAGGCAATTTTGTATCCATGCTGCCACTGTCTGTTTAATCCCATGGGCTTCAATTTTACTAGTTTATTGTGTGGTACTTTATCAAATGCCTTTTGAAAGTCCACGTGCACATCAACCAAACAACCCTCCCCATTACTTCATCAAAGAACTCAAATCAAGTTAGGCAACACGATTTGCCTTCAACAAACCATGCTGGCTGTCATTTATTCACCCGTATTTTTCAAAGTGACTTTTTTTCTCATTATTGTCTCAAAGTTTCCCCACCATAGACGGTTCGGTTGACTGACGTGTAGTTGCTGGGTTTAACCCCCTCCCTTTTAATGAACAAGGTTGTAACATTTGCAATCCTCCAGTTCTCTGGCACCATTCCCATATCTAAGAAGGCTTGGAAGATTGCAGCCAAAGCCTTACTATCTCCACTCTTGTTTCCCTCAGCAACCTAGGATGCATCACATCTGGATTGTGTGACTGCAAGTCTAAAAGCAGTTTCTAGAGGCCTGTCATGTTTAGTAACCAGAAAAGTCCCAGTCTGGAAACTACATCTGCTGCTATTGAACGTAGAGAATTGTTGCTGATTGTAGCACTGAAGGGCCCTGCACCAACTAGAAGGCTGTCCTGCCTATTCATGGCCTTTATACATTAGCTCAAGATTGCAAACTCTCGATAGTTACTCAGTTACCCAATAGATTCAGTGGCCTAGTTGCTCTTTTCTGGCCAAGAGACCTCATGTAGATTTCTATGAGCTGTTTTTGGATCCCCAGTTTCCAATTGGCTTTATGAAGTTTATTTTGCAAGTATTTAATACCCCTTTAAGAGAATAAAACTGGATAATGCATTGAAATGGCAGATTTTACAATGGATCTTGTATGATGTCCAGCTGTTCTGAGGGTATTGCCATATAACTAGGCTGAAATCATATGATTTTTATAGACAAATGCTGATTAGTTTATCTCTAACCCCTTTTGTGTATGTGTACAAAAAAATACAGGTTTATTTTAAATGTGACTTGTGGGTAAGGCTGTAAGTTACTTTTACACATACTGGCATTTTAGAGTGTTGCTATCAAATCCAAACCATTAAAGGAACGTGGTCAATGCTCTTTCATTTTCCTGTCCTGTCTGAACAGTGAGTGCAGTTAACCAAACAACGATCAAGTCAGGGCACTTTAGTATGGTTAAACTTCTGTATTTTTAAATCTCAACATTAATTGCAATGTCCACAGTTAGCTCTGCAACTCCAAGTTGCAAAGTCATTAGCACTCATTGTTTGAACAGAGATTCTTTTGGCAGAAATAGGCTGGTAAAGTTAATACAGTCCTCTAATTTATGTATTTAAAATGGTTACTGATTTACAGACTTAAAGTCTGTTTTTAACATTAAAATCTACTTTTGATTTCAGTCTCCTGGAAGAGAAACAAATCATTCCATCTAGCACTATTTATTAGAAGAAAATGCAATAGTTTTGCTGTCTTTTATGGACACTTATTAATTCTACACCATTACAAATTCCACTCAAGTCCCAGTCTGCTTGTTCTTGGACTAGTGTTTTGATATCACCACAGACCCATTAATACATCTACAGTTCGAAGTCATCTGGGCATACAGACCATTCTTGTGTAACATCTTACGTATATTCAAAATTTCACATGGTGTGGTTTTTTTTTGGAGGGGGGGTGAGTGGGGGGGTGGTGTATAGATTGGCCTGGAGCAATATATAGCAGTGAAGTAGGTCGGACATTTGCTGGCCAGTCGAGGAGGTGGATTTTGCTCTTTCACAGATCTGTCCAAGTGTGAACTATTCAAAGCTCAGAAATCCTGATTCTCTCTTTTTTGTCTACTGTCTATGGACATGGATTATTTTGGAAAGTAATATTGAAATTCTGACTTGGATTGTATTTTGCATGCAAAAGGTTTCAGTTGGTACACTTCTATGGAGAGGAAGGAAAGAGACAGTAGTGGAAACTCTTCTGATTTTATATTTTCTCAACACCAACATTACAGTCATATTTTCAATAAGACTTTGTTATTTGTGTTTCTAGACCTTGTTGAGTATCTTTTGAAGAGCCATTAGTAGCTAGCCTCACTGGGTCCACTGAAAAGTGCTTTTCTACATCCAGCTGAAATGGAGTACAACCTGGGGGCAACGAGCTTGCTGCTCATTAGAAGGCATTGGGTGGAATACCTGAATTCTGTTCTGGATTATTGTTAATTACTGCTACTTTTTAGATAGTCGTGAAGGCAAGAATTCAAAATTCAAGCCATTACCTAGAATATACAGCACGGCCCAACCAGTTCATGCCAGTGTTTATGCTCCACTCAAGCCTCCTCCTGTCTTTCCTCATCTAACTATCCGCATATAACCTTCTATTCCCTTCTCCCTCGTGTGCTTATCTAGCCTCCCCTTAAATGCATCTATACCATTCACCTCAACTACTCCATGGTAGCAAGCTCCACATTCTCGCTACTCTCTGGATAAAGAAGTTTCTTCAGAATTCCCTATTTGATTTCTCGGCGACTATCTTATATTGATGGACTCTACTTTTGCTCTTCCGCACAAGTGAAAACTCTGCCGCCTCCTATCAAAACCTTTCACAATTACGTCATCCCTCAGCCTTCTCTTTTCAAGAGAAAAGGGACCCAGCCTGTTCATCCTTTCCTGATGGTTATAACCTCATAGTTCTGCTGTCATCCTTGTAAATCTTTTTTGCACCCTCTCCAGTGCCTCTGTCCTTTTTTATAATATGGCAACCAGAATTGTACACAGTACTCCCAAGTGTGGTCTAACCAAGGTTCAATACAATTTAGCATAACTCTTCTACTTTTCAGTTCTATCCCTCTGGTAATAAACCCTAGTGCTCAACGTTCCCTCTAAGCTGCGCAGCTGTCTGCTGGTCCCACACAGCCCGGGACCGGCTTTTCCAATGTGAAATTTCACGCAGGCGCAAAACTTTGAGCCGCGCAGCCTGTTTAAGGGGACCGCACACCCGAATTTAAAATTAGGGGAACATTGCTAGTGCTTGGTTTGCTTTTTTTAATGGCCGCCTTAACCTGCATTGCTACTTTGTGATTTGTGTATTTGTACTCCCAGATACTTTTGCTCCTCTACCCCATTTAGATTATTTTCCAAATATTTTTCTTCCCTAAATGTACTATCTCACGTTTAGCTGTGTTGAAATTCATTTGCCAACTTTATGCCTGTTCTGCAATTTTATTAATGTTGTCTTGTAACTTGTTGCAGTCGTCCTCAGTATTTACTATTTACACCGCCCCCCCCCCCCCCAAAAAAAAAATTGGTGTCGTCTGCAAATTTAGAAATAGTTTTTGATTCCAAAGTCTATCTTAATATAAATTATGAACAACATTGGTCCTAGCACTGATCCTTGTGGGGCCCCACTTTCCTCCTTCTGCCACTCTGAATAGCTATCCTGCCCCTCTCAGCTAGGCTATACATTCTTCTACTTGTCCTCTGACTCCGCATGCTCTGACCTTGTTCATTAGTCTATGTGGCACCTTTATCGAAGGCCTTTTGAAAATCTAGATAAATTACATCATCTACATTACTCTTGTCTACTGTTACCTCTTCAAAGAATTGAATGAAGTTGGTCAAGCAAGACTTTACCTTTTGAAATCCATACTGACTTTTTTTTTGGTTTCTAGATGTGTTTTTTTTCCATTTTCTCCTTTAGTAGGGATTCCATTAATTTTCCTGCCATTGATAAGCTAGTCTATAGTTTCCTGGACATGGTCTAGCTCCCTTCTTAAATATAGGTGTAGTGTTAGCTATCCACCAGTCCTCTGGCACTACACATTTTTCTAATGACTGATTAAATGTAATAGTGCCTCTGCTAATCCATCCGGACCAGTGGCTTTATCCTCTGACTTTGATTTGTTTATTTAATATTTCTCATTAAATGTGGTTGATTTCTAATATCGCCTTCTGATGTCATGTCCACCTGATCTGTCTCCTTGGTAAATACTGAAGCAAAGTAATTTAATTTCTGCCATTTTGCCATCGCTGCCTGTGGATTTTTATCCTGTGGCCCTATTCCCATCCCAATTTTCCTTTTTTAAATTTGTGCCTGTACAATATTTAACTCTCTTGTTAGAATGTTACCCTTGGTAGAATCATTTCTATATTAATTTACTTGGTTCTCCTTTTCTCCCTAACCTTTTTTCCACATTACCCCTCCACCATTTTTTAGACGACTAAGATTTATGTAGAATTATAATCCTGATCATGTCTCTTTTATGTGTGCCCTCTGTACAAGGTCCAGTGGAATTAGAGAAATGAGTGGTTCCTAAAATGATGTCTACTGTTGTATTGCTTTGCCATCTATTTAGGAGGGCCTAATAACCAACTGTTTTCAGAACTGAGAATATTATATTAAATACACATGAGCAGAATAACTGGGTACTTGGGAGAATTCCACCGATTCAAGGAGCTGTTCATTCAGAATGGTAAGGAGTAAAGCTTGAGGCTATATGTTGGTTAGTACACTGACATACTATTCAGGTACTTACTAATGGACCAACACAAAATGTGAAGCACCAGACCCATGTGCTGTGAAGAACCTGAGCTACCAGCAAAGGAAAATTGGATTACTTTTTAGTAGTTCCCCTCCAGACTTTCAGAAATATGGTTCTAGTCTCTAGTATGTGCAGGTTGCTTAGCAAACATGGGGTTGGGATAGCATCCCTTTGTCTGTCTTAAAAAAAAAAGTTATTGTTACATAGTGCAATATGTTCTAACCTGCCAACTTCAATTCTTTAGATCACTGCATCGGTATGATTACCAACTGAAGCCAAAACTACCTATTGCCTTCCACCCAAAGGACTGAATAAATTGTGCTTGCAGCTGAAACCAAAAGGGAAGTGCGTAGTACTTTTGTTGGGGGTGGGGAGGAGGGAGAGGGCTGGGAGTAAGTATTATCTACATGCATAACCACAATGTATGGTTTGACTGCAAGCCTTCATGTCACACTTGCTTCATGTGTCACACCAAGCTACAAGATGAATTTGAATTATTGGGTTGGGCTTTGGTTTTCTCTTTGTGCTTTGGTTCCTCCTGATAGTCTGCTGCCCATGTAATGCTAAAGCCCATCCTTTTCATTTTGGCTCCAAATTTAGCTACGGTCCTTTTTTCATTGAATTGCCATAATGTTGGCACTGGCTGTTTCATTCCTGCTGCCTTGCAATTGAGTGGGGCAAAATTACTAGAAGCATTTGAGGTAATTGAGGTTTATTATTTGGATTTAACAACCTGAAAACAAAGCATAATGAGCACTCTTTTTTGACAAAAGTTGTACAAAATGTTGCTGATAAAGTGGCTTAGATACCAACATGGATGAGTCAGTGACATAATTTTACATTCTCTGAATAAGGTGTGCTATTTATATCTTGCTGTCCCGAACCATACGTAGGTCATATCCATTTATTCACAATGCTCTACACTGACATGAGTGACAGTAGGCACACATAGCATACTCGTATGAAGCCTCCCCCTCCAACGATAAGTCGATTGCATCACTGAAGCTGAATCTCAGCCTGTAAATTTTGCCTTGGATAGATAACTGGGTTATGCCCTATTCAGTTTAGGGTAACTCTCAAAGTATTGTGGGTGATACTTTAAAATTTCAAAACTGCAGATTTGCAGAACCACACCGAAAGCGTGAATGGGGACTAAAAATGCCAAACACTTGCTCTGCAAACACAGTTGGCAACTATGCCAGTAGTCCCAGAAAGTAGTGATATCACCAGTTTAACTTGCTAAAGCTGGAGATTAACAATGACACAAAGCATACTGGTTGAGAAGGGCACTCCAGGAAAAACAAACCACTTTACCTACACCTTAGCAAACCTTGTAAAAATAAGGCAGATGGCTCACAATCATACTGAAAACACACCACACAATTAATACAATGCTAGAAAGCAGTCATACTCATGCAGATACCCTTAGACATCACTAGGGCACATGTTCTTTATTTTTCTGTGCAAATTAAACGTGTGCTCCACTGACGTCTTTTAAAGTGCAATTATTTTGAAATCTGATAGTGTGGTGGAGCAATGAATTCATAAAGCACATGCAGAGTTAAGTAAATAGCATTCACTTTCGAATAGTTCTTCATTAAAATAAAGTCTGGGAATTGATGCGTCTTGCTGTCAATCAGACTTGATATCAATTAGAGCTCCCCAATGGTTCAGTGGATAAATGGACTAGCCCTGAATTCTGTGGGGGTTCTCCTGGTCTCTTGTCTTAACTGGTGAAGGACTAGTAGATACAGAGAAACTGTTCCCATTGGCGGAAGGGTCGAGAACCAGAGGACACTGATTTAAGGTGATTGGCAAAAGAACCAAAGGCGACATGAGGGAATACTTTTACGCAACGAGTGGTTAGGATCTGGAATGCACTACCTGAGGGGGTGAAGGCAGATTTCAATCGTGGCTTTCAAAAGGGAATTGGATAAGTACCTGAAGGAATCAAATTTGCAGGGCGGGGGTGTGGGACTAGCTGAAGTGCTCTTGCAGAGTGTTGGCACGTGCTTGATGGCTTCCTTCTGTACTGTAACCATTCTATGGTGGAACCCCCAAATTAAGGTGTTACAACAGGAGACCATGAGAATCCCCGTGGAATTTCAAGGGCACTGTGCTGCAGTACGAAGAAACACAGACCATGGCCTTGAAATTCCACAGGGGTTTTCCTGATCTCCCATCGTAACTTCAGCGGGAGATCAGCAGAATCCTCACAGAAATTACGTAACTAACATTAACTTGCATTTATATAGTGCCTTTCTTATAAGAAAACATCCTACTGTGCTTTACAAAAGTGTAAACTGACAAATATTGACAACCGAGTCGAAGGATATTAGGTTGGGTAATTAATCGCTTGGTCAAAGAGTTTAAGGAGGATCCACTGTTTGGTCGCTGTCAGTGTTGTAGCTGTACTGGAACCGCTTGGCTAGAGGCGCAGCTAATTCTAGAGCGCAAGTCTTCAGCACGACAGCCGGTATGTTGTCAGGGCCCAGAGCCTTTACTGTATCCAGTGCATTCGGCAGTTTCTATATCACGTGGAGTGAATTGAGTTGACTGAAGGTGGGATTCTGTGATGGTGGGGACCTCGGGAGGAGGCACTTCTGGCTGAAGATGGTTGCAAACGCTTCAGCCCTGTCTTGCACTCGCGTGCTGGGCTCCGCCATCATTGAGGATGGGGATATTCATGGACCCTCCTCCTGTTAGTTGTTTAATTGTCCACCACCATTCACGACTGGATATAGCAGGACTGCAGAGCTTTGATCTGATCTGTTGGTTGTGGGATCGCTTAGCTCGGTCTATAGCATACTGCTACTGTTTAGCATGCATGTAGTCCTGTGTTGCAGCTACACTAGGTTGGCACCTCATTTTTAGGTACGCCTGGTACTGCTCCTGGCATGCTCTTCTGCACTCCTCCTTGAACCAGAGTTGGTCCCTGACTTGATAGTAATGCTAGCGTGAGGGATATACCGGGCCATGAGGTTGCAGATTGTGGTGGAATACAATTCTGCTGCTGGCCTACAGCACCTAATGGATGATCAGTTTTGAGCTGCTAGATCTGTTCTGAATCTATCCCATTTAGCAGTGGCAGTGCCACACAACACTTAGTCTCCACAAGGACTCCTGCCAATACGGTCATGGACCGATTTCATCTGCAACAGGTAGATTGATGAGGACGAGGTCAACTAGGTTTTTCCCCTCGTATAGATTCTCTCTCCACCGGCCCAGGCTGCTGCTGATGGCTGAGTGCATCATGGATGTCCAGTTTTGAGCTGCTAGATCTGTTCTAAATTTATCCCATTTAACATGGTGGTAGTGCCACATAATCTATTGATTACCCTGCTGCTATTATGCTCCAATAACACTCCAAATCATGAAATTCAGAGACATTGAGGTAGATTTTTGTCCTTACCTGGGTGGCAACGTGATAAAGGTTGACCGCCTGTTTCAGAACTCACCTGAAATGAATAGAATGAAAATTGGGCAGTTCTATAAAAGGTGGGACATTTATTCCACCCAGGTGGTGGTTAAAAATCTACTCCATTGTGTCTTTCTGCTGTGGGTATAATTCAGTTCACTAACTTACAACATTCTTGTAGTATAGCTGAAATAGTCTCAACCACTTGAAACCACACTTTCCACTTGTCTAGGTAGAGGTTGTTCTGTAGTGCGAACTAGGCTTGCGCTACTTGTATACCCTATAGTCTTAGTCTATGTAGCCTGCCTTTTGCTTTAGCCCTCTCTCGTTACTGGTCACTCTTTTGGTTTTCTATACATAATTATTGTCATCCTCTGATTTTTGGAGTTCACTTGCTTCTTGGCCGCCTAGTGTTTTTGTTCTATATAGTTTTCTGTTTTTTGTTTGTTGTTCATTTAGCTTTTACCAGCCAGGTCTTTCCTGCAGAGTCAATGAATACTCTGCAGTGTTTCTTCCTTTATTTTTACTTTAAAATATCTTCCTGTTTCTTTTATTTTAGAATTGTGAGATGTAGCCTTTATTATTTTATGGGCTGCTCCATAATTTTTTTGTAATTATCTTGCATTCAGATCAAACAACTGTTTTTCAACAGAGTATTTTTGCCACATCTCATCTTGCAAGTAGTAACACACTCTCCGGCATTCCCTTTCCGGTGCTAATTTCAGTTTCTCTTTTTTTTGTATGCTGTTCCTTTATGGAAAACTCCTGTATTACATCTTTTATATTTTTTCGTTCAGCCATGCACTTATTTTCTGTCTTCCAGCTGGGCTATAACTTTTTTTTACTCTTTCCTTTTATCTATTTGCTATTTCACTGGCTTATGGGCAGTACCTCATGCTTTTAGATGCTGCAGCATCTCATCCTGACTGCATTCTTAAAGGCTGCTGGCACAGAAAAACTGCACCTCGGCTCTCCTCCCAAAAACTGGCAGTTCCATTTAACACCCTCCGCTGTTCTTTCTAGCCTATTTTGCTATATTTAAATAGTCAGGGGCATGACTAACCCCATTTCCCTCCATTACCACCCCAAATGATCACTACTATAATCAGTACGTTAAGAGCTGCTATAAGGTATCTCTGAGGTGATTCACAAAAAGCCAGAGTCAGGAATGCAGAGTTTGGGGGTTGTAGGGCTGGAGGCGATTCGAGAAAGGGAGGGGTGAGGCCATGGAGGGTATTAAACATGAGGATGAGCATTATTAATTAGGAAGGTAGGCTTGAGTATTTGGAAAGGTTTCCATGACCTCCAACATTTGGCATCAGTGGGCCTATGGCCTAGACTATGGAGAGAAAAATAAGCCAAGATTCCAACTGATCATCATTAACTAGTGACTATTGGAAATTATATGGAGGTAATTTTTAACATCACTGTTTGGACAGTAAACTGATGGAGCAGATCACCATTAAAGAACCTGCCTGAATTTCCTTTCTATTATGAAACCTTTAAGGCTCTGATATGGACAATGACCATTTGGCTGTGGCATCTATTGAACCAGCATTCAAGAGAAGAGAGACAAAATGGGGAGGGGAGAATTCAGTTGACTGCTTTGCTATTGTGTTAATTCTATCTACCCCTTTACAACATTACAACTGCAGCAAATGGAGATGGGACTGAAGAAGGCAATTTATTTGTGTCAAAATCTTAGCATGAAATGTTCTCCGGTATCATATTTTACTAACTAACCTGGTGCCATCTTGTGGCATTATATTCTGTACTATGTACATCTTTATTCTCATTATTGTAACAAAATCCTAGAGAGATCTAAATAATCAAATCATAGAATGAAACAGCACAGAGGGAGGTGTGTTCCAACCTTTGTCAAATAAGACTTAATCTGCATGTCCTTGATCATGAGAATTTCTTAATCATACTAATAGAAATGAAAAAAGTGCAGCTATATTAAACTATTATGTTCTATCCTACTTGAATGCTCCTTATATGATTGATCAAACATTCTTACGTAGAAAACCGTTTCCATTTTAAAATATTGGAAGAATCTGCCCTGTGCCAGGTGTAGCAAAATCTTAAACCCAGCCTTCATAAGTCATTTATGATTTTGCTATACCTAGCACAGGGCAGATTCTTCCTCTCTCTTGTGGTTAAAATTTGGTTAAGTAACCTTAAGATGACACACATGTGCCAGTTTATCTCAACTGTTACTACTATCATTCAGACTGGTTTGATGTGCTACTCTAGCCAGATTGGTCACATTCCAGAGATGTGAAAAATACCATTTATGTGCACAATTTACTTTGGAATTTTCAGAGACAAAGGAGCAAACAACCAAATGTAAGACACATCCTCACTTTTATGTTGACATTGAATTCATTGTGATCTCCAGGCAAATCAGATTTAAGCCCCTGCATGGGGACTGAGGGCAGAGAATGCACAACAAATAAAGGTGATGCAACAAGGGGGCTCTTGGAACCAAAGAGAAAGCTAGTTCTGGAGAGAAAGATGAAAGACTATGGCCTGGATATTAACAGGGGCGTGGGTGGAGAGGTGCGGAGTTTCGGATAGGAAACCTGGAAGTCCGGTGCACTCCACAGCATATGTCTTTTCTCCTTGACCGGTTTATTGCCCAGAAGTCAGCCTAATTAACAGGCTTGGCTTCCAGTCGAATGGGGAGGACTCCGGAGCAGGCCGCAGGAGCAGGTAGGTCTGATCCCCAACTCTGGGGGTCTTTGTATGGAGAGGAGCTTGGGTGGCCAGGGGGAAGCATTCCTGCTCCTCCTGGCCCATAAGCAGTGCTGTAAAGGCACTTACTTTCTACCCGAAGCTGTCCTCGCCTTGCTTCAGCTGCTGGGTTTCCTGAGCCCTGGGAAAGCCAGAAGACCACTGTTAAACTGGCAAAGCAGGTTAAATCAGAGACTGCCAGCCTGTTTAAAATATTTAAATTGCCAACCCGCTTCCAGGGAGTGGGTTGGCTGCCCACCCCTTGCCCTGTATCCGTTAAACCTGGAAATGGGCAGGTTAGGGTCGGGTTTGAGATTTAAAACATTTTAACATCTAACCCACCCGATTTTGGGTGTTAAAAGTCATTGTGGGATCTTGGGTCTTTTACCGCTGCTTCTCTGGGCCAACCGTCACATTCTACATGGTGATGCTCCTCCTCTGGTTATATCTTCTTGGCGCTTGTAGGCCACCTCTTAAGAGGAAGAGAAGATAATGTTAAGAGTATGTGTGTGTGGCATAGACACTTCCTTCCATATGACTGCATGCATCCCATATAATGGAAGTGCATTATGAAGTGTCATTGAAGAGTAGCGTTAGCCCTTTGGGAGACTGAGTTGCCAGAGTGGTTTTGAGTAAAGAAAGTGCTTGAGTGTTTGCAGAGACTGCACTTTGCAGAAGTAAATTCCCCTGACACCCAGCTGCTGAGAGAGAAAAAGTATGAAAGGTCAGGTGAGTGAAGGCTGTATGAGTGGTAGAGGATGTGCATTGGCAGGTGTACTTAGACTAACATTAGCTCCCCTTATAAGGTCATTGAACCTCTTTTAGCACTTGGGGTGAAGATTGCACTGACTGATTCCCACCTCCCTGCAGAGAGTATGCAGTACCTTATGGGGCTTCCTGCTCTCACTGTTCAACAGTCTTACTCTTCCAGCACAGACTTCACCCAAAAGGACCTCTAGGGATGCATCTGAGAATATGGAAGATCTTCCAGCTGTTGACCACTCCCCCCCCCCCCCCCCCCCCTCCCTCCCTCCAAATCTGCTGCTACTTTAGCCAGTTTTGCAGAAAGGTAGTGCTGCCTTTTAAAGGCTGCAGCAGAACTATATTTCCCTCCCATCCAGCAGTATCAGGAGTAGTATTTCTGCTCCAAACCTGTTCTGCATATCAAATGAGGGCATTGGGAGAAACTTGCAGAGGGTTAGAAGTGGATTCACATTGGTGGCTGGTATTACCACTATTATGCTGTCCCTCCTGTGGGAAGAAATCCAGGCCCTGGTGTCAAGGATCTGAGTTATGTGGAAAGGCTGGTGAAATTAGGACAAATTAACCTGGAAAGGAGATCTCTTGAGAGGTGACTCTTTAGAGGTATATAAGATGGGTAAGGGAATGAAAATAGTAAAACCAGAATATTACTTTAAATAATGAGTAGGAAAAATGGGCAGAGGCACAAACTAGTACAAGGTTAATTTACGAAGTGTGTTCTTGCTCACAGAATGGGCAATGTAAGGAATAGACTTCCAGATAGAATAATGAGGGCAAAAACCCTGGAATCATTTAAGAAGCAATTGGATGCTGCAGTGGGGGAATATTTGAATATTTCTGGATGGATGAATTTAGATAGGCTAATCGCCTTTCTCATCTTGTGATCACAGCCCTAAACAGCCTGTCGGAGGTTGACGAGCTGCTGCTGTTCACACTTCTCTTGCCACTTCTGGAGATCAGCAGCTGCTGCTCATGCTGGCACTGGCGTGCATCGTTACTTGCCAGCTCATACAAGCAGCTGTGAGAATTTCCCAACTGGCGACATTGATATTACATAGCTAAAGGTTGTGCTGACCAGAGCTGTTGTTAATAGTGGCTCTATATATCCTATTTCTTTATTTTTATCCTTTTTTTTAGCATTTAAATAGTAAAAGTATAGTCAAAAGAAGGGCTGGGCCGATTAGGGATCAAAAAGGGGATCTTATGGAGGCAGAAGGCATGGCTGAAGTACTAAATGAGTACTTTGCATCTGGCTTCACTAAAGAAGAGGATACTGCCAACGTCACAGTAAAAGAGGAGGTAGTAGAGAAATTGGATAGGATAAAAATAGATAAATGGGAGGTACTTAAATTTGTCGGTGCTCAAATTGGAAAAGTCACCCTGTCCAGATGGGATACATCCTAGGTTACGGAGGAAAGTAAGAGTGGAACTTATGAAGGCTTTGGCCATAATCTTCCAATTGTTAGATATGGGAGTGGTGCCAGAGGACTAGAGGATTGCAAATGTTACACCCCTGTTCAAAAAAGGAAAGAAAGATAAACCCAGTAATTACAGGCCAATCAGCCTAAGGTCAGGTGGTGGGGAAACATTTAGAGACATTAATCCAGGACAAAATTAATTGGCACTTGAAAAATATGGGTTAGTAAATGAAAGCCACCACGGATTTGTTAAAGGCAAATCGCTTTTGACTAACTTGTTCTTTGGTGAAGTAACGGAAAGGGTTGCTGAGGGTAGTGCGGTTAATGTAAATAGACTTTCAAAAGGTGTTTGATAAAGTAGTACCTAATAGACGTTGGTAAAATTGAAGCCCATGGATTAAAGGGACAGTGGCTGTGTGGATATTAAATTGGCTGAGGGAGAAAGCAGAGATCAGTGGTGAACAGTTGTTTTTCAGACTGGAGGGAAGTGTGCAGTGGTGTCCCCCAGGGGTCAGTGTCGAGACCAGTGCTTTTTGACATATTAATGACTTGGACTTGGGTATACAGGGCATAATTTCAAAGTTGCAGATGACATGAAACTTGGAAATGTAGTAAACAGTGAGAAAAATAGTAACAGACTTCAGGAGGACGTAGACAGACTGGTGAAGTGGCAGACACATGGTAGATTAAATTTAGTGCAGAGAAGTGTGAAGTGATTCATTTTGGTAGAAGAATGAGGAGGGGCAATATAAATTAAATGGTAACATTTTAAAGTGGGTGCAGGAACAGAGAGACCTGGGGGTGGATGTACGCAAGTTTTTGAAGGTGGCAGGACCAGTTGAGAAGGCTGTTAAAAAGGCATATGGGATCCTTGGCTTTATAAAGAGGCATAGAGTACAAATGCAAGGAAGTTATGCTAAACCTTTATAGAACACTGGTTAGGCGCCAGCTGGAGTTTTGTGTTCAATTCTGGGCACCACACTTTTAGGAAGGATGCCAAGGCCTTAGAAGAGGGTGCAGAGGAGATTTATTACAATGGTACCAGGGATGATGACTTCAGTTATGTGGAGAGACCAGAGAAACTTGGGTTGTTTGCCTCAGAGTAGAGAAGGTTAAGGGGAGATTTGATAGGTGTTCAAAATCTTGAAAGCTTTTGATCGAGTAAATAAGGAAAAACTGCTTCCAGTGCCAGAAGGGTCGGTGGCCAGAGGAGACAGATCCAAGGTAATTGGCAAAAGAACCCGAGGCAACATGAGGAAAATAAAATTGTGCAGCGAGTTGTTATGATCTGTAATGCACTGTGTGAAAGGGTGGTGGAAGTAGATTCAATATTAACTTTCAAAAAGGAATTGGATAAATACTTGAAAAGGAAAAATTTGTTGGGCTATGGGGAAAGAGCTAGGGAGTGGAACTAATTGGATAGATCTTTCAAAGGGCCGGCACAGGCACAATGGGCCAAATGGCCTCCTTCTGTTCTATATCATTCTATGATTTTACTTCTCTTCACCATGTATCCTTGCCTAGTTGAGAGGGAAAACTGGATGGAGGTGAACAAAAGTACCTTAAGAGGCTTCATTCTCTGAATTTACTTACCTCTTTGTGGCGAAATAGCTATGCTTCCTCTTGATGGTACTTACAACAATTATGTATTTAACAGAAATATGAACTTAACTGGTATCAGCACTTAAGAGTATGAAGTTAACTCAAGTGCACTCTTGAATGGCGTATACGTTTTAAGTGAAATAGACTCTACTATAGTGTTGTATATTAAAGATTTGTTTAATTTCAGCAGCATAACTGGTTTTAATCAGTAGACTATTGTTGCGCTGTATATGGTGATTAATCACACCATGTTATTCAGTCTACATTACATTTTACAAGTAACTGAGGACTACAAGACCTCAGATTTTACCTCCTGGACTCTTGCATATTGTCTCCTTCCGGTCCTCTGTTTACGGCCAGGACATGACTCTCCTAATCTTTGCCATGCCCGTGTAACCTGAATTCCCTCTATCCAATTGTGTGCAAATTTTTTCTGCCGTTATGATCCGAGTCCATTACTTTTTTTTTCTTCCCTTGACGCCTCTTGGGTCCTTCTGTCTGTCTGCTGCCTTCCAGTCACCCAGTCATACCACCTTTCGTTTCTCTTTGGGTACTTTGCACCTATAATCCTTTCCCAAACCATCACTACTCCTCTGCCTTCCTACTCTCCATCTGCCAGCCCAGGCTTGAATTCCCCCTTGGATAAGCCCACAGCTACCCTCTGTGCCAAGCCTGGCATTTTCCCATCAAGACACCAATTGCTGCCTCCTTATGAGCAGCAATCCCAACTGCCCCATCTTCCTATCTCACTGACCTTCGCACCCACTGGGGGCTTAGCTTACCAACCTCCTCCCATCCCATTCACCCCACCCACCACAGCCCCTTGGACTCTACCAGCGGATCAACAATCACCATCCTTCTGTGTTTCCCTGCAGAACGTCCATTCACTCACTAACGAGGCCCTTGCCATCCACAACCTTATTGTGGATGATTGCATTCGTTTTTATGGAAACTTGGCTCATGGGTGGTGCCATTTTGCCATTCCTGAAGTTTCCCCACCTGGCTATACTTCCCACATCTGCTCTGCCCAAACCACTGTGGTGGCAGTGTGGCTCTTATCAGAAATCACACCTAGGTCTCTTTCCCCACTCCACCTTGTTTCACCGCTTCTCACTTCTCCCTTATTCTCATGCTCTAACGCCACAACCCCCCACCCCAACCCTAACTGAATTTCTCACCAAGATACAAAGCCCTCTTCGACCACTTGTATTCCTCACTACCCATATCTTCCTACTCCCTTCCACTTCCTTCTGCATCTGCCCTGGAATAAAAGACTCCTCCAAGTCACTTACAGCTGCTCTTTTAAACTCCCAACTGTCTAGCCTTTAGCCTTCCATCTGCCACAATACCAGGCAGAGTAAGAGGTGCAGGCAGGTAGTGCAAGGGTCCCCTGTGGCCATCCCCCTCTCAAACAGATATACCACTTTGGATACTGTTGGGGGGGGGTGACTTATCAGGGGAAGGCAGCAGCAGCCAACTTCCTGGCACCATGGGTGGCTCTGCTGCACAGGCTGGGAGGAAAAAGTGTGGAAGAGCTATAGTGATAGGGGACTCGATTGTAAGGGGAATAGATAGGTGTTTCTGCGGCCGCAAACAAGACTCCAGGATGGTGTGTTGCCTCCCTGGTGCAAGGGTCAAGGATGTCTCGGAGCGGCTACAGAGCATTTTGGAGGGGGAGGGCGAACAGCCAGTTGTCGTGGTGCACATAGGCATCAACGATATAGGTAAAAAAGGGGATGAGGTCCCAAAAGCAGAATATAGGGAGTTAGGAGGTAAATTTAAAAAATAGGACCTCAAAGGTAGTAATCTCAGGATTGCTACCAGTGCCACGTGCTAGTCAGAGTAGAAGTAGGAGGCTATTTCAAATGAATACGTGGCTAGAGGAATGGTGCAAGGGGGAGGGATTCAAATTCCTTGGACATTGGAACCAGTTCTGGGGGAGGTGGGGCCAGTACAAACGGGACAGTCTGCACCTGGGCAGGGCCGGGACCGATGTCCTAGGGGGAGTGTTTGCTAGTGCTGTTGGGGAGGGTTTAAACTAAAGTGGCAGGGGGTTGGGAACCTGAGCAGGGAGACAGGAAAGGGAAACAAGGATAAAAGCAAAAGACAGGAAGGAGAAAAACAAAAGTAGAAGGCAAAGAACTCAACGGTTTAAATCAAACATGGTCACAGTAAATAATAATTCATATAGGTCTAAGAGCGTTAAAAAAAAAAACAAGCCTGAAGGCTTTGTGTCTTAATGCAAGGAGCATTCGGAACAAGGTGGATGAATTAGCTGCGCAAATAGAGGTAAATGAATATGATTTGATTGGGATTACAGAAACATGGCTCCAGGGTGGCCAAGGCTGGGAACTCAACATCCAGGGGTATTCAATATTTAGGAAAGATAGGCAAAAAAGAAAGGGAGGTGGGGTAGCATTGCTGGTTAAAGAGGGATTAACACAATTGAAAGGAATCTGTATGGGTAGAACTGAGAAATAACAAGGGGCAGAAAACGTTAGTGGGAGTGGTATATAGACCTCCAAACAGTAATACGGAGGTTGGGGACGGCATTAAAAGGGAAATTAGAGAAGCATGCAATAAGGGCACAGCAGTCATCATGGGTGACTTTAATTTACATATAGATTGGGCTAACCAAATTAGTAAAAATACTGTGGAGGAGGAATTCCTAGAATGTTTACGAGATGGTTTTCTGGAACAATATGTCGAGGAACCAACCAGAGATCAGGCCATCTTAGACTGGGTATTATGTAACGAGAAAGGATTAATTAGCAATCTTGTACGAAGCCCCTTGGGTCAGAGTGATCATAATATGATAGAATTCTTCATTCGGATGGAGAGTGAAGTAGTTGAATCAGAGACTAGGGTCCTGAATTTAAATAAAGGAAACTACGATGGTATGAGGCGCGAATTGGGTAGGATTGATTGGGGTTTGTCACTCAAAGGGTTGATGGTGGATAGGCAATGGCGAACTTTCAAAGACTGCATGGATGAACTACAGAATTTGTTCATCCCAGTGTGGCATAAGAATAAAACAAAAAGGGTGACTCAACCGTGGCTAACAAGGGAAATTAGGGATAGCATAAGATCCAAGGAGAGGGCATATAAATTGGCCAGAAAAAGTGGTAACCCTGAGGATTGGGAGCAGTTTAGGATTCACCAAAGGAGGACAAAGGGATTAATTAAGAAGGGGAAAATAGAATATGAAAGTAAGCTTGCAGGGAACATAAAAACTGACTAAGAGCTTTTATAGATATGTGAAGAGAAAAAGATTAGTGAAATCAAGTGTAGATCCCTTGCAGTCAGAAGCGGGGGGAAGTTATAATGGGGAACAAAGAAATGGCAGCCCAATTAAATGCATATTTTGGTTCTGTCTTCACAAAGGAGGACACAAATAACCTCCCAAAGATGTTGGAGAACATAGGGTCTGATGAAAGGGAGGAACTGAAAGAAATCAGTATTTGCAGGGAAATGGTGTTAGGGAAATTGACGGGATTAAAGGCCGATAAATCCCCAGGGCCTGATCTACATCCTAGGGTACTTAAGGAAGTGGCCCTAGAAATAGTAGATGCATTGCTGATCATCTTCCAACATTCGATGGAATCTGGAACAATACCCATGGATTGGAGAGTAGCTAATGTTACCCCACTATTCAAAAAGGGTGATAGAGAGAAAACGGGGAATTACAGACCGGTAAGCCTGACATCGGCAGTGGGGAAAATGCTAGAGTCCATTATAAAGGATGTAATAGCTGAGCACTTGAAAAACAGTGACAGGATCGGACAAAGTCAACATGGATTTACAAAAGGTAAATCGTGCTTGACTAATCTACTGGAATTTTTTGAGGATGTAACTGGGAAAATAGATAAGGGAGAACCAGTAGATGTGGTGTATTTGGACTTTCAAAAGGCTTTCGATAAGGTCCCGCATAAGAGATTAGCGTGTAAAGTTAAGGCACATGGGATTGGGGGCAAGGTATTGACTTGGATGGAGAACTGGTTGGCGGACAGAAAGCAGAGAGTAGGAATTAATGGGTCTTTTTCCGAGTGGCAGGCAGTGACCAGTGGGGTACCGCAGGGTTCGGTCCTTGGACCTCAGCTATTCACAATATACATTAATGATCTGGATAAGGGAACTAAATGTAATATCTCCAAGTTTGCAGATGACACAAAGCTGGGTGGGCGTGTGTGCTCCGAGGAGGATACTGAGAAACTCCAGGATGATTTGGACAGGTTGGGTGCGTGGGCAGAAGCGTGGCAGATGCAATATAACGTGGATAAATGAGAGGTTATCCACTTTGGTGTCAAAAACAGAAAGGCAGACTATTATCTGAATGGCAATAGATTGGGAGAAGGGGAAGTGCAACGAGACCTGGGTGTCCTTGTGCACCAGTCGCTGAAGGTAAGCATGCAAGTGCAGCAGACGGTGAAGAAGGCAAATGGTATGTTGGACTTCACAGCGAAAGGGTTTGAGTATAGGAACAGGGATGTCCTGCTGCAGTTGTACAGGGCCTTGGTGAGACCACACCTTGAGTACTGTGTGCAGTTTTGGTCGCCTTATCTGAGGAAGAATGTTCTTGCCATGGAAGGAGTTCAGCGAAGATTCACAAGGCTGATACCTGGGATGGCAGGAATGACGTATGAAGAGAGATTGGGTCGATTGGGCTTATACTCGCTGGAGTATAGAAGAATGAGAGGGGATCTCATCGAAACATATAAAATTCTGACAGGTCTGGACAAACTAGATGCAAGAAGAATGTTCCCAATGGTCGGAGAGTCCAGAACCAGGGGTCATAATCTAAGGATAAGGGGTAAGCCATTTAGGACAGAAATGAGGAGGAATTTCTTCACCCAGAGAGTGGTGAACCTGTGGAATTCTCTACCACAGAAGGTAGTTGAGGCCAAGTCATTAAATATATTCAAGAATGAGTTAGATATATTTCTTAAAGCTAAAGGGATATGGGGAGAAGGCAGGTACAGGGTACTGAGTTTGGATGATCAGCCATGATCTCATCGAATGGCGGAGCAGGCTCGAGGGGCTGAATGGCCTACTCCTGCTCCTATCTTCTATGTCTGTTTCTGCAGCTGACAATCTATTCAACCATTCCCTCACCTCTGCCTTTTCCCCCCAGTAAAATCCTTACTCTCTCCCATCCTGGTTGTTTCCCCTGGTATGAGCCTCATCTTTATGCTCTCAAGTCCAAGGGCACAGATTTGAGCATATCTGGCACACAACTGGTTTCGTCATCCATTGACATCTGTTTGGACCACATCAAGTACTATCGGACCTTGCCCTCCTCTGCCAAAACCACTCACTACTCCAGGATAATCCTGGAGACCAGAGATAAGTCCCAGCTTTTTATCCACCACCAACCTTCTCCTTAAACACCTCTCCACTGCTTCCTCCACCCTCACCTCCAATTAAAAAGTGCCAGGAGTCGTGGTCACTAAGATTAAGGCCATCTGTTCAGCTGCCTTTGCTGCACCTCCCCCCTCTTCTCCTTGCCCACCAAGCCAAATCTCATCAAAAGTTACCATCTGCCTTAGTGCTAAACCTGTGTCTTTCTCTAGTTTCTCTTCTGTCTCCCCATATGCTTTCTCCAAGCTCATCCTGTCCATGTGAACCACCACTTGCACCTCCTGACCCATTCCAATTAAACAGCTGATTTATCCAACTTCCCTTCCTTTGTCCACATGCTAGCTAACCTTCTAAATGGTTCCCTCTCCTCTGGTACTTAACCCCTCCCTTTCAAAGCTGCCATCATCATGCTCTCCTCAAATCAACCACCCTTGACCCATCTATCCATTAGCTATAGTATGGAAAGATAATGGTTGATGAAGCCTGTTCTTCAAAGATGTTAGAACCTGTTAGGTCAGGAAGTCTTGTTTACTGCAAAGCTACTTCACTTAAACTACAACTGTTTACATGAATAGTCTGCCTTCATAGGATTTGGGAATAGATACGTCATGAGGTCTTATTTATGACCATGTGCCTTTTGATGTAGGCAAAATATGGTGTATAAAGGAGCATGGTTATCAACAATAATTCAGACGGCTTGAACGATACAGAAACCAAAAAGCCACTCTCTGATCCGGGTTCGGTTGATCCCTCAACCTGGGTATCAATAAAGTCTGTTCTGTAAATTACACTACAAAGTGTCGTGTCCTTACTCAAATTGTGCTGTTGTGAACCATAGAAAGGAGGAGGTTGAATGCTAACATCTATCTCCATTCCCTCAAGTCCTTGAACATTTTATCGCCTCCCAGATTAGGGCCCGCCTTTCAAACAACTCCATGTTTGAACCTCTCCAATCAGGTTTCAGCCCCTGCCACCGCACTAAAACGGCCCTAATCAAATTCACAAATAACATCCAATGGACTGTGAGCATGGTGCACTATCCCTCCTCCTCCTCCTTCTCGACTTCTCTGCCGCCTTTAACAGTCAACCACATCATCCTCCTCCAACGCATTTCCTCCGTTGTCCAACTGAGTGAGGTTTTACCTTGCTTGTTTACACTCTTACCTATTCAAACATAGCCAGAGTATCTCCGACAATGTCTTCTCTTCCCGCTTTGGCACCATTACCTTTAGTTCCCCAAGGATCTATGCTTGGCCTGTCCTCTTCCTCATCTACATGTTGCCTCACATCATTTGAAAACATGGGCCTAGAAACTTTATGGCACTGCGCCAGGTTTTTAGGCACAAAATGGGTGCCTAAGCATCCCATATGGTGTGCGCCTGCTCTTGCGCACCAGAGGTGCGCTGCCCAAATATTGGATTTGGCTGCTCTGTAGCCATCCAGGGCGGACGGCCTAAGCATCCCATAGGGCGCGTGTGCTCTTATGCACCAGAAGTGCACTGCCTGAATATTGGATTGGGCTGCTCTGTAGGCGTCCAGGGCGCATGCCAGACCTATTTAAAACAATTAATAAAATATTCTCCTGTGCTTGTTGTAGGACCCTTTTCTAATATTGGTCTGCCTGACTCAACCATGTGATAACATTGCCAGCAATTCGTGGTGCTAACAGGCAAGAAGGACCCTTCAGCAGTGCCATTTAAAGGGCTCATCCATTATTTACAGGATAGTTGCTGATTTGTCATTTGAGGCTTTGTTAACTTGTTGACTGGAAACTTAATTCTGACCGGGTTAAGTATTTAATGATATCACAATCATAGAATCGTAGGATCATACAGCACAGAAGGAGGCCATTCGGCCCATCGTGCCTGCTCTTTGAAAGAGTTGTTCCATTAGTCCCACTCCCCTGGTCTTTTCTCATAGCCCTGCAAACTTTTCCTTTTCAAGTATTGAAAGTTACTATTGAATATCCTTCCACCACCCTTTCCGGCAGTGCACTCCAGATCATCACAACGCACTGTGTAAAATTGGTTCTCCCCTCCCCTCTGGTTCTTCTGCCACTTACCTTAAATCTGTGTCCTCTAGTTACCGACCCTTCTGCCAGTGGAAACAGTTTCTTATTCACTCTATGAAAACCCTTCATAATTTTGAACACCTCCTATTAAATCTCCACTTAACCGTCTCTGCTCTAAGTAGAACAATCCCAACTTCTCCAGTCTCTCTCCAGTCTCTCCACATAATCGAAGTCCCTCATTCCCAGTGCCATTCTAGTAAATCTCCTTGGCTTCCTCCCCAAGGCCTTGACATCCTTCCTAAAATGTGGTGCCCAGAATTGGACACAGTACTCCGGCTGAGGCATTAACCAGTGTTTTATGCTTCTTTGCTTTTGTACTCTGCCCCTATTTATAAAGCCCAGGATCCCATATGCTTTTCCAACAGCCTCATCAATTGTCCTGCCACCTTCGAAGATTTGTGTAGGTGAATCCCCAGGTTCCTGCACCCCCTATAAAACTGTACTATCTACATTAGCGCTCCTCATTTTTTCCTTCCAAAATGTATCACTTCTAAAGAATCATTCATCCTTTATTATAACTGACACCATCTATCAAACACAGAGTGAACTAACTATCAGCATCTACACTAAGAGGCACCGAGGCCACAAAAATGGACTTCCCACATTGAATTACGCACTAAAGAGAAAAGCAACAGAACTTGGAGTGATTTTAAAAGAAATGATAATATTGGGATTACTGTTAAGAATTTGATCTTTTCTTCCCAATTTCTAGAATTATCTGAATCCCTTGATTAGATTAATACATTGTGATTACTCCCAGGCTTCTGGTATTCTCTTCATTGTTACTTCAAAACATGATTATTGATCACTGTTGTAGATTCCGATCTGAGCCACAAGGTGGAGCTGACACTACACTGTTAGTCCTTGAGTTGTCTCTCACTTGAAGGTCCCAGAGCATCTTGTTTCTGCCTTTATGTTCAGTTCATGTCTGCAGATGACACTTGCCAGTCCCCACTGGATGTGTTGGTGAATTTAATAGGTTATCTATTTGCCAGCAGTATTGCCATAAGATGATTAGTCACAGAATGGTAAGGCAAAATATATTGGTGAAACATGCATGGTTTTAAAATGGGTCTTTTCATGACCTCTCTACTCGCTCACATCAGTTAATGAAGAATACATTAAGAGCAGGAGATGTTGTAAAATGTGGCTTAACTGTTTCAATCCACACAGATTGCGCATGGTGTTGAACCAAGTGCAGTCTTCAGGTGAAGCAGAGTTAGGATAATTGGATCAGGATCTGCAGACGTAATTCAGTCCTCATTTGAAAGTCATACATTCTGTCATTATTTTTATATTCACACTATAAATTCCAGTGTCCACATTTGCAATGGAAACTGCCTCTGTAAACTTGTCGCACTGTAGTAACAGTCTCCTGCCAGCTGCAATGCTGTATTAGTGATCTTCAGGCTCCTATCACTGACCTTCCCTTTTGTTCTTTCATCCCCTCCCCCTTTTCCCAGCCCCTAACTTGCTTTAAAATCTATTCCATTTCCTGCTTTTTTCCAGTTCTGACAAAAGGTCTGAAATGTTAACTCTGTTTCTCTCTCCACGGATGCTGCCTGGCCTGCTGAGTTTTTCCAGCGTTTTCTGTTGTTGTTCTGGTTATTTAGGGTTGCCTTGACAAACACACCCAGATGGGGGAGAGAGTTGAACTGCTGAAACCAAAAAAAGCAGCAAATCAGTGGAACAATTGCTACATTAGCTTGTAAGAATTTGTTACAACTAAATGCAATGTGAGAAACTAATACAGGACAGGGGGGAACCAGTAGATGTGGTGTATTTGGACTTTCAGAAGGCCTTCGACAAGGTCCCACACAAGAGATTGGTGTGCAAAGTTAAAGCACATGGGATTGGGGGTAATGTGTTGACGTGGATTGAGAACTGGTTGGCACACAGGAAACAAAGAGTAGGAGTAAATGGGTACTTTTCAGAATGGTAGGCAGTGACCAGCGGGGTACCGCAGGGTTCGGTGCTGGGACCCCAGCTGTTTACATTATATATTAATGATTTGGACGAAGGGATTAAATGTAATATCTCCAAATTTGCGGATGACACTAAATTGGGAGGCAGTGTGAACAATGAGGAGGATGCTAGGAGGCTACAGAGTGACTTGGACAGGTTGGGTGAATGGGCAAATGTATGGCAGATGAAGTACAATGTGGATAAATGTGAGGTTATCCACTTTGGTGGTAAAAATAGAGAGGCGGACTATTACCTGAATGGTGGCAGATTAGGGAAAGGGGAGGTGCAACGAGACCTGGGCATCATGGTACATCAGTCATTGAAGGTGGGAATGCAAGTGCAGCAGGCAGTCAAGAAAGCAAACGGAATGATGGCCTTCATAGTAAGGGGATTTGAGTACAGGAGTAGGGAGGTGATGCTGCAGTTGTACAGGGCCTTGGTGAGGCCACACCTGGAGTATTGTGCGCAGTTTTGGTCTCCTAACTTAAGGAAGGACATTCTTGCTATTGAGGGAGTGCAGCGAAGGTTCACTAGATTGATTCCTGGGATGGCCGGACTGACATATCAAGAAAGATTGGGTCAACTGAACTTGTATCCTCTGGAGTTCAGAAGAATGAGGGGGGATCTTATAGAGACATTTAAAATCCTGACTGGTTTAGACAAATTAGATGCGGGCAGAATGTTCCCAATGGTAGGGAAAACTAGAACCAGGGGTCACAGTCTAAGGATTAAGGGGAAGCCATTTAGGACTGAGCTGAGGAGGAACTTCTTCACCCAGAGAGTGGTGAATCTATGGAATTCTCTTCCACAGAAGGTTGTTGAGGCCAGTTCGCTAAATATATTCAAAAGGGAGTTAGATATAACACTCACAACTAAGGGGATCAAGGGGTATGGCGAGAAAGCAGGAATGGGGTACTGAGGTAGCATGTTCAGCCATGAACGCATTGAATGGCGGTGCAGGCTCGAAGGACCGAATGGTCTACTCCTGTACCTATTTTCTATGTTTCTAATACAACTTAGTTTTCACAAAGGAGTGGGGCGAAGCAGACATTGCTATCGGGGGAGGGGGGGGGAGGAGGAGTGTGAAATATTAGATCAAATAAAGTGAGAGAGGAAGTATTAAGGGGTTTAGCAGCTTTAAAAGTGGATAAATCCCCAGGCCCGGATGAAATGTATCCCAGGCTGTTAAGCAAAGCAAAAGAGGAAATAGCAGAGGCCCTGACCATCATTTTTCAATCCTCTCTGGCTTCAGGTGTGGTGCTGGAGGACTGCTAATGTGGTACCCTTGTTTAAAAAGGGAGAAAAGGATAGACCGAGTAATTACAAGCCAGTCAGCCTAACCTCGGTGGTGGGAAAATTATTGGAAAGAATTCTGAAGGACGGGATAAATCTTGATTTAGAAAGACACGGATTAATCAAGGATAGTCAGCACGGATTTGTTAAGGGAAGGTCGTGTCTGACAAACTTGATTGAATTTTTTAAGGAGGGTAGATGAGGGTAGTGCGTTTGATGTAGTGTATATGGACTTTAGCAAGGCTTTTGATAAGGTTCCACATGGCAGACTGGTCACGAAGTTAAAAGCCCATGGGATCCACTGGCTCAGAGACAGGAAGCGGAGGGTAATGGTTGATGGGTGTTTTTGTGACTGGAAGGCTTTTTCCAGTGGGGTTCTGCAGGGCTCAGTACTAGGTCCCTTGCTTTTTGTGGTATATATCAACGATCTTGACTTGAATATAGGGGTTATGATTAAGAAGTTTGCAGATGATACTAAAATTGGCTGTGTGGTTGATGCTGAAGAAGGAAGCTGTGGACTGCAGGAAGATATCAATAAGTTGGTCAGGTGGGCAGAACCGTGGCAAATGGAATTTAATCTGGAGAAGTGTGAGGTAATGCATTTGGGGGAGGGTTAACAAGGAAAGGGAATACACATTAAATGGTAGGACACTGAGTAGTGTAGAGGAACAAAGGGACCTTGGAGTGCATGTCCACAGATCCCTGAAGGTAGCAGGCCAAGTAGATAAGGTGGTTAAGAAGGCATACGGAATGCTTGCCTTTATTAGCCGTGGCATAGAATACAAGAGCAGGGGGTTATGCTTCAACTGTATAAAACACTAGTTAGGCCTCAGCTAGAGTACTGCGTGCAATTCTGGTCGCCACATTACAGGAAAGATGTGATTGCACTAGAGAGGGTACAGAGGAGATTTACAAGGATGTTGCTGGGAGTAGAGAATCTTAGCTATGAGGAAAGACTGGATAGGCTGGGTCTGTTTTCCTTGGAACAGAGGAGGCTGAGGGGAGACCTTATTGAGGTGTATAAAATTATGAGGGGCGTGGATAGAAAGGACCTATTTCCCTTAGCAGAGGGGTCAAAAACCAGGGGGCACAGATTTAAAGTAATTGGGGGAAGGTTTAGAGGGGATTTGAGGGGAAATTTCTTCACCCAGAGGGTTGTGGGGGGTCTGGAACTCGCTGCCTGAAAGGGTGGTAGAGGCAGGAACCCTAACCACATTTAAAAAGTACTTAGATGTGCACTTGGGATGCTCTAATCTGCAGGGTTATGGACCAAGAGCTGGGAAGTGGGATTAGGCTGGATAGCTCTTTGTTGGCCGGCGCGGACATAATGGGCCGAAATGGCCTCCTTCCGTGCTGTAACTTTCTATGATTCTATGACTACAAAGCAGATTCCTGGAAGAAAGAAGACCCAAAGTGGTTGAATTAATTTACCAACCAGTATTCATTTTATTTGTGCGTTGAGCAACAGTGCTGTTCAGGTGTTTTACCTGCATTATGGGTCTAGCAGACAATTTCAATATCTTTCAGGGTTATACTGAGTCGTGCATCCATTAGAAGCATAGGCCCCCAGAACCACACATGCATTATGATACGCTATGTGCGCTGGACACACAGCAGGTTTATGGGTTACCCACACCCGATGCTCATCTACACTGCTGGCACCAACCATTGCATTATCAGCCCCATAAAGTCTAGCTTGTGGCTGCAGTATATGCACAAGTCATTTTAAGTTCTGGACTCTGTGCTCTGGAGCATATGCAATGATGCATATATGATGTCATTGTGCTAGTATGCGATACTCCAATCCGTTCTGAGGTGATCTGTGCACGTGCCTTAAAAGGTTAAAAAGAAATTAGAGAGGCCAGTATAACTTGCGTGAAGCATGCATTCAGCTTCTGTTCATAATGTTCTTGCTATCTGTCATACTATTCAATGCATTTCACTGAGGTCCTGGGTGGTGGACCGATCTTGGTACTTACATTGATTCCCCCCGCCCCCCCCCAACAAATTTTTGGCTCTGAAAGTACTTCAATGTCAGACCAGGATCTGGGTTGGGTATGTAGATTGGTAGCTCCGTATTAGTTTCTCACATTGCATTTATGCTACTACTTGTACCTATACAACAGAAAATCTTATAATAAAGCTTTAATACACAACACACCTTGGCCTAAATTAGTAAAGAAACAAACCACAGACCAAGAATTACAGAGCAAAAATTCAGTACGATTAGTATGGGAAGCTACATAAAGCATGTATCTAATGAAGATAAATACTATCTACTGAATTCTTTTGAACATGGACGCAGCGTCCAGTCACCATGAATCATAGCTCACCTTATCAAATTATTCCACTCCCAATACATCACCACTGTCAGCTCTCTCAGCTTTGATCTGTAAATTGAGAATAAATGGGAGTTTGCGACAGATGAAGAATACCATAAAGCACCATCCAAGTTCATCTGTGCAGAAAGAACTGCTATTCAGCATCCAACTGTTTCGTATACAAGTGCAGAAACCTTTCAACAGCCATTGACACAGACCTATAAACCAAATAAGTGTTATCAACTAAATGCTTATAATTTCTCAATAACAAACTGAAATCGCTGCAAATAGAATGCTAAATTATTAATCTTGATTGATTTAGTCAGGTTAAGGAACAGAGAAAGAGTAGGCCATTGAGCCCCTCAAGCCTGTTCTGCCATTCTATTAGATCACCTGCACCTCTATCATTTGATACCTTACCTAACAAAAATCTATCAATCTTAGTCTTGAAAATTTCAATTGACCTTGCATCCATAGCCTTTTGGGGGAGAGTGTTCCAGATATCTACTACACTTTGTGCAAAAAAGTACTTTCTGATTTCACTCCTAAATGGCCTATCTCTAATTTTAAGTTTATGTCCATTTGTTCTGGATTCCCCCACCAGAGGAAATAGGTTCTCTGTGTCTACACTATTGAATCCCTTTATCATTTTAAACACCTCAACCTTCTAAACTCAAAGGAATACAAGCCAAATTTATGCAACCTGTCCTCATAATTTAATCCCTGGTATAATTCTGGTGAATTTGCACTGTACCCCTACCAAGGTCAATATATCTTTCCTGAGGTTTGAATGCAGTACTCCAGATGGTATCTGACCAAGTCTTTGTACAGTTGAAGCATAACTTCCTCACTTTTGTATTCCTAACCCCTTGAGATAAAGGTCAACATTCCATTAGCCTTTTTGATTGCTTTTTATATCTATGCACTAGCTTTTTGTGATGTGTGTACAGGGACACCCAAATCCCTTTGCTCTTCCACAACTCTTCGTCTCTCACCATTAAGAAAATATTCTGATCTATCTTTTCCGGATCCAAAGTGGATCCACAGTTTTGACCACTCACTTAGTTTGTTTATGTCCCTTTGTAACTTTGTGTTCCCGTCTACACAACTTACTGTGCCTCCTAACTTAATCTCATCTGCAAACTTGGATATACAACTCTCGATTCATCCCAAGTCATTGATAAATATGGTAAAATGCTGACACACCAGTACAGATACATGGTGAACACCACCCAATCAGAGAATATTCTCTTTATCCATAGTCATTGTCTCCAAGCTCCCAACCAATTACCAATTGAGTAGATTGGGCCTATACTCTCTGGAATTTAGAAGAATGAGAGATGATCTCATTGAAACATATAAGATTCTGAGGGGGATTGGCAGGGTAGATGCTGAGAGGTAGATTCTCCTGGCTGGAGAGCCCAAGACTACGGGGCATAGTCTCAGGATAAGGGGTCGGCCATTTAAAACTCAGATGAGGAGGAATTTCTTCACTCAGGGTTGTGAATCTTTGGAATTCTCTACCCCAAAGGGCTGTGGATGTTGAATCGTTGAGTATATTCAAGGCTGAGATAGATAGATTTTTGGACTCTAGGGGAATCAAGGGATATGGAGATTGGTCAAAGATCAGCCATGATCTTATTGAGTGGCGGAGCAGGCTCAAGGGGCCGTATTACATACTTTTAAACACCAATAGTACTGATGGGTTTTTCAATATTAATTGTGTCCACATCTGGTGACTCCTGCTCGGTCACATTTTTAATAGGTTTTTCCTATTAATGTGAGTCTGTGACTCTTTATTCATTCACAGGATGTGGGTGTCGCTGACCAGGCCTGCATTTATTGCCCATCGCTAATTGCCCTTGAGAAGGTGGTGGTGAGCCGCCGTCTTGAACCGCTGCAGTCCGTGTGGTGAAGGTACTCCCACAGTGCTGTTAGGGAGGGAGTTCCAGGATTTTGACCCAGCGACGATGAAGGAACAGTGATATATTTCTAAGTCAGGATGGTGTGTGAATTAGAGGGAAACTTGGAGGTAGTGGTGTTCCCATGTGCCTGCTGCCCTTGTCCTTCTAGGTGGTAGAGGTCGCGGGTTTGGGAGGTGCTGCCGAAGAAGCCTTGGCGAGTTGCTGCAAAGCATTTTGTAGATGGTACACACTGCAGCTACGGTACGCCGGTGGTGGAGAGAGTGAATGTTTAAGGTGGTGGATGGGGTGCCAATCAAGTGGGCTGCTTTGTCCTGGATGGTGTCGAGCTTCTTGAGTGTTGTTGGAGCTGCACTCATCCAGGCAAGTGGAGAGTATTCCATCACACTCCTGACTTGTGTCTTGTAGATGGTGGAAAGGCTTTGGGGAGTCAGAAGGTGAGTCGCTCGCCGCAGAATACCTAGCCTTTGACCTGCTCTTGTAGCCACAGTATTTATGTGGCTGGTCCAGTTAAGCTTCTGGTCAATGGTGACCCCCCAGGTTGTTGATGGCGGGGATTTCAATGAAGGTAATGCATTGAATGTCAAGGGGAGGTGGTTAGCCTCTCTCTTGTTGGACATCATGCGGAGATGCCGGTGTTGGACTGGGGTGGACAAAAATGAGAAGTCGCTCAACACCAGGTTATAGTCCAACAGTTTTATTTGAAATTACGAGCTTTCAGAGCACTGCTCCTTCGTCAGGTAAAGTGAGGGGACACAAAGCATATATAGACAGAGAACAATGTGTTTCTGACTGCCTTCCATCACACCACCTCAGCAGAGATACAATCAGTCAGGAAGGCATTACATCAAAGACACAGCAGAATACAGCTAAGACAATGAGGTGGGGTCACAGGGGGTCCAACGTGTCAAATGCTGCAGTCTGCAGTTAAGCTTTTTACTTTTTTTTAAAACTGGAAATCACATCTGTGAACAAGACAACGACGACTCTAGTCTGGATGACTCTACGTCGTGTAGCGTGACATGAAACCAAGATCCCGGTTGAGGCCGTCCTCATGGGTGCAGAACTTGGCTATCAGTTTCTGCTCGATGATTTTGCGTTGTCATGTGTCTCGAAGGCCGCCTTGGAGAACGCTTACCCGCAGATCCGAGGCTGAATGTCCTTGACTGCTGAAGTGTTCCCCGACTGGGAGGTAACGATCCTGCCTGGCGATTGTTGCGCGGTGTCCGTTCATACGTTGTCTCAGTGTCTGCATAGTCTCACCGATGTACCATGCTGCGGTGCATCCTTTCCTGCAACGTATGAGGTAGACAACGTTGGCCGAGCCACCTGAGTATGTACCATGTACCTGGTGTACGCCACGATGGACGTATCGGCACTCTACACCAGTATCCCCCACGATGACGGCATCGCTGCGACAGCCTCAGTCCTCAACACCAACAACAGCCAATCTCCAGACGCCATCCTACAACTCATCCGCTTCATCCTTGACCACAATGTCTTCACCTTCGACAACCAGTTTTTTACCCAAACACACGGAACAGCCATGGGGACCAAATTCGCACCCCAATACGCCAACATCTTCATGCACAAGTTCGAGCAAGACTTCTTCGCTGCACAGGACCTCCAACCAACGCTGTACACCAGATACATCGACGACATCTTCTTCCTTTGGACCCACGGCGAAGGATCACTGAAAGGACTACACGATAACATCAACAGGTTCCATCCCACCATCAAACTCACCATGGACTACTCCTCAGAATCAGTTTCATTCTTGGACACATGAATCTCCATCAAAGACAGACACCTCAGCACTTCACTCTACCGCAAGCCCACGGACAACCTCACTATGCTCCACTTCTCCAGCTTCCACCCTAACCACGTTAAAGAAGCCATCCCCTATGGACAAGCCCTGCGAATACACAGGATCTGCTCAGACGAGGAGGAATGCGATGGACACCTACGGATGCTGAAAGACGCCCTCGTAAGAACGGGATATGACGCTCGACTCGTCGATCGACAGTTCCGACGGGCCACAGCGAAAAATCGCATAGACCTCCTCAGAAGGCGAACACGGGACACAACCAACAGTACCCTACGGCGTCCAGTACTTCCCCGGAGCGGAGAAACTACGCCATGTTCTTCGCAGCCTTCAACATGTCATCGATGACGACGAACACCTTGCTAAGGCCATCCCCACGCCTCCACTACTCGCCTTCAAGCAGCCGCCTAACCTCAAAAGTACCATCGCTCGCAGCAAATTACCCAGCTGTCAGGAGAACAGCGACCACGACACCACACAACCCTGCCACGGCAACCTCTGCAAGACATGCCAGATCATCAACACAGATACCATCATCACACGTGAGGACACTACCCACCAGGTACATGGTACACAGTCATGTGACTCGGCCAACGTTGTCTACCTCATACGTTGCAGGAAAGGATGCACCGCAGCATGGTACATCGGCGAGACCATGCAGACACTAAGACAACGTATGAACGGACACCGCGCAACAATCGCCAGGCAGGATTGTTACCTCCCAGTCGGGGAACACTTCAGCAGTCAAGGACATTCAGCCTCGGATCTGCGGGTTAGTGTTCTCCAAGGCGGCCTTCGAGACACACGACAACGCAAAATCATCGAGCAGAAACTGATAGCCAAGTTCCGCACCCATGAGGACGGCCTCAACCGGGATCTTGGTTTCATGTCACGCTACACGACGTAGAGTCATCCAGACTAGAGTCGTCGTTGTCTTGTTCACAGATGTGATTTCCAGTTTTAAAAAAAGTAAAAAACTTAACTGCAGACTGCAGCATTTGACACGTTGGACCCCCTGTGACCCCACCTCATTGTCTTAGCTGTATTCTGCTGTGTCTTTGATGTAATGCCTTCCTGACTGTATCTCTGCTGAGGTGGTGTGATGGAGGGCAGTCAGAAACACATTGTTCTATGTCTATATATGCTTTGTATCTGATTTGTATTCCCTCACTTTACCTGACGAAGGAGCAGCGCTCCGAAAGCTCGTAAGTTCAAATAAAACTGTTGGACTATAACCTGGTGTTGTGCGACTTCTCATTTTTGTTGGAGATAGTCATTGCCTGGCACTTGTGTGGCGCAAATGTTACTTGCCACTTATTAGCCCAAGCCTGAACGTTGTCCAAGTCTTGCTGCATGTGGGCATGGACTGCTTCATTATCTGAGGAGTTCCAAATGGAACTGAACACTGTGCAATCATCAGCAAACGTCCCCGCTTCTAACCTTATGGTGGAGGGAAGGTCATTGATGAAGCAGCTGAAGATGGCTGGTTGCAGATCCATGTTTTGGCCAGTAGGTGGCATTGTTTGCAATCAGATTTGTCATCCTTCATCTGAAACATTGTCATCTGCTTTTTTTGTAACTTTTTAATTTCCAAAAGAAAGTTTTAAACAGAATTTTAAATGTACATTTTTCATAACATTATTAAATATATCAATTGAATTGCCCTTTGTGTCTTTTAACACCGTCATTAAAGTTTGTATTTAAAGGCATCAGCCACTCCATAACATTTTGACTCCGAGGTGAGAGTGCTACCACTGAGCCATGGATAACACCTAAATCTGTGCATTCTGAGCATGTTCAGGTTGCAGAATTTTTCTAGTATGCAACCTTTGCATGTACAGGAGTTGAAGGGTGTGTCTCTGGATCCTGTGAAGACTTGGGCGTTTCTACAATTTTTCCAAAAGACTTTGAAGGAAACTGAAGATTGAATTTGCAAAGCTTTATTTCAGGCAAGTGATGAATTTATAACAGAATATTACAAGTGTGCTCTTCTATTATGGATTATGACCTCACAGAAAAACAGAAGGATCACATGTGAACAGTAGCAGCTGTTATCGTGTAGGAATCAGCAGTGTGAATTTTGTTGCTGGTTAGAAAAGAATAGAGATTGTTTATAAAGAATAGATTTTGTTTTTGTCAATCATTGCTTTTGGTGTTAGTATTCACTTAAAAATCTCTCCTGAACAATTGGTACACCTAATAACTTTTTTTTATATACAAACTGTATAAATATTGAACCTTCAATGTCTTATGACATAATTATGTTTGTTAACATAAATTTTAAATTTATTAAAGACTCTAAAAGTTGACAAACTCACTACTATTGCACTCCTCGTGCAAGCTGGGAATACATTTCAGGAAATTGTGCAACCCCAGCCATGAATTTCTGTCCATTAATTTTAACAAGTATAAAATTTACACTTAACTTCTTGAAGGCAAGAACATAAAGATAGGAACCAGTTGATGAGAAGGAAAGTGGTTATGGAGGTAATTGACATGGTGGGGGCCTGCTACTTCATAAAGGGCCAATGGCAGTTTGGGTCACATTCTCCTGGACCCCATCTCCCCAGATTATTAGACACTACTTTTGCAATACTGCCAACTCCTAGTAACCCCCAGTGTTCCAAAACTTTTTCCTGAGTCTTACTGGACCTCAAGATCTCCCTCCTCAGATTTTCTCCACCCTAGACTGCATTCCTGGTACTTCCTAATCCTATAACCTTCTCAATGCTCTCAAACCTTAAAGACTCCTTTCCTAATATCCCTAGGTCCCAGGATACCTCTCCCAATTATGCCAGAGCCCAGTAACTGCCCTAGTGTTCCTAGAATCTCATTCTACAATGTTCCTGGAAGACTAGGAGCCATCTCTCAGTAGTTCCAGACCTTGGGTACCCATCTCAAAGTACAGCTAGCCCCTAATGCCCCAGTACTGCCAGATCCCAGGTCTACCTCCAATTCTGATGAGTCAGTACCCCCAGTGATACTACTTTGCAATAATAGCCCCTGTTCTTATTAAATCTCCGACTCACTGTGAGCAATGCCACAGGAGAACTACTAGTAAGCTGTTCATGTGTAGCTGCCCGTGCAGTCATTAGCTCTATCTATGGTCTTGGCCAGCCAGCTAGAACGAGAGTCTGTGTGAATCTCTACCTCATCTGACTCTTGTAAGCTGGATTTCACTAAACCATGGCTCTTAGTGCAGCCATTAGTTGGAACATATGATTGTGAGGTACTCAGTCTCAAAGGGGAGGATAGGCGGGAGTACAGTTGGAACATTTCATTGTAAATTGCTCCGGCTGAGGGGAAGAAAAGCAAAAAGGACAACTCTGGCATTGCAGATTGGCAGATTATTAAGTGGTATAGCTGCTAAAGGATAAAAACAAAGCACAGTAGCATAACTACACAAACTGTGCATTTCTGCAATTGTCCTCAGCTGTGAATACTTGAATATGTTCCAAATAAATGGTGCTGGAAAGATATTTTTTAAACAGATAAGGGTTTTTAGATCTAAAATATATATTTGCAACTGCTGTGAGACACTGCAGCTTTAGATAGTGAGCTCCAAGCATTAAAATGCACCTCTGAATCAACGGCATGTATTCCAAGCAACACAAAGGAATTCCTGAACGTACTGGTATTTTACTGAGTTCCACTGGGAGATGCAAGAATTAATATTTTTACTCATTATGAACTCCTGAAGGGGTTACCATTTTACTAAATGCCACTGAATCTGTTATAAATAAGTTCTCAGCCTTTTCTTTATTGTGCTTTATTTTCTATTGAATAGATCAATCTCAAAAATTAACTGTTGATTATTCAAGTGTTACTGTCAAGTCTGAGGCAAATAACATTGCGAACACAAGCAGTATTCAAATCTCACCTCATTTGTGTTACTTTAAGTTACATTGTTTAATTTGGAATATATGAAATAACAGCACCAAATATCAACGGCCCCAAGAGTATTTGGAGAGCCCTTTACTATGTTCATTGTCACACACTTCAGACCTCTGACAAATGTCCAGCCATAGAAAATGTATCTTGGTGCATGAGGATAAAGGAACTAATAAAATTTATCGGTATCCACTAGTTGTTATTTATGCAATTTAACTAATCTGTGAATCGTTTAACATTGACACATTTATTCATTTTTACGTAGAAGCCGGTTTCAGTTTGCCAGGGAATTTATTTTTCAGTTCCTCATTTTGCACGAATGCAACTGCCTGATAAGACTTGGATGTGGTGCTCGGTCAAAGCTGGAAGTTCTCCTCTCAGCAAAGAGTATTTTTTTCATTGTCGTAACCACCAGCTCCCTATGGTGGTCTGTACCATCTTTTATTTAAGATTACTGCTGAAGGCAACAAGCTGAGTGCTCTTTGAATGGAGTGTGAATGGCCCATTCTAATGGTCAGACGCTTTGTTATTATTGAGCTAGCTGACAGATCATCAGATAATCCCAATTTTCTTGTTTAAATCATGAAACATTTCCTCTTACATTAGGCATAAAAAGAAAATACTGTAAATGCTGTTCTGCCAAAGCCCAGGACCATTCTCCAGTGCTGCTAACGTCGAGAACCATCCCTTGTGCTGTCAGAGCAAAGGACAACCCCCCCCCGCAGTGCAGTTCAACCCAAGTTCCCCTTCCCAATACACCAACATAGCAAATACCTAACTCCAACTCTTGCATACCACTTGTTGTGTATTCTCAACAATAAAACTGTGAAGGGATAAAAAATTAAGTATACAGGTAAAGAAATATATTCATTTACAGTTTTCATAGAATAATGGGCAGAGTTATAGAATTCAAATCCCCAAGGGCCAGTCAAAATCCCATGATATTTGACTCAGTCACTACAATTAAGTGGTCCTGAAGTTATTTTCTGATTCACTGTGAGCAATGTCACGGGAGATATGCCCGTATTTAAAATTCATTTTGAAGCTTTCTAAAGACTGAAACAACCCTATATGCAGCAACTTACCTTTAAGTGGTAACATACCTTTAAATCTGAGGTCTTTCAAGTCAAAGGGTACTAGGTGCACAACTGGCCTAGTCATTAATTTCCATTTCTGGCTTGACCACATCACGTTTTACCATGCTTTTCTCTCCCCAGCACAACTACCTATTGCTCTGAGAACACCTTGAAGGCAAGGACAAATCCAGACACCTTTTCTCCATGACCCACTGCCTCCTGGCACCACCACCCTCACTTCAAACATGAAATTTAAGGAACTCCTGGCTCTCTCCACCTCCAAGATCAAGATCATCCAAGCAGATGCCTTCAATTGCTTTCTCACTTCCTCTTGTCCTCAGCCCTTAACCACCCCCATTCTAGCCCAGGACAGCAGACTTTTTTCCCCCCAGTTTTGTGCCTATCTTCTCCACCTTGCACTCTTCAAGCTCAACTCGACCTCGTAACGCACCTCCTGTTCCCTTAATTCCCTCTCCAATCAACTCACCTTCATGGTCCTCACACTAGATGACATCATTAATGGTTCCCTTTCATTATGCGTTGTTCCTTTCCCTTCACACATCATTACACCCCTACTCAAAAACTCACTCAATTGATCTGTCCTCTCCAATTATTGCCCTATCTCCACCTTTTCTTTCCACTCTAAAGATTTGTTTCTGCCTCCTAGCTCTGTGCCAGCTCTCGCAAAACTCCCTATCTAAATTCAGCTTCCACCTTTCTCATAGCATTGAAATGGCCCTAGCCAAAGTCACAACATAATATCCTCTGCGACTGGGGCCTCATAATCCTCATTGAATTTTCTGCAGTATTTGACAAAGTTGGCTATGCCATTCTCCTCAAATACCTATTCTCCATTGTCCAGCTCCACACGATAGCATTTGCATTGGTTCCATTCTGACCAATCCAGAGGTACCAAGCAATGGCTTCACTTTCCTCACCTCTAGAGCTCCCTTAGGATCAATTCTTGCCCCCTCATCTTCCTTATCCACACGATTTCTTGAGAACATAACCAACAAGTACAAATCGGCATGAGCTTTTACATGTACGCCGATGACACCCAACCTCTACCTCTTCAGCACTCGGTTGCCTCTGTGCTACCTGACTGCTAGTCCAACATTTGTTTACTTGTTCTTAGGATGTCACTCATGTTGGCAAAGCCAAATTTATTGTTCATCCTTAGTTGCCCTGAAGATGTGGCAGTGAGCTGTCTCCTTGAATTGCTGCAGTCCTTAAGGTGATGATGTCCCACAATAGTGTTTGATAGGAAATTCCAGGATATTGACCCAGTAACAATGAAGGAATGGCAATATGGGGGAGAAATTGAACTGTACCCAAATGGGCGGTCAGTCGACAAAGCGATTGTCTTGTGTACCAGTCCCCACTGAAAGTCACTGATGAAGTAGTTGAAGATGATTTGGCCGAAGATACCCTGAGGATTGCTGTAACAATATCCTGAGGCTGTAATGATTGACCTGCGACGAGCACAACCATCTTCCTTTGTGTCAAATGCTCGAGCCACTGGAGGATTTTCCCTTTGACCTCCACTGACCTCAGTTTTGCTAGGGCTCTTTGGTGCCATACTCAGTCCTTGATACTTAGCCGCCGTGATGTCGACAGCAGCTAATGTTGCCTCTCCTCTGGCTTTCGCTCTTGTGTCAAATTCTGGGTCAAGGCTGTGATGAAGTGAGCAGTTTATTGGTGAGTAAGTGTTACTTAATAGAGCTATTAATGACTTTTATAGCTCTATCAGTCTATTAATCACTTTACTGATGATTGGGAGGTGGCTGATAGGACTGTAATTGGTTTGGTTACATTTAACCAGTTGCTTGTGGATAGAACATACCGGGCAATCTTCCAGATTGTCAGGTAGATGCCAGTGGTTTTTTTTTGCTACAGATAACATTTATTCCAATAAACCAAGAAAGTAGATGCCAGAGTTATAGCTGTGGTAAACAGGTCTTTGGCACTACAGTTGGAAGGTTGTCAGGGTCCACAGGCTTTGCTGTGTCCAGTGCAATCAAATCCTGATGAATCACAATGTCCTCCAGCTCAACATCAGGAAGCCATTTTCTTCAGTCACCATCATAAACTCCACTGCCTTGCAACTACTCCCTTCCTCTCCTCAGTTGGCAGGCTGAACCGGACCATTCACAATCTTTGCATCTTATTAAACCCTGAGCTTTAAGTCCCACAACATTCTATGTAGGAAAGTTACCCTTGAAACACATTATTGAATTCTGACAAAACCTGGTTAACACAAAATTGTCCTGCAAAAAAGCAGAGACAGAGGAGCCCCACACAGTTAAACTCAGATGCTTCTAATTAGATCCAGATGTTTCTAATTGAACCTCGAGCCACCGAGTTGTAAACACTGTCAAGGTTGCAAACCCAATAGGCTAATTGATGGGTCACAGTGTCTGCATAAACCACCGTGAAATAAACAAAAAGGCTTTTAAGAAGACATTAGTGTCAGAAGATGGCCTTCTGGTCATAATTTAGGTGCTAGAAAGTTGGAGGAAATTTGGTCACTAAAATGTTGATCCAGCAAATGGACTTGTCTTAGTAAAGTTTAAAATATAAAGCTATGCTTTTTTTCTACCCCAAGGCAGAAAGAACAGAATCAAGAGGAGACAAAGAACAAGCAGGGTTGAACAGGAATCGAGGGGTAGATTTCACCAGTGGAGCTTTCTGGAGGCAAAGAGGCCTGGGATTCATTTGAATCTGACCAATGAGCTACCAACAAATGGGTGCCTCAAGGCAGTTGGCAGGTTTTGGGCTACAGAAATGTTGGTCAGATGGGATGCTGGCGCAGCTGCAGGTAGGCCCTGAGGGGTGGGGAGGGTGTGCTCGGGCTGACAGCGGTCCGCAGTATTTTTGTGGGGCCCGGAGAAACATTCCTGCTCCTCCTGGCCCCCACAAAGTTAGAGAGACTTTCCCCTGGCATCCTCTTCACTGGACTGCCCAGTACTATCCTAAAATGGCAATCAGGGTCCTACATATGTCATAGGACCATGATTTGCATTATAAATGATCCTACCGCCTGACTCAGGTGAGCGCTCTGGTCACTCAGCAATACATAGGATTACAGAGGATATGCAGCACAGAAACAGGCCATTCGGCCCAACCAGTCCATGCCGGCGTTTATACGCCACTCGAGCCTCCTCCCATCTTTCCTCATCTAACTCTATCAGCATAACCCTCTATTCCCTTCTTCCCTCATATGCTTGTCTAGCCTCCCCTTAAATGCATCTACATACATATGTACGGCCAGGAGAGAATTGCTGTGGCCACAGTGACAATAGCAACGGGGCAGTAAGTCTTTGTCTGCGATTTTTGGGTCACTACTGCCCCATTTCTGTTGGGCCAGGAAGCCTCAAAATTCAACAAAGAGTCTTTTAAAAACCTTCCATAAATGTGGCAGGAATCTTTGTAGAAAAAAAAAAGAAATATGTGTACATGTTGTAGAGAACCTTTTGCAGCAGTTCTGTAGAAGCAGATAAAAACTATTAAGAATGAAAGTTGTTTGTATAAGAAATGTTAAGAGTTTAATCTGATAGAAGTAAACTTGTAAAACATAATGCAACTGTATTTAGTAGATTATGGCCTAGAAATTGGATTGTGCCCAAAAATGGGTGTGCAGGGGCAGGGCTGCATTGCCAGTTGAGGTCAATGCAGGTGATTGGGGGATAAGAGGGCTGATTTAGTTGAAGCGCTTGGGCAGATAGAGGCTCTGGTGGTCGCTGCCTCTCCTCCTTCTCTTCCTGCTCCTCTTCTGGTACTTGTTGCTACTCAGTTGGTGTTGAGGGCTGGTCCCCCATGATGGTGAAGTTGTGGAGCGTGCAGCAGATGACGACAAATCTGGATATCCACTCAGGAGTGTACTTGCTGACCTACATTGGCTCCCAGTTAAGCAACACCTCAATTTTAAAATTCTCATCCTTGTTTTCAAATCCTTCCATGGCCTCGCCCTTCCCTATCTCCGTAACCTCCCCCTGCCCATAACCCTCCGAGATCTCTGGGCTCCTCCAATTCTGGCCTCTTGAGCATCCCCGATTTTAATTGCTCAACCATTGGCAGCCGTGCCTTCAGCTGCTGAGGCCCAAGGCTCTGGAATTCCCTCCCATAACCTATCCGCCTCTCCTTCCTCCTTTTAAGATGCTCCTTAAAACCTACCTCTTTGACCTAGCTTTTGGTCATCTGCCCTAATATCTCCTTTTGTGGCTCGGTGTCAAATTTTGTTTGATTGCGCACCTATGAAGCGCCTTGGGACGTTTTACTACATTTGAAGGCGCAGTCCAGACAGCGGAAGTGTTTCTAGAGCACACCAATTGTTTACTCGATGATGTTCCTTGTGGTAGCACGGCTCTCGTTGTAGGTATGATCTACAGCTGTGCATGTATTCCTGACTGGAGTCATGAGCCATGTCCAGGAGGGGATAATCCTTGTCGCCCAAAAAACAGCCTCTAACTTGGCAGGCTGGTTGAAATAAAGGCAGCACAGAGGGCTGGTGCAGGATGAAAGAGTCATGACGACTGCCGAGATAGTGGGCATGATGCGCTGCCTGTGGTGACAAACCAGCTGTACGTTGAGGGAGTGGAATCCCTTTCAATAGATGAAAATCCCCAAGCTTGTGATGGGGAGCTTGCAAGGCAATGTGTGCACAGGCTGGGGAAGTCTGCCATGCAAAGCCTAGTGATCTCTTGTCCTGCTCCGCTCTGTCAATAGGGAAGGAGATGCAGGTGTTTCTCCTGGCGCAGAGAGCCTTGCTGACTTCGCTGATACAACAGACCGAAAACACTGAAAGGTCAACCAGCAGCCAGAATTGATAAACCAGCAACCAACCTGTAAGTACTGCATGTTCCCTTTAAATAGCGCTCGTGAGGAGGTCTTCATGCCGGCTGTGCTGTGCGAGGTCAGCACGTGACGAGTGAGGTGCTGGGTCGATCGGAAATGTAAACCTGGTCCTGCAAAAAGCGATGTGTGTTAAATCCAGTTGAGCCAGTTAGTGGAATGTTGAGGCTTAAACTGAGAAAACAAGGATAAACAAAGACACTCCTCTGAATGTTAAGCCAGGATGGTTCATATTCACTTTGAGAAGAGCAAGAGAATAAACCCACACAACCAAAGTGGAGAGGGGAGGCAGACAGTTTTATGGACAGGCCTACTGGTGAATCACTGAATGGGGAAGCAGTCAGAGGCACAGCCTCTTGCTAGGAACACAGAGAGAGAGAAGGACAAGGGGACACAGGATCAGTCACTCAGTCAGCTAAGTCTGGTGAGAATTTGCTTATCTCAAGCTCAGAGCCAGTCAGAATTAAAAGACTGACTAGGAAACGTTAAGCAAGCCCACTAATTGGGAGAGTGTGGCATATTTTTTATTAGTTCTTTTGTTCTCAAGAAAGGTTCTGTGGTTAGTTGAATCAAGGTGAGGTTTGATTACGTCTGTTACTCTATACGTTCACATGCTGTCTGCAAAATAAAGCAGCTTAACGATTTGTATCTGACCTTGTCTCACTATAGTGTTTCAGACTGCCTTTGGAAAGATTGGAGAAGTGCAGATGAGGCCACCTGTGATGAACTCAATATCCAGGTCCGATCACAAGGGGGTCTTACTGTTGCATCCATGGGTTATGCTATAATTAAATATTAGGCAGAACGGGCAGACTCCTGAATGTAAGATACCCGGACTACTTAAGGGAGTGACGAGCATAGCTATAGCCAAGAGAATAGATGAGGCAAACCTGAAACTTGCAACATGAGGACATCATTCTTATCAATCTGCCATCTATTTCACCTCCATGTAAAAACTTGTTATGAAGCCCCACATTTTATATTTTAAAAAAAACCAAAGATTTTGATGTCAAAAGAACAAACAATCTTCATGTATGGAATAAACAAAATATATGTTGGGCAGCAGGTATTTGTGGTATAGTTCATTAAAATCTATGCATTTTGAGAACTCAATGTACACTCTGCTATAGCTTATTTCCCATATCTAATCTCTTCCTGGCATGCATTACAGTACTTATTTCACTTCTATTTTTACTTCCTTTATCCATGATGTATTGGTCCAATAAATGAGACATTTACAGCACTTACGTTTAATAAATTCAGTCAAGAAGTCACCTGTGCTCGTGGATGGGCCTGTAGGTCTCTGTTTCAAATTAGTACGACTACTAGTACAACTAAATTCCCATCCATCAACTCAGCAGCGACGAAAAGGCTGATAAATTAGTATTACCCCTGTAAATTATTCAAACAAAAAATATTTATAAAATCAACAGAAATAGACAAACTCCCCTCCTCAAAGTTGTAGAGTTAGCTCTATTTTACTGTGTGCTTTAAAACTTAAGGTGTACTAGTGAAGATATCAAAGTTTAATAAGCCTAATTCCAATGGTGGGAGAAAAACAAATAAAAAATGTTAATATAGCAAATAGAAACGGTCATTTAAAATTTTTTTTTAATTTATTCCTTAATGGGATGTGAGCATTGCTGGCAAGTCCAGCATTTATTGCCCATCCCTAGTTGCCCTTGAGAAGGTGGTGGTGAGCCGCCGCCTTGAACCGCTGCAGTCCGTGTGGTGAAGGTACTCCCACAGTGCTGTTAGGGAGGGAGTTCCAGGATTTTGACCCAGCGACTATGAAGGATCGGCGATATACTTCCAAGTCAGGATGGTGTGTGATTTGGAGGGGAACGTGGAGGTGGTGGTGTTCCCATGTATCTACTGCCCTTGTCCTTCTAGGTGGAAGAGGTCGTGGGTTTGGGAGGTGCTGCCGAAGAAGCCTTGGCGAGTTGCTGCCGTGCATCTTGTAGATGGTACACACTGCAACCACGGTACGCCGGTGGTGGAGGAAGTGAATGTTTAAGGTGGTGGATGGGGTGCTGATCAAGCGGGCTGCTTTGTCCTGGATGGTGTCGAGCTTCTTGAGTGTTGTTGGAACTCTCCACACAAGTGGAGAGTTTTCCATCACACTCCTGACTTGTGCCTTGTAGGTGGTGGAAAGGCTTTAGGGAGTCAGGAGGTGAGTAACTTGCCTCAAAATACTCAGCCTCTCACCTGCTTGATTATGGTAATGCCATTGAATGTCAAGGGAAACTCAAGTTAGGCTTGGTTATATAGCAAGATTAGGATAGATATGTCCTGGTAATAAAGGGGGAATATAGAGGAGACAATAGAGGGAGTCCAGAGTTAAAGTCAGAGGTCCCGTGGTGGGATAAATTTGATGTAGGTAGGGTGGAGTCAGCTTGGAGCATTGACGAAACTGATGTCCAGGTTCAGAGACCGGTGTGGAAGGCGAGTGAGTCTAGAAGCTATTTGCAGGGTAGAGTATCGGAGGACGTACTGCTGGAGGTATTTCCACGGGAATGAAAATCCAGGTGGTGTGCAGAATCAATCGCGGGGCGAAGTTGCAGGTCAACATAAGATCCAGAGGCGGTGGAGAAATGGATTTCAACCCACGAGAGTGAAATTCTGGCCAGGAACCAGACTGTAGCTGAAGCTGAAAAACCAGTAGGACAGTCGTCCGCTCAGCAGGTAACAGCAGCGGTGGGGGATGGGCTGTAGGTTAGATGAAGTTACCTTGAAACTTAAGCAACTGAATAGCAGATCAGAGACACAGCAGCTGGGTCTTGCATGTAATCCAGTGTAGAAGCAAAGTCTTGACGTCCAGAGAAGTCCAGGAATTTGTAAGCCAAATCTGAGCAAAGATCCAGTGTCACTGAGGAAAACAAAGAGCCGGCATGATCGGGGGCTGGGCAGTGGGCAGTTAGCCCAGGTAATTTTAAACTAGTAGTTAACTTGCAGTTGGGGCTAAAATGCACCCACTATTAAAGCTAGAAGAACTTAAACAGTGGAAGAGAGGAGAGTGGGGGAGAAAGGACAAAGGATGGCAACGGATAACCAAGGATAGAGTTGCACAGCAAAATGACATCCTATGTGACTGTGACCATGGTAAATTATCCCTTCTTGACCTGTCTGCAGCCTTTGACACGGTTGACCACACCATCCTCCTCCAACGCCTCTCTTCTGTCGTCCAGCTGGGTGGGACTGAACTCACCTGGTTCCATTTTTATCTGTCTACTCGTAGCCAGAGAATGGCCTGCAATGGCTTCTCTTCCCGCTCCCACGTAATCTCAGAAGGATCTATCCTTGGCCCAATGTTTCCCCCTAATTTTTTTTTTGCAGTGCAGTCCCTTTAATGGGCTGCACCGCCCATTCAAAGTTTCACACATACACAAAATTTCACATTTGAAAAGTCAGTCCCGGGCTGCGCAGACCGGCAGACAACTGCACGGCCGCGCAGCTTAGAAGGAACGTTGCCTTGGCTCCCTCCTATTTCTCATCTACATGCTGCCCCTCGGCAACATCATCCGAAAACACGACGTCAGTTTCCACAAGAATGCTGAAGACACCCAGGTCTACCGCACCACCACCTCTCTCGACCCCTCCACTGTCTCTAATTTTTCTCCTTGCTTGTCCGACATCCAGCACTGGATGAGCAGAAATTTCCTCCAACTAAATATTGGGAAGACAGAAGACATTATCTTCGATCCCCGCCACAAACTCCGTTCCCTATACACCGACTGCATCCCTCTCCCTGGCAGCTGTCTGAGGCTGAACCAGACTGCTTGCAACCTTGGTGTCGTATTTGACCCCAAGATGAGTTTCTAACCACATATCTGCTCCATCACCAAGACTGCCTACTTCCAACTCTGCAACATCGCCTGACTCTGCCCCTGTCTCAGCTCATCTGCTGCTGAAACCTTCATCCATGCCTTTGTTACCTCTAGATCTGACTATTCCAATGCACTCCTGGCCAGCCTGCCATCTTCCACCCTCCTTAAACTTGAGCTCATCCAAAACTCTGCTGCCCATATCCTAACTCGCACCAAGTCCCGTTCACCCGTCACCCCTGTGTTCACTGACCTGCATTGGCTCCTGGTTCAGCAATGCGTCTATTTTGAAATTCTCATCCTTGTTTCAAATCTATCCATGGCTTCGCCCTTTCCCAATCTCTGTAACCTCCTGCAGCCCTACAACCCTCCGAGATCTCTGCTTTTAACAAGCTTTTGGTTATCTGCCCTAATATCTCCTCGGTGGCTCAGTGTCAAATTTCATTTGATAACGCTACTGTGAAGCGGCTTGGGACATTTTACTATGTTGAAGGCGCTCTATAAATCCAAGTTGTTGTTGTTGTAGCCCTACATTTAAAATAAAACAAAGATTTTGATGTAAAAAAAATCAAAGAACTTCATGTGTGGAATAAACAAAATACCAATGGGCAGCAGGGTCTTTGAGACAATAAAGTGTTTGTGATACAGTTAATTAAAATCATTTGCGTCTATGTGCTTGTAAATGTCTGACAAATTAGATGTATGACCTGGAAGGTCTTGTAGGGTGTGATGGATTGAACATTATTAGCATCAGAGACACATAGTGGAATGAATCCAGACAATGAGATACATATCTGGAAGGATAGAAATTGCTCAGAAGAGACCGTATTGGAGAAAAGGAGGTGGTGTGGCAGTATATATAAACTCCAGTATTGAGGCACAAGTGAGAGGGGATATAAAAAAGGAAAGGGCAGACACAGATCACTTTGGGTCGAATTAATAGTTGTTAACGTACCAGCCTCCACAAGCGTGTATGCACATAAAGCAAGTGGCACTTGTGCCAGCCTGACTGATGCAAATGAGGAGCCTTCCTGTTGACTGCAAACTCCAGCGGGGTCAGCACTGGAGGGCACCTTTGGGTCCAATCCTGGTGTACTCTTTTGGTGATGCAGTAAACAAATAAGCTGTAACTTAAAACATTAAAGGAAACTTAATAAATTAAATTAAAACCAATCCCTGGTGCAGATGCCACATTGCGGCCGAAGGGATTTCGGGGTCTACGCCTGTTAATGAGTTAATCAGAGAAGTATAATTTTCAAATTGTGGAAAATTATTCAGTTAGGGTCCAGGTATCTGTACAAAGAGGGGGGGCGGGACACCAAATACTTAGTCCTGAGGAAATAAACTCTGGTACAGGTGAGCCAGCGCTGTGCAGCTGACCACCTGCAGCACAGAGAGGGGGTAGTCCGGAACTAACGGTGTGGCGGGGAGGGCAGGGCGGGGGTCTTTGGGCGGTGCCCGGTCTAGGGGTGGGTGAGCTGAGCTGAGAGGCGGGCGGAGAGGAATCGCTGCCATGCCGGGAGGTAGGGGACTGGGAGTGGCCGGGCCGGAGCCGGGGGCGGGGTCTTGTCTCCAGGTTGACGGTGTCTGGCCATCGGAAAGCCGCCGGCCTCGGGCGGTGTTGCTCGGGGCCTGGCCTTTCCTGCACTGATGTCGGTCTGTCGCTGCTGAAATGTGTCGCTCCCCAAATTCTTTTAAATTGCGCTGCGAATGTCTGAGGGAATTGGGCACCCACGACAACTTTCTGTTCTCAACAATCTCTCCCTGTCGCACAGCCAATGATCAGAAACCAATAATTCCCCCTGGAAGATTTTTTTTAAATTATATATCATGAGATGTGTTTTCCCTTCATTGTTTCCATCATCTGATTGTGTTTTTAGTCGACTCAGCGGGTGGGTGATACATTTGTTTGGTTCAATTCTGTTTTATTTTTGTTCAGGAAATTTCACGTTCCTGAGACCTTAACTGTCCCCTTCGATGTATGCAATAAAAGTTTATTTTTGTATTTTCTGAGATAATTTGGACACTAATGCTGAATTTGGTGTTTTTTTTTTATCAATTCTATCAATTTTAAATTTATTAAACTAAAAATGGGTTGAACTTTCCTTGTGAAAAGTGAATGTACATTTAGTTTTGAGTTACTGAGATATTCCTTAATTGGTTTAGAACTGGGCACTAATTTGGTACAAGCAAACAGGCGAGGGAGTTATTTAGGGTGATGCATAAAAAAAATCTTTTGAGGTAAATATATGAAACTAAGTTTTAAAAACTAATAACATTTATACGAATTACCTTTCCTAAACCAGATTAAAACTGTGCCTCTGGTTAGTATACAAGGACAATAGCAGTATAATTACTGTATAGATTGTAGCTAGGCTGATTTGCTAGTACTTGTTCTAATTAAAATTATGTTTCATGGAGATTTTAGATAGAATATATTATCTGTATTTTGTTCTTTTCAGGGAGATGCAATTTGCCTTACTGTGCACAGTGGAACTAAGCTTCAGGATCCTTTCACACAGATTGCCACACATCCTTACAATTAATTTGTTTTGCCTTTAATGTGCACCTGGTTTTCTGGTCCAAATTCCCATTGTAATGCATATTATATGTGTAAATCATGGTCTAGTTTTTCAAAAAACAATTATGTATATAATGTACACCTTGGTTTCAGGTGTATATTTCAGTGTAAAGTGGTGTGCATTATATGTGTGGGGATACAAAAACATTTATGGAGCTTGCTTTAAAGTTACATTATTTTGCAAAGCGTCTGCGTGGGTTTCCTCCGGGTGCTCCGGTTTCCTCCCACAGTCCAAAAATGTGCGGGTTAGGTTGATTTGGCTATGATAAATTGACCCTTAGTGTTAGGGGGGGATTAAATATGTGGGATTACGGGGATAGGATGGGATATAGAAACATAGAAACATAGAATCTAGGAGCAGGAGTAGGCCATTCGGCCCGTCGAGCCTGCTCCGCCATTCAATACGATCATGGCTGATCATCCAAATCCAGTACCCTGTCCCTGCTTTAATCCCCACAGTACACATATCCCACCCTACCCCCGTAACCCCACGTATTTAATTCCCCCCTAACATATCCCATCCTATCCCCATAACCCCACATATTTAATCCCCCTAACACTAAGGGTCAATTTATCATAGCCAAATCAACCTAACCCACACATTTTTGGACTGTGGGAGGAAACCGGAGCACCCGGAGGAAACCCACGCAGACACGGGGAGAATGTGCAAACTCCACACAGACAGTCACCCGAGGTCAGATTCGAACCCGGATCTCTGGCGCTGTGAGGCACCAGTGCTAACCACTATGCCACCGTGTTGCCCATGATATGTTAGGGGGAATTAAATATGTGGGGTTACGGGGACAGGGTGGGATATGTGTCGGTGCAGGCTCGATGGGGATTCTGTGTGAGAGAGTAGGGACAGGGTACTGGATTTGGATGATCAGCCATGATCGTATTGAATGGTGGAGCAGGCTCGACGGGCCGAATGGCCTACTCCTGCTCCTAGTTTCTATGTTTCTATCAGTTGTTCCAAACTTGAAAGATGTTTGTTGATGGGGGTCGCCCATTTAAAACGAAGATAAGGAGGAATTTCTTCTCTCAGAGGGTCATGAATCTTTTGGAATTCTCTACCCCAGAGAGCTGTGGAGGCGGACTCATTGAATATATTCAAGGCGGAGATAGACAGATATTTGAGCTACAGGGGAGTCCAGGGTTATGGGGAGTGGGCGGGAAAGTGGAGTTGAGACCAAGATCAGATCAGCCATGATCTTATTGAATGGTGGAGCAGGCTCGAGGGGCCAAATGGCCTACTCCTGCTCCCATTTCTTATGTCTGTAGGGATGGTCTGACCTATTATGCAAAATACAAACACATTTGAGTTCTCATCTAGCATCCTGGCAAAAGAGGAAACAAATTTGTAACTATCTAAATTACTGGAAAACAGTGTTAAATTGATGGAAGTGACATACATATAGGAATTCATTAAGTAATTGTCTGAATCATGTTAAATTCTAATTTAAGTTGCTTTAATGTTGTATTTTTCCAATTGTAGCTCGCTGGATTGTATTTCCACTAACTATTGGACTGATGGTTAGTGGCTATTTTCTGTATCGTCTGATTAACAGTAGAATAATAAGGACCAGCAGAGTGAACCCAGCAATCAACAAAGACGTCGCTAAGGTGGTTCACAGCTTTGATGTAGAAGAATTGGGTGATCAAACGATATTCTGCAGATGCTGGAGATCTGGCAAGGTTAGTGATTTTTGTCGTTTAAACATGAGCAGAAGTACGAGGAACAAGCCTAAAATTGTATGGTTGCCTATGGTTTTTATCTTTGGACAGTGTTAGCAGTATGTTGCCTCAGCTGGGCAGAGATTCTTTTATAAGTGATTAAGAAAAATAGGGCATAAAGTCGCACAGTTCAGGTGTGCAGTGCTACCAAGATTATTGTGAAAATTACGTTGGAGATTTCCCCCAACTTAGTGAGTGGAATCACACGAGGAGTTTGGGCCATAGCCGTTTACCTAGGTTTCTGAGTTTAAAAATAGAAGTGTTTTTATATCAATTTGAAACAATGTTCCTTAAAATAATGGGGGTAATTTTAAGAGGATCATTAAAGTTCGTGGGTGCAAAACTGTGTCTGCATTCCTGATATGCACTCGTAGGTGAAGCTTTGCGCTGGGAGTGTGATGTTGTAAACTTACCCGTTACAACAGTGGCTACACTTCAATAAAATGTATTACAGGAAACTTTCGTTTATCCGGCATCGACGGGACCGGCGTGGTGCCGGTTTATCGAAAGTACCGGATAACGGAGAGTTATATCTACCGAGGCTATTTTTAACAAGAGACTCCAGGCAGCGCGGGAGAATCGACTCCTGCTACTGCAGTGTTTCGGACTTCCGACAGCGCCAGGAGGCCGAGTAGTGGCACTTTTGAAAAGTACCCCTACTGACTAAATCAGCGTTCGCGGACTCGGACTCGGGATTGGCAACATTGCCGGTTATTTGAGAGGAGTTTTCGGAGCACTCGGCGTTCGCGGAGACTCGACTGCGACTCGGCAACATTGCCGGTTATTTGAGAGGAGTTTTCGGAGGATGATTTTTGCCGGTTAAGCGAGAATTCCGGATATTTGGGTGCCGGATAAACGAAAGTTTCCTGTACTTGGCTGTAAAGCGCTTTGGGCTGTTCTGAGGTCATGAAAAGCACTATATAAATGCAAGTTCTTTTTCTTCACCCCAACTATACCAACTTTTCATTCTGTGGAACTAGAAAAAGGAGATTGGGTTAGAAAATTCCAGACCAGCTCACCATAGTTCCTGCTTGTGTCGTTAAATTGAGGCTAAGGTTTAATGTATTTTTCTGTTAATTTTTATTCTCCTTTGTCAAAATTTGAACAGAACATTTTTATGAACAGCAAATGTTTTGTGTCTAACTCATATGCGTCTGGAAGTCTATGGTAGTTGAGATTTTGTTAGTAGATAAACTACCAGTAGTGTGCCACATTTTTGCTCGTAGGAAGATTTTTAACCTTTAAACTACAGGAAACTTTTGTTTATCCGGCACCCAAATATCCGGAATTCTCGCTTAACCGGCAAAAATCATCCTCCGAAAACTCCTCTCAAATAACCGGCAATGTTGCCGAGTTGCAGTCGAGTCTCCGCGAACAGCGAGTGCTCCGAAAACTCCTCTCAAATAACCGGCAATGTTGCCGAGTCCGAGTCCGCGAACGCCGATTTAGTCAGTAGGGGTAGTTTTCAAAAGTGCCACTACTCGGCCTCCTGGCGCTGTCGGAAGTATACTGCACATTTCTTGATTTATTTATTTTTCTTTGTTAAAAATAGCCTCGGTAGATATAACTCTCCGTTATCCGGTACTTTTGATAAACCGGCACCACGCCAGTCCCGTCGGTGCCGGTTAATAAAGAGTTTCCTGTACAACACTAGGAAATTCTGGGCTCCCGAGGCCAGCCATTTTTTTTAAAGATCTCGGCTCACAAAATGAGACATTGAAAAATTCTGTAATGCAATAATCATGCTACAATGTTTACCATTTCAAATTATCTATTACTTTCAAAGTTCTGGCTTGATCAGTGTTGAGCAATATAATTGTTGGTATGGTTGTTTCAATGATGGTCATGTTGCCTGTGTTATATATTTCTAGGACTCTGCTCTTGAACAGTTTTAATTTGTCATTGCCTTTGATTGTCTCCAAAGCCTTTGATACGGTCTGGTATTGTGCATTTCTAAGAAAGTTATTATCATATGATTTCCTTCCAATGCTGTGTTTATGGCTATATACTTTCAAATTGCTTTATCTATGCTGCAGTTGATGGCACATTCTCTTGACTCTTTCAATACATGCATTCTCCATCTCCTACTTTTCATTCACCTCAATGATGAATGAAGTCATCTAACCATATCCATTGTGCTGCCGATCATTCCTGTTTGCATTCAGCTTCTTTTGGTCTGCACAGTCAGAGTTTTGTAAGCTGCATTCCTTTTACAGATTATTGGCTTAATCATTATATCTTGATCTTTTCAATTCCTTTGGGATGTTGAAAATCTTGTTTCTTTAAGTTCTTCAAATACCTGCCTATGCTTCTTGCATGCTTAACCAATAGCTTCTGCCTCTTACCTTTGGAAAAACATAGAAAACATAGAAACTAGGAGCAGGAGTAGGCCATTCGGCCCGTCGAGCCTGCTCCACCATTCAATACGATCATGGCTGATCATCCAAATCCAGTACCCTGTCCCTGCTTTCTCACACAGAATCCCCATCGAGCCTGCACCGACACATATCCCACCCTATCCCCGTAACCCCACGTATTTAATTCCCCCTAACATAGCCCATCCTATCCCCGTAACCCCACATATTTAATCCCCCCCTAACACTAAGGGTCAATTTATCATAGCCAAATCAACCTAACCCGCACATTTTTGGACTGTGGGAGGAAACCGGAGCACCCGGAGGAAACCCACGCAGACACAGGGAGAATGTGCAAACTCCACACAGACAGTCACCCGAGGCCAGATTCGAACCCGGGTCCCTGGCGCTGTGAGGCACCAGTGCTAACCACTATGCCACCGTGTCAACACTTAGGGAGAGAAATTCGGTATCGCCCCGTTTGGGGCGCTAACTTTTAAAAGTTGAAAAAATTAGCGCCAGGCAATAATGCTTTTCAACTTCTAAAAAATTTGGGGTTTGCGCTCCAGGAAGGAAGTGGAGCACTAAATCAAGCGGTCCACTTCCTTCCTGGAGCGCAACAAGCAGTAGGCGGGGTGGTAGCTGTGCAGCCCTGGACAATGGGCCGTGCAGCACTGCTGCGTTAGAAGGCTCCTTCCCTCTCTTAAAGGAAGGGCCATCGCTGCAGGCTCTGCAAGAGGAAAACTTACCTGGTCCCTGACGGCAGCCATGATCCGGCCCGATGCACTGCAGCAGAGTGCCGGGCTGATCGAGCACTGGCGAAGACAAGGAAAAAAAAAGAGAAGGAGCATTTCACAATATTTTCACTTACCTCAAGTATCGCCCCCGAAGTACCCGGCCTCCCGATGAACGCCTCCTGCAGCTGCCGGTTTTCACCCGACAATGCTGCAGGGGGCGGAACAGAGGTCCGGGGCGCTACCAGGGCGATGCGCACTGCGATGACGACACGCTCTCCGGGCGAAGTAGATCGGGGTGCAATGCCATACCGCCGCTGCAAACCTCTTGCCAAATATAGCGGGTGTCAATCTTCTCGCCACGCCCGGCCGGTAAGTGCCCTGTTTACACCCCCCGGAGGCGATAACGGGAGGCGCTAAGGAGGCCAATTTCTAGCCCGTTGTCTTTCCTTTCTTGATATTCTGGGCCTCACTAGTTACTATCACATCAAATGGAACTCTCACATGCTCTCCATTGCTAAAGCTGCCTCTTAGTAGCTTGACTTCCTCGTTTGTGCCAAACACTTTTTTCCCTCAACAATTGTTAACTGTCTATAAATGTGAAATCTCTCCAAGACTTGAATACAAATTCCACCAGGAGAAAGCTCTTCTAATGCTTCTTTACACTCCTGAAAAGGATACAGGAAATAGCTCTTTGTTTAATAAGTGATAACTCAATCACCTCAAATCTCCAGCCCCCTTCTCTCTGGTGTTTTCTTTATTGTCTCTCTCTTATTTGTACTAAGAAGGTCAGTGCTGTTTCGAACTATACCCTCTCAGGTTGCAAATACACCACCCCCACATGTTTATTGTGTTCAAACCAAGACTAATCACGCAGCCCTACTCAAATTAATTGGGCTTGAATTTGTTGAAATTTTTTTTATTCGTTCCTGGGATGTGGGCGTCACTGGCAAGGCCAGCATTTATTGCCCGTCGCTAAAGGTGGTGGTGAGCCACCTTCTTCAACCGCTGCAGTCCGTGCGGTGAAGGTTCTCCCATAGCGCTGTTCGGGAGGGAGTTCCAGGATTTTGACCCAGTGACGATAAAGGAACGGTGATATATTTCCAAGTCAGGATGGTGTGTGACTTGGAGGGGAACTTGGAGGTGGTGGTGTTCCCATGTGCCTGCTGCCCTCGTCCTTCTAGGTGGTACAGGTCATGGGAGGTGCTGCTGAAGAAGCTTTGACGAGTTGCTGCAGTGCATCTTGTAGATGGTACACACTGCAGCCACGGTGCACTGGTGGTGGAGGGAGTGAATGTTTAAGGTGGTGGATGGGGTGCCAATCAAGCGGGCTGCTTTGTCCTGGATGGTGTTGAGCTTCTTGTGTTGTTGGAGCTGCACTCATCCAGGCAAGTGGAGAGAATTCTATCACATGCCTGACTTGTGCCTTGTAGATGGTGGAAAGGCTTTGGGGAGTCAGGAGGTGAGACACTCGCCGCAGAATACCAAGCCTCCGACCTGCTCTTGTAGCCACTGTATTTATGTGACTGATCCAGTTAAGTTTCTGGTCAATGGTGACCCCCAGGATGTTGATGTTGTGGGGAATTTGACAATGGTAATACCATTGAATGTCAAGGCGTGGTGGTTAGACTCTCGCTTGTTGGAGATAGTCATTGCCTGGCACACTTATGGCACAAATGTTACTTGCCACTTATCAGCCCAAGCCTGAATGTCATCCAGGTCTTACTGCATGCAGGCATGGACTGCTTCATTATCTGAGGAGTTGCGAATTGAACTGAACACTGCAATCAGCGAACGTACCCACTTCTGACCTTATGATGGAGGGAAGGTCATTGGTGAAGCAGCTGAAGATGGTTGGGCCTAGGACACTGCCATGAGGAACTCCTGCAGCGATGCCCTGGGACTAAGATGATTGACCTCCAACAACCACAACCAACTTCCTTTGTGCTAGGTATGACTCCAGCCAGTGGAGCGTTTTCCCCCGATTCCCATTGACTTCACTTTTATTAGGGCTCCTTGATGCCACACTCGGTCAAATGCTGCCTTGATATCAAGGGCAGCCCCTCTTGCCTCACCTCTGGAATTCAGCTCTTTTGTCCATGTTTGGACCAAGGCTGTAATGAGGTCTGGAGCTGAGTGGTCCTGGCGGATCCCAGTGCATCGGTGAGCAGGTTATTGGTGAGCAAGTGTTGCATGCTAGCACTGTCGACAACACCTTCCATCACTTTGCTGATGATTGAGAGTAGACTGATAGGAGTGGTAATTGTCCGCATTGGATTTGTCCTGCTTTTTGTGGACAGGACATACCTGGGCAGTTTTCCACATTGTCGGGTAGATGCCAGTGTTGTAGCTGTACTGGAACAGCTTGGCTAGAGGCGCGGCTAGTTCTGGAGCACAAGTCTTCAGCACGACAGCCGGGATGTTGTTGAGGCCCATAATCTTTGCTGTATCCAGTATGCTCAGCCGTTTCTTTATCACGTGGAGTGAATTGAATTGGCTGAAGTCTGGCTTCTGTGATGGTGGGGACCTCAGGAGGAGGCCGATACAGATCACCCACTCTGCACTTCTGGCTGAAGCTGGTTGCAAACGCTTCAGCCTTGTCTTTTGCGTGTTGAGCTCCGCCATCATTGAGGATGGGGATATTCATAGACTGGATATAGCAGGACTGCAGAGCTTTGACCTGATCCGTTGGTTGTGGGATTGCTTAGCTCTGTCCATAGCATGCTGCTTCTGCTGTTTAGCATGTATGTAGTCCTGTGTTGCAGCTTTAGCAGGTTGGCACCACTGTAATGGCATATCTATTATGGTATGCAATTATGGTGAAGAAGTTCCATGAAATTATGGCATGAGTGACTTATGCCATTACATACTACAACAACAACAACTTGTATTTATATAGTGCCTTTAACGTAGTAAAACTTCCCAAGGCGCTTCATAGGAGTATTATCAAACAGAAAATTTGACACCGAGCCACATAAGGAGCAATTCGGGCAGGTGACCAAAAGCTTGGTCAAAGAAGTAGGTTTTAAGGAGCGTCTTAAAGGAGGAAAGAGAGGTAGAGAGGCGGAGAGGTTTTGGCAGGGAATTCCAGAGCTTAGGGCCTAGGCAACAGAAGGCATGGCCACCAATGGTTGAGCGATTATAATCAGGGATGCTCAAGAGGGCATAATTAGAGGAGCGCAGATATCTCTGGGTGGAAGTGGGGGGGGGGGCGGTGGCGGTGGGTTGTGGGGCTGAAGGAGAGTACGACAGAGATATGGAGGGATTTGAAAACAAGGATGAGAATTTTGAAATCGAGGCGCTGCTTAACCGGGAGCCAGTGTAGGTCAGCGAGCACAGGGGTGATGGGCAAACGGGACTTGGTGCGAGTTAGGACACGGACAGCCGAGTTTTGGATGACCTCAAGTCACATTACGTCATAGTTTGCTGAGACTGTTGCGCTGCTCCAGAGACCCTCGCCCAAAAAGTCAGATGATTAAACTGACCACATCACCGTGGCACAGGAGGCCATTCAAGTGGGGAGAGTGAAAAGGAATGTAGGGGACAGTATAGTCGGGGATAGATACTGTTCTCTGCAGTTGTGACCGGGAGTTCCGAAAACTGTGTTGCGTGCCCGGTGCCAGGGTTAAGGATACCTCCTTGCGGCTGGAGAAGAATTTGGAGTGGAAAGGGGAGGCTTCAGTTGTCGTGGTCCATGTAGGAATCAATGGCATAGGTAGAACTAGGAATGAGGCTCTGCTGAGCGAGTTTGAGGAGCTAGGGTTGAAATTAAAACGCAGAACCTCACTGGTAGTACTCTCTGGATTGTTACCTGAGCCACGCGCAAATTGGCATTGGGACAAACAGATTAGAAGATTAAATGCATGGCGTGAGAGACAAGGGTTTCACTTCATGGGGCATTGGCACCAGTACTGGGGAAAGAGGGAGCTGTTCCGTTGGGGCAGGCTCCACTTAAACTAGGCTGAGACCAGTGTCCTGGCAAATCGAATAACTAGGGTGGTAGGTAGGGCTTTAAACTAATCAAGGGGGGTGGGAGGATTCAGGAAAGGATAAATTCCAAAGCAGTAAGAGAAATGTCAAGGTTGTAGAGCAGAGTAGCGATTTGGGTAAATCTAAGCAGTGTGGGTCAAGAAGGGACAGAGAGCTTAACAAAGGTAATAGGGCCTTAGTGACTAAGGTGACATCAGGGAAAAATAGGAAAAAGTTAAAGCTAAAGGCACTATATCTGAATGCGCGAAGTATTCACAACAAAATAGATGAATTAATAGCACAGATGGGAATAAATGGGTTTGATCTAATAGCCATTACGGAGACGTGGTTGCAGAGTGACCAAGGTTGGGAACTAAATATTCCAGGATACTTGACTTTTAGAAGAGATAGGCAAAATGGAAAAGGTTGAAGGGTGGTGGGGGGATATTCCTGATAATAAACAATGGGATAAAGACAGTAGAGAGAAAGGATCTAAGCTCAGAAAATCAAGATGTCGAATCACATTGGATGGAGCTAAGAAACAACAAGGGGCAGAAAACACTGATGGGAGTAGTTTATAGGCCCTCTAACAGCAGTTGTAGTGTCAGGCACAGTATAAATCAGGAAATTAGAGATGCATGTAACAAAGATAATACAGCAATTATGGGGGACTTCAATTTTCATATAGACTGGGCAAACCAAATTTGCAGTAATAGTGCGGTAGACGAGTTCATGGAATACATTCAAGATAGTTTTCTAGATCAGTATGTCGAGGAACTAACTTGGAAACAGGCTATTTTAGATCTAGTATTGTGTCGTGAGACAGGGTTAATTAATAACCTTGTAGTAAAGGAGCCTCTGGGGAGCAGTGATCATAATATGATAGTGATTCGGTTAAATACGAAACTAGGGTCTTCAATCTGAACAAAGCAAACTATGTAAGTATGAGGGGCAAGTTGGCTAAGGTAGATTGGGAAACTAGATTAAAAGATATGACGGTACATAAGCAATGGCAAAAATTTAAAGAAACAATTCATAATTCGCAGCGAATATAGATTCCCTTAAGGAATTAAAAACCCCACAGGAAAATTGGTCCAACCGTGGTTAACAAGAGAAGTTAAATATAGTATTCAATTAAAGGAAGAGGCTTATAATGTTGCCTAAAAGAGTAGCAAGCCTGAGGATTGGGAGGATTTTAGAATTTAGCAAAGGATGACCAAGACATTGATAAAGAGAGAAAAGAGAATATGAGAGTAAACTAGCAAGAGATACAGGCGGGAATTTTCTTTACCTGGGCAGGTCAGGTACGGGCAGTCGGCATGGCGGGTCGAGACCCCATTGTTGCTTCCATCCCGCTGCAGAAATTGACTTTGCGCTAATGGGGCCAATTAAGCCCACCCTGCGCGTTACCTGGCCCTATTAAATGGTGCAGGTCTGATGACTTTATCGATGACGCGTTTTCAGCCGGGATATGTAAAGGAGCCATTGCCACCTGCAGTAGCAGCTAATGCACCACTCACAGGAATACATGGTCTCTATGGAGAATAGGTGGCTATCTACGGAGAATAGATGGCTCTCTCTGGAGCGTAGATGGCAGAGGCTCATAGACCTCCTCTCTAGGAGGGATGTCAGCGTAGACGCGGGTCCTCATGGCCCCACTGATCTGGAGCAAGATGCTCTCCAGCTCCTTGCTAGCAGGAAAGTGTGGGTGACCCATGAGAGGGATGACGGTGAAAGGGGACATGGAAGTGTGGACTCCTCCAAGTGCTTACACTTCTCTCCCGTTGCCACCCCCTCAGTTAGAGCCCCAGATGCCTCCTCAGACAGTGATGGCCAAGTCTGCCCCTGCACAGTCGCACACTTTGGCGGGGCCATCACAGGCTCCAAAATCCAGAGGACGTCCACCAAGAGTGTCTAAGCAGTCGCAGCAGGGAAGTGAGCATGCTGCCTCTGCCTCTGCTGAAGCCACAGGGGTAGCACCTCGTAGAAGCACGCGTAAGATAAAGATGTGACACAAGGGGATTCACAAGGGTAGCCACTTAGGTGTTTTATTCAACGTTAATGTCAAGTTTCCATTAATGTAATGTCAATCATAAAAATCTTGGACACCTCTGGAAGTGGCTTAGTGAGTTGCAGTGAATGGTGAGACATAACGGTACCTCCAGCAATGGTGGTCAGTGTGAAAGGAATGGCTTGGTAGGGATGCTTTATGGCGTTGCTGTGGGGTGGTGCCAACTTGGCGCAGCATGTGGCAGCCATATGGGTGTACTGCGTAAAGTTAAATCTGGCCATGGTGAGGCCATCCCTGGTCTTCCGGGCAGCAATGTGCTCGGGTGCTGGTGGAATCTGGCCTGTAGGTTCCTCCAGCTCCTGCGCCTCCTGATCTTCCAGCTGATGCTTCTCCTCCTCTGAAGAGGCTGTGCACTCAGTGCCTTGCTCCTCATGCAGCGCTAATCCTCGCTGCTGCACTATGTTGTGCAGGGCGCAGGTGACCGCAACGATTCTGGTGCGTACTGACGGTCTCCAGATCTGTTAAAGCATCTGAAGCGCATTTTGAGCATTCCTATTGTCTGCTCTATGACACATCTGGTGCAAATGTGGCTTTCATTGTATCTCTCCTGGGCCTCAGTACTTCGTCTCCTCAAGGGTGTCATGAGCCACGTCTTCAGTGGATAGCCCTTGTCTCCAAGCAGTCAGCCGGTAAGTCTGTTTGGAGGAGCAACGAGCTGAGGGAGGGTGGACTGGTGAAGGACGAAAGAGTCATGACAGCTGCCAGGGAATTTGGCACACACATGCATGATGATCTTCCTATGGTTGCAGATCAGCTGCACATTGAGGGAGTGGAAGCCCTTGTGGTTGACAAAGACACCTGGGTTATGATGGGGTGCCCTGATGGCTACATGTGTGCAGTTGATGACGACGCCCTGCACTCGTGGGAAGTCAGCCAGAGTGGCAAAGTCGAGCGTCCGTTCAGTAACACTGGCTTCATCAGTGGCAAAGTTGATATAATTGGCTGACTTGTCAAAAAGAGGGCATTGGTGACCTGTGTGATGCATCTGTGAGCAGCCGACTGCGAGATTCTGCAAATGTTTGCTGCAGATCCCTGGAAGGAGCCTGAGGCGAAGAAGTTGAGGACATTGATGACTTTGACAGCCACTGGTAAGGCGTGTCCACCCACTCCTCTAGGCTGCAGGTCTTGTTCAAGCAATGTGGAAATGTCTGCGACGACCTGGTGCAATAGCCTGAGTCTCCTTTGGCACTGCTGCTCAGTCATGTTGAGGAAGCTCATCTCCTGCCTGTATACTCTGCAGCCCTGCACTGATGCCCTCTGTCCTGTGCAGCATCAGATGGTTGAGGAGAAGGTTGGTGGTGTTGTTGATGCTGCTGGTGTGCCTGGTGCTGCTGGTGTTGGGGCTCATCATGGTCTGATTCTGAGTTCCAAGGTGAGACAGTATAAATGGCACCCATGCTGATGGAATAGATGGCAGGTCAAGTAGAGATGAGAGAAGCAATCTTTCATTGGTGTGATAGGTTGTACCAATGAGGTGAGACTGAATGGCGACTTTGCTGGAAATACTTGCAGCCTGTAGAAAACAGGGAATGCAGTCAGCAACAGCTTCTGCCTGAGGAAAGTGACCAGCTGTGAGGTGGGAGCTTTTATAGTACATTTCATGCTGTCATCTAATCAGCTGAAGCAATGGCCACGCAACTCCCACCTCGGGCTGACAGATGTGGTTCCCGAGCTGCGTGAATTCCATGGGCAGCCAGGGAAATTTGAAAGGTAGGCTGAAAAAGGCGCTTAAGGGTCTGACGAGTACCTGTTAATGATTTGAATTAGGTCGCCCTCTGCCGGTTGGGTTGCTGCTGCACCAGCAAACGCGCCCAAGGGAAAGGTGTGTGGGGCGGGATGACGGTGGGTTCCCAACCCGCTGCAACTTATTTCAAATCTCCCACCTGACCCGCCTTTGATCACACCCGCATGGACCCCAGAAAATTCCAGCCTTAAAATCAGATTGTAGGGGGTAAAAATTCACTTGGTTGCGCCTTAAGAGGGCGCTAATGGGGCGTTAAGCCGCTAACGCCCGGGCGCAGCGCTGTTTGCGCCGCTCGAGAACTTAACTTGAGATTGTGCGGCGGCGCTAAAACTTACCGCTGCGACCACCTGCGCGCGCAGATTGTGACGTCATTCCATGGTGCAACGCCCTTGGGGCGCCCCGGAGCGGAAATTGAGTGGCGCCCCCTGCCTTACCGCCTGGCGCTTCCAACGACCGGAAGACTGGAACGTTATCAATCGGTGTGGGGCTGGGGGGGGCGCTATTTAAAGGGGGCCTCTTCCTGTCTTTTTCTGTGGTCGACATTTATGCACCACTCGTTCTGAGAGAGAGAGAGACTTCTACATTGACTCAACGCTTTGTGAGGTAGTTTTGCCTATTCATCCTAACTTTGTTGCTACTTTAGTTGCTGTACCTCATTACTTTTCTGGCAAAGAGAATATGGGGGCTGCAATGATTGGGGGCGTTGTCCTGCTCCAGCTGAATCGGAGGATAGTGAGACGCAGACAGAGAGTGGCAATGATGGCCAGACGGAGGAGGGCCATCAGGCGCATGTACAGGAGAGCTTACCCTCCCAGGGTATATCGTGAACAGCTCTCCTACATCCATATGTCTGAGGAGCTGTGTTTGCGAAGGCTGCGATTCAGCAAGGAGGTGGTCACTGAGCTCTGCCACCTGCTGCAGCCAGATCTGCAGCCTCAGCTGAGGTCCAGGACGTCTCTGTCGGTGGCAGTGAAGGTCACAGTGGCTTTGAACTTCTACGCCACTGGCTCATTCCAAGCTGCTGTTGGGGACCTCGCCAATATCTCCCAGTTTGCGGTGCATCGCTGCATCCGGCAGGTCACCAATGCCCTCTTCAGAAGGAGACGAGACTTCATCTCTTTCCCTATGACCCCAGACAAGCAGCGTGACCGTGCTCTGGGCTTTGCGAGGGTAGCGGGCTTCCCCATGGTGCAGGGCGCCATTGACTGCACGCATGTGGCTTTGCGTGCTCCGCGAGAGAATGCAGAGGAATTCAGGAACAGAAAGGGGTTCCATTCCTTGAATGTGCAGTTGGTCTGTGACCACAGACAGGTGATACTCGCTGTCAATGCCCACTATCCGGGCAGCTGCCACGATGTTTTCATCCTGCGCCAGACTACTGTGGCAGAACTTTTCGAGGCACCGCATCAGCCAGTTGGTTGGCTTCTGGGGGACAAGGGGTACGCATTGAGCACCTGGCTGATGACACCGCTCCGTACGCCAAACACCCCTGCTGAGCTGCGGTACAATGAAAGCCATCAAGCAACCAGGAACATTATTGAGCGCACAATCGGCGTGCTGAAACAACGGTTCCGCTGTCTGGACCATTCCGGAGGAGCCCTGCAGTACTCGCCTGAGCAAGTTTCGAACTTCGTAGTCGTGTGCTGCATGTTGCACAACATGGCAATCCTCAGGACCCAGCCAATGCCACCAGGCCTTGTAGCACCACCAGAGGAGGAGGAGGAAGAGGACGAGGACGATGATCATCAGCAGCACCAAGGCGGGAGGGCGGCCCACAATGGTCAAACTGCAAGGGCCGTCCATCAACGACTAATAGCAAGCCGCTTCTAGGGCCCCTGCCATTGCTACAAACACTAATCAACCCAGCACGCAACCCCTAAGCCGGCCAAGGCACCAATAATTCCAACCACCAGCCATGTATATTTTGAATACAGAAACTTATTTATTTTACAAACTCTGTGTGTGTCAATTCCTCATGACAAACTCATAGAAATAAACACAAAAAAACAGTCAATAACATAACTGGTTCTCACAACCTGGAGATAATGTCCAAAACACTAAACAAAAGTTGGACCATGAACCTCGGCCTTTAATAAAAAAATGACCAGCATTTTGGCACACCTCCTACTTTTTGCCCTTCGAGGGTGATCTCCTTCCCTTGCGCACTTCCCCCCTTCTAACCCTACTGCTCCTCCGTAATGGGACCTCAGTGGCTGCAGCAAGGCTGGTGGAAGGCTGCTGCTCGTCAGACCCTGACACTGCAGATGCCCCTGAAGGACGGCCTCGACCACTTCTGGGCCTGGAGGGCCCGGCTGCAGACTGCAACAACTCTGCATGGGCGGCAGCAGTCTGTCCTACAGGCGGTGGCAAGTGCAGTGGAGAAGTGACAGTGTTGGCAGCAGGAATGGTGTCATCGTGAGAGAGGACAGCAACTCCCTGCTCGCCCGACACACTGGCACTCCCACGGGGCAGCACTTCAGCATCCGGAGCAATTTGCCGGAGAACAGATTGCTGGCCTGCTGCGGCGCGGTGACAGCCCCGGGGACATGTGCACGAACCATCGAGGATGGCAGCAGTCAGTGCTCGCGTGGCCTCAATCTGAGTCTGCATGAGAGCAGTCTCAGATGGGTTCCTGGCAGCCAGTGACTGAATTGCAGCACTAAGCTTTAGTGTGGCATCCGCCTGTGCTACAGCGAAGTGCTCCACACTCCTTGCCAGTGACTCAATGCATTCGGGCACCCTTCCCACTGCACCCATGAGCTCAGTGTGCATGCCCACCGCCTGGCTGTTCATTTCTGCAATCAGCCGCTCCTCCTCTGCGTCCATTGCAGTAGGAGTGTCTGGCATACTCTCCCTCTGGGGAGAAGGCTCCCGTTCTTCCCTCCCCCCCCCCCCCCCCATGGCGTTGCTGCAGCCCGCTGGGTCCTGGAGCTTCACCATCATCAGCCCCTTCCCCCCTGCTCCCCTCCGGGGAAGGCGTGTTCCCAGTGTGGGCATGGGCTTCCTCGGGAGAGGGTGGCACTGATGCTCCGGCTTCCTCTTCCTCCTCAGCTGCAGCATCACTCCCAGTGGCAGCTTCAGGGCCCGTCTCCTCAGCTGGTGAATCACCATCTGAAAGCAGGGAGGTACAAGAGTGGCTTTAGCGTGAGGACAGGGTGGCAGTAAGGGAGGAATAAGTGCAGCGAGTTAGCAAGTTGGATTGAAAGTGTCAAAGGCTGGTATTGTGAGGGACAAGTGGAAGGACAGAGGACAAAAAGGTGATGACCTTACCATTGCTGTCCACAACGGGGTCGGCGTCTCCAGTGGCGACGGGACCGATCACCCGGCTTGCCACAATCCTGTGGACGCGCTCCTCCAGATCGCTGAGGGGTTGCAGCTGAAGCCGCCCTCCACCCGTCCGTTGCTGCTGTCTCCGATTATGAGCCAGTTTAGCCTGCAAGAAAAAGGACAGCATCTGAGTAAATATACAGCCATGGTCTTGCCTGATGTGCCTCCCATAGGTGAATAGCCCTTACAATATACAGCCATGGTCTTGCCTGATGTGCCTCCCATAGGTGAATAGCCCTTACTGTATGCAAAGTGTGGAATGTGTGTGTGTGTTTGATGCAAGGGCCATAGGTGTTGGATGAGTGTTGTGCATTGGGGTTTTAAGACCCTCTGGCCATAGAGTGAGGTTGAGATGGAGGGATGGAGAGGTATTGAGAAAAAGCCACTCACCCTGACGACCCGAGTGAGGTCGTTGAACTTTTTGCGGCATTGAACATGGGTCCTGGGCACCATGCTCCTGGAGGAGACGCTCTGAGCCACCTCCCTCCACACTCTTCTGAACTCGCGTGGCAAAGGCCTCCTGCCACTCTCCGGGAACAGCATGCATCGTCTGCGCTCCACTGCGCCAACCAGAGCATCCAAGGCCCGCTCGGTGAAGCGATGAGCGCGTTCTCTCACCCTCTCCATGCTTGGCAGCAAAATGGATTACAGGTCTCTCCAGGCTGAGATTCAAGGCTGCAATGAGCAGGGTGTGGCTGGGGAGCAAGTGGCCCCCCCCGCTTTAAGAAGTGTCCGGCGCCATTGTGTCTGTGTTCCCTCGCTAACTGGCAGCAGCTGCGCTGCGCTCGTGCGCTGAGTTAGCGCCTCACTCCTTGGCCTTTGCGCCTTAAGAGAGGTGTGCAGCGCCTAATTTAGCGCTCCACTCACCTCCCGGGGCGGTAAAAGTGAAGTTTCCTGTCAGTGCCGATAATTAGCGCCAGGCGCTAATATTTGCGTCCGGACGATATTTGCGCCCCAAATGGGGCGCGACCTAATTTCTACCCCTAAATGTTTCCATAGTTATGTAAAAAGGAAGAGATTAGCGAAAGTAAACGTTGGTTCCTTACAGGCAGAGACAGGAGAAATTATAATGAGGAATAAGGAAATGGCAGCAACATTAAACAAATACCTTGTATCTGTCTTCACAGAAGAAGACACAAAAACATTCCAGAAATAGTGGGGAACCAAGAGTCTAGTGAGAATGAGGAACTTAAAGAAATTAGTATTAGTAAAGAAATAGTACTGGAGAAATTAATGGGACTAAAAGCTGACAAATCCTAATGGCCTACATCCTACGGTTTTTAAAAGAGGTGGCTACAGAGATAGTGGATGCATTGGTTTGGATCTTCCAGATCCCCATTGATTGGAAACTAGCAAATGTAACCCAGCTGTTCAAGAAAGGAGAGAGAGAGAAAATAGGGAGCTTATAGACCAGTTAGCCTGACATCAGTAGCAGGGCAAATGCTAGAATCTATTACTCTGGATGTGGTAACAGGGCACTTAGAAAATCATAATATGATTGGGCAGAGTCAACATGGATTTATGAAAGGGAAATCGTGTTTGACAAATCTGTTGGAGCTTTTTGAGGTTGTAATTAGCAGGGTAGATCAGGGGGAACCAGTGGATGTAGTGTATTTGAATTTTCAAAAGGATTCAATAAGGTGCCACACAAGAGGTTATTGCTCAAAATTAGGGCTCAGGGGATTGGGGGTAATATATTAGCATAGATTGAGGATTGGTTAACAGACAGAAAACAGAGAGTAGGAATAAACGGGTCATTTTCGGGTTTGCAGGCTGTAACTAGTGGGGTACCGCAAGGATCAGTGCTTGGGCCTCCGCTAATTACAATCTATATTAATGACTTAGGTGAGGGGACCGAGTGTAATATATCCAAATTTGCTGACGATACAAAGCTAGGTAGGAAAGTAAGTTGTGAGGAGGACACAAAGGCTGCAAGGGGATATAGATAGATTAAGTAAGTGGGCAAGAACATGGCAGATATACTATAAGGTGGAGAAATGTGAAGTTATCTACTTTGGTAGGGAAAATAGAAAAGCAGAATATTTTTTTAATGGTGAGATTGGGAAATGTTGGTATTCAGAGGGACCTGGGTGTCCTTGTATACGAATCACAGAAAGTTAACAGCAAGAAATTAGGAAAACAAATGGTATGTTAGCCTTTATTACAAAAAGCACATAAGAGTAAAGATTAGATAGGGCCTTGGTGAGACCACACCTGGAGTACTGTGTACAGTTTTGGTCTCCTTACCTAAGGAAGGATATATTTGCCTTAGAGGAAGTGCAGCAAAGGTTCACAATACTGATTCCTGGGATGGGGGGATTGTTCTATGAGGAGAGATTGAGTAGACTAGGCCTATATACTCTAGAGTTTAGAAGAATGAGAGATGATCTCATTGAAACGTATAAAATTCTGAAGAGGCTTGACAGGGTAGATGACGGGAGGATGTTTCCCCTGGCTGGAGAGTCTAGAACTAGGGGTCACAGTCTCAGAACAAGGGGTCAACCATTTAGGACTGAGATGAGGAGAAATTTCTTCACTCAATGGGTTGTGAACCATGTTCCCCTTGTACCTCCCTGCACCGCCGGCTTGCCTGCTTTTCAGTGGGGAAAGCCACGCATGCGCTGTATTTTGAATGGGGCGTGCAGCCTCTAAAAGGGGCCTCGCACCCAAAAAAAAATTAGCAGGAACATTGGTTGTGAATCTTTGGAATTCTCTACCGCAGAGGGCTGTGGATGCTCAGTCGTTGAGTATATTCAAAACAGATATTGATTTTTTGGATACTGAGGGAACCAAGGAATATGGGGATAGTGTGGGACGGTGGAGTTGAGGTAGAAGATCAGCCATGATCTTATTGAATGACAGAGCAGGCTCGAAGGGCCTACTCCTGCTATTTTTTATGTTCTTATAACAGCTAATTATCGAAGTTCCGCCCCTCATTAAAATCAACTGCGAGATCTAATTTGCTGAATTAACGGCACTGTGATCACCACAGCCACTTAGACCATTACAGAATGGTGCTGGAGGGCTCTGGATCAGTAAAGTATTCAATCGCTCAGCTTGTGGCCTGAGGGCAACTACTTTACTGACTTGTTCTAGGAACTAAAATCTTAAACCTCTGTTAAATATTGGGCCAACATTTGCGATCGGAGCCTTCCCGCGGGCGGATGCTTCCGACCTGCAAAAATTCTACGAATGTACCTGGTGGCCCGGGAGATAGGGCCTGCGATTCTGGGCCTCTCCGGGTCCGCGTGGACAGAGGTCCCCGTATCCCAGGGATGCAGGCAGTTCGTAGGCGTCCCTGGGATCATGTGGGCCAGCCCAACCAATAAAAGAAGGGAATCCCCATTCATACTTATTGGAGTTCCGCCTTGCGCCTGTTTTTACCATGCGTAAGAATTTGACAGGCATTCAGCGGGCGGAAGTTGGGCCAATAGCACAACTCTCCACCCACAGAGACCCTTCTCCCAGGGATGTGGAGGATCTGTCAACTTGACAGATCGCAGTGCTGGGTTTTAGCGCATGTACTTCGCATGCCTAAACCCGGAACTTGCGTGGCCCCTATGGGCGCGTACACACCTCGTACGCACCCGTAGGGGTCGCAAAATATGGCCCAATGTTTTGACAGCTAGGGATTTTCTATCAATTAATATTTTTATTTTAATACTTATTACAGTTGTACACCTGGATTGCAGCCAGTAATAAAATATGGCTATTGATCGCACGCAGTTTGGGAGACGATCCGATGCACATAGGTCCCTTCTCATTGCCGATTTATATATTTATATTGTTTTAGTACAAACCCATCAATCAAATTAAATCTGACCTGGACATTCTGTCTGTATGTAATGTGACCCGTCTCCATGTTATCAGATCAGAGCCATTACTCCTTCACACATCCCTGTTCAATAACCTGTTCTTCTGTTCTGTGTCAGGCCCAGTACATTGGATGTGTATTAGACATTGGCCAAGCTGCACCTGACCCACTGCTATGCTCACTGCAGTATATTCTAATTATTTTTCCAGCAAATTGTGATGTGAATTTGCCACTAGAGGATCGGGGAGCACTGCAGTCTAACTTATGGTGTTTTCTTTTATTCGTTCATGGGATGTGGGCATCGCTGGCAAGGCCAGCATTTATTGCCTATCCCTAATTGCCCTTGAGAAGGTGGTGGTGAGCTGCCTTCTTGAACCGCTGCAGTCCTTGTGGTGAAGGTACTCCCACAGTGCTGTTAGGTAGGGAGTTCCAGGATTTTGACCCAGCGACAATGAAGGAACGGCGATATAATTCCAAGTCAGGATGATGTGTAACTTGGAGGGGAACTTGCAGGTGGTGGTGTTCCCAGGCGCCTGCTGCCCTTGTCCTTCTAGGTGATGGAGGTCGTGGATTTGGGAGGTGCTGCCGAAGAAGCCTTGGCGAGTTGCTGCAGTGCATCTTGTAGATGGTACACACTGCAGCCATGGTGCAGCGGTGGTGGAGGGAGTGAATGTTTAAGGTGGATGAGGTGCCAATCAAGTGGGCTGCTTTGTTCTGGATGGTGTCGAGCTTGTGGTTGGAGCTGCACTCATCCAGGCAAGTGGAGAGTATTCCATCACATTCCTGACTTGTGCCTTGTAGATGGTGGAAACGCTTTGGGGAGTTAGGAGGTGAGACACTTGCCGCAGATTACCCAGCCTCTGACCTGCTCTTGTTGCCACAGTATTTATGTGGCTGGTCTAGTTAAGTTTCTGGTCAATGGTTACCCCCAGGATGTTGAGGGTGGGGGATACGACGATGGTAATGCCATTGAATGTCAAGGGGCGGTGGTTAGAATCTCTCTTGTTGCAGACAATCATTGCCTGGCACTTGTGTGGCGCGAGTGTTACTTGGCTCTTATCAGCCCAAGCCTGAATGTTGTCCACGTCTTGCTGCATGCGGGCATGGACTGCTTCATTATCTGAGGAGTTGCGAATGGAACTAAACACTGCAATCATCAGCGAACATCCCCACTTCTGACCTTCTGATGGAGGGAAGGTCATTGATGAAGCAGCTGAAGATGGTTGGGCCTAGGACACTGCCCTGAGGAACTCCTGCAACGATGTCCTAGGGCTGAGATGATTGACCTCCAGCAACCACAACCATCTTCCTTTGTGCTAGGTATGTCTCCAGCCAGTGGAGAGTTTTCCGCCCGATTCCCATTGACTTCAGTTTTACTAGGGATCCTTGATGCCACACTCGGTCAAATGCTGCTGTGATGTCAAGGGCAGTCACTCTCGCCTCACCTCTGGAATTCAGCTCTTTTGTCCATGTTTGGACCACGGCTGTAATGAGGTCTGGAGCCTGGCGGAACCCAAACTGAGCATCGGTTAGAAGGTTGTTGGTGAGTAAGTGCAGCTTGACAGCACCGTCGACGACACCTTCCATCACTTTGCTAATGATTGAGAGTAGACTGATGGGGTGTTAATTGGCCGGATTGGATTTGTCCTGCTTTTTGTGGAAATGAATACCTAAGCAGTTTTCTACATTGTCTCTCTGGTAGATGCCAGTGTTGTAGCTGTACTGGAGCAGCTTGGCTAGAGGCACGGCTAACTCTGGAGCACAAGTCTTCAGCACGACAGCCGGGATGTTGCCAGGGCCCATAGCCTTTGCTGTATCCAGTGCGCTCAGCCATTTCTTGATATCACGGGAAGTGAATCGAATTGGCTGAAGACTGGCTTCTGTGATGGTGGGGACCTCAGGAGGAGGCCGATATGGATCATCCACTCAGCACTTCTGGCTGAAGCTGGTTGCAAACGCTTCAGCCTTGTCTTTTGCACTTGCGTGCTGGGCTCCACCATCATTGAGGATGGGCGTATGCATGGACCCTCCTCCTCCCGTTAGTTGTTTAATTGTCCACCACCATTCACGACTGGATATAGCAGGACTGCAGAGCTTTGATCTGATCCGTTGGTTGTGGGATCGCTTAGCTCTTTGTGTAGCATGCTGCTTCCGCTGTTTAGCATGCATGTAGTCCTATGTTGCAGCTTCCCCAGGCTGTCACCTCATTCTTTGGTACGCCTGGCATGCTCTTCTGCACTCCTCATTGAACCAGGGTTGGTCCCCTGGCTTGATGGTAATGGTAGAGTGAGGGATATGCCGGACCATGAGATTACAGATTGTGGTGGAATACAGTTCTGCTGCTGCTGATGGCCCACAGCGCCTTATGGATGCCCAGTTTTGAGCTGATAAATCTGTTGTGAATATATCCCATTTAGCATGGTGGTAGTGCCACACAACACAATGGAGTGTGTCCTCAGTGTGAGGATGGCACTTTGTCTCCACAAAGACTGTGTGGTGGTCACTGCTACCAATGCTGTCATGGACAGATGCATCTGCAACATGTAGATTGGTGAGGATGCGGTCATGTATGTTTTTCCCTTGTGTTGGTTCTCTCGCCACCTGTCGCAGGCCCAGTCTGGCAGCTATGTCCTTCAGGACTCGGCCAGCTCGGTCAGCAGTGGTGCTACCGAACCACTCTTGATGATAGACATGGAAGTCCCCCACCCAGAGTACATATTGTGCCTTTGCTACCCTCAGTGCTTCTTCCAAGTGGTGTTCAACATGAAGGAGAACTGATTCATCAGCTGATCGAGGGCGGTAGGTGGTAAACAGCAGGAGGTTTCCTTGCCCATGCTTGATCTGAAGCCATGAGACTTCATGGGGTCCAGAGTCAATGTTGAGGACTCCCAGGGCCACTCCCTCCCGACTGTATACCACTGTGCCGCTGCCTCTGGTGAGTAAGGGATGGTGATGGGGGAGTCTGGGACATTGGCTGAAAGGTATGATTCTGTCAGGCTGTTGCTTGACTCGTCTATGGGACAGCTCTCCCAATTTTGGCACGATTCCCCAGATGTTAGTGAGGAGGACTTTGTAGGGTCGAATGGGCTGGGTGTGCTGTTTTCTTGTCCGAAGTCGGTGCCTAGGTCAATGCTGAGTGGTTCATCCGGTTCTATTCTTTTTATTGCTTTTGTTACAACTGTGTGGCTTGCTAGGCCAGGTCAGTGGGCAGTTGAGAATCAACCACATTGCTGTGGGTCTGGAGTCACATATAGGCCAGACTTAGGTAAGGACGGCAGATTTCCTTCCCTAAAGGACATTAGTGAACCAGATGGGTTTTTACGACAATCCGGTCGTTTCATGGTCACCATTACTGATACTAGCTTTTTATTCCAGATTTATTTAATTAACTGAATTTAAATTCCCCAGCTGCCGTGGTGGGATTTGAACTCACGTCTCCGGATCATTCATCCAGGCCTCTGGATTACTAGCCCAGTGACATTACCACTATGCTACCGTTCCCGTGTTCATCGCCAGTGTCGCTATTGCAGCAAATTATGGGTCATTGTTTTCATTGCCTCCTTCAGACTTTCCTTCCTCCTACAGTAACATTTCTCCAGAGAGTAGATTTTCAACCTAATCATAATGGCCCTGAATTTGCAGTCAGTATGATGGCAAACTGTCAGAGTATGCTGTCATACCGCCGTTGAAACTGACTGCAACTTCGTGATTTGGCGCAAGCGCATGTGGAAATCCTGAAGTTGTGGTCTGTCAATGTCAGCTCCAAAACTGGCTGCAGTCTGCACCCCGCCCCCCCCCCCCCCCCCCCCCCCCCGCCGCCAACAGTGAATTCTTGTAAATCATTGAAACTGATGAAAACTTTGGCTCTTCTGCAGTCATTCCACTTTTAAATTCCCCACTAAAATTTAGACCCAAAGGGATTAGGTGTAACTGGGGTTTTAACAGCGTATTGACTGCTAAACAAAGGTTAAGGGCCTGGAAAACTAATTTTAATTTTGTGCAATGTGAAATTTGTCCATTTTAATAAAAATTAAAATTTTTAAGAAACTTTTCAAAAAAACATTTTTAAAAATTAAAGTTTGTGCATCTTTATTTTAGGTTTGCCTTTTCCCCATGTGAGAACCCCAATCTTTTGCTCTCTCTAACTGCTTTAAAAAGTTAGAATTTTAAGGGCTTACTCACTTCCTTTGTTCACTGTGAGAATTCTGCCTTTTGATTGGCTACTTAGACAGCCTGTTGCCATCACAGCAGTTCGCACAAGGGGATTCCCATTAAATTCCGTTGAATTGAATTCGAGGTTGGAAAACCCGAAGTTCTCGACACAGGGATCGCGAGATCCTTGTGTGAAGAGTACTTCGGGGCCAGCAGGGAATGCCTTTGCTTCGCTACTGACCACAAATTTAGGGCCTGTATATTTGTAATAGTCATTCATGGCAGAAAATCTAGCTCTTGTTTTTTTTTAAAGCTTCGCCTAATTGCTGCTTTCTGATTTACTTCACCTGGTGAGCTCCGACCACACCTGCCTTACCAGGTTTTTAAAAAAAAAAAATGCATTGTCCTTTACATATCTTCAATAAACACTAAAATTAAACTCCACAAAGTTTTATTAATCTTGATTAGTTTTAGCCTGGGGAAGATTGACTTATCAGTTAATCTTGACTAATGATCTGCGATTGTATTTTGCAGTTTCCTTATTGTGATGGTTCTCACAGAAAACATAATTCGGAAACCAGAGATAACGTTGGACCTTTGATCATAACAAAAATTGCTTGAGTCACAGAATACTGATTCTACAGTATTAAAATGGAAAATTAATTGATTCCAGGACAATGTGTATGAAATGTCATGCTTTAATCTGACAAACCAATGTATTGTGCCTTTTGTCTTTCAGAATTTTAATGGTTATTTTGAATATAAACTTTTGTTTAATGTTTGGTCTGTAAACCTTGGCTAATTCTATTATAAAATTATACCTCTTAGATTTTAAACAGATTGGCTACTAATTTTGGCTTGCTGAAGAATCCTTTCTAGCCTACACATATACAGTGAAATTACAATTTTTTTTTAAAAGTCGCATTGATGCAGTGCCTTTTATGTCAAACTGTTCAAGAAGGCGGGCCACCGTCACCATCTTTTTCGAAGCCCATATCCCGAGAATGAATTAAAAGATCACAAGACACTTTACAGAATGTGGAAGCTATTAGGCAAATATGCTATGAATGTAACTACTTTTGTGTGTGTCTCAACAGATGAAAGAAATGTCTTTAAATCCACTTACAAATTTCTAATTATACTGTTAATTTTTTTCATTTGTATACAAGATGAAGTTCCACTAATAATATAATAGTGTAATTATAAATGTATGTAGTCTGTGAACAAAAATATTAAAGTTGATAGTTAATTCACCGTTTTTTAACGTGATTTGACAAACATAAGCCCTGGTATCTGCAAAGTATAATAAATCGGGTGCTTATCTGGAGAAGTGTAGTTGCTGAAATTTTAGAGTTACTCCTGATTTAGTAGCTTTGTAATTTTCTTTTGTTTGAATATTAAAATAAAAATTCAGATTTTTCTTACAAGAAGTATACTCTCCCTGATCAGAATAGTTCCCTATATCAGGGATGACCTTTTGGAAATAACAACAGAAAACGCTGGAAAAACTCAGCAGGCCAGGCAGCAGCCGTGGAGAGAGAAACAGAGTTAACGTTTCAGGTCGATGACCTTTCGTCAGAACTGGAAAAAAGCAGGAAATGGAACAGATTTTAAAGCAAGGTTAGGGGCTGGGAAATGGGGGAGGGGATGAAAGAACAAAAGGGCAGGTCAGTGATAGGATGGAAGGCAGGAGAAGTAAAGAGGCATTAAGAGATAATCAAGGCAAGAGGAGATGGTAATGGGACAGGTTAAGGAACAAAGGATGGCTCTAGATGAAGTGTGAATTGCGCTGGCAGAATGAAGGACAGCTGCCATGTGGGAGAGAAGAAAAAAAGGCACAAACAAAAAGGGTGGATAAAAAAATATATCCGAGGTTATGATCTGAAATTGTTGATCTCTATGTTGAGTCCCGAGGGCTGTAAAGTGCCTAATCGAAAGATGAGGTGCTGTTCCTCGAGCTTACGCTGAGCTTCCGTGGAACAATGCAAGAGGCCGAGGACGGTGAGGTCTGAGTGGGAATGGAGCGGTGAATTAAAGTGACAGGCGACCGGAAGCTCGGGGTCCTCCTTACAGACTGAACGGAGGTGTTCCGCAAAGCGGTCACCCAATCTGCGTTTGGTCTCCCCAATGTAGAGGAGACCACATCGTGAGCAGCGAATCGAGTATATTAAATTGCAAGAAGTACAAGTAAATCGCTGTTTCACCTGGAAGGGGTGTTTGGGGCCCTGGACAGTGGGAAGGGGGGAGGTATAAGGGCATGTGTTGCATCTCTTGCGCTTGCACGGGAAGGTGCCGGGCAAAGGGGAAGGCGTGCTGGGGGTGGTAGAGGAGTGGACGAGGGTGTCGCGGAGGGAGAGGTACCTACGGAATGCTGAAAGGGGCGGTGAGGGGAAGATGCGTTTGGTAGTGGGATCACGCTGGAGATGGCGGAGGATGATCCATTGAATGTGGAGGCTGGTGGGGTGAAAGGTGAGGACAAGGGGAACTCTATCGTGGTTCCGGGAGGGAGGGGCAGGGGTGAGGGCAGAAGTGTGGGAGATAGAACGGACACGGTCGAGGGCCGTGTCAACCACAGTAGAGGGGAATCCTCGGTTGAGGAAAAAGGAAGACATGTCGGAAGCACTGGTGTGGAAGGTGGCATCGTCAGAGCAGATGCGGCGGAGACGGAGAAACTGGGAGAATGGAATAGAGTCCTTGCAGGAAGTTGGGTGGGAGGAAGTGTAGTCTAGGTAGCTGTGGGAGTCAGTGGGCTTGTAGTGAATGTTTGTCAATAACCTATCCCCAGAGATGGAGACGGAGAAGTCGAGGAAGGGAAGGGAAGGGAAGAGTCGGAGATGGACCATGTGAAGGTGAGGGAAGGGTGGAAATTGGAAGCAAAGTGAATGAAATTTTCTAGTTCAGGGCGAGAGCAGGAAACGGCACCGATACAGTCATCAATGTACCGGTGAAGGAGGGGACCCGAGTAGGACTGGAACAAAGAGTGTTCCACATATCCCACGAAAAGGCAGGCATAGCTAGGACCCATGCGGGTACCCATAGCAACACCTTTGATTTGGAGGAAATAAGTGGAGTCAAAGGAGAAGTTGTTCAATGTGAGAACAAGTTCAGCCAGGCGGAGGAGGGTGGTGGTGGATGGGGACTGGTTGGGCCTCTGTTCAAGGAAGAAGCGGAGCGCCCACAGGCCATCCTGGTGGGGGATGGCGGTGTAGAGGGATTGGACGTCCATAGTGAAAAGGAGGCGGTTGGGGCCAGGAAACTGGAAACTGTTAAAGTGGCGGAGGGCGTCGGAAGAGTCGTGGATGTAGGTGGGAAGAGACTGGACAAGGGGAGAAAAAATAGAATCGAGATAGGAAGAGATAAGTTCCATGGGGCAAGAACAGGCTGAAACGATGGGTCTACCAGGGCAGTCCTGTTTGTGGATCTTGGGAAGGAGGTAGAAGCGGGCTGTGCAGGGTTGGGGAACTGAGGTTGGCGGCCGTGGGGGGGAAGATCTCCAGAGGAGATGAGGTCAGTGACAGTCTTGGAAACAGTGGCTTGATGTTCGGTAGTGGGGTCATGGTCCAGGTGGACGTAGGAGGAGGTGTTGGAGAGTTGGCGTTCAGCTTCCACTAGGTAGAGGTCGGTTCACCAAACAACAACAGCACCACCCTTGTCAGCAGGTTTAATGACGATGTTGGGTTGGATCTGAGAGAATGGAGTGCTGCAAGTTCAGAGGGAGGTAGGTTGGAGTGAGTGAGGGGAGCAGAGAAATGGAGATGGCCGATGTCACGGCAGCAGTTTGCAATGAAAAGATCTAGAGAGGGTTAGAGGCCAGAGGGAGGGGTCCAGGTAGAACGAGAATTCTGAAAGTGGGAAAAAGGGTCAGCCGTGCGGGGGGAAGACTCCTGGCCAAAGAAGTGGACACGGAGGCGGAGGCGGCAGAAAAAGAGCTCAGTATCGTGCTGAGCTCGAAATTCATTGAGGTTGGGGCGTAAGGGGATGAAGCTCAGGCCTTTGCTGAGGACTGATCGTTCGGGGTCAGAGAGGGGAAGGTCAGAGGGGACCTTTTGGAGTTGGGGGACAGATACACGTGGTGTTGACATGGTGAATTTAGTTAAACTTCTGGTCAATGGGGACCTCCAAAATGTCAATGATGGGGCACTTGGCAATGGTGGTGCCATTAACGGTCAGAGGGAGCTGGTTGGGCCCTTTCTTGTTGGACGTGGACATTGCTTCGCACTTATGTGGTGTGATTGTTACCTGCTGCTTCTCAGCCCAAGCTTGGATATTGTGCAAATCCTGCTGTAGGCTGGCATAGGCTGCTTTATCTGAAGAGTTGTGAATGGCACCAATGACCGGAATTATCAGCGAACAGCTATGACACAGGAAGTTCATTGATACAGCAGCTAAAGATAATTGTGCTGAGGACATTTCCCTGAGGAACTCCTGCAACAATATCCTGAGGCTGTAATGACCAGACTTTGACAACCACTTCTTTCGTGTCAGGTATGACTTCAGCCACTGGAGAATTTTCCCATTGATCCCTATTGACCTCAATTTTGCCAGGATTCCATGGTGCCACACTTGGTTGAATGATAGCTTAATGTCAAGGGCAGTCACCTGTCCTCTGGCATTCAGCTCTTGTGCCATGCCTAGATTAAGGCTGTGATAAGGTCTGGAGCCAAGTGGTTCTAATGGCAACCAAACTGAGCATGGAAAACAGTATTAGTGAAGTATGTGTTGCTTGATAGCACTGTTGATAACTCCTTGCATCACTAAACTGATGATTGGGTGGAGGCTGATAGGTTGGTAATTGGCCAAGTAAGATTTATCCTGATTTTTTTCTGGATACGACACACCTGGGCAGTCTTCCATATTTGATAGATGCTATTTTCTTAACTGTACAGGAACAGCTTGGCGAGGAGAGTGGCTAGCTCATAGCCTTTGCTGTGTCCAGTGCACGCAGCTGTTTCTTATGAGCAGGACACTGGCACCTATGATGGTGGGAACTTCGGGAGGTGGCTGAGCAGGATCATCCACTCAGCACTTTTGACAGAAGATACTTGTGAACAACTCCAGTCGTGCCTCTTGCATTTGTGCTGGGCTTCACCACGGTTAAGGATCGGATGTTCATGGAGCCTCCTCCTCCCGTTAGTTCCCTGGTTGTCCAACACCATTCTCGACTGAATGTGGTAGGCTTCAGAGATTTGCTGTGATATGTTGGTTGTGAGACTACTCGCCTACATGGAGGCCCCTTATTTTGGTGTGTTAACATCACTTAGTTGTAACTTCATTCCAAGCTACGCCTGGTGCTGCTCCTAGCATACTCTTTACACTCCCCATTGAATCAAGATTGATCTCCCAGCGTGGTGGAGATGTAGGAGTGAAGGATGTGTCAGGCCACAAGGTTACACATTGTGGTGGTGTACAATTCTGCTGCTGTTGCTGGTAGCCCAGAGCACCTCATGGATACCCAATTTTGGGTTGCTCGATCTGTCCTTAGTCTGTTCCCTTGGCACAGTAGCAGTGCCACACCATGTTTGAGGATATCCTCACTGTGAAGATGAGGCTTTGTCTTTACAAGAACTGTACAGTGGTCACTCCTACCAGTACAATCATGGACTGCAGTGTCTGCAGCAGATAGGTTGGTGAGGATATAATTAGTTTACTCCCTTGAGTTAGTTCCCTTACCACCTGCTACAGGTCCAGTCGTTGGTGATGATTATTCCTTGACTTTGCTTCACCTGAAGCCATGAAACTGCCCGAAGCCCAGACTCAAAGGCCGGAATTTTCTTTATGCGGGTGGGGGCGGTCGGCGTGGCGGGTCGCAACCCCGTTCTTGCTTCCATCCTGCTCAGAAGTTGACTTTGCACTAATGGGGCCTGTTAAGCCCGCCTTGCACGTTATCCGGCCCTATTAAATGGTGCGGGTCTGATGACGTCATCGATGACGTGTTATCAGCCGGGATAAAGGAGCCTTGGTCACATTGCATTTGAAGGTTCATCGAGGAGTGTGCAAGAAGCACACTGGAGGTTTTGATTGTTCCAAACACTTGAAGACATGACTGCAGAGAGGCAGAGAGCTGCACCCAGGTTCTCCGATGACTCCCTCCATATGCTTGTGGAGGGAGTCCGAGCATGCAGGGAAGTCCTCTTCCCTTTGAAGGTGTGGAAGAGACCTTCCCAGGAGACAAAAAGAGCCTGGCTCCAAATTGCAGAGGAGGTGAACAGCAGGGATGTTGTCAGGAGGACCTGGGTGTAGTGCCGGAAACATTTCAATGATCTCATTAGATCGGGAAAGGTGAGTACAAAGCCACACTCAACTTCATCCTGCTGTGCCTCTCATCACATCCCCATCACTTTGCCTTCCTAACCCTACCCCTGCACATCCTTAGTCACACCAACATACCTTGCACGTCCACCCATCCCTCTCTATCTACATTATCACATTCCCATCTTACTAGCCACCCCTCACACTCACCTTCATCCTGATGCAATCATACCAACTAACAACACACAAGGAGACCACTTGGCATTGCCACCCTAATCCAGCCTAGTTTCCCTCTAAAGACGTAACCCATTCATTCCTTACACTCATTCAACCACTCTCACTCACCCTTCTCTTTCCCTCCTTGCAGGAAAAGAGAGTGCACAATAAGAGGGAGAAGGAGAGAACTGGAGATGGGCCTCCATCATTTGCCACCCTCACAACAGCAGAGGAGGCTGCTGTTGGAAGTATCGGGAGTGGCCGAGCAGCTGGAGGTGTGAGAGAGAGAGGGGACATCTCAGCAACCTGGTGACTGAATTACATATCATACAGCTACATGGCATACATCGGTCACTCATATGGAGACTGATGTCATCAGCCACTGAATTGTCATCCTGGGCATAATGGTACCTCATAGTCATACAGCACAAAAAGAGGCCCTTTGGCACATCGTGTCCACGCCGGCCATCAAGCCCTGTCTATTCTAATCCCATTTTCCAGCACTTGGTCCATAGCCTTGTATGCTATGGTGTTTCAAGTGCTCATCTAAATGCTTCTTGAATGTTGTGAGGGTTCCTGCCTCTACCACCCTTTCAGGCAGTGAGTTCCAGATTCCAACCACCCTCTGGGTGAAAAAGTTTTTCCTCAAATCTCCTCTAAAGCTCCTGCCCCTTACCTTGAAATTATGCCCCCTGGTTATTGACCCCTCTACTAAGGGGAAAAGTTCCTTTCTATCTACCCTATCTATGCCCCTCATAATTTTGTACACCTCAATCAGGTCCCCCCTCAGCCTTCTCTGCTCTAAGGAAAACAACCCCAGCCTGTCCAGTCTCTCTTCATAGCTGAAGTGCTCCAGCCCAGGTAATATCCAGGTGAATCTCCTCTGCACCCTCTCCAATGCAATCACATCCTTCCTATAGTGTGGCAACCAGAACTGCACACAGTATTCCAGCTGTGGCCTAACTAGCGTTTTGTACAGCTTCATCATAACCTCCCTGCTCTTATATTCTATGCCTCGGCTAATGAAGGCAAGTATCCCATATGCCTTTTTAACCACCTTATCTACCTGTCCTGCTGCCTTCAGGGATCTATGCACATGCACACCAAGGTCCCTCTGATCCTCTGTCCTTCCTAGGGTACTACCATTCATTGTGTATTCCCTTGCCTTGTTAGTCCTCCCAAAATGCATCACCTCACACTTTTCGGGGTTAAATCCAATTATGCCACTGTTCTGCCCATCTGACCAACCCGTCTATATCGTCCTGTAGCCTGAGGCTTCCCTCCTCGCTATTTACCACTCCACCAATTTTCGTGTCATCTGCGAACTTACTGATCATACCTCCTACATTCATATCTAAATCATTAATGTACACTACAAACAGCAAAGGACCGTAGAATTCGCAATATATCGCGATTTCATTAATAAGGAGAAAACACAAAGTTTCGTTCAAACAGCTTTTATTTCAGTAGAATGCTGGCAGGTTTAAAGTGGACACAAGCAGCCTGTAAAATGGCCGCCGCACCTCGTGACAGAACATTCTAGACTTTTCAACAGGCAGACAAGATGGCGTTCCAATAAACATTTGTGCAAGATCGATTAAGATTCAGCATAGTGAAGATAATACACGAGACATTATGGGTTTGCAGTATACACATAGATACTGAAATCGGTCTCCCAGGTACAAAGGAAAGCCATTGTACCGAGTAATCAAGGGCCCATCCAAAAGACATTAATATGTAAAATCCCAACGACTCTACGATGAGAGAGCCGTTAGCAGGTAGTTATACAGGACACTTGGAAGCCCCAAACCCCTCCAGGGAGAACACCGACCGATTTAACAATGGGAGAAATATTAACAGGTACTCAGACATTTACGAGTAGCCCCGAAACCCATTAAGAACGGAGATCACCCATACAAGACATTTGGGCGCCAAACCCTAAACAAAAGAATGGACATTATAGTTGAGCGGGAAACGGAAGATTTTGCACTATAATTGCAGGCTCCAAACCGTCCATTCTCTCTCTTGCTCTTGCTGCTCTTATCATCGTGGCTGCTCCTGTGCTTTTATCCGATCGATTCGTAACCTCGTGGCTGCTCCTGTGTACTCGTAGTTGGGCTCGCTCCTGCTTGCCTGTTGCCTCTTCTGAAAAGACTGTTGAACTTTCTGATCCGTTCGGATCTACCTCGTGTCGCGTAACGAAGACCTATGTTGGTAACTGGCAGCGGAACCGAAGGCCCGAGATGAGATGAGATGAGAAGAGAGGAAGACCATATCCATCGCCACGGTCAGTAAATCCCGACCGCGCCTGTAGGTCGACTGTCCAAGTTTTCCTCGCCAGGAAGACTTCTTCGAACTTATAACGAAACATATTGCATCGATGATAACTGGACTGTGCCCAAAGTAACTGGAATGCGAAAACATATCGTATCGACGATATTGACAACTGTGCTCGAAGAGTACCTGTTAAACCAACCAACACAGGTCTTCATCACAGCAGACGGTCCAGCCTGCTAGCCGGAGCAGCAGAAGCAAGTAAACAAGTGGGACCAGGAGATCTCCTGACCGACACGTGGGTGCTGCGGTGAAAAACATCCGATCAGCTATTCGGAATTTCTCCGAGTTATCACGAGTGGTGAGCATGAGTCTCGAAATCCTACGAATCTAGTTTAGGATAGATATTGATAGGGGAGGGTTTAAGGATTAAGGATATTTGTAATGTGTGCCCCTATTTACTTTGTGCCGTTCGTTCCTCGTTTCCCTAAGATCGACTATATAACTGTTTGTAAGATTGTACTGTCATTAATCTGTGCTTATGACATGTATTTCATAATCTTAAGTATCATGCAATAAAGATTTTCCATTTCGTACCATTCAAACCGAGTCTACATGAGTTTCATCTCCATTACTGCTCTCGCATCTAAGTCCAGTGTCTAGAACCGTAAGGGAGAGTGATTCGAACCACTCACAGGTGTGTCTAGTGTTCCCAGACTGGCTGGAGACCAGAACAGGCAACAAGGCCTAGACCCGCACTGACATACAGGCTGCACAGAGCCGCGTGAATCTCACAGGCCACGAGACACGCAGGGTCAGAATCCCTTACAGGACCCAGCACCAATCCCTGCGGTACACCACTGGACACAGGCTTCTAGTCACAAAAACAACCTTCGACCGTCACCCTCTGCCTCCTGCCACTAATCCAATTTTGGATCCAATGTGCCAAATTGCCCTGGATCCCATGGGCTCTTACCTTCTTGACCAGTCTCCCATGCGGGACTTTGTCAAAAGCCTTACTGAAGTCCATGTAGACATCAACTGCACAACTGCACTACCCTCATCCACACACCTAGTCACCCCCTTGAAAAATTAAATCAAATTGGTTAGACATGATCTCCCCCTGACAAAGCTATGCTGACTATCCTTGATTAATCCTTGCCCCTCCAAGTGGAGACTAATTCTGTCCCTCAGAATTTTTTCCAATAATTTCCCTACCACTGATGTTAGGCTCACTGGCCTGTAATTCCCTGGTTTATCCCTACTACCCTTCTTGAATAATGGTACTACGTTAGCTGTCCTCCAGTCCTCTGGCACCTCCCCTGTGGCCAGAGAGGATCTGAAAATTGGTGTCAGAGCCCCTGCAATCTCCTCCCCTGCCTCACACAGCAGCCTGGGATACATCTCATCTGGGCCTGGGGATTTATCCACTTTTAAGCCCGCTAAAACCGCTAGTACCTTCTCCCTCGCAATACTAATTTGTTCAAGTATATCACAATTCCCCTGCCTGATTTCTATGCCTATATCGTCCTTCTCCATAGTGAACACAGATGCAAAATATTCATTTAAAACCTCACCCACATCTTCCAGCTCTACACACAGATTGCCACTTTGGTCCCTAATGGGCCCTACTCTTTCCCTGGTTATCCTCTTGCCCTTAATATACTTATAAAACACCTTGGGATTTTTCTTTATTTTGCCCACCAGTGTTTTTTCATGCCCCCTCTTCGCTCTCCTAATTTCAATGAGATCCCCTCTCATTCTTCTAAACTCTAGTGAATACAGGCCTAGTCGACCCAATCTCTCCTCATACGACAGTCCTGCCATCCCAGGAATCAGGCTGGTGAACCTTCGCTGCACTCCCTCTATGGCAAGTATATCCTTTCTTAGGTAAGGAGACCAAAACTGCACACAGTACTCCAGGTGTGGTCTCACCAAGGCCCTGTATAACTGTAGTAAGACATCCTTGCTCCTGTACTCAAATCCTCTTGCAATGAAGGCCAGCATACTATTTGCCTTCCTAACTGCTTGCTGCACCTGCATGTTTGCTTTCAGTGACTCATGTACAAGGACACCCAGGTCCCTTTGTACATCAGCATTTCCCAATCTATCACCATTTAAATAATACTCTACCTTTCTGTTTTTCCTACCAAAGTGGATAACTTCACATTTATCCACTTAATACTGCATCTGCCATGTATTTGCCCACTCACTCAACTTGTCTAAATCGTCCTGAAGCCTCTTTGCATCCTCCTCACAACTCACAATCCCACCTAGTTTCGTGTCGTCAGCAAACTTGGAAATATTACATTTGGTTCCCTCATCCAAATCATTGATATATATTGTGAATAGCTGGGGCCCAAGCACTGATCCCTACGGTACCCCACTAGTCGCCGCTTGCCACCCCGAAAAAGACCCATTTATTCCTACTCTCTGTTTCCTGTCTGTTAACCAATTTTCAATCCATGCCAGTATGTTACCCCCAATCCCATCTGCTTTAATTTTGCACACTAACCTCTTACGTGGGACTTTATCAAAGGTTTTCTGAAAATCCAAATACTCCATATCCACTGGTTCTCCCTTATCTATTCTACCAACTACATCCTCAAAAAACTCCAGTAGGTTTGTCAAACACGATTTCCCTTTCATAAATCTATCTTGACTTTGTCTAATCCCATTGATATTTTCTAAGTGTCCTGTTATCACCGTGGGAAGCCAGGGAAATTTGAAAGGTAGGCTAAAAAAGGCTCTTAAGGGTCTGACAACAAGGTGATAATGATTTCAATTAGGTCGCCCACTTCAGCTGCCACACCGTCAAACGTGCCCAAGGGAAAGGCACGTGGGGGCGGGGGATGGCGGGTTCTTGCACCGCTGCAATTTATTTCAAATTTCCCACCCGGCCCGCCTCCGATCACACCTGCATGGACCCCAGAAAATTCCGGCCAAAGTTGCAGACTCCCAGGCCTGCTCCCATCCAACCATACCACTTGCACTTATCTTCAGTAGGACTGTCCTGCTAATGGGACAGGACATTCTCTGAGAGGTTGATGAAGACATTAAGGGAAGTTAAGAATTATTTGATATCTGGCATCTATGCTTAGTGTAAGTGATGATGATGATTTCAGATAGAAAATATATTCATTCGCGGATTAGCAGCCTGACCCCACCCAGATGAGTAAATCCATGCATGGTATTCAGAAAGGTAATTTTTCCGTATTTTTAGCAAAGCTGCAAAAGAATACACATTGAAGTGTACAAAAGCAAAACACTGCAGATGCTGGAAATCTGAATTAAAAACAGAAATGCTGGAAATACTCAGCAGGTCAGGCAGCATCTGTGGAGAGAGAAACAGTGTTAACGTTTCAGGTCGATGACCTTTTGTCAGAACATTCGAGTACATTTTCACTGGGCTGATCGTGCTGATGATTCAGGTACTTTGCAGCTACGACACTTCTTATTTGCATTGTAATATTTTAAATTTAAAAACAGCCAAAGGAATATTTATAAGCAATTGGTTACAAATGACTATGGATATGATCCATATTTATGCAGCATTGATGGGCTGAATTGCCTTTTCTCACTCTGTACTTCCTTATGTAGGTCTATCCAGTCCACCATTCTACATCTGGGAGTTTATGCAAGCAACGTGTTCTCTGCAGTGCCAATAATTTGAATTTTTTGTTGCTACACTCTCTTACGGTGAAGTTTTGCTGTTTTTACAGGATTTCAGTGGCTCTTTCACTGAAGTTAAGGAAGAAGAGCAGGAGAACCTCTGTGGAAATTCAGCCCCTCTTTTCAGCCCCACTTTTTCTTGCTAGTTTGGACCTCTGGCAATGCTTAGACACTGTAACCAGTCACTAGGAAGTACAGAAGAGGCATCAAATTGGCAATTTTTAAAACGGGTTTTTAGTATGTACATATAACAAAGTTTTTTTTAGCAGATAAATTGTTCTGAACACTAGAACCGTTGCAATTCAAATGATCAGAATATCACATGCTATATGCTGGTAGAGCTCTTTGTTCTTTTTGATTTAAAAAACTGTTAAATAATTGTAACAATTCAGGCCATCTTCTAATAGTCTGTATGCGTACACACCAAAAAAAGGCGGTCTCTATAAGCTGGCTGCATTAACAACCCCAGAAAACAAAAATTTACAACAATGTTGCTGCTTAATCTGTTTCTGCCAGTTCAGTTTGATCCTGCTGGACTGCTCTAGTGAATCCCTAGTGATATCTTGGTCAGTTTCCTAGCCACTGCGCCACGTTGCTGTCAATGCGTGAGTTAAACAGCAGCAGTTGGTACTTATTCAATCAGCAGCACAAGCTGTTGTGGCAAATGAAAATCTGTTTTTAAACAATGCAGGTAAACATTGGATAGCCTTTTCTCAGCACTTTTGGATGCACAATTTCAAATTTAAGCATCATTTCAACCTTGTTTCATAACAATCTCCAGACATCTGCAATGCAGTCCTGTAGTTACAACATGGACTTACCAGTGTGCTTTTGTCGTATAACAACAGTTGAATGACAAAGAATGGCATCATAGATTAAGGAGACAGCATCACTTAAACATTGTGAATCGAGATCATTTTCCTGCATTGTATTTTTGCTTATGTGATATGCCAGATTCTTTCTGAAAATCAGGAAGATTGATGTATCAAACTAGAATAATTTTATTAACAATTACATTTAAGCACGAATGTGGTTTTAAAAGATATGAAAAAAATTCTGTTCAGATTTCTTTTTATTTTCTTTGTGACGGTATGAATCGTGCTTCAGCCTGCTAATAAATATGTGGGGTTATGGGGATAGGATGGGATATGTTAGGGGGAATTAAATACGTGGGGTTACGGGCGTAGGGTGGGATATGTGTACTGTGGGGATTAAAGCAGGGACAGGGTATTGGATTTGGATGATCAGCCATGATCGTATTGAATGGTGGAGCAGGCTCGACGGGCCGAATGGCCTACTCCTGCTCCTAGATTCTATGTTTCTATGTGCCAATGGATCTGCAGTGTGTTCCTTTAAAACATGAATAACTCTATTCTAGCACAACTTTGATCTATAAATTGCAGTTCACTCGTTGCAAAAAAATAGTATATGAAACCTGGGTGATACAATGGCTTAGACATCAGCCTTTCATCTCGTTAACTGGTTCAAATTCATCCCATATTGATCCAAGGAGGGAGTTTTAATTTTACAATTATTAGCAGGCTGAAGCTTATCGCAATCTTCATGATGTGGAGATGCCGGTGTTGGACTGGGGTGGACAAATGTGAGAAGTCGCACAACACCAGGTTATAATCCAACAGTTTTATTTGAAATCACAAGCTTTCGGAGCGCTGCTCCTTTGTCAGGTGAAGTCATAATCTTCAGCCTCACTCTCAAATCCCTTCATGCCCTTGCTCCACCCTACATTAGCAACTCCTCCACCTATACAGTTCATTCCTTTGACACTGGGCTATCCCTTGTTCCCAGCTCCCTCTGCTCCACCCTTCATGGCCATCCTAGCAGATACTATACTCCTGGGGGGAAAAATTCAGTTGGTTGCGCCTCCCGTTAGCGCCTTAAGAGGGCGCTAATGGGGCGCAAAGCATCTAGCGCCCAGGCGCGGCGAAGTTTGCGCCGCTCGCGAAATTAACTAGACATTTTGCGGCGGCGCTAAACACTACCGCCACGATCTCCTGCGCCGGCAGATCGTGATGTCAGTCGAGTGCGCAACGCCCCGGTATCGCCCCGGAGCGGATATTGAGTGGCGCCCCCTGCCTTACCGCCTGACGCTAGCAACGACAGGTTGAGGGGAGCGTTCTACAGTCATGACGGGAAAGGGGGAGCGCTATTTAAAGGTGACCGCTTCCTGCCTTTTATTGTTGGTGCCATTTTTGAACCACGTATTCTGAGAGAGAGAGAGACTTCTGGAGAGATTCAACGTTGTGTGAAGGAGTTTTGGGTACTGAGCAGCACTTTGCAGGTTCATTTTGATTTGCCATTCCTTGTATCGATTTAGAAGAGACTGTGGGGGCTGCACGCTGAGCTCTTTGCCTGGTACTCTCCATTGTTCTTTCCTGCAGATTTGATGTGCAGGTCTCTCCAGGCCGAGATTCAAGGCTGCAATGAGCAGGATGTGGATGGAAAGCAAGATTAACCATCCCCTTTAAGAACTGGCCCGTGCCATTGTGTGTGTGTTCCATTGCTGACTGACATTACATAAGCTTCGCAAGCGCTCTGAGGTAGCGCCTCGCTCCTCGGCCTTTGCGCCTTAAGACAGGTGTGAAGCACCTGATTTAGCGCTCCAATCACCTCCAGGGGCGATAAAAGTCAAGTTTGCAGTCGGAGGCGATAATTAGCGCCAGGCGCTAATCTTTGCGCCCGGCCGATAATTGCGCCCCAAATGGGGCGATACTGAATTTCTCCCCCCTGCTTTCTGAAACTCCTACCTTAGATCCCTCTGCCTTGCCATTTCAAAGACTTATGCTTGAAACCCTTCTCTTCCACCATACTGCAGGCCCCACTCCACAACCTCCTCTGTATTGTATTTGTGCACTTACTAAATGCACAGCCCTTTTCCCCTTCTTATTGTGAAGTCCCTTGAGTCCTTATATACATGAGAAATGGCAAATAAATGTAAGCTGAATCTTTTGTTTGTTTGTTATGTGATAAATTTTATTTTTAGGACTGTATATCACATGAGATGAGGATCTGTCGTGGTGGCTATATCTTGGACAATGTTTCATTGCTGGAATATGATTAGAAATAACTTTTTTGCTTGAGTACAATTGGGGAGAAAACTGAAATTAGGAGAAAAGTTTTGTGCAACGTAGTTGGTATAACAAAAATTAAATATTACCACAGCAACTTAAACACTTAACCAACAAGGAATAAGAAAATTGATCATGGTTTGACATAGATGACAAGAGTGAACCTACAAGCCAGATGTAAGAAAATTAGCATATGTTGTGATTGGCCTGAGAGATCTCTTGTCTGAAATCATATCAAAATATATAGCCTAGAAATTCAGGCGTGCCCATTATTGGGGGTGGGGGACAGGATTATTACTCTGCGCCTGAATGGTGAGGCCCGAGACGACTCTGATGTTGGGCCTCAGGCCTCATTATAATGGAGTAAAATATATTTTACTCAGTACCCCTGAAAGAATGAGTTAGCGTTACAATTAGTCACACACTCTGAACAAATCAAAATGGTTCAACAGCCCATGGAGATTTGGAAATAGATCTATCAATGTAACGAATTTACAATTTGAATCTTGTTAAAATAAATAAAAAAATCATCAGATTTTGATGAAGAAATATTAAAGAGCAATATCATTTGGTTAAAATGAAGGAGCTTAAAGTCTGCCTGATGACATTTTCATCCTGTCTGGCAACCACAATTAAGCTAATTATTATGCTGTGTGGTGATCAAAGCTGCTTCAAGAATTTTGCATGTTATCCAGGAAAAAGTTAATGGACTGTTATAAATTGTAAATTGAACACCGACGGTGGTTGAGTCGAAGCTTCTTTCCTTTATTTTGGGCAGTTGATTCCTGTTAATGTTGCAGTTCACTGGGCACAATGTAGCAATAATTAACAGAGGAGGGGAGTGTCACTGTAATATGATGTCAGTATCCTGAGAAACTTTGAATAATAACTCCCACCATATAGTGACAGTTCCAGCAATTTTGTGGCAATTTTGATTATATCGCTTCCTTAAAGATAAGCTACAAATACGTACAGATAAAATATCTGTGTATATACATGGCACTACTACGAAAATTGCAATAGATGGGCATTTGTATCAGAAAAAGTGATGTTGACAGAAAACAGATGAGCAGAATGTAGAGATAAGACCTGGGACTGGAGATGAGTAATACATTAAGGAGTTAATAAAATAAATCACAGTAAGTGGAATTATAAAAGCTTATTAATACTTGAATAATCTAAAACAATTTAGTTATTCTGTTCCAAACATGCAACAGTTTTCTTTCACCTAGCAATAGTTAGTACCACTTAAATTCATAAAGATGGGAAATAGGACTGTCAGTAGGAAAAACTGAGGAAAACAGTGTGTGGGAGAACTGTAACAGAGGAGCTGTTGCAGTCAGAGCTTCATTTTACTGAAGAAAACCCCAGCAATACCAAATAATCCAGTGTTGAAGAGCAGATACCTGAGGATAAAGCTTCAGGTAGGAAGAATCCATGGCAGCATAACTGAGTCCATGCTGCACTCACAGGTTTCATGTCTCGTGAGAATAAATTCCAGTTTTATTATTTTTGTTAGTGACATACAGCGTATGACAAATTTATAAAAATGCTGTGTTATTATTAGGTGATTATTGGCACATTCAAACATTTTGAGATGATTTAGTACATAATATATGTTAGACACATAAGCCTGTTATAAACATTTCTAAAAAAAAAATAGGTTTAATCCTTGGACTTGTGTAACAGATGATCTAATGCAGGTGCAGTGAAATACTTCCAAAAACGATTAAATAAAATGAAAATGTTGGCAGTCAGAGAATTAAGGTAGCAGGATTTGGTGTAAATAAGGTACGAAAGTCAAACGTGTGTATATTCTAATTTCTTGGTGCAACAGGATTAGTACATTTGCACATTCAACCTTTCACCCCATGACATGCGCCATGCATTCATGACACTGTGTAATGCAAGTAGCTGGTTAGCTTTATTATTACTGCTGCTGATGTAAGACTGCAGTGGCTTTAAAAACAAAGCAAGAAGCTGATTTCTACATCCTACTGTATAGGTTAATAACATCTTCCAAGCACTGGGTTCTCCTTGTACCATTAGCAAAGATTATTATTTTATTTTTATTACCCTGAGTAAATATCAAATGGCTGCTTTGCATCGTGTTCCCTGATGTTAAGGGATAGATACTGCGTACAAGAAAAAAAGAACATATTGTAGTCTCTGCTCTCAATCTCCATGCTAGTCACCTTGCTTTTTTTTTCTTTCCTTGTGTTTACAGCTCAGCTTCTCATGCTTCCTGCAGGCTCTGATCATTATTTACCCTGATGTCTGTTCTCCCCTGCTGGTCTTGCAGCTTAATATAGAACATTAAAAACTGGTGCTTGCTCAGTCAGAAAGAGTGAACTGTGCCTGCAAATTGCTTTTAACGTTGAAGAGCAAAAGTGAAACATTTGGTTTTCAAAAGTTGAATTAAAAATTAATAGACATTCAAACATAAAACTCTACTAAGCAAGAAGAACTAAATAAGGAAAGAAATGTGGCACAAAGGAAACACATGAAATATCAAACAAAATAAAAGCAAATAGGTGGAAAAGTGTATAAAGCACTTTGTAAACAGCAGAAGTTAGAGAAAGAAATAGTGAGAGACGAGAAGTATAGAGACTGTTATTTTCTGCTAATAAATAACATAATATCCATGAATTATATTATTGAAAACTGTGCTGAAGTACTGAAATGGAGTTTAGTTTACAATAATTGTACTGTTAAATCATATTCTATACTAGGCCCTTCTCACTGACTGCTAGGTGCCTGTGTTTGCTTTTGTGATGAGTATATCTCAAGGAGTGTGTACTCTGCATTGTACAGACAGTGTTTGTAATTGCTGGTTGGCCCTTTTCATTTTCTTATCTTGACATGCTGGAAAGTAACTATCACACGTTTCGTGGATATCTGATTTCAAACATTTTGGGTCAGTTAAAATGAAAGCTGACCGAAAATTGAGGCCTTTTAAATATATATATATATATATAATATAACTTCTTTTCCATTAAATTTATATCCTTTAACAACTAGCAACAATTCATAGCATCTATTTAAATTGCAAATCTCTCAATTGAATTGACTGTTTTTGCACGAATCATGAGTTAACAGTTAATTCCACGTAATTCCATATACCTGTGTTCCCACAGAAAATGCAGGTCATAGAACTAAAGGCTACAATCATGTGGCCCTACCTACGACCAGCCGTCCCTGTGAGCACGGTTGCCTCATTGGAGTTGCCCTTTGTATTTATATAAAACAACTTTGTGCTTTGATGGTGGGCCTTTTCTTCCGCAAGGAACTCACTTCAGATATTTGGGTGCTTGCCGCACATATTTATTTAAAATGGTCAGAAGGCCATGAGCAGTGCACGTCTGAATTTCCAATCTACACTTCTGCCAGGCACGGCTCTCAGTCAGCAGTGTGAAGTTTGAAAATGACCTCTATATATAAGTTTACCAAGTCATGATTTATAAATGTTAGAGCCTGTCTCTGACGCCACTACTGATCTTTTAAATGTCAGCACCTTCCCATCCTCTTCAGCACTCTTAATCTCACTGCCTTGTTTCATTACCATCTCCTTCTTGTGTTGTTCATTTCCTGTTTTTATTCTTTTATTTTCCTTTTCCATTCACTCCACTCTGGTTTCTTGGTCTTTGTCGCCCCTCCCCCTGCCTCCAGCTCCCATGCTCCCCAATGTGATGAGTGAGCCTTACAGATACAGACTCCTTGATCTCATAACCTTATGTTCGCTACTGTACAAAGAATGCATTCATTTGCAGTTGATCAGTTGCTCCTGCCAATTTAAATACTTGAATCATGTCCCCAATCTTGCGTGCTTCATTGAGAGTAGCTCAGACTTCTGCTGTCTATCTTCTGTAGGATATAAATCTGAATTCAGAAAACCATCTGATGCTTTACACCCATTTAAAGCAACTGCAGTACACTTCAGTCAAAGCTTGCAATTCACTCATGTACGTATTGCTTGGCTTGGTCACAGCTTCTGTATGAACATGTTAAACCCAGAGTAAAAGAGCCTTTATTTGGTACTGGTGATGTCCAGCATTTTCAATAAGCACACCTGCCATATAATTTAACAATACCTTACAGTATGTACATGATATACGTGACCAATGCTCCTTCTAAATATTACCGTGGGTGTGCGGCCTGTTTATTTAAATGCGCGGTACCTTTAAATTTGCAGCGCGGCCGCTGTGCTCGCGCAGTATCTTCAACGGGACAGCTCGTGAGCGGCCTACACGGCACCTTCACAGATTGCTGCACGGCTGCACACCCGCGCAACTTACAGGGAACATTGTACGTGACACCCAGTCACCGTGGCATCTGTGATTCATGTAATAGTGTCTGCCTTTACACAACAACTTTTATTTGGTCAAAGAGGTAGGTTTTAAGGAGCGTCTTAAAGAAGGAGAGCGAGGCGGAGAGGTGTAGGGAAGAAATTCCAGAGCTTAGGGCCTAGGCAAAGGAAATCGGGGATGCGCAAGAGACCAGAATTGGAAAAGTGCAGAGCTCTCGGATGGTTGTAGGACTGGAAGAGATTACTGAGATAGGGAGGAGGGATACACATCGCTATAGACATTCTCTGTGTACAGACCCAAAATTAGGTGTGAAATAAATGAAACATTTTTATCTATTGTATTATTTTTGGGTCATGGTACACGCAGCGTTAAAATTAGTTACTGATAGCTGGTCTTTTTCAAATTGTAGGGAATGTATATTACAGTCTTGTATTCTGACGGTATTAATCTGCATCTGCAGTTTGTTCCTATCAAAAAAGGGGGTGGAAAATACTTGTATCTGTTTAGTCCAGAGACATTAGTGTCATTCTGTCCAGCAGTGTCCCTGATAGCTGGCTGGACAAAGTGTTACTTTCTGGCAATCACAGATGATTCAAAGTGGTTGACACAAATATCCTGTGAATTGTTTGAAAGTATTCGATGTGATTAACAGCTAAACCTGAATTAGGAAATACAGTTTTAATGTCCTTCCTATGTTATTGTCAAATGAGTTTGTGATAGGTCTTGACGAAACTGCAGCCAGAGCACAGTCAGTCTGAGGCCATGAGGAATACAAAACTTATCAGAGGCTCTGTGGTATTTTGTCACATAAGAAGTGAGCGACTATGTTTCAAGCTATAATTTTATGTTTAGGGTTAGTACAGGAGAAGCATGTTTGTTGTTTTGATATTTAAGGAATATATCTAACTTAAAAACCCAATATGATATTCAAAGTCTGGGAAACAAAGACATTGGGCTGTATTTTAATGTTCAGGCGCACTGGGAGCGGAGGGAGTGGGGGGCGCGGTGGGGGAGGCCCAATAACACCTGGGAAACCCAAAAGCATGTGAAGTGCGTCAGTCAGTAGCTTTTTAACCCAGCCACTGCATTAACATATCACATCCGGGTTTCCCGACCAATTAGTGTCAGCGGGCATGATGCGATTTCAACTCCACTATTTAAAAGGACACTCCAAACATGCAAGTTGAAGCACTTGGAGGTGGGAAGGAGAAAGAAAGACTTATTGCCATGGAAGGTAGAAGGTCAAAGGCTGCTCCCTGCTTCAGCGATGCCTCCCTGGATGTGCTGTTGGGGGCTGTAAGGGCCCGGAGGGAGATACTCTTCCTACTTTTTTTTATTATTCGCTCCTGGGATGTGGGCGTCGCTGGCAAAGCCAGCATTTATTGCCCATCCCTAGTTGCCCTTGAGAAGGTGGTGGTGAGTGGCCTTCTTGAACCGCTGCAGTCCGTGTGGTGAAGGTACTCCCACAGTGCTGTCAGGGAGGGCATTCCAGGATTTTCACCCAGCTGATGGGAGGAAGAAGCCAGCAGGTGACACAAAGAAGGTGTGGTTGGAGTTTGCCCAGGAGGTTCGCAGCATGCTCCTGGATGCAATGCAGAAAGCGGTTTAATGACCTAAGCAGGGCAGGAAGGTTGAGCAGAGTGCCACATTTATCTACACCCTGATGTGCGTATCACCCTAACCCCCTCACTCTGCCTTCTCAAGCCTACTCCAGCACATCACTCCTCAAACCAAAAGCTTGGTCAAAGAGGTAGGTTTTAAGGAGCGTCTTAAAGGAGGAAAGAGAGGTAGCGAGGCGGAGAGGTTTAGGCAGGGAATTCCAGAGCTTAGGGCCGAGGCAACAGAAGGCACGACCACCAAAGGTTGAGCGATTATAATCATGGATGCTCAAGAGGGCAGAATTAGAAGAGCGCAGATATCTCCGGGGGTTGTGGGGCTGAAGGAGATTACAGAGATGGGGAGGGGCGAGGCCATGGAGGGATTTGAAAACAAGGATGAGAATTTTGAAATCGAGGTGAACCCTTGCATCTCTGTCTATGCACCTTGTCATAAATCGCAAGTAACAACTCAGGAAGTACTACTGGGTGGCCAGCTGGGGCGCCGTCCAGGGAGTATAAATACTCAGGCATGGGCCCACCTTGGGCAGAGACAATCTGGAAACAGGAAGCTAGTGACTGCTAACTAGACCTCCATGTTTTGTCACAAGTTGATTAAAGCCTTGCTTTATGTTCAAGTGTGTAGTGAGTCTTTATTACGTCAATTTAATCAACTTGGTATCGTCTCCACGCTTTGGGTGATTCGGAACAACCAGCTGCAACTCGAACCACAGAAGGGAACTAGGGCAAGAAACTGATCCATCATGGAAAAACTCCTTAGACCCGCTTGTCTCGACCTGGACCCGAATGCACCTGCGGCAGCGAAGGTATGGAAGCATTGGTTTCGTACCTTTAGCAACTTTCTTGAAGAATGTGGGGCGGATGTCCCTAATAAGTTATGAATGCTTATCAACTACGTGTCTCCTCATGTGTATGATTATATTGAGGACTGTATAGACTATGACACTGCTATCGAAATCTTACAGCAGCTATATGTCAAGTCCCCAAATGAAATCTTTGCTTGACACCTACTGGCCACAACTCGGCAGCAGCCTGGGGAATCACTCGATGAATTTTTCCAGAAACTTCGCAGGCTCAGCAAGGATTGTAACCTTAAAACAGTTACAGCTGAACAGTATCAAGAGGAACTAATCCGCGATTCCTTTATCAATGGGATCGCGTCCCCTTTTATACGTCAGCGCCTGCTGGAAAATAAAACCCTCAATTTATGGGCTGCTTATGACCAGGCGTGTTCCTTGGACTTGGCCAAGAAAAATGCAGACACTTATCTCCCACCACGTGCACGGGCGGCGGCTATCTCCTTTAATGAGTCTTTCGGTAGGTTTCGGGCGGATGCCCCCTCTGATGTCGACTCTACTCTAACAGACGACGACCCTACCCTAGAGGCCTTCGCTGATGACGACCCCGCCCTAGCAGCATCCTGGCAATCAGGAAGAAAGTGTTTCTTTTGTGGAGGGGCGTGCCATCACAGAAAATTTTGCCCGGCTCGTAATGTGACCTGCAATCATTGCAGCAAGAAAGGACACTTTTCCAAGGTATGCCAGTCACGGGCCTTTGCTAACAAGAAAGGCCGCTCCTCTAAAGTATACCGGTCGAGCGCTCCTGTTAGCTTCACAGCTGCTATCTATGGAGCTGCTCCTCCCCCAGGAACCACTGTTAAGGCTACAGTTGCCGAAGGGAAAATTGCCCCTCCTCCCATCACGGCTGTTTTTCCCCAAAGTTTGTCCCATGCAGCCACGAAGGTTTCAGTAAATGGGCACACTCTAAGCGCGCTAATCGACTCCTGCAGCTCTGACAGCTTCATTAGTAAGCGGGCTGTCAACAGGTTAAAACTGCACACTTATCCCTCGGACAGGGAGATTGCAATGGCTCTGACGACTCTGACCACCAATTCTTCTGGCTTTTGTCTTGTCAACCTCATCCTCAACGGCCGCACGTATCTCTCCACCCGGCTCGGAGTACTCAAACTTATGTAGCGATGTGCTTCTGGGACAGGACTTCCAGAAGCAGCACAAGAAGATCACTTTTGAGTTTGAAGGGTCAAGGCCGGAGCTTACCATTTCTAAGGTGCCGTTTTGTGCACTCTCGGCGGCCTTACTCGGTGAACCCTCCCTGTTTGCCAATCTTCCCCCCCCGCTGTAAACCCATAGCCACCAAATCGCGGCGCTTTAGCCAAGATGATCGAGCGTTTATTGAGGCGGAAATCTCTCGCATTTTAGTCGACGGTATTATCGAGCCATGTTCATCTCCCTGGCGGGCTCAGGTCGTCATCGTGAGGAATCCCTTAAAACAACATAAAAAACGTCTGTGTATCGATTATTCGCAGACTATTAATCAATATACCGATCTGGATGCCTACCCGCTGCCACGCATAGATGACATGGTCAACAACCTTGCCAAATACAAGGTATTCTCGACCTTCGATTTAAAAAGCGCGTACCATCAGGTGCCACTGCAAGACTCCGACAAGAAGTATACGGCCTTTGAGGCCAATGGTCGGCTTTTCCAGTTTCGCCGCCTTCCATTCGGGGTCACCAATGGGGTGGCCGTCTTCCAACGGGCCATGGATGGCCTAGTCCGGCAAGAGAACTTGACGGATACCTTTCCGTATTTAGACAATATCACTATTGCCGGCCATGATCAAAAGGAGCATGACGCCAATCTTCAGCGATTTTTTTGACGTACTCCGCCGTCGCCACTTAACGTTAAACGAATCCAAATCGGTGAAGTCGGTGCCATCGGTGAACATTCTTGGCTACTGGGTGGGCAACGGTGTTATTAAACCGGACCCAGAGTGACTTCGTCCACTTCAGGAGCTCCCTCCCCCGACGAACCTCGGCTCTCTTCGTCGGGCACTTGGCATGTTTGCTTATTACGCAAAATGGATACCACACTTCTCCGATAAAATACATCCCCTGCTCCATGCGAAGTCTTTTCCATTGGAAGCTACGGCTATTTCTGCCTTCAACCTCCTCAAACGACAGCTGGAGAAAGCCACGCTTTGCTCCATTGACGAAAATCTTCCTTTTGTGGTCGAATGCGATGCATCGGAGGTGGCGATCTCCGCTACCTTGAATCAAGGTGGCCGACCCGTGGCATTCCTATCCAGAACCTTGCAGGGTAGCGAGCTCCATTACCCCCCCGTCGAGAAGGAGGCTACGGCCATCATCGAGGCTGTACGCCAATGGAGTCATTTTCTTGCTCGGCGTCATTTTACGCTTATAACTGACCAGCGCTCTGTGGCCTTCATGTTGGATAACCGGAGGCGCACGAAAATCAAAAATAATAAAATTCAACTCTGGAGGATGGGGCTGGCTGCCTTTGGATATACTATCTGTTACCGACCCGGCAAACAGAACGTGGCCCCAGATACCTTCACACGGGCATTTTGCTCCTCAATGTCAACGTCGACTCTGGCGGATTTACATATGGACTTATGCCATCCTGGTGTGACCCGCATGTTGCACTTTGTGCGCTCCAAAAATCTACCATTTTCAACCGAGGACGTAAAGAAAACATGCTCCTCCTGTAGGATTTGTGCAGAATTGAAACCACAATTCTTTCGCCCATCAGATGGCTTACTCATACATGCAATGCAGCCTATGCAGAGGCTCAGCATAGACTTTAAAGGGCCATTGCCTTCGTCGACAAGGAACACCTACCTACTTACGATGGTGGACGAGTATTCACGCTTTCCCTTCGCCTTCCCCTGCCCTAATATGCTTACCTCTACGGTAATTAAATGCCTCGATCAGGTCTTTTCCCTTTGCGGGACGGCCAATTTTATCCACACTGATCGGGGTCCCTCCTTTATGTCGAGTGAACTTAAAAGTTATCTGTCCCAACGGGGAATCGCCTCAAGTAGGACGACACCATATCACCCAATCGGTAACGGACAGGTTGAACGATACAATGCCATCATCTGGAACGCTGTCCGTCTGGCACTAAGGTCACGCAACCTGCCGGACCAGCAGTGGGAAACGGTGCTCCCCGACGCGTTACACTCTATCAGGTCTCTTCTCTCCACATCTACTAATGTCACGCCTCATGAGCGATTCTTCAAATTCCGGCGTCGCTCTAGACATGGGACGTCTCTACCGTCATGGTTGGTGGCTCCAGGCCCGGTGCTACTCCGGAGGTTCGTCCGGTCTGCCAAAAACGACCCTCTCGTTGACGAGGTGGAGTTAACGGAGGTAAACCCCACGTATGCGCACGTACGGTACCCTGATGGCCGGGAGACCACCGTCTCGCTCCGAGATCTGGCTCCCTGCCCAACCGGTCACACGGGCCTGAATGATGAAGGATCCCCCGACAATGATATCAACACTCCGCACCCCTATGAAAATGACGCCCCGCCTGGGACATCGGGGGATCTGCCGGCAACGCTACCGGATCAACTCAGGGAGCTGGACGCTCCCCGTAGGATGGCCACCCGAAACCAGGACGCCGGACAATCTCCAGCCACGACCCGGGATGAGGCCAGCTCAGCACCTGTGGGGACCCGCACCCGGAGTCATGATATTCCCAGTCCTCCACAGGATGATCAAGATGACGCGGACTCTACTGACTTACCGGTACGGGCCAAGCGACCCAGGGACCAGGACACGGTCCGGGGAGCCTTCCAGTCACAAGCAGAGAGCTAAACGTCTACGGCTATTTCTGGTCCGCCTAGTCCGTTAAAGGAAGACTGGACTTCCAAACCTTTTAGGGAGGAAGAATGTCATAAATCGCAAGTAACAACTCAGGAAGTACTACTGGGCGGCCAGCTCGGGCGCCGTCCAGGGAGTATAAATACTCAGGCATGGGCCCACCTTGGGCAGAGACAATCTGGAAACAGGAAGCTAGTGACTGCTAACTAGACCTCCATGTTTTGTTACAAGTTGATTAAAGCCTTGCTTTATGTTCAAGTGCGTAGTGAGTCTTTATTACGTCACACCTACTCACATCCTCATCTATCCATCCACCACTGACACTCACCCTCATCCTTATGCAATGTTATGCCTATCCATCATAGTCACCCTCAACAAATTCTTCCATCCATCAGGTGAACACATGCCATTACTCTCACTCATAGGTCTCTTCTTTCCCTCCTTGCAGGGGAAGAGAGCAGAGAACCACATGGAGAGGCAGAGAAGTGAGGTGGACCTCCAGTCATCTCTCATCTGCAGAGGAGGAGGCGTTGCAGATCAGCAGAGTCTCAGCGTGCCTAGCCGTCAGAGATGGGGAGATGGGGTCCTGCCAGCTACCTGGTGACAGAATTAAATAACATGGCATACAACACTCAGTCATGTTGACTTGATGTCAACAGCCAATGAAATATGATCATGTGCATAATGATAACTTCAAGCATTTTTACCTTCACAGTACTCATTCATGTCTTTTATCTCCCACAGGACCTTCATGTGCCTAGCAGGAGGTGGTCCAGGTCGCCCATGATGTTAACGACTCCACAAAGGAGCTCACTCCCTCTGAGGGTGCACAGTCACTGACCATGCACCAGCGCAGATACTCGCACTTTGGTAGAGAGATTGTTGGGGTTTCACCTGGTGACTCGCACTTCACAAGTGAGCAGGAGGAGATGGTGGAGACAGGGACAGCAGTGGAGAGTCTGCGTCGGAGGGTGCAGGATGCTCCAAGCTCTGCTCAGCTGGATGCAGATGCTGTACCTCGGGGGTCAGCGATGAAGAGGACACTTCTGGACCAGCAGCAGAGAATGTGCTATGTACTGGCAGGCGTTCCAGCCGCACTGTGCACACTTGCAGAGAGATTGGAGGAGTCCGTCTCAAGCATGAGTGGCATGATGTCGCAGGCCTTTGTGATGATGTCTTCATCCATGGAATGAGTGGCCACCTGCATGGAGCATCAAACGCGGCAATCACACGAGTGCAGGCAGACATTCATCAATGGCTTTCACTCTATGAATGCCACCTTAAATAGGATGAATGATACCCTAGCCTTAACCTTTCATCGCCCCACTGATCTGCAGCAAAGTGTTCTCCAGCACATTGCTAGCAGGGAAGCGCAGCTGGGCCATGAGAGGGATGATGGTGAAAGGGACATGGAAGTGGTGACTCGGCTCAAAGTGCTTCCACTTCTCACCCATTGTCCCCCCTCCCCCCTCAGTCAGTACCCCACATGCTGCCTCATGTCCCGATGGCTGAGTCAGCACCACGTAGAGGTGCTAGGAAAAGGAAGAGTAAAGATTTATAGTTGCACAAGGGGATGCACATGAGTGTGTTACACATTGTTAGAATGTTAAGTTTCTCTCTTATATGTGAACCACATAGATATTCTTTTGCACCACTTTCCCGTCTTGCCTATTATTGGTTGCTGTCTGGCAAGTAGCCTTTTTTGTTGTGTGATGATGAACGGAAGACCTGAATTGACACCAAGCGATGGGGGTTTTCCTCCTCCTCCTCCTCCTTAGAATTGTCCAAAGAGGTCCTACGCCTTATTCCTCCTGCAGTTCCAAGCCTCGCTGCTGCGCTCTGTTATGCAGAGTGCAGCAGACCACGACCATTCTGGAGACCCTGGCTGGTGCGTATTGAAGGGCACCTCCAGACCTGTCCAGGTACCTGACGCGCATCTTCAGCATGCCGATGGCTTGTTCGATGACACAACTGGTGGTTGGTGGTCATGTGGCATTCATTGTATCACTCCTGGGTCTCATTCCTCGGGTTTCTGAGAGGTGTCATCAGCCATGTTTTAAGTAGGTATCCCTTGGGCTGGATTTTGATACTGGGGCGGGTTGGGGTCGTGTTATCCACTTTTCGTGTTATCCACCCGACTGCGATTGGATATGGGAGATTGATGCAATTTTCACCTAATTGGGCAATTGAGTTCCAGCATGCGGGAACCCATGACCCAATTAGTGTTTTGAGTCTGAAAGTCACCTCTAATGATGTCATCATTGCTGCTGCATTGAAGGGCTTCAGAGACTGCCTGGCTCTTGCTGTGAGAGGACCTGGATATATATATATGAGAGAGAGAGAGATTGCATCCAGGTCCTCTCACAACAAAGGCCAGGCAGTCTCTGAAGACATTCAATGCAGCAGCAGAGGCGACTTTCAGACCTAATACTACTACTACCTTCATCACATCTCCATTGTAATAGTTCCACTTGTGCTCCCGCCAGGTTTCACTGGCGTGTTTCACATCAGGCGTGCTTCACGTCAGAAAAGGGTTAAACTAGCTAAAACGTTTCAAAATGGCATTACAGAGCCAATTTAGGGCTTGTTACGGGCTTTAATGGCCTCTCCCGCCTCTTGGAGTTGGGAACACCGCACACGATTTTATCAAAATTGCATGGAGGCGGGATCAGGTCTGCCTGCCACTTTTTGCAATTTTAACCCCCCACACGCCTCCAAACCCGCCTCCATGGCCCTATGAAAATCCAGCCCCTTGTCTCCGAGCAGCCAACCAGTAACTCTGCTTCGGGGTGCAACGAGATCAGGGAGGGTGGAGTGCCACAGGACGAAAGCTTCATGGCAGCTGCCTGGGAATCTTGTGCATACCTGCATAAAGATGTTTTTGTGGTTGCACACCAGCTGCACATTGATGGAGTGGAAGCCCTTGCGGTTGACGAGCACTCCTAGCTGATGTATGGGTGACTTAATTGCCACATGTGTGCAGTCGATGATGCCTGGCACCTGTGGGAAGCCAACCAGAGCTGCAAACCCGAGCACCCGCTCATTCTGACTGGCGTCATTGCAGGAAAAATTGAGATAATTGCCAGGCCCAGCCAGCCCTGGCAAAGAAGCAATCAGTCATCTGTTTAATGCATTTGTGTGCTGCCGACTGCGAGATCCTGCAATTCTCTCTGACAGAGCCCTGGAAGGATTCAGAGTCAAAAAAGTTGAGGGCGGTGGTGACTTTGACAGCCACTGGTAAAACGTGGCCACCAGGGACAGTTGTCAGCAGGTCTTGTTCCAGCAGGCTGCAGATGTCTGCCACCACCTGACGCGACACCCTGAGCCTCCTGAGACACTGCTGTTCCGACATGTCGAGGAAGCTTTTCCTTTCTCTGGAGACACTGTGTGCCGGGTATGGCCTCCTGCGAGCTGCATCTCTCTGCTGATCCCCTCGTCTGTTGAGCTGCAGGTCTGTGAGCAGCAGGCTGTTGCTGGTGCTGCTCCGGGTGTTCCTGGTGCAGCCCCTGCTGCTGCTGCTGATGGTCATCTTGGTCCTCATCTGAGGTCCAAAGTAACACAGCATAAACGGCACCCATGCTGATCTGATAGATCAAAGCTCCAAAGTGCAGAGCAGACCTCCGAAACTCCAAAGTTTCGATGACACCTCCAAAGTGTGCAAAGTAACCTCTCGGCACAAGCACTGTGGAAAAAACCCTTTCACACAAGCAGGTAGGAAAGCAGCTGTGAGTACTGAGTACCTATTGGCATATTTCCCTGTCATGTCTTCATCCCCCCTCAATTTGCGCTGTGTTCTCGCCTTGCTTTCACTGGCGAGTTCCAGGAAGCCCGAGAAACCCGTGGACCCAAAGTAAAACTGCAAAACACATGTCAATATCACTCTTACTGAACGATTAACATATTGAAATTGACAACCTGTCTTTCCCGAGGGGGTTGCGCGCACGCAGCCGATCGCGCTGGAGTGAAATGTGGAAGTCGGCGGGTTGGAGCTGGCTTCCCAAACCGCTCGCACTTTTGCAGGATTCCGCACCCACCCCTTCACCCACATTAACATTCCCCCCCATTGTATGATCGCTTTTTGTTTATTTTCAGAGTTTCTTGTATCTGAGAATTCTATTTTGCATCTTCATAGGCACATTCTATAGTGAAAATGTTTTCAAAGGCATTACTGCCAAGTCATGTATATTTAATAAATGTTTCCTGGGAATGTTAATATTTCAATGATTTGTCACCCCTCCAGATCATAAATGAAGATTACTGTGTCCATCAAAATTTCACTTAGTTGCAAAAAAAACCATTAACTTTTACAGTTTTTTCTCAATTTTTAATATTTAAGGAATCGTAAGGAGCTAACTTGGCATCAGTCGAAGTATAAGCATTAACCCAGAGTGCTTCAGGCTAACCTCAAGTTAAGTTACTCAGCTCCCTTACATCACTGGGATCAGTAACTTCTTGAAGCATCTTTCATGCTGTTGTCAGAGCCCACTATTTAAATAAAAATAATCAACAAAACAATATTAATCCAGAAACAAAGAAAAGGATGTGAATTTATTTGTAATAGTTTGAATTTTTTTTAAATAGATACTGGTGGCGACAGAAGCTACTTACCGGGCCCTAGCTTGTTTTCAAATCCCTCCCTATCTCTGTAATCTCCTCCAGCCCCACAACCCTGCAAGATCTCTGCGCTCCTCTAATTCTGGCCTCTTGAGCAGCCCCAATTTTAATCGCACCACCATTGGTGGCCGTGCCTTCTGTGGCCTAGGCCCTAAGCTCTGGAATTCCCTGCCTAAACCCCTCCTCCTCTCTACCTCTCTTTCCTCCTTTAAGACACTCCTTACAACCTACCTCTTTGACCAAGCTTTTGGTCACCTGCCCTAACAGCTCATTATGTAGCTCGGTGTCATATTTTGTTTGATACCGTTCCTGTGAAGGGCCTTGGGACGTTTTACCACATTAAAGGCGCGATATAAATACAAGTTGCTGTTGTTGTCTTCATTAATGAGTGCTTATAAAGAAACAAAGTGACATACACACACACACACACAAGTTGATGACTTCAGTGGCATTAAAACACTTCATAGAGTCACTTGTACAGGAAATGTTTGTACCTAAAATGATGCAGGCTCTTCTAACAGAAAAATGTTTGCCAATCGTGACAATGAGAGTAACAATAACTTCCATTTATGTAGTGCCTTTAATGTAAAAACGACAGCTCCAAGGCACTTCACACAGGTGTATCAGACAAAAATGGGCACCGAGCCAAAGAAGGAGTTTTGGGAAGGGTGACCAAAAGCTTGCTCAAAGAGATGGGTTTTAAGGAGGGGCTTAAACAATGAGAGGGAGGTGGAGAGGCCAGGGTTAGATTTACTCAAGTCCCATCTTAGATTGTGAATTGCATCTGTTATTAAAGTTAATATTTCTACCACTAACTCGTATTTCGCTTACAGGATCATCCTCTGCCTTTCTTTAGCAGAAGTATCATATTTGTTATTTTTCAATCCACTGATGCTTTTCATCTCCAAAGTGTTATGAAGGATTCCTGCCCATTTTCCTCTTTCTTATCCTTTAAGCTTCTTGGTACATGGAGTTAGTTCCAGACATTTCATCTACTTTTCATGTCTTTAATTTTAAAATAACAATTTGGTTTGTAATTTCAACTTCACTCGATAACTTAAATTGGATAGCAGAATTTGGGAAATTTTATGCCAAAGATTTCAGTGTATGGCAATCCTATGTAAGACAGCACCCTGCAGGGTTCCTAATAACAGCATTTCTTCTAACTTTACAAACTCGTGTTACAGTCTGACGTGTGAGATAGGCTTTATGTAATAACTTGAATCCAATCAAATAATGGGTAACTCCATATGGAACTGTATGCATATTCCTTCATGGTACATCTTCTCATGCTTCGTGCCCGAAAAACGGGCGCAGTGCTATTGAATTTCTAGGTGGAGGTTTGCAGCATAATAGGCATTTAAAAATCACAACATTTAGAAGTCAATGATTAAATATACCTACAGAATAATATTTTCTGTGTTACAACTACTAATAACAATTTTTGCATTAGAGACCCGTTGCTATGTGAATTTGCATTGATATAACACCTTTCATCTCCTCAAAATGTCCAAAGTACTTCATGCCAAGGTATTACTTATCAAGATTTAATTATAGTACTTATTATTTAGGCAAGTACAGCAGCCAAATTGCACACAGCAAGTTTCCACAAACAGCAAATGAATGAATGACCAGTGAGTATGTTTTTTAGCTGTATTGGTTGAGGGAGGAATGTTGGCCAGAATATTGAAGAAGTCCTTGCTATTCTTTGAATAGTGACATGAGGTCTTTTAAATCCACATGAGCAATCGAATGGAGCTTTAGTCTAATGTGTCCAAAAGGCAGCACTTCTGACAGCGCAGAATTTGATCAGTGCTGCACTGATGTGTCAGCCTGAATTATCTGCTGAATTACTGGAGTGGGGCTCAAATCTATCACCGCCAGCAGTGAGCCTTTGGCGCAGTGGTAGCATTCCCACCTCTGGGCCAGAAGGTGCAGGGTTCGAACCCCCACTCCAGACTGTCCCAGCGAGTGGAGTCGGAGCTCAGGCTTTGAATTCTGGGTTGACATCCAGCAGGATGCTCGCGTCCAGTGGGTGGCCCCCCTCCCCTCATCATATGGGTTGTGGGAGCCCATAAAACCCTCCTGCCGTATAGGAATAACCACCCAATCAACTGGTATAAAGATGGTTACGGCCATGGAAGGAGCATTAACGTGGTCAGTCAGACTGTTAGTCAGCCTGCAAAGCCTTCCACTACTTCACACTGTTCCCCAAAAACAGCGAGAAGAAGCTGAGTGGAGTCAGTGAGGGGAGTTTTAACCCCCTCCCCCACCACGACAGGCGGGAGAGGGTCAGGGGGTGCTTAAAAGTTAAAAATCGCAGAATGCTACCCAAACCCACTGTGTACACGCCTGCCACCATTTTTAAGGGGCAGATTGCATGGCGTGTCTGTGTCCTGCTCTCGAGAGACAGAGCACTTTATTCTAATATTTAAATCAGGGTCCCACAGTGCAGTTGGGAGCCTGATTTAAATTTAACGCTGATTGGCCGGGTTTCCCAGGCCTGTCAATCTGGCCGGCTGCTGGGCGGAAAAGGGAATAATAAAGTGATAATGAGGTCCTGCCGTTAAATTAGGCAGAACCTCCACGTTCCCGAGGTTTCCGGATATCCCTCCCTGCAACCGCACTCCCTCCCTGCCTCCCCGTAAATATCGGGGCTATTAAGTTAACTGACTTACAGCTCCCAGCTTGTATCTGTGTTGACAGCTTCCAAAAATATTTTATGATTGACTGGCCACTCACAGAAAAGCAAAGAACGAAGAAAAGACTTGCATTTATATAGCGCTTTTCACGACCTCTGAACGCCCCAAAGTGCTTCACAGTCAACCAAGTACTTTTTGGAGTGTAGTCACTGTTTTAATGTAGGAAATATGGCAGCCAATTTGCGCACAGCAAGCTCCCACAAACAGCAATGTGATAATGACCAGATAATCTGTTTTAGCGATGTTGGTTGAGGGATAAAGATTGGCCAGGACAACAAGAAAATCTCCCCTGCTCTTCTTCGAAATATTGCCATGGGATCTTTTACGTCAACCGGAGAGGGCAGACGGGGCCTCGGTTTAACATCTCATCCGAAAGACGGCACCTCTGACTGTGCAGCGTCCCCTCAGTACTGCACTGGAGTGTCAAGACTTGATGCATATAAGCCCTACTCCCCAACCGTCATACCTGTGTATCGATAGAAAATGACTGCAGGCAGTCATCAGTGAAACCAGTTTTAAGAGAAGTGAAAGTAACCAGCGCTGCAAATTTCCTCAAGCGTTTCCCCGATCGGCTGCTGTAAATTCGGCACAAGGAGGTGGAGAGCGGTGACTAGGTGTGCAAATGGTGACGGATTGGGAGCCCCAAGGAAATTCCCAGGGCAGATTTTTTTAATAATGTATCGTAAACAAGATAAACCATGAACTCTTCAACTTTTTGTGAGGTAACTTAGAATGCAAAAACGACGTATGCTATATATCAGCTGATCTGCTGCAGCGACGGCAGTAAGAGAGCTGAATACAGAGGCTGATAAGGGTACCAGCTAGCAGAGAAGCTTTCAGGCAGGAATGACTCGGAGCAGGTCGTCGTATTTTAATATATTTGAAATTGTTGGGTTTCTTTTATTTATGTTAATCTCAGAATTGAGAAACAAATAGGAAAATAAAATGATTCAGATAGACAGTGGCAGGTTCTGGAAGGCTGCACCAGTAATCAAATTTGAAGCAGGTTCTGAATAAAAGTCTTGATATTTACTTGGAGCCAGGAAAAGAGCGGTGTGGTGCTGGGGGGGGGGGTGGTATTTTCGGACGGGAAACCAGGAAGTAAGGGTTTTGCCGCACGCACTGCCAAATTCAATGGCAGGGCATCTTAAAAAAATTTCAACAGGTTTCCTGCCCAACAGCCAGTCAGATTGACAGGCTGACTGCCTGTCGGGCGGGAAAGTAGCTGGGGAGCGAATGCTAGCTAAGTAGGAGATTACAGAGTGTGGGGGGGGGAGTGGGAGGAGTCGGAGATCCGGAGGGTGGTTGGAATCGGAGATCAGGGGGGTGGGCGGAGTGGTAGATCGGGGGGATGGGGGGTGTTGGGGGAGTCATGGGTTGGAGGAGTCGTAGATCAGGGTGTTGGGGGAGTCTTGATCCGGGGGGTTGGGGGAGTCTTGATCCGGGGGGCTGGGGGAGTCGTAGATCCGGGGGGCTGGGGGAGTCGTAGATCAGGATGTTGGGGCGGTCAGCTGATCGCGGGGTCTGCAAAGAGGTTAGCTTGTTGGGCCTGGAGGAAACACTCCTGTCCCTCCTGGCCCACAAACAGTGCACTAAATGCACTTATCTCAAGGATCCGGCCCTTCTCGTCATCTTTTACCTGCCGGGATTCCCCAGCCCCGGGAAACCCAGCCTCCATGGGTTAAATATAAAAATCCTGTTAAAATGGAGGCACACAGCCTCCTTAAAAGCTTGAACATAAAGAACATAAGAAATAGGAACTGGCCTACCCACCTCCTGAGAGCGGATTGGTCGCCCGCTCCTGTCGACCCGCCTCCATTAAAACCGGATTGGAATCAGGAGGGAGAATTTTAAAATTTGTACTTCCCACCCGCCCCCCAACCCACCCACCCTTGGAGGTTAACATTCTCCCTAATTCAATAGAACCTTTTGGTAACACTGGGTACTGTTGCCCAGAGGTTTATTTTTAAATGTGTAAATTAGTTTAATCTTTTCTTGTGTTCTATACATTTCTTGGCCTTTGCTATAAAAGCTGACACTCTAAATAGCTGGACGGTAAAGATAAAGGACTGGTCCTCCATACTACATGCAGAGATTTATTTATCTGTAGAAAGTGCACAGGAGATCCCTTGGACCTCTTAGGTATTTTAAAATGTACTTCAAGTTCATTTAAATGTTTATCCATGTGAACACTCCCACCCGCACTTAAATTTTAATTTTAACTGCTGGGAAGGAACTCTGCGCATATGTGCAAGTACAGAGCTCTCTCCAGAGCAGGAGAAAAGCCGTTTGAGCTAGGAGGTATAAATAGTACACTGCCTGACTGGAATCGCTACTATAGTTACTAGACTGAGGCTATGAGTTGCAGAGTAATTGCAGCACATGGGTAATGGATAAATGTAGATTTCAATTCTGGCGCAACTGATTTAAAGAAAGAGAAAACTTGCATTTATATAGCGCCTTTCACGACCTCGGGATGTCCTAAAGCACGTTACAGCACAGCAAAGCCCTACAAATAGCAATTAATAAATGACCAGATCATCTGTTTTAGGTGTTGGTTGAGGGATAAATTTTGATCAGGACACCAGGAGAACTCCTGCTCCTCTTTGAATAATGCCATGGGATCTTTTACATCTACCTGAGGTGGCAGACGAGGCCTTAGTTTAACATCTCATCCGCAAGGCTGCACCTCTGACGGTGCAGCACAGCCTCAGAGGCAAGAATGCTATGACTAAGCCAAGGCTGACACTTTAAAAAATAAACTCACTGTGCATTTCTCTTTATAATACCAGTGCTGAAATAATTATTCCATGGCAAAAAAGATTGACAATGAATCCTGCACTGGTCTGCAGAAGGATCCCACACACAGATTGTTGAACTGCAAAACTAACAATGATTGTTTCTGTCATGCTAGCAGTTATACCAGTGAATTGTTCATAAATGCAATTCAGGAACAATGACTTGCATACAGGCACATTAAAAGTGCTGAACTGTTACATATGAACATGGGTTTATCAGTTGACAAACTTAGTAATGAACCAATTCAATAAACATGTATGTTTTCACTGTAGCTTGTAAATCATTCAGTAAAGATGGATGATTTAGTTTTGTCAAAAGCCCTACAATAACTAATTGTTCAGTTATCCCTGTATATTTTATTCTTATCAATTGGCCATCTTTGATTTTTGCTTCTGCTCCCCCAATCACAACTTGCATTTACATATTTTCTTTAATGTAACAAATGCCCCAAGGCACTTCACAAATAGACACAATGAAAACGGACATTGAGCCAGCAAGGAAGAGATATGGGGAAATGACTAGACGTCTGCTGAAGGAGATGCACTTTGAGGAGGGTAAAGATGGAAAGAGAGGTAGAGATGTTTAGGGAAGCAGTTCCAAAGAATCAAACCATGACAGCTGAACACAGCAGCACAGTATTCAAGAAGGATATAGTGATGCAGGGGATTGCAGAGATAGGATAAGGCAAATCCACGGAGGGATTTATAGACGAGGGCAAGGATTTTGAATTAAATGCATTGGGGGATCGGGAGCTATTGTAGGTCAGCGAGGACAGAGGTCACGTGCAAGTGGGACTAGAGTAGGACAGGACACACGTGGCAGAGTTTCGGACAAGTTGGAGTTTATGGAGGGTGGAAGTTGGGAGGGCAACAAGGACAGCATTGTACTAGTCAAGTCTGGAGGTGATAAAACCATGTACAATCATTCAGTAAGTTATTTTTATCATGCTGCAGTCTTGTTGACATGAACATTTTCATCAAAACATACTAGAGTATCATATTTCAGTTGAACAATGTGGAGAAGATGGATGTGAGAGTTTCATCTTCCTAAGCACTAACCCCTTACCTGGGCAGTTTGTTCTCTGATTCTTCTGTGAAGATGTTTAAGCGATGCAAAGTAGTACCAGGTTAAGATGAAAAGCACATTCAGCATGCTAAAGTAAAGGAAATAATACAAGAATCCTAACAAAGATATATTAAGTAATATAGTACAGTACTGATCTAGCAAATATATAGACTAATAGAATAATAAACTTACTACAAAGGAACAGATTTTTTTCTTATGTTCACAGAGGCATAAGAAGGCATATGCACTGTGCATAAGCAATCAGTGGAGACCCTATGGTGTGAATTGAAGAATAAGAGAGGACTTAAGACTGTAATGGAAGTTGTCTGCGGGCCTTCTGATAGCAGCAATGAAGTGGCAGAATGTATTAATTCAGAGATTAGAGAGGCTTGCAGCAAAAGCATAGCTGTTTTAATGGGAGACTTTCATTTTCATATAGATTGGGAAGAGCAGAGTAGCTCAAGTCAGAATGGTAGCATATTCACAGTCATACATGTGGCACAGAAGGAGGCCATTCGGCCCATCGAGTCCGTGCCAGCTCTCTGTAGAGCAATCCATTCAGTCCCATTCCCCCGCTCTATGCCCTGTAGCCCTGCAAGTTTATTTCCCTCAAGTGCCTATCCAGTCTCCCCTTGAAAACATTGAGTGTCTCCGCTTCCACCACTTCCGTCGGCAGCGAATTCCAGGTCCTCACCACTCGCTGCATAAAAAAGGTTTTCCTCACATCCCCCCTGTATCTCTTGCCCAAAACCTTAAATCTGTGCCCCTAGTTCTTGTACCATCAACTAGTGGGAACAGGCTTTCCCCATCTAGCCTATCCAAACCCGTCATAATCTTGTACACCTCTATCAAATCACCCCTCAACCTCCTTTGCTCTAATGAAAACAAATCCAGCTTCTCCAACCTGTCCTTGTAGCTAAGATCCCCCATCCCCAGAACCATTCTGATAAATCTCCTTCTGCCAAAATGCATCACATCACACTTCTCTGTATTAAATTCCATCTGCCACTTGTCTGTCCATTCTGCTAGCCTTTCTATGTCCTGTTGCAGTCGATTGGTATCATCATCACTGTTTGCCACACCCCCAAGTTTGGTGTCATCGGCAAATTTAGAAATTCTACTCTGTATTCCAATATCCAGGTCATTTATATATATCAGAAAAAGCAGTGGCCCCAGCACTGACCCTTGGGGAACACCACTGTCTACCATCCTCCAGTCTGAAAAACAGCCATTTACCACAACTCGCTGTTTTCTGTCCTTAAGCCAATTCCTTATCCAAGCTGCCACTGACCCACCTATTCCATGAGCCTCAATTTTGTTAACCAGCCTTCTATGTGGTACTTTGTCAAATGCCTTCCGAAAATCCATGTAGACAACATCCATTGCATTCCCTTTATCAATCTTCTAAGTTACTTCATCAAAAAATTCAATTAGATTAGTCAAACATGATCTGCCTTTTACAAATCCATGTTGGCTCTCCATAATTAGCTTAAACCTCTCCAAGTGCCCGTTAATTTTTTCCTTGATTATTGTTTCTAAAACTTTACCCACCACTGATGTTAAACTGACCGGCCTATAGTTACTAGAATTGTCCTTACACCCTTTCTTGAACAATGGTGTCACATTTGCCACTTTCCAATCCTCAGGCACCTCCCTCACATCTAGGGAAGATTGGAAAATTATGGCAAGCCCTTCCGCTATCTCCTCCCCCAATTCCCTTAGCAACCTGGGATGCAAGCCATCTGGACCAGGCGACTTGTTCACTCTAAGTATACCCAGCCGTTCTAGTACATCCTGTCTATCAATTTTCACCCCTTCCATTGCTTCTACCTTTTCCACTTCTACCGATATTTTGTCAGCATCCACCTCCTTAATAAACACCGATACAAAGTACTCATTGAGTATTCTAGCCTTGCCCTGCACCTCTAAGCATATATCACCTTCTTTGTCTCTAATAGGCCCCACCCCGCCTCTTACTACCCGCTTACTGTTTACATGCCGGTAGTAGATTTCTGGATTCCCTTTTATGTTAACCGCCATTCTACTCTCATATTCTCTCTTTGCCAATCTTATTTTCATCTTCACTTCCCCTCTCAACTTATTGTATTTGGTCTGGTTCTCCCTTGAAGAATTCACCTGACATGCATCATACACCCTCTTTTTTTGTTTCATCGTCTTCTCTATCTCCCTCGTCATCCAAGGAGCCCTTGCTTTGGTTCCCTTACCCTTCCCTCTTGTTGGAATGTACCTAGCCTGTACTTGGAACATCTCCTCCTTAAAGATCACCCATTGTTCCGTTACAGTTTTTCCTGTCAGTCTTTGGTTTCATTTTACCTTGGCTAGATCCTTTCACATCCCATTGAAGTTAGCCCTATTCCAGTTAGAAGTTCCACTCTAGATTGTTCCTTGCTCCTCTCCATTGCTAATCTAAATCTTATGATACGATGATCACTCGTACCCAAGTGTTCTCCCACAGCCACTTGGTCGACCTGGCCCACCTCATTCCCCAGCACCAGATCCAGCAGTGCCTCCTTCCTAGTTGGGCCAAGAACATATTGGTCAAGGAAATTCTCCTGAACACATTTCAGAAATTCCTCCCCCTCCTTTCCCTTTACCCTAGCATTATCTCAATCTTTATTTGGGTATTTAAAGTCCCCCAATATCCCCACTCTATAGCTCTTGCATATCTCTGCGATTTCCCTGCAGATTTGTTCCTCTACTTCCCTCTCACTATTTGGAGGCCTATAGAATACCCCCAATAGCGTGATCATACCCTTTTTGCTCCTCAACTCTAACCAATTGGATTCTGTCCTTGTCCCCTCAAGAACATCCTCCCTTTCCAACACTACAATGTCTTCCTTAATTAACACTGTCACCCCACCTCCCTTTTTACCTTCCCTATCTTTTCTGAACACCTTGTACCCTTGAATATTAAGTGCCCAGTCCTCACCGTTTTTAAGCCACGTTTCCGATATTGCCACAACATCCTATTGCCACACAGCTAATTGTGCTTGTAGCTCACCATCCTTATTCACCACACTTGGTGCGTTTACATACATGCATTCTAAACCCATTTTTGAATTTTTCGTAGTCTTTCTTAGTCTGCTCCTATCTAATATGGTACTACTTCCGCCTCTAGTACTATCTTCTCTAGTACTATCCAACAGACTCACTCTTTTATGCACCTTATTCCTCTTTTCTACTCCTATATGCTGGTACCCATCCCCCTGCCAAGCTAGTTTAAACCCTCCCCAACAACACTAACAAACCTCCCTGCAAGAATATTGGTCCCGGCTCTGTTGAGGCGTAACCCGTCCAGCTTGTACAGCTCCCACCTTCCCCAGAAACGGTCCCAATGCCTCAGGAATCTAAAGCCCTCCCTCCTGCACCATCTCTCTAGCCACGCATTCATCTGTTCTATCCTCCTATTCCTGTACTCACTAGCACGTGGCACCGGGAGTAATCCGGAGATTTCTATCTTTGAGGTCCTGCTTTTTAATCTCTATCCTAGCTCCCTAAACTCTGCCTGCAGGACCTCATCCTTCTTTCTGCCTATGTCGTTAGTACCGATATGGACCATGACCTCTGGCTGTTCACCCTCCCCTCTTAGAGTGTCCAGCAGCCGCTCAGTGACATCCTTGACCCTGGCACCAGGGAGGCAATATACCATATTGGAGTCACATTTACGACCGCAGAAACGCCTGTCTGCTCCCCTAACTATCGAATCCCCTACCACTATTGCTCTTCCACTCTTTTTCCTCCCCCCCTGTGCAGCTGAGCCACCCGTGGTGCCATGGACTTGACTCTGGCTGCACTCTCCAGAGGCACCATCGCCCTCACCAGTACTCAGAACAGAAAACTGGTTGGAGAGCGCGATGCACTCCGGGGACTCCTGCACTACCTGCCTGGTCCTCCTCTTCTGTCTGTCATTCCCTCTCTGCCTGCACACTATTAAGCTGCGGGGTGACCACCTCTAGAAACGTACTAGCCACGTAACTCTCAGCCTCGCAGATGCACCGCAGTGACTCCCGCTGCCGCTCAAACTCTGAAACCCGGAGCTCGAGTTGCTGTAGCTGGTGACACTTCCTGCACATGTGGTCGTCCAGGCTACGCGAAGCGTCCAGGACTTCCCACATGGCACAGGATGTGCACTCCATGGGACTGAGCTGCCCTTCCATGCCTCTATTTAATAGACTAAGACCTAACCCAGCAGAAATAAACTTAAAACTTAACAAAAAACACTCCCCAGCTACTCACCAATCAGCTCTTTCCCTCTATTTAATAGGCTATTACTAACTTAGCAGAAATAAACTTATAAACTTAAAAAAAAACTTTAAAAAAATACACTCACCAGCTACTCCCCAATCAGCTCCTTCCCTTGTGCCGATGTCACTTTTTTTACTCTCGCGTCACTTTTTCAAAAAATGCCTCTGTTGAGTTGCTGCTGCTTGGGACTGCTCCTTTTAACTGCACCGCTCTCGCTGCGCTCCCTCCAGGTCCGCTCCTTCCGGTCTCAGGATGCATTCAAGATAATTTTCATGAGAAATATGTTCTCGAACCAACAAGAGGGCATGCCATACTAGATTTACTAATGAGCCAGACTTAGTTAATAATCTAACAGTAAGGGAACATTCATCGAACAGTGATCATAACATGATCAAATTCAATATTAGTTTTGGAAAGGAGAAACTTAACAGTTACTGAGGTTCTAGATTTTGGTAAGGCTAACTTTAATAGGATGACGACAGCAAACTGGTCAAAACTGTTATCGAGTAAAACTACAGATGAACAGTGGGAGGTGTTCAAAAAAGAATTTAGCTTAATACAGGACTGTGGTGGATCGCCACCTAAAATGGGCATAATCCACTCTTCCGTCTGTGGACAAATTTCCAGCCCCTTCCCCTTTAAGGCACATTACCTTTAAGGCAGAAGGGGGCGGGGCCTCAGGTTTTACCCAGAGAATTCTGGGAGTTTTTAGCAGAGAATTCTGGGAGCAGCTTTCTCTCAGCCATTTTGTGTAGCATGCAGTGAATAAAAGTTTCTTGTTTTCCACATATGGATTCAGCCTCCATTCGTGTTTCGCGGCAGCCTCAACATTGGTGACCCCGACGCTCAGAACGTATTCCGAGCACTGCAATGGCGGACACGATCGCAGTTTCCGTGAAACTGGCGGAGCTTTGGGAAAACCAGCCCGAAGCCTGGTTTCTCCAAGCTGAATCTCGCTTCCGGCTGCGAAATATCACCACAGATGGGACAAAGTACGACTATCTCGTCACATCACTCAGTAGCGCCGCAGTTTCCAAGGTTTGGACAACGCTGCAGAACCCACCAGTGGAAGGCAAGTACGCACATCTCAGAACAGCGCTCCTTAAAAAATTTACGGCCTCGGCATATCAGCGAAACTGCCACCTCCTCGACCTTCCAGGCCTCGGTGATGCCTCACCGGCAGACCTCCTCTCCCACATGCTCTCCCTCACCGACGAGAGCCCACCCGGATTCCTCTTCCGCACGCTGTTCATCCGCCAGCTCCCTCTCAGCATCCGCCCAGTGATCGTGGCGTCCGGCCTCACGAACCTGGAAGCCCTGGCCGATGAGGCCGACAAGCTGCTGTCCGCTCACTCCAGCCGCGACGTCACTCCGGACCTGGCAGCCAATGCCTGGGCGCGCCCCTCACCATCCAGCACACGGCCACAAGGGCCTGTCACCAGGCCCACGGGGCCTTCACGCCCCACTAACCCGGGCCACTGTTACTACCATCCACGGTTCGGCGCCAGGGCACAACGGTGCACACCTCCCTGCTCTTTCAAGTCCACCCCCGCGATGGCCGTGGGCCATGCGGGCTCCCTGCTGTTCGTCACGGATGACAAAACCGGCCGCCGGTTCCTGTGCGACACTGGGGCTCAGCACAGCATCATCCCGGCCTCCTCCCTCGACATCCAAAAGGGCGAACGAGGACCGGCGCTGGCTGCTGCTAACGGCTCTGAAATCCGGACGTATGGCACCCGGACAGTCACCCTCGACCTCGCTGGTCACCGCTACCGATGGGAGTTCATCACTGCCAAGGTGCTCTCCCCCCTCATCGACGCAGATTTCCTGTGTGCCCACGGCTTACTGGTAGACATCCCTCGTCACCGCCTCGTGGACATGAACACCATGTCCCCCATCCTGGGCGCCATGGCCCCCCGTCAACCCGCCGACATGGCGTCACAGTGCCACGCCTGGGCCACGGATGACTACTCGGCACTCCTGGCCGAATTCCCGGCCCTTACCAATCCGACCTTCTCCGCGGAGGCCGCCAAACACGGGGTGGAACACTTCATCCCCACCACAGGTCCCCAGTGTACGCCCACGCCCACAGGCTGGACCCGGCCAAACTGGAGATCGCGCGGACCGAGTTTGCCACCATGGAACAGCTCGGCATCATCCGCCGCTCCAACAGTCCCTGGGCCTCCCCACTCCACATCGCCCCCAAACCAGGCGGAGGTTGGCGCCCCTGCGGGGATTACCACCGCCTCAATGACGCCACCACCCCTGATCGGTACCCCGTGCCGCACATTCAGGACTTCTCGGCTAGACTGGCCGGCCGCTCAGTCTTTTCCAAGGTCGACCTGGTGCGCGGCTACCACCAAGTCCCCGTCCACCCCGCGGACGTCCCCAAGACGGCCGTAATCACCCCCTTCGGCCTGTTCGAGTTCCTGCGGATGCCCTTCGGCCTCAAAAACGCGGCCCAGGCATTCCAGCGGCTCATGGACTCGGTCCTTCGGGACCTGAAGTTCCTGTTTGTCTACCTGGACGACATCCTGGTAGCCAGTTCCTCCAAGCAGGAACACCTCGAACACCTTCGCATCCTGTTCGGGCGCCTCAGCGACCATGGGCTCATCCTCAGCCCAGCCAAATGCCAGTTCGGCCTGGACAAGATCGACTTCCTCGGCCACCACATCACCCATGCTGGGGCCATTCCCCTGCCCACCAAGGTGCAGGCCGTCCAACAATTTCCCCGCCCCACCACCATCAAAGGCCTCCAGGAGTTCCTCGGGATGGTGAATTTCTATAACCGCTTCATCCCCAAAGCGGCGTCCCTCATGAGGCCCCTGTATGAAGCCCTCCGGGGCAGGAGCGGCAAGATGGCGGTCGAATGGATGGCAGACGCGTCCGCCGCCTTTGATTCCACCAAGACCGCGCTCGCCAACGCCACCCTGCTCGCGCACCCACGGCCCAATGCCAGGGTAGCGCTCACCACGGACGCCTCCGACCACGCGGTCGGCGCCGTGTATGAGCAGTGGGTCGACGGCGCCTGGCAACCACTTGCCTTCTTCAGCCGCCAACTACGCCCCCCGGAGGTCAAGTGCAGCACCTTCGACCGCGAGCTCCTCGCGCTGTTCCTGGCGGTCCGCCATTTCCGGTTTTTGCTTGAGGGCCACCCCTTCACTGCGTTTGTCGACCACAAACCCCTGACATTCGCAATGGCAAAGACAACCGACCCCTGGTCCGCCAGGCAGCAGCGCCAGCTCGCGGCAGTGTCCGAGTTCACCACGGACATCCAACACGTCTCCGGCCGAGACAATGTGGTAGCCGACTGCCTCTCCTGCCCCGCCATCCACGCCGCACACCTAGCAGTCGACTACGCTCAACTCGCAGCAGACCAGAGCACCGACCCTGATCTGCTCTCCGCACCCACCAACCTACCAGGGCTACGCCTGGCCGACGTCGCCTGTGGCCCGACCGCAGTCACGGTCAAGTGCAACATATCTCTATGTCAACCTCGGCCCGTCGTCCCAGCGTCCTGGCGCCGCCGGGTATTCGACATTCTCCACAACCTCTCCCACCCCGGCGCCCGCGCATCCATCAAATTGGTAGCCAGCCGCTTTGTCTGGCGCGGCCTTCGCAAGGATGTGCGTACTTGGGCCAATTCCTGCCTAGCCTGCCAACGGGCCAAGGTACAGCAACACACGAAAGCACCCCTCGAGGAGTTTACCGTCCCCTCGCGGAGATTCAACCACATCCACATGGACATCGTCGGGCCCCTGCCGCCGTCGCAAGGCCACACGCACTTGCTGACCATCGTTGACCGCACCACACGCTGGCCTGAGGCAATTCCACTGACCTCTACCACCACCGCCGACATCGCCAGAGCCTTCGTCAGTACCTGGGTCGCACGGTTCGGCGTCCCCTCCGACATGACGTTGGACAGAGGTCCGCAATTTACCTCTGAACTCTGGACCGCCGTCGCACGCAATCTCGGGGTGACCATTCACCGCACCACGGCCTACCACCCCCAAGCCAACGGACTGTGTGAGCGGTTCCACAGATCCTTGAAGGCATCTCTTCGAGCCAGCCTCCAAGACGGCGCCTGGACCGACCGACTTCCGTGGGTCATCCTCGGCCTGCGCACCGCGGTTAAAGAAGACCTCCACGCATCGGCAGCAGAGCTCGTGTACGGTCAGCCGCTGCGCATACCCGGCGAGTTCCTGCCCACCGCCACGACACCCTGGTCAGCCGACCAGCAACGCCACAACTTCGCCTCACCGGCGCTGCAGTTCGCCCCGGTGCCCATTGCCCGGCACGGCGAATCCACCTCACACGTCCCACTAAGCCTGCACCAGGCACGGTTTGTTTTCGTCCGGCACGACGCCCACCGCGGACCCCTTCAACCCCCGTACGACGGGCCCTACAAGGTGCTACAGGCTGGGGACAAATTTTTCACCCTGCAAGTGGGCGACAGGACCGAAAAAGTGTCGGTGGACCGACTCAAGCCAGCACACTCGGAGCCCGGTGAGCAGGTCCCTGTAGCTCGTCCACCTCCACGTGGCCGACCTGCCCTCAAGCCGGTTCACCCGGCTGCTCCACGCCCGGCCGTTCCACGTCCACCGGCGTCCTACAAGAGCCGCTCCGGCCGGCCCATCAGACCGCCGCACCGTCTCGTCCACACCTCCTAAGCGGATTCTGGGGGCAGCTGTGTGGCAGATCGCCACCTAAAACGGGCATAATCCACTCTTCCGTCTGTGGACAAATTTCCAGCCCCTTCCCCTTTAAGGCACATTACCTTTAAGGCAGAAGGGGGCGGGGCCTCAGGTTTTACCCAGAGAATTCTGGGAGTTTTTAGCAGAGAATTCTGGGAGCAGCTTTCTCTCAGCCATTTTGTGTAGCATGCAGTGAATAAAAGTTTCTTGTTTTCCACATATGGATTCAGCCTCCATTCGTGTTTCGCGGCAGCCTCAACAGGACCAGTATATACCTCTAAGGAGAAAAAGCTTTACTTACCAAATAAAATAGCCATGGTCGACAAAAGAGGTGAGAGATAACATAAAACTAAAGGTTAGAGCATATAAAAATACAAAGAATAGTGTAAATCCAGTGGACAAGGAAAGACATAAAGAACAGCAAAGAAAGACAAAGTAGATAGTAAGAGCTGCATAAAGGTAATATGAAAAGAAACCTGCGAGGGATATCAAGATTAACACAAAAAGTTTTTACAATTATCTTAGAAGAAAAAGGGTAGGAAAAGGTAATGTGGGCGCTTTAAAAACAGATGGTGGTAATATTGAAAATGAAAATAAGGAAATGGCAGACTTGCTGAATAATTCCTTTGGGCAGAATTTTCATTGACCCATGGAGGCGGGTTTGGAGGCATGTGGAGGGTTAAAATTGCAGATTCGGGGGTCCCGAACCCATCCCGCCCCCAACCCGCCTCCATGCCAGTTTCACAGGAGGCGGGTAGCCGACCTGTGCTGGGAGCCGCCTCCCCGAGGCGGGAAGGGGATTAGTGACAATTAACTGCCCGTTAACAGGCAGTTTTTTGTCTAATCCCTATTTTTAGCCCTGAAGTGTGGGCTTCCCGACAGGTCCGAACCACGCCGTTTCCGCGAGGCGGACCGTGGGTCTGCAGGGGTTGGAGGGGTCAATATATCTGGTGGGCAGCTGAATGATGGGTGCATGTGTGCAGAGGTAAGTGTGTAAGGTAAGTGTAAAGTGTAGAAAAAAGTTTTACTTACCTTAACTTCCTCCTGCAGGTGTCAGCCCTTCAGGTCTCGGGAGTCAGAAATCTCACCGGCACAGAAAGCAGAATGGCCGTTGAGCTGTCAAAAGCTGCAGCCTCTGCTTTTTGTTCTGCAGAGATCTCTAAATCAGCCTGAGAGGAAGGAATTAACTTCGAGGACAGATTGTCAGTGTTTGACAGCTTCAAGGAGCTGTCAAAAGCTCTTTACAGATGAAATGTCAATCTGTGACGTCACCTGTTGCCGGGTGGCCCTTAATTGGCCTGCTGAGCCCACTGGGCGGGCTCAACAAGGTCAATCAAGGGAAAATTGAGTGGGTTGGCCACAAGCCGATGAAGGCGGGACTACAACCCAAACAGTGGGAGTCCCGCCTCCCTCACGTCCCCATTGACAAAATCCAGCCCTTTGTGTCAGTCTTCACAGTAGAGGAAGAGGATAATACACCTGACATTCCAGGGAAATTAAGAATGAATCAAGGACTGGAACTCACTACAGTTAACGTAAGCAAGAAAACAGTATTAGAAAAAATAATGGCACTAAAGACTGAGAAATCCTCAGGACCTGATGGTTTCCACCCTGGGGTTTAAAAGGAAGTAGATGAGGAAATTGCAGATGCTTTAGTCATAATCTTCCAAAGCGCTCTCGATTCAGGAATTGACCTTTTAGATTAGAAAATTACAAATGTAACTTCATTATTTAAGAAAGGTGAGAGAGAGAGAAACCATGAAATTATAGACCTGTTAGTCTAACATCTGTCATGGGGAAGTTATTAGAATCTATAATTAAGGACAGAGTGACTGAGCACTTCGAGAAATTTGAGCTGATTAGAGAGAGAGGGAGAACATGGATTTGTAAAGGGTAGGTCATGTCTAACAAAGTAACTAAAGTACTAAGGCACATGGGATTGGGGGCAAGGTACTGACTTGGATAGAGAACTGGTTGGCAGACAGGAAGCAAAGAGTTGGAATAAATGGGTCTTTTTCCGAGTGGCATGCAGTGACTAGTGGGGTACCGCAGGGATCGGTCCTCGGACCCCAGCTATTCACTATATATATTAATGATCTAGACGAGGGAACTAGATGTAATATCTCCAAGTTTGCAGATGACACAAAGCTGGGTGGGCGTGTGTGCTGTGAGGAGGATGTCGAGAAACTCCAGTATGATTTGGAAAGGTTGGGTAATTGGGCAGAAGCATAGCAGATGCAGTATAATGTGGATAAATGCGAGGTTATCCACTTTGGTGGCAAAAACAGAAAGGCAGATTATTATTTGAACGGCAATAGATTGGGAGAAGGGGAAGTGCAACGAGACCTGGGTGTCCTTGTGCACCAGTCGCTGAAGGTAAGCATGCAGTTACAGCAGGCGGTTAAGAAGGCAAATGGTATGTTGGCCTTCGTAGCGAGAGGGTTTGAGTACAGGAACAAGGATGTCTTGCTGCAGCTGTACAGGGCCTTGGTGAGACCACACCTTGAGTATTGTGTGCAGTTTTGGTCGCCTTATCTGAGGAAGGATGTTCTTGCCATGGAGGGTGTGCAGCGAAGATTCACCAGACTGATACCTGGGATGGCAGGAATGACGTATGAGGAGAGATTGGGTCGATTGGACTTATACTCGCTGGAGTTTAGAAGAATGAGAGGGGATCTCATTGAAACTTATAAAATTCTAACAGGGCTAGACAGACTGGATGCAGGAAGGATGTTCCCGATGGCGGGGGAGTCCAGAACCAGGGGTCACAGTCTAAAGATAAGGGGTAAGCCATTTAGGACTGAGATGAGGAGGAATTTCTTCACCCAAAGAGTGGTGAACTTGTGGAATTCTTTACCACAGAAGGCAGTTGAGGCCAAGTCAGTAAATATATTCAAGAAGGAGTTAGATATATTTCTTAAGGCTAAAGGGATCAAGGGATATGGGGAGAAAGCAGGGACAGGGTACTGAATTTGGACGATCAGCCATGATCTCATCGAATGGCGGAGCAGGCTAGAGGGGCCGAATGGCCTACTCCTGCTCCTATCATCTATGTTTCTATGTTTACTAGACTGGGGAATGTCTATGGATGTAGTTTATATGGATTTCCAGAAGGCATTCGATAAGGTTCCATATAAGAGCTTGTTAGCTAAAATTAAAGCTCATGGAATTGAAGGCAAATTGTTGACCTGGCTAGGAGATTGGTTAGGCGGTAGAAGACAGAGGGCTGGATTTTAAGGAGGAGGGCGGGTTGGGGCGGGGGGGCTCCGAGGCAGTCGGGAAACCCGGGAGACCAGGTTTCCTGCAGGCCCTGCCAACTTTAACGGCAGGGCCTGATTTGCATGCGAGGCCTCGGTTTCCCGCCCACAGCCAGCCAGATTGAGAGGTTGGCTGGCTGCAGGCGGGTAGTCCTGTGGCACTAGGCCGCACAGAGGAGGGAGGGAGGGTTTGGGGATCGGGGGGTGGTGGTGGTGTTGGGCAGACGATCGGGGCGGGGCAGAGAGGATCGGGGTAGTGAAGGGAAGATCGTGGCCGGCCACTGGAGGATCGTGGCCAGCCTCAGCATCATTGGTGGGGGGGGAGGCCTGGGGGGTGATCGGAAGCCTCGTAGTGGGGGAGGTCTCCGATTGCGGGGGTGGGTTAGGCAGGGACCCTTGATACAGGAGGTAGGTGTAAAGGCACTTACCTCCTGGATCCAGCAGTCCCCGCCTTGCTGTAACTGCCAGGTTTTCCGAAATGTGTAAAACCCGTCCACATGCAGTTAAAAACAAAATGGAGGTTAAAAAAGCGGCTTCCAGCCTCATTATAATATTTAAATTGATATCCCGCCTCCTAGGAGTGAGTTGGCTGCCCGCACCACCCCTTCCTGCCTCTGTTAAAACCGGAATTGGGTGGGTCGGAGGTGGGTTCAGGTCGGAAATCCCATTTTTAACAATTTAACTACCCCCAAGCCCCCAACCCACCCATTTTTTTAGGTTAAAATCCCCCCCCCCCCCCCGAGAGTCTGGATAATGGGAATGTACTCAAATATGAAGGAAGTGTCTAGTGGTGTCCCACAAGGATCTGTGCTGGGGCCTCAACTATTCACTATATTTATTAATGATTTAGATAACACAAAGAGAGCCATATATCCAAGTTTGCCGATTACACAATGATTGGTGCTATAGTAAGTAGTGTAGACGGGAAAATAAAATAACAAAGAGACATTGATAGATTCAGTGAGTGGGCAAAACTGTGGCAGATGGATTTCAATGCAGGTAAGTGTGAGGTCATCCATTTTGAACCAAAAAAGGATCGATCTGTGTACTTAAATGGTGAAAAGCTAGGAGCAGTGGAGGTCCAAAGAGATTTCGGGGTCCATGTACACAGATCGCTAAAATGTAGTGGTCAGGTACAAAAGATAATCAAACAGGCTAATGGAATGTTAGCCTTTATAACTAGAGGGCTAGAATATAAAAGAGAGGAAGTTTTGCTACAGCTGTACAAAGCCCTGGTTAGACCATATCTGGAGTACTGTGTACAGTTCTGGGCACCGCATCTTAGAAAGGACATATTGACCTCAGAAGGAGTGCAGTGCAGATTCACCAGAATGTTACCAGAGCTCCTAGGGTTAGATTATGAGGAGAGATTACATAAACTAGGCTTGTATTCCTTGGAATATATAAGGTTAAGGGGTGATTTGATTGAGGTTTTTAGGATTTTGAAAGGAATTGCTAGGGTAGATAGAGAGAAACTTTTTCTGCTGGTGGGGGAGTCCAGGACAAAGGGACATAACCTTATAATCAGAGCCAGGCCATTCAGGGGAGAGGTTAGGAAACACATCTTCACACAAAGGGTGGTAGAGTATGGAACTCTCTCCCACAAAAAGCAGTAGATGCTAGCTCAATTAATCATTTTAAATCTGAGATAGATTTTTGCTCGACAAGGGTGTAAAAGGATATGGAGCCGAGGCAGGTGGATGCAGTTAAGATACAGATCATCCATGATCTCATTGAATGGCGGAACAGGCTCAAGGGGCTGAATGGCCTACTCCTGTTCCTATGTTTGCTTTTTTTTATCCCCGTGGGACAGCAAATCAGCTATTGCAATGTGAGCTTGGGCTCGAGATCCCAGCTGCTCTGCTCCCTGATGCTTTTCTCACTGCTCGTATCTGATGCCGTTGCGTTCCGAGTGGACTCTGTGCAGCAGGAGGGAATTTCTGATCTCATAACAGTTTTAACCGAATCAGGAATTCCTGCCCGCAGCATCGGCCACAGAGTTTGCTCCAACAGCAAAGCAATAGTGTTGGGTGCAAGCTGAAGCTGGAACCAACAGTGCGAATTGCATCAGGGAGTGAGCATAGTCTTCTGTGAACTAGGGAAAGGAAAATAATTGGGGCGATTTTAACCCTACCAGCCTGGCGGAAACTGGGTGAGCAGTTAAAATGTCACAGGTGAGTTAGCCGCCGATTTCCCGCCTGCTTCACGCTGATCATGATTTTAACCTGCTCTTTTGAGCGGGCGACAAAGGCATTCACCTGAAGCCGGAGGGGTTCGTCTTTAAATAGGCAGATCAGGGTTCGATGATGTCGTCGGCCCCTGACAGCAATTTGAACTCTGGCCTGAGCGGGGAAACCGCTGCAGCCTTCCCGCCAGGTGCAGACAGTGAGAAGAGGATCCAAGACCAGAAGAGGCCATTTAAGGTAAGATTTTGTTTAAACTTTATTTGTGGGGCCAGGAGGAATGTTCCTCTGGGCCCCACAAGGAATGTTCAGGCCTCCTCTGCCCTGGGCCCCCCCTTCCTTCCTGCGAGACCCTCCTGATACCCCCTTCGCGTGACGTACTCTTGCCGGCAAACCTTTCTTTGGTGCCGGCCGGCTACTTCCTGCCGCCTGAACGTCCGCGTCTGCCCGTCGACCAGCTGCCGCCTTCTGCCCGCTTCAGGCCGGTAACCGATTGGCAGCATGCAGATGAGGCCCAGGAGTTAAAATTGTCCGGGTCTCGTGCTTCTGACATTTGGTGCATTTGGCACTCAATTTATGCCAGGAGTGCTGCCGTTTGAAGTACATATTTTTAGCTCCTCAAACATTTTATGGGAATGTAAGCCCCCAGACCACCCGAGAAATGCATTCACCAATGGTTGACATCATTTAGAAGGATTCTGTAAAATTCTAAATTTGCTGCCTACACCACAGCAGAGTGTATATTTATCTAGATAATATTGGAAACTAAAATGTTTTATTTGTATTGCATTTTAAACAGTTCCAATTCACTTATGATACTGGTCATCAGCAGCACTGGGCTTTGTGCCTCAACATTAGTCTTAACCTCACAGTGCCACAGCAGTGTGATTTGGGAGTCCTCCATATTCACAGAGAAACAACTGAATGAATTGCTGCTTTGGGGTACTATAGTGCTGAAATTCATATCGGTTGGGAGCAAGATTAGCAAACCCTGCCAGAACCTGGTCTCTTGAGACTCATAACAACTGCGAGAGATAGAAAAACCTTATCCATCTGCCTCGGTTGGATGTGAATTGAAACACACTCTGCCACCAACTCTCACACTGCAGTCTTAGAATGAAACTTGGCAGGCATTATTAAGGCACCGTCGTTCAAAAATAAAGGTTGATGGCTAATGATAAAGCACTAGCAACTGTTTTAAATGAATAATATCAGTGCCACTGATCAAAGCTGAGTTTCATTCAGCAAATAATAAGGGCAGATCTAAGTACAAAGAATCCAGCTCAGTGTGTGTGGGTAGGAATTCAATTTGATCTTTCTGTTCTACTTGTGAGGCTTACAACTATTTCATGCTCACACCATAATGCAGCTTCCATAAGCAGGCCTGTGTCTCTTATGAACCAAAGCTTAACCTTATGCATCTAGTGAATGGGATGTAGAGTCATCAGGGTTACTTTTATCGCTGGATTATACCAGAAATATACAGGATATCTACTCTAATTCTGAACTCTCCAACAGGTAAAAAAAAACCACAATGCTGACAGACCATATCTTTCAGGCTAAACTACAAATTACCCAGAACAGAAACCAGTTAAAATTGTACTTAACCCTCACTGGTACATGAAATGGGTTTCTGAGTCCAACAAGCAAGAGTCTAACCACCTCCCCTTGACATTCAACGGCATTACCATCGCCCAATCCCCCACCATCAACATCCTGGGGGTCACCATTGACCAGAAACTTAACTGGACCAGCCACATAAATACTGTGGCAACAAGAGCAGGTCAGAGGCTGGGTATTCTGCGGCGAGTGTCTCACCTCCTGACTCCTCAAAGCCTTTCCACCATCTACAAGGCACAAGTAAGGAGTGTGATGGAATACTCTCCACTTGCCTGGATGAGTGCAGCTCCAACAACACTCAAGAAGCTCGACACCATCCAGGACAAAGCAGCCCGCTTGATTGGCACCCCATCCACCACCTTAAACATTCACCTCCTCCACCACCGGCGTACTGTGGCTGCAGTGTGTACCATCTACAAGATGCGCTGCAGCAACTCCCAAACCCGCGACCTCTTCCACCTAGAAGGACAAGGGCAGCAGGCACATGGGAATGTCACCACCTCCAAGTTCCCCTCCAAATCACACACCATCCTGACTTGGAAATATATCGCCGATCCTTCATCATCGCTGGGTCAAAATCCTGGAACTCCCTACCTAACAGCACTGTGGGAGTACCTTCACCACACGGACTGCAGCGGTTCAAGCAGGCAGCTCACCACCACCTTCTCAAGGACAATTAGGGATGGGCAATAAATGCTGGCCTTGCCAGCGACGCCCACATCCCATAAACGAATAAAAAAAATGTTTAGCATAACAAGCTTTTGGGACAGGAAGCCAAATCTATCAGTCACAACCTGAGTTGGCCATTAGACAGAATCATCATTAAATACCATGTCCAACACAATCATTTTATTTTCTAATAACACACATGCCCATTTATTGTACAAACATTTGCACACATGCTCATATTATAAGTTGTACAAGCATAACTTGGGCTTTATATCTACAACAGGACATAGTTTACATTTATTGGGCAACCATTTCTCGCACAACGTTAATCACTTTTTCATTGTAAGATTTGGACTTGCTTCTGCTTCACCAGGTTATTCATTTGAGGTGCTAGTTTTGTTGTGAACAGCATCCAGCAGATCAGTGAGCTTTGAGAAAGGTGGGACGTCTGCAAATTCATTTATGAAAATTGTTGTGTTTTGAGATTGCTTTTGACCCAGTCCCCTGGCCATACAGAGAGGGAGGGGCTGGAGCCTGAGGGGAAGTTCAGGCAAGTTTGATCCCATCCTCGTCGCCAGTTTTACATCTTGACCTAACATTCATTAGTCAAGGAGACAGGATGTCTTTTTACTATTTATTAAAACACTGTAATAGGACATTACATTAAGAACTGTAACAGACAGCCAAACTTCTCTCCCTGAGGTAGGGGATCAAACTTGCCTGAACTTCCCCTCAGGCTCCAGCCCCTCCCTCTCTGTATGGCCAGGGGACTGGGTCAAAAGCAATCTCAAAACAGGACTCTCTAGAAGGACGGAGATAGACGCGAACCTACGAATCTGATATTGGATATTGCGACGAGCGGGCCACCCAGCTAATAACATCCAGGCAACTAACGTGAGTTTAGCTATTGTAACTCTGACCACGTGGATCTTAAAGGGACAGCGCACATTAACACGATGACGGCCTTGAGACGTATTGAAGAGTTCTCTGGGGATGAGGACAGTTCATGGGAGGAATACGCAGAAAGACTGGGGTGTTTCTTGGAGGCCAATGATATTGACAAAGAAGAGAAGAAGCGCTCAGTGTTGCTCAGTGTATGCGGAGCGGCTACTTACTCTGTCCTGCGTTCATTGGTGGTTCCTCGTAAACCTAGTGAGGTGGATTATAAGGACTTGATAGAAATACTGCAGCAACATTTCAACCCAAAACCCTCAGAAATTGTGCAGCGTTTCCATTTTCACAATTGTAAACAACAGCCTGGACAATCTATTTCAAGGTACATTGCTGAGTTGAGGAAACGCTCGGTACATTGTAATTTTGGTGACCATTTAGACAATATGCTCCGTGATCGGATTGTGTGTGGAGTGCTGGACTCGGCATTGCAGAAACAGCTGTTAGCGGACAAGGCCCTGACGTTCCGACTGGCCGAGGAGAAGGCTTTAGCAGCAGAGGCTGCGTCGATGAACACAGGTATGCTACGTATAGACGCAGCGCCACCTCGGGCCGCCGAGGGTGTGCACAAGACCACACACGCAGCTGATGCTGCGAGTGACAGGGAGGCAACTAAACAGACAGGAAGAAAATGTTTCCGCTGTGGGGCTCTCCATGGTGCCACTACATGCAAATTTGTGTCAGCGGTATGTCATTTCTGTAAGAAAAGAGGACACATAGCTCGTGTCTGCATGAAGAAAGCTCAGGCTGCTGCAGCAGAGCCAACACAAGCATCGCAGACACACACCCTGACACGGGAGGACAACGATGAGTATACAGTGTATACCACGGAAGCTGAGCAGCGACACCACAGACGGTGGGGATACACAGCAAATGTGATCGTGAATGGGGCACCACTCGGCATGGAGGTGGATTCAGGCTCAGCGTGTTCGTTGATAAGTGAAGAGACTTACAATAGGCTGTGGCCAAGTGAACCCCCGGTGATGGCTCAGGTCAGTGGCGTGCTACGGCAGTGGTCCCAAGCCCAACTCCAAGTGCTGGGTATGATTCATGTGAAAGTTAAGTATCGGGCAGTCAAGGACACACTTCCGCTTTATGTGGTGGCGGGGCAGGGCACAAGCCTGCTGGGCAGAGATTGGTTTGAGCCCCTTGGTATTGGAGTGACAGGAGTACACACGGTACAGCGACAGCCCATAATGCCTATGTTGGAGAACTATGAAGAGGTTTTTGGTGAGCTCGGGGCCTGTCGGGGACCGCCAGTCTCAATCGAAGTGGACCCAGGGGTAGCGCCTAAGTTCTTCAAGGCGCGACCAGTTCCTTTTGCGTTGCGCAAGAAAGTGGATGAGACCCTGGATAAGCTGGTGAACCAAGGGGTTCTTATACCAGTGAAGAACTCCCGTTGGGCCACCCCTATCGTGCCCATTGCAAAGAAGGATGGGGGCCTGCGAATCTGTGGAGATTACAGATGTACGGTTAATACTGCTGTGCTACCAGATGTGTATCCCTTACCAACAGTTACAGAGCTGTTTTCAACACTGGCTGGAGGCACCCTGTTCACCAAGCTGGATCTCAAGCAAGCATACCAGCAACTGGTCCTGGATGAAAAGTCAGCCGAGCTATTGACAATCAACACCCACAGAGGACTTTTCCGAGCCGCAAGGCTGCAGTTTGGGGTGTCGACGGCTGTGGCAATCTTTCAGAGGTTCATGGACACCCTGTTGGCTGGTGTTCCGGGAGTTCAGCCTTACCTGGATGACATACTAATTACAGGCAAGACACAGGAAGCCCATGATGAGCGGCTGCAGGAAGTACTACGCCGGCTGGCTGAGGTAGGACTACGCCTTCAGAAGGAGAAATGTGTGTTCGCTGCCAATGGGGTGGAGTTCTTGGGATTCCGAGTGGACAAAGACGGTGTGCATCCGACTACGGAGAAGGTGGAGGCTATCAGGAGCGCTCCCAACCCCAAGAACAAGACCGAACTGCAGGCATTCCTCGGACTGTTAAACTTCTACAGTTGTTTTCTCAAGGGCAAAGCCACAATCTTAGAGCCACTGCACAGGCTGTTAGACCAAGCAACAGTGTGGAACTGGACCTCAGATCATGAAACAGCCTACAGACAGGCAAAGGAACTGCTACAAGCAGATAAGGTTCTGGCACACTATGATGAAAACAAACCATTGGTGTTGGTGTGTGATGCCTCACCATACGGGCTGGGAGCTCTATTGGGTCACATAGAGCCAGATGGCCGGGAGGCGCCTATCAGTTTTGCCTCAAGAACACTCTCAACAACAGAATGTAACTACGCCCAGATTGACAAGGAGGCCTTAGCCATCATATTTGGGGTAAAGAAGTTCAGCCAGTACCTGTTAGGGAGACAGTTCGTCATCTACACGGACCACAAGCCACTCTTGGGGCTCCTGCATCACTCCAAGCCCATGCCCCTAATCATATCACCGCGTATGCTTCGGTGGAGTCTGATGTTGGGGGCCTACAGTTATGAACTTTGCTACAGGCCTGGGAAGATGCTGGCTAATGCTGATGCTCTGAGTCGCTTGCCCTTGAACCGGCCGATGGCTGAGACGCCACCACCCCTGGAGGTGCTGCTACTGGAGCAGGTCCCGGAGGCCCCACTCCATGCCCAGCGGATTGGCAGCCTCACACAGAAGGATCCAGTCTTATCATGGGTGCTACGCTGGCTGCTGCGCGGCTGGCCCTCCGAGGTCCAGGAGGAGCGTTTCAAGCCCTTCGTTCAGAGGCGCCATGAAATGTCTGCACACAGGAACTGTGTGCTCTGGGGAAGCCGTGTGGTGGTTCCTGCCGCCGCAAGAGAGGAGGTGCTGAAAATGCTGCATGACTCACACCCTGGGATTGTGCACATGAAGGCGTTGGCGAGAAGCTACGTCTGGTGGCCGGGGTTGGACCAAGACGTGGAGGAGGTGGTAAAGAGCTGTGAGACATGTCAGCTGACCCGCCATAGCCCACCCAAGGCTCCCCTTCACCCCTGGGAGTGGACCACTCGTAAATGGTCAAGACTCCACGTTGACTTTGCAGGGCCTTTTCAGGGGAAGGTCTTTTTAATAGTGGTTGATTCGCATTCGAAATGGCTGGAGGTGGCTATTATGAACTCCATGACATCCAGGGCAGTGATCAACACGTTGCGTTTGCTGTTTGCCACACATGGGGTCCCCGACGTGCTGGTTTCAGACAATGGAGCAGCCTTCACGTCAGCGGAGTTCAAGGCTTTTGCAAGCAGAAACGGGATCCGCCACGTGACCACAGCGCCCTATCACCCCTCCTCTAATGGGCAGGCAGAGAGGATGGTGCAAACCACAAAAGAGGCACTGGTGAGGATATCGGTGGGGGACTGGCAAACCAGATTGGCCAGGTTCCTGTTATCACAGCATACCACACCAAACTCAGCAACGGGGAAGAGTCCTGCTGAGATGCTGATGGGTCGCCGGCTGGCGACTGCACTGGACCGGCTACACCCGGACTACAAGGACGAGATGCACACAAAACAAGAGGTGCTGGCTAAGAAGCACCAGGGCACCGCCAGGCAGTTCGAGCCGTCAGAGACTGTGTTTGCCCGTTGCTATACAGGAGGAGACAAATGGATGCCTGCCGTGGTGGAGCAGGCCACGGGTCCCCTGTCGTACAGCGTCCGTACACCTGATGGCCAGCTACACAGACGCCACGTAGACCAGCTACGGGGTCGTACTCCAGCGAGAGTAACTGAAACATCAAAGGCTAGACCATTGTCTCCGCCACCTCTGCCAAGCAGTGACGGCCTGCTTCCTGCAACAACGACGGAAGCCACGTCCACAGAGGGTGTCATAGAGTCATCAACCACGGAGGAAGGTTTTCCTGAGGCTAACAGTGACACCCCGAATATGCCTGTCCCGCGGCGCTCAAGTCGAGTTAAATTCCGTCCCAGACGTCTGGAGGACTAAGGGGTTTTATCTGGGGGAAAGGAGTGTTGTGTTTTGAGATTGCTTTTGACCCAGTCCCCCGGCCATACAGAGAGGGAGGGGCTGGAGCCTGAGGGGAAGTTCAGGCAAGTTTGATCCCCTACCTCAGGGAGAGAAGTTTGGCTGTCTGTTACAGTTCTTAATGTAATGTCCTATTACAGTGTTTTAATAAATAGTAAAAAGACATCCTGTCTCCTTGACTAATGAATGTTAGGTCAAGATGTCAAAAAAATATTTCAACACATACATGCTGTTGCATAAAGTCCAGCTTTCCAAATTCCTCTGACAGGTGTTTGTAGAATACTGACACACCCACTAAATCGAACCTACGTTTCAGCTGACCACTTCATTGCAGCTTGAATAGTTCTGATTGAATCTCTGGTGGGCACTCAACATTGAAAGTGAAAGGGTTTATAATCATCTTCTGTTCTGACAATATGTCCCAGAAGTCTTGGACACAGCTGGCAAGCTTACATAACATATTCCTACCCTTGAGGTGTAATAGCTACAGTCAATAGGCCTCTGTAAATCCTTTACAATGGCAGCTAACTTTCCAAAAACTGCAGCGTGGGATCAAAAGCATGCACATGGCTGAACAGCTCTGTCACAACCTGATCATCCCCTCGCAGCCTCTTGTTGAGAATATTCAAGTCTGTGAAGCCCAGTAATAGGAATGCAAGGTTACTCGGCCACACCTCACTGCAGTGTTCTGGCAGGGGTCTTTTCTTCTGCACCATGAATTGCATCATGATGCAATTCAAAGATCTGTTTAAGTACCACGCCACAATTATGGTTCATGCCTCTTGCTTAAATGAAGTTTGCTGCCTTGTGGACTGTGACCTGCTGTAGGTTGGTGACTCTGCCTGCCAGAGCTCCTTGGTGTACAATTCAGTGGGTGCTGACTAGTTGGGTCAGTAGACCTGAAACGCAAACAGTAACAATGTAGTTAATGCTTTCTCCACTTCTAGGGTAGCAGTAGCACAGAAAGCAGCAAAAGACAGCACATATCTTCATCGATCATCTTTTTCTTGACAAATGCCTTGACGCTATGGGGTAGATTTTTGGTCCCAGTGTTAATCAAGTAGGCGGTGAGTGGGGCTTTTTCCTGTGTTTTTCTATTTTAATGGTCAGGCCTCACTTGAATGAAACCAGCGAACTGTGAGCGAGAAACCGGCTCCCTGTAGGAAGCAAGTGGATTGAAAGGTCATTAAGCAGGTTATTGGTGAGTAGTTGCTTGATGACACTGTTGCTAAATCACTCCATCACTTTGCTGGGAGGAGGCTGATAGGGTAGTAATTGGCTGAGGTAGAATTGTGCTGCTTTCTATGCACAGGACATACCTGGGCAATTTCCCACATTGTCAGCTAGATGCTAGTGTTGTAGCTGCACTGGGATAGCTTGGCTAGGGAGGCGGCGAGTGCTGGTGTGTAGGTCTGCAGCACTACAGCTGGGATGTGTCGGGGGTTATAGCCTTCGCTGTGTTCTAACACTTGATAGGCATGACAGATACTTTGGCACTATGTGATCATTATGCATCTACTGCCATAGTAACAACCTTAGATATATTAGTATTCACAAGCCACAGATATCTGCCTGAATCATAAAAAATACGTGCCATCAAAAGAGCCATAATTTGATTAGCTGTTGCTACCCTTCACCCAGTGAGATTTCCAATTCTTGGTCCAACTAAAATTTCACAGAAAAACCTAGAAAGTTTAAATTTTTATAATTGAAGCAGAATGGATCTCCATTCTATCACAAATGTACCAAATCAAGAATCACACTTTTGCTGTGAGGATACCCAATACTTATCAGCAAAAAGCAGCCTGGGTCATCAGTTAGATGTAATGGAATCACTATAGTTGAGACAAAAAGAGTGAGACTTTGAGTGACAGATAGTGAAAAAACATTACATTTATATAGCAGAAACATTCTTCATACACAATGGCCCTGAATTTCCGATCAGAGGCTTCCTGCGGTTCCGATGCCTCCGATCGGAAAAAAATCTACGAACTTACCTGCTGGTTCCGTAGATCCCGAGGCCTGCGATCCTGGAATTACTCTGAAGCGCAGTGACTGTTATGCAGGCAGCGTGGCAGCCATTTTGCACACAGCAAATTGCAATTAAATGAATGGCTAATATCACATTAACCTGCTATGAAATAATAGTGTCTGCAACTGTTACCTTCTGTAAAATTAACTCTTTACCATTTGTATTTTACATTGCAATACTCTTTACGCATGCACTGCTGTCATTACTTTATATATTGAATGAATTACTCTTTTTACATGTGGTGACTGATTCCATTATTTTACTATTATACAGTCCACTTTTCCTTTGCAACATACTATTATTTTCAGATGTGCAGAGTAACCAGCAAAGCATAATACCAAAAATTATTAAATTGGAAATCAAAATTTATTACAATATATTCAATTGAGGAGACCTTTTACAATATTGTGATGTTTCAGGTGTAATTTTGGGGTAATTGATGGAGGACTCATCTTTCTCCACTGAGACATACAGATTTGTTAAATTCTGATTTCATATTCATGATTATTACCTTTTTTGCAGCAAATTGAAATAATATTGCTTACAGCACCACCATGTGGCTCATAATTAATGTTTTAAATTGCAGTATTTTTAAATCACCATTAGGGGGCATTACTGTTCTAAAGTGCTATTATGAAGAGTTAACTGTTTTCCACAGTATGCAGGGAGAACATCCAATGGTAGTGACTGTGGGCTAGTTTGAACATTTTCGAAGCTTAAATATTCTGTCTCTCTTGTTGCCATGTGAAAAAGTTAACTCCAAAAGACTTGTAGAAATATTGGGGGTTGATTTCAACCCCCCACCAGGTTTCGGGTGGGCGGGGATGGGGGCAAGTGTCAAATGCACTTGCAGGTTTAAATTTGAGCCCCGGTATATTTCAACTCCTCGGCATCACCTGCGTGCCACCAGTCAGCTGCCTGCCCGAAATGAACGGACAGAGGCAGCCGGCCAGTGGGCAGGAGCGGAGGTTCAGGCGGCAGGAAGCTGCCAGCTGGCACCAGAGGAAGGCTCGCCTGCAAGCAGGTCATTTGCATGGGAGTTCTCGGTAGGACCTCGTGGGAGGTATGGGGTGGGGTGGAGGGGGGAGGTGGAGTTAGGGGCAGGGGCGGGTACGACTTTCCTTATGGGGCCCAGAGGAGCACTCCTATTCTTCTGGGTCAACAACAATGACTACAACAACTTGCATTTATATAGTGCCTTTAATGTAGTAATATGTCTCAAGGCGCCTTTAATTTTTCTTTTACCTTGGAGGGCGTCGTTATCCTCCCAACAGCTGCCGACCTGCCTTCACCTGGCAAGGAAGTCGCTGTAGCTTCTCCACTCAGGCCCAGGTTAAAATGAAATTGGGGTTCCATTGCTGTAATATGACCAGGCTTTGCATAAATTTAAGAGGCTCCCAGCAGTGTCTCAGCCGTCTAACTGCGGTGAGCAGTTAAAATGCTGGTCAGCAGGATTCCAGTGGGAGCAGCATGAGAAAGCGGAGCGCTACATTTTAAAGACCTGCCCAGCCCGTTCCCACCGGGCCAGGTGAGTCGAAATTCCTTCCCACTAACAAATTCGCAGTGTGGCAACAAACTAATCGGATGGCATGTTGCAAATCCACAGACGTGACAAAATAAAAGAGTTGGAGCAGTTCTGAAACATGTGGGGGTGGTGGGGGGGGTGGATTTTAACATGGAGGAGCGCGTGGATTCTGGAATTGGTGGGGGGGGTAGGTTAAAACTGACGCAATTGATCGCGTCGGGAAGCTGGTTCCAAGCCGCCGACTTCCGCATTCTTCGCTCGCGCACGTTCGGCTGCATGCGGCACCCCCTCGGGAGAGGTGGGTTGTCAATGACCATATGTCAATCGCTCAATTAGAGCGATATTCCAACACACTTTTGAGTTTAACGTCGGGTTCCACGGGTTTTCCGGCCTTCCTGAAACTCGCCAGCGGAAGCAAGGCGACTACAAAGCGGCAAATTGAGGGGGCTGAATCAATCTCAGGGAAATATGCCAATAAGTTCTCAGTACTCACAGCTGCTTTCTTACCTGATAGTGGGATGGTACCCGCACGGGACGCCTAACAAATGGCCCCACCAATTCAGTAGCGGGACCAATGCTTGCGCAGGTTGTCCCATTGCTAAATTGGTATGCTTTGCACCCATTTTATGCCCGAATAATGGGCGCTCGCATAGCAATTTCCACCCATTCATCTCCTGACCTACAATCACTAACCTTGAGGCAGCGGCCATCACAAAAAGTGCTGACCTCTGAGACATTTGAGAAGTTTTACTGCTGATGATGTTCTTTATTTATTGAATTCATTGAACACTCCTTTTTCACTCCTGATTTCTGGACATACAAATTCACAATAAAAAATAAACTATGTTCCAAATTTTAGCAGCTCATACCAAAGAAACTACAAAGTGGAGAGTCGAAGTTCAGCCCTCAGGTGGTTCAAAGACACTGTCTGACTCCAGCCCACTCACATCCTTTGTGGAGGAAGCAGTAGCAAACCAGGAAGCAGTGGTAGCAGAGTGGGAGCGAGCTGTGGTGAGATGGAAAGCAGCGTTGGCAAGGAGCGATGCCTCAGCATTAGCAGTGAGAAAATCAAAGGTAAACTTATCGGTAGTTCTTCAACAGTAATGGGCTAGTTTGGGGGCTCATGACAGGACGGCTGCAGAACAATGTGCAAATAATCTTCATAATCTCATGAGATCCAATAAAAAAGGGCAACTTTGAAATTCTTGTAAGACAGTGAACAACTGTTACTATATCTACCCAACAAGACAGGAACTGGGAACAGCATTCTGCCCACTTTGACTCCTGGTTCTGCTTTAAGCAAATAATGATATCACTCAGATTTTGTGGCAGCCAAAATAAGTTCATGATTTAAAATGGGAAGACCCTCTGAAAAGTAAATGGGAATTTAAGACTAATGGCCATACTAACGGATGAATTTTGTAATGACATACAGCCCCAGGAGCCAAATTAGCTATAGGCTATATGCAGTTTACAGTCTCTTTTTTTCCTCTGTTCTGTAGAAATAAACCGATAATCCCTGAAAATTAAATGGATGTGAGATGTATGAAAAAAAAGCCATTACTGAAAATGTGGAGGTTAGGTTGAATAAAAGTGAAATGATCTGGAAATTCCTTTCTCGGCTTTTCTGGAAGTCAGTCATAATTACAAAGGCTACCTGGAATATAAATGGGAAAACTACAATGGAAATACTTTCAAAGGAATTTTCCCAAGATTGAGTTTATTGCAGGGGAATGGGGGCCTGTGAAGTTAATGGAAACGCTACCATGGGGGAGGAACACAAATTCAGAAAGCTTTTGGAGAAAAATTAAATCCATCAGCAGCCTTTGGTAAGGCTGAAGTGGCAGCAGATTAAGAAGTGGCAGGCCAAAATGAAGGTAAAGGGATCCTCAAGTACTGGCATAAGTCTGCAGACAAGTGGCAGAGCAGCTCAGCAACTGACCCTGTGTTTGAGGACTGCTGAAGTTGAGGTGGTGCTGCATTAGCTGCTAGCTGCCTTCTGTGTCACGTCACACCAATATTCCATATCAGCACAACAGCAACATAAAAGAAAGACTTGCATTTATATAGCGCCTTTCACAACCACCAGATGTCTCAAAGCGCTTTACAGCCAATGAAGTACTGTCACTGTTGTAATGTGGGAAATATGGCAGCCAATTTGCCCCCAGCAAGCTCTCACAAACAGCAATGTGATAATGACCAGATAATCTTTTTTTTTTGTTATGTTGATTGAGGGATAAATATTGGCCAGGACACCGGGGATAACTCCCCTGCTCTTCTTCGAAATAGTGCCTTGGGATCTTTTACGTCCACCTGAGAGAGCAGACGGGGTCTCGGTTTAACGTCTCATCCGAAAGACGGCACCTCCGACAGTGCAGCACTCCCTCGGCACTGCACTGGAGTGTCAGCCTAGATTTATGTGCTCAGGTGCCTGGAGTGGGACTTGAACCCACAACCTTCTGGCTCGAGTGTGCTACCCACTGAGCCACAGCTGACAACATGTCAAAAAAGAAAGTGCAGCCGAGTTTTAGGCCACAGCTGACAGTTACTCTCCTGATTGTGCCACTCCTATGCACAAGAAAACCAAAAAAGCAAAATATAGCAGATGCTGGAAAACAGAACAAAAGCACAAAAAGTTAGAAACCTGCAGCAGGTTGGTCAACATCTGAAGAGAATAGATAGTCTACCTTTCTGCAGCACCCTTCTTCAGAAGTGAAAAATAAGAGATGGCCAAGCATATTAATATGAACAGATAAAAGGAGGAAATATACAAAGAAATCAAGCAAACAGACAAACAACACCAGTGGATTAGTGCAACATGTCATCTCAGTCAAGTAATAGACAGAAGGATTGAAGAAATAAAAGACTTTGAAGAAACAAACATGAACTTTGCTGATGCAGGTAAGGAAGTGAGAGTTCTGAGGAAAATGCAAGAGAATGGGAGAGATGGGAATTTTGTATCTGCCTCTCTGCCGAGCCTGACATTGAGAAGGCAGGTAATGGCATCTTGTCTACATAGGGTGAGCTAATGCCTGCAGAAATTGTTGGTGACATCTTGGAAGATACAGCCAAAAAAATAACATTGGCCTTTGGTTACACTAGCACGCCTTCTTCCACGCAGTACCATGTAAAGCATGACATTGTGATTGAGGTATTTCTGAAGAACCTTCCAGCATAACAGTTAATCAGCTTTTACATCTCATAACGATGGTGAGGGGGAGGGTCCTGGTGCAGGCTCCTTTGTGGAAAGGAGCTTCACAACAGCTGCAAAAGCAAGGTAATGTCACCTCTCTCTCTCCCCAAATGGAGTTATAGAAGCAAGCAGGAGGCTATGGAATACCTCGTGGGCATCCTGATCTGCCTGGCATGCCTGTGCAGGTCCTCCTTTTCCTCTGAGTTTGTCTGCTCAGAAGATCTTCATTGTCAAATCCACTGGTGCCTGCCTGTAAAGGGAACTAGAGAGCAAAAAAAAAAACAACTGGCACAAGATCCATGAAAGTTGAAGGGGGAAAAATTCGGTTGGCTTGCGCCGCTCCCGAAATTGACTATAGTTTTGGCAGCGGCGCAAACGTTTACTGCCCCGATCTCCTGCGCCCGCAGATTGTGACGTTAGTCGAGCATGCAACGCCCTGGTGGTGCCCCGGACCGGATATTGAGTGGTGCCCCCCTCCTTTCCGCCTGGCGCAAGCAACGACAGGGAGACTGGAACGTTTCCCAGTCGGTGAGGGGCTGGGGGGGGCGCTATTTAAAGGCGCCCTCTTCCTGGCTTTTTCTGTGGTAGACATTTTTGCACCACTCATTCTGACAGAGAGAGAGTATCTGAGAGAGAGATAGAGAGACTTCTGCATAGAGTCAGCGCTGTGTGAAGTAGTTTTGGCTACTGAGCATCACTTTGCAGGTACTTTTTGATTTGACCTTCATTACTTCGATTGCCAAGAGACTATGGGGGCTGCACTGATTGGGGGCATCGTCCTGCGCCTGCAGAATCGGAGGCCACAGAGACGCAGAGAGAGAGTGGCAATCATGGCCAGACGGAGGAGGGCCAACAGGCCTCTGCACAGGAGACCTTACCCTCCCAGGGTCTTCTGGGAACAATTCTCCTACATTAATTTGTCTGAGGAGCAGTGTTTGCGCCGGCTGTGCTTCAGCAAGGAGGTGGTCACTGAGCTCTGCCATCTGCTGCAGCCAGATCTGCAGCCTCAACTGAGGACCAGGACGTCTCTGTCAGTGGCAATGAAGGTCACAGTGGCTCTGAATTTTTATGCCACCGGCTCCTTTCAAGCAGCTACTGGGGACATCGGCAATATCTCCCAGTTCACGGTCCATTGCTGTATCCGTCAGGTCACAAATGCCCTCTATAAAAGGAGACGCCAGTACATCTCTTTCCCCATGACCCGGGCCAAATAGCATGAACGCGCATTGGGCTTTGCAAGGATAGCGAGCTTCCCCATGGTGCAGGGCGCCATTGACTGCACGCATGTGGCATTGCGGGCACCGCATGAAAATGCAGAGGTTTTCCGAAACCGCAAGGGGTTCCACTCCTTAAACGTCCAGTTGGTCTGTGACCACAGACAGCTGATACTCGCTGTCAATGCCCGCTATCCTGGCAGCAGCCACAATGCTTTCATCCTGTGCCAGACTGGTGTGCCAGAACTTTTCCAGGCACCGCATCAGCCAAGTGTTTGGCTCCTCGGGGACAAGGGTTATCCACTCTGCACCTGGCTGATGACACCGCTCCGTAACCCCAACACCCCTGCTGAGCTGCGGTACAATGAGAGCCATATCACCACCAGGAACATCATTGAGTAGACGATCGGCGTGCTCAAGCAACGGTTCTGCTGTCTGGACCACTCAGGAGAAGCCCTGCAGTACTCGCCTGAGCGAGTCTCCCTCTTCATAGTTATGTGCTGCATTCTTCATGACTTGGCAATCCTCAGGACCCAGCCAATGCCACCAGGCCTTGGAGCACCACCGGAGGAGGAGGAAAAGGAGGAAGAAGAGGAGGAGGATGATCAGCAGCAGCACCAAGGCGGGAGGGAGGCTCACAATGTTGAAACTGCAAGGGCCGTCCGTCAATGACTGATAACAAGCCGCTTCTAGGCCCCTACTGAGGAAATGGCTTCTGGCAGCAATGATTCCAAAGGCCAAACCTGTACATTTTGAATACAAAAACTTTTTTATTTTACAAACTCTGTGTGTGTCATTTCTTCATGACAAACTAATAGAAACAAACACAAAAAAATCATTAATTAACATAACTGGTTCTCACAACCTGGAGATAATGTCCAAAACACTAAACAAAAGTTTGAACACGAACCTCAGCCTTTAATAAAAAAATTCCCAACATTTCGTCACACCTCCTACTTTTTGCCCTTCAAGGGTGATCTCCTTCCCTTGCGCACTTCCCCCCTTCCCACCCTACTGCTCCTCCGTAATGGGGCCCCAGTGGCTGCAGCAAGGCTGGTGGAAGGCTGCTGATTGTCAGAACATGAGACTACAGATGCCCTTGAAGGACGGCCTCGACCAGCTCTGGGCCTGGAGGGCCCGGCTGCAGACTGCACCAACTCTGCATGGGTGGCAGCAGTCTGGGCTACAGGCGGTGGCAGGTGCAATGGGGAAGTGACAATGGTGGCAGCAGGAATGCTGTCACCTTGAGAGAGGACAGCAACTCCCTGCTCAACCGACACACTGGCACTCCCACGGGGCAGTACCTCAGCATCCGGAGCAATCTGCTGGAGCACAGATTGCTGGCCTGCTGCGGCACGGTGAGAGCCCCGGGGAAATGTGTCCGAACCAGCGACAATGGCAGCAGTCAGTGCTTGCGTGGCCTCAATCTGAGTCTGCATGAGAGCAGTCTGAGATGGGGTCATGGCAGCCAGTGACTGAATTGCAGCACTAAGCTTTAGCGTGGCATCCGCCTGTGCTACAACGAAGTGCTCCACACTCCTTGCCAGTGATTTAATGCATTCGGGCACCCTTCCCACTGCACCCATGAGCTGAGTGTGCATGTCCACCGCCTGGGTGTACTTTTCAGCTATGAGCCGCTCCTCCTCTGCGTCCAGTGCAGCAGGACTCGCTGGCCTACTCTCCCTCTGGGGAGAAGGTCCCCGAGCTTCCCTACCCCCATCGCGTTGCTGCAGCCCGCTGGGTCCTGGAGCTTCACCCTCATCAGACCCTTCCCCCCTGCTCCCCTCCAGGGAAGACGTGGTCCCAGTGTGGGCATGGGCTTCCTCGGGAGAGGGTGGCGCTGATGCTCCAGCTTCCTCTTCCTCCTCGCCTGCGGCTTCGCTCCCACTGGCAGCTTGAGGGCCCATCTCCTCAGCTGGTGAATCACCATCTGAAAGCAGGGAGGTACAAGAGTGGCTTTAGCGTTAGGACAGGGGGTCAGTAAGGGAGGAAGGAGTGCAGCGATTTAGTGAGTTGGATTGAAAGTGTCAAAGGCTGGTGTTGTGAGGGACAAGTGGAATGAGAGAGGAGAGAAAGCTGATGACCTTACCATTGCTGTCCCAAACGGGGTCGACCTCTCCAGGGGTGACGGGACCAATCACCTGGCTTGCCACAATCCTGTGGATGCGCGCCTCAAGATCGCTGAGGGGTTGCAGCTGAGGCCGCCCTCCACCCGTCCGTTGCTGCTGTCTCCTGTTATGAGATAGCTTGGCCTGCAAGAAAAAGGATGGCGTCTGAGTAAATATACAGCCATGGTCTTGCCTGATGTGCCTCCCATAATTGAATAGCCCTTTATGTATGCAGCCATGGTCTTGCCTGATGTGCCTCCCATAGTTGAATAGCCCTTACTGTATGCAAGGTGTGGAATGTGCATGTGTGTTTCATGAGAGGGCCATAGGTGTTGGATGAGTGTTGGGCATTGGGGTTTTAAGACCCTCTGGCCATAGAGTGAGGTTGAAATGGAGGGACAGAGAGGTATTGAAAAAAAGCCACTCACCCTGACGACCCGAGTGAGGTTGTTGAACTTTTTGCGACATTGAGTATGGGTCCTGGGCACCATGCTCCTGGAGGAGACGCTCTGAGCCACCTCCCTCCACACTCTTCTGTAGTCGCGTAGCAAAGGCCTCCTGCCACTCTCAGGGTAGAGTATAGATCTTCTGCGCTCCACTGCACCAACCAGAGCCTCCAAGGCCCGCTCGCTGAAGCGCTGAGCTCCTCCTCTCACCCTCTCCATAGTCCTTGGCTGGAAAATATAGTCACAGGGCTCTCCAGGCCGAGATTCAAGGCTCCAATGAGCAGGGTGTGGCTGGAGAGCAAGATCGACCCTCCCCTTTAAGTACTGGCCGGCGCCAGTGTGTCTGTGTTACATCGCTAACTGACATCACCAGCGCTGCGCCCGCGCTCTGAGTTAGCGCCTCGCTCCTCGGCCTTTGCGCCTTAAGACAGGTGTGCAGCGCCTGATTTAGCGCTCCAATCACCTCCAGGGGCGATAAAAGCCAAGTTTGCAGTCGGAGGCGATAATTAGCACCAGGCGCTAAACTTTGCGCCCGGCCGATAATTGCGCCCCAAATGGGGCGATACCGAATTTCTCCCCCTAAGTGACAACAGAAAATAGAAGATCAAAATTTACAAGAAGGGCTTTCAAAAGACCTAAAAATACATACTGTCGACATCCGTGGGCCTTCAAAGGGCCTTCCATCTGGAAATCCATCTTAAGGCTCCTTCCAAACGTACGAACAATGGCAGACAGGCAAAGACAATCTGGTCCATCCATCCTGTCCCACACAATTGCGATACTTTGTGTATCACAACATATGCACTCCACCCCACCCGAAACCATGTGATCTCCTGGGAGAGGCCAAAAAACAGCTAAAAAACCCAGGCCAATTTGGGGAAACAAAATCTGGGAAATTCCTCTCTGACCCATCTAGGCGATCGAAACTAGTCCAGGAGATCACTCTGGCCCTGAATTCCCTGCAGTACCTACCTTCTGTAAGAGGTGATCTCCGCTCCAGCCAGAAACAAATCCAGCTCTCGCTTGAAGGAATTCAGTGAGTCCGTGTCCACCACATGAGACGGGAGCCTGTTCCAGAGGTCGACTATTCTCTGGGAAAAGAACCACCTCCTGACATCTAACCTGGATCTCGCCTTACACAACTTAAATTTGTGACCTCTGGTCCTGCCTAACCTATTTAATTGAAATAAACTGTCAGCTGGAACACAATCTATTCCCTTCATTATCTTATAAACCTCAATCAGTTCCCCTCTACGTCTACGCTTCTCTGAGGCATAGAGTCCCAACTCATTTAGCCTAACTTGATAACTAAGATGCTTTACACTGGGAATTATTCTAGTGGCCCTCCTCTGCACCCTCTCCAAAGCATCAATATCACCCACCATGTGAGGAGACCAAAACTGGACACAGTATTCCAAGTGCGGCCTGACTAAGGTCTTGTACATGGATAAAATAGTATGCCTCGTCTTATACTCAATTGTCGTATGGATACACCCCAACACCCTATTTGCTCTAGCTATCGCTACACGGCATTGCTCATATACCTTTAAGGATGTATGCACTAGAATGCCCAAATCTTTTTCTATCTCCACCATCTTTAATGCCTTTCCCTGAAGGGTGTATGAATGTTGAGCATTTGCCCTGCCCACATGCATAACACGGCACTTATGCAAGTTAAGCATCATTTTCCAGTCTTGAGCCCAATCTCCCAACACATTAAGATCTGCCTGAAGCAGACGAGCATCATCTACAGTTCTAACACTCGCACAGATCTTGGTATCATCTGCAAATTTGCAGATTGTGCCCCCAACACCTACATCCAGATCATTAATAAAAATAGTAAAGAGCAACGGTCCCAGCACTGATCCCTGTGGGATACCATTGGTGACCGGTCTCCAAACAGATCCAAATCTATCTATAACTACTTTTTGCTTACATCCTGCCAGCCAGTTCTGAATCCAGCTCAATATATTACCACTAATACCAAAGGCTTCGATCTTATAGAGAAGCCTCTTATGCAGTACCTTATCAAAAGCTTTTTGGAAATCTAAGTAGACAATGTCTACTGGACTTCCCTCATCCACCAACTTTGTAACTTCTTCAAAAAATAGAATTAGATTTGGAAGACATGACCTCCTTTTTATGAAGCCATGTTGGGTGTCCCTAATATGTCCCTCTCAATCCAAGTAATCATATATTGCATCCCTAATGATTCATTCAGGAATCATACCTATTACTGATGTTAAACTAATGTCTTGTCACCTTTTTTAAAGATGGGGACTACATTAGCCTCCTTCCAGTCTATATGAACCATTCCAGAGTGCAGTGAGCTATTAAAAATAGAGGCTAGGGGCTCGCACAGCACATGCCCCATCTCCCTGAGGACCCTCAGGTGGATATCATCTGGCCCGGCTGCTCTATCTATTCTCAAGTTCTTAATTCTTTCTAAAACAATATGTTCATTTATGTTAATGCTAGTTTTGTTCGTAACATTATTAAATTCTAATAGTCGAGAATCATCTTCAAGGGTGAAGACTGATGCAAAGTACTCATTTAATATTTCCACCATACCCCTGTGAGTCGTTTGTAACCTGTCCTTGAACATTCTTCAGTGGCCCAATACAGTCTTTGAAAATTCTCTGATTCTTCACATATCTGAAAAAGTTTTTCCCATTACTTCCACAGTTGTCTACAATCCTTTTTTCCATTATCCTTTTTGCTAATCTAATAGCAGCCTTCGTTTTCTTTAGTTGTTCCTTGTACACAACTCTGTTTAGTTGAGTATTAACTGTCTATAATTTATAGAAACATTTCTGTTTACATCTTATTTGTCTTTGTAGATAACCAGTCAGCCACCTTGGCTTTTTCTTACCACATTTCTTTCTTTTGACTTTGGGCACATATTTGTTTTCCACATTTTTTATCTTGTTCTTAAAAACTTTCCATTTATATTCTACATCGGTCTCGTTTCCACCCAGGAGGGTTAGCAATTTACCCCGTTCCAAATCATCTGCCATTTTGGTGAAGTTTGCTCTTCTGAAATCACAAGAATGGAGGAGAAAGTAGCTTCTCTGGACATGTTGAGGACTTGGCATGCAGCAGGCTTGTGGAATATGGAATGGAACGGCTCCTCCTCCTCCTCCTCCCCCTCCCCCTTTTGCATTGGAGTAATGAAGCTCCCACCTGCTTTGGACAGGATCTTCAAATGCCACAAAAATCCCCTCCCCTCCCCCTCAGAAAATTGGGAATGCTGAAAAATGAATGTTAATTGGGTGGAACAAGTTTCTGTCCAATTTACTATTTGCTACCGTTCCACTAATGCTGAAGTTGGAGCAGTAATGAGATGAAGATCAGCCCTAATAAGACCTATTTTTTCTCTCTCGGTGCTGGGTAAGCTCAGGCGGGTTAGTTGTACTGCTACTACGAAGATAATACTATTGCCATGGCGATAGGACTGTTGAGAGGAGTCTTGCGAAACCTGACTAGCCTGCTGGATAGACAAGCAGTCTCTGTTCTCAGACAAACATTAATGATAAAAACCTGGGTATAATCAATGATATACTTTCAAACTGCCTCTCTTTCTTCTACTTCAGAGTGAGACAGAGTTCCTGAGGCCCAAAATCCAGAGGTCGGGGAGGATGCAAAAGTAATGTACAGGCAGGAGGGCACTTTTGGGATCCACCAGGTTTCTGAACCTTGTAACTTACCTTTGAAATCCAAACCGGCAAGGGGAAGGGTGAGTCTTTTGCCCACCCCACTTATGTTTACAGCGAGTTTGCGGGGGGGAGGAGAGGGATTCCCAGGTCTCCCAAGGAATTCTGCCCTGCTTAAGCTCGGTGGAAGCCACACCAGCTGAGGGCCGGTATGAATTTTGTACTGGGGCTTCCAAAAGCTTCAAAAATGCTTCCCAGCAAAGGTAATCGATCCCAGAGGAGATTGCTTATCTTTAGAAGGCAGGCCATTGTTTCTTTTCAAGGTGAAGGAGGAACAAGTAGCACTGACCCTTGGAGTGGTAGGGTGCCACTCGAATTTTTCACAGAGCAGTCAGGGTGGGCACCTCTGTTGCACCTGTAATTATTTAAATGACCCAGAACCCAGAATTTGGAATAGGGTCCACATCCCCTCCCACAGGCGGCCAGGAGATCCACTGGTGGAGCAGGAACTCCAAAATTTCAGGCCCCAGGTTTCAGCAACTCTTCAAATTACCTGAACCAATGGATTTGTTGTCCAAATTATTTACAAGTTTATATTTCGTTTCTGTTGAGAGGAAGGTAGCCCCAGTACTTATCCAATGTCACACAGGCCATCTCCTTTATAATGCCTCTGAAATTCCAGCTTATCAATGCAATTGTGTGTTTGAAGAGCGCTTAAATGAATTCATTGTCATTCATTCAGCAATAATTTTGAGCTGCTAGATAGAAAACCTCAAATTTAAGGTAAATGCCAGTGCGGTGTTAATAAATAGAATTATACCCGTCTGTGAAGGGGGGGATTGGCTCTGCTCTTTAGAATGTGTTGCTCTTTGTAGGGGGTAGTCAAAATACATTAGCTGGAGAAAATGTGTGCTCTAAAGTTCTGGAATTTCAAAAATGTGTCCATAGGTCTGGAATGTCAGAAATGTGTTCCTTGGGTTTGGTTTGCATGCCTGAGAGATTGTATACACCAACTTCATCAGAATGGCAACTTGTTTCAGTCTGAAGAAGATGATACCCATTAAGTTCATTATTTTTTTAATTAGAACATAATCATGTTCTTTGCCATTTAAATAGTTGACTTTAGTTTGGGCCACCAGCTAATTTGTAATGAATTTGGATTATTCATGTCTTTGTAAAAAGAGTCTCAGAAATGGTCTGGGGGTAATTTTGACTTTGTGCGATCGTGTAAAATGGATGATAGCGAATAGGTGGCCCCTTTTACATCTTTCCCAATTTTTATTTCCATTGACTTCATAAAAGTTTGGGGATGGGAGGCCAGCAAGGAGAGTTTTTCGAGTAATCTAGACTGGAGGTGGCAAAAGGCATGTATAAGGTTTCACCATCGTATGGGTTGAGGTAGGAATGGATGATGTTACAAAGGTGAAAGTAAATGATGTTTTGTGATAGAGAGGATATGGGGTAGGAAACTCAGTGTGGGGTTGACCAGCACGCTGGTTCCCTTAGACGGGGAGGGGGATGGAGAGTTTGTGATGGGGGACAAAGATGAAGGCTTCAGTCTTCCCAATGCTTGGGTGGAAAGAGTTATGACTCATCAAAGACTGGATATCAGAAAAGCAGCCCAACAGAACAGAGACAATAGGGCAGTTGAGAGATGTGGTGGAGAGGTACAATTGGATGTCATCGGTATACTTGTTGAAGCTGACCCCATGCCTATGAATGTTATTGCCAATGGACAGCATACAGATGAGAAAGAGGAGTGTACCAAGAATCTTTGGTGATTCTGGAGATGACAGAGGTGAGTCAGGGCTGTTTTTGAGCTGTCAGTTTTTCTGAGGCTGTGTCTGCTTTTAGCTGTTGGTCATGTTTTTACTAGTTTTCTAGGTTAGCTGGCAGGAAGATGCAATCCAACCCAAAGCCTCAATTCACCTCACTCTAGTTTACAGATAATCACAAATACAGATTATAGGACTGGGAACTGTCGCTCAACTGTGGCTGCACATTTCACCTTGAAGTTAAAGTAACTGCCTGACTCCAGAGAAGATGGTGATTTTTAGGTACAGATGCAGTTAATCAATCCATATTTACATTTGTATATGATGCTTCTTTAACATTAATTTGTGCTGTTCCATCATTTGCAATGCACTTTTTTCCCTTTATATGCTTCAAATCATTATTATTTTGCCAAGCCATGATTATGCATAATTTGCATATAGCTTGTATTTTGTGCCACATCTGCTATTTAAGAAGCCAGTTTATAGGTACTATTCAGCAATTGTCTGTGGCATTAATAACACCATATTTTCCATGATGTTATGCAGGGAAACAATACATAAAATTTAGTTGCAACTGTACTGAGCAATCATATTCCAAAATGGCCGATGGCTTCCTATTTTCAAGACACAGAAACCCAGGAGAACACATTCCCAAAGGATTTCCAGACAGCAAATTTGTACAGACTTGTCAGGCACTTGCTGCTCCTGTAGATTTAGATTTAATAAGCAGATTCAGTACAATCTGTTCAAGAAGCTAAAAGAGGATTTAATCACTTCCCTATGAATTTTGCCTTGTTACTATCAGTGAAGGTGACTGCAACACTCACCTTTCCTACTACCAATAATTTTCAGATCCCTGCAGGTCCCACTACAGGCATCAGTTGTCAACAATGTCAACCTGCATTTCTCAGATCACTTCTCTACTGCTCTGGAAATTTGTTTTATTTGCCTGCTTCTCTCCAATCTTACAACTGCAAGATTCCTGCACAATTGACCATAGCAGGTGCTCCTCCAAATATTTTGTTCAGTGGTGCTGTTTTCAGAAATTGTACTGTGTTTAATTTAATGGTTTAATGCTATAACAGCTCTATTTGCAGTTTCCCTGGCTTCACCTTCAAATCCTTCTTCAATATGCAGATTAATTAAGCCTGGAGAAGTATTTAATGTCTGACTCCTTGAGAAATAATAACTTATCCTTCTATTCTGTTTTCTTGTGTTAACTTGCTTCTTTTTATAGGTAGCAGAAGTTCTGGCTCATAAGTTCACAAACATAAGTCCAAGTGCAATATAATTAAACACATCAAGCAATATGTTTCTGCATTATTGAGTTAGAGATGGCTCAACGTTCGTACAACTCATTGTCAGCAAAACTGAAGCCATCCTGTTTGGTTGTCACAAGTGCCTCTAACTCCAGCTCCATCAACCTCCCTGGCTGCAAGTTCAACTAAACTGGTCTTCAAACTCAGCACTCTGTTGGAGCTGAGCTTTCAAACTGACATCCAATCCAATGTCAAGACTTCCTTCACTGACTTCTGTAATATTGCCTGTTAAGTGCTATCTCACCTCATCTGCTGCTATAACCCTTAACTACTTTTCATCCCCTTGAAGAGGTATTTCTCAAATGCTGTCCTTGCATGCCTTCCTTGTCTCCCCACCCTCACCCACATGCTGTCATAAACATCAACTAATCCAGAACTCCACAGCTCGAGTCCTCTCCTCTCACATTTATTCCCCTTCCACCCTTGTCTTCACATGGTTCCACTGGTGCTCACTGTCCCAGTGATTTGATCATCATCCTTGTTTTCAAATTCCAGCACAGACTCACCCAGCCCACTGAAATTCCTTTTTAAGATCACTTCATCTTTTTGATAAAGTCCCACATAAGAGGTTAGTGTGCAAAATTAAAGCACATGGGATTGGGGGTAATATACTGGCATGGATTGAAAATTGGTTAACAGACAGGAAACAGAGTAGGAATAAATGGGTCTTTTTCGGGGTGGCAGGCGGTGACTAGTGGGGTACCGCAGGGATCAGTGCTTGGGCCCCAGCTATTTACAATATATATCAATGATTTGGATGAGGGAACCAAATGTAATATTTCCAAGTTTGCTGACGACGCAAAACTAGGTGGGATTTTGAGTTGTGAGGAGGATGCAAAGAGGCTTCAAGGCGATTTAGACAAGTTGAGTGAGTGGGCAAATACATGGCAGGTGCAGTATAACGTGGATAAATGTGAAGTTATCCACTTCGGTAGGAAAAACAGAAAGGCAGAGTATTATTTAAATGGTGATAGATTGGGAAATGTTGATGTACAAAGGGACCTGGGTGTCCTTGTACACGAGTCACTGAAAGCAAACATGCAGGTGCAGCAAGTAGTTAGGAAGGCAAATGGTACGTTGGCCTTCATTGCAAGAGGATTTGAGTACAGGAGCAAGGATGTCTTACTACAGTTATACAGGGACTGGGTGAGACCACACCTGGAGTACTGTGTGCAGTTTTGGTCTCCTTACCTAAGAAAGGATATACTCGCCATAGAGGGAGTGCAGCAAAGGTTCACCAGACTGATTCCTGGGATGGCAGGACTGTCGTATGAGGAGAGATTGGGTCGACTAGGCCTGTATTCACTAGAGTTTAGAAGAATGAGAGGGGCTCTCATTGAAACATATAAAATTCTGACAGGGTTAGACAGACTGGATGCAGGGAGGATGTTTCCCCTGGCTGGGGAGTCTAGAACGAGGGGTCACAGTCTAAGGATACGGGGTAGGACATTTAGGATTGAGATGAGGAGAAATTTCTACACTCAGAGGGTGGTGAACCTGTGGAATTCTCTACCACAGAAGGCTGTGGAGGCCAAGTCACTGAATATATTTAAGAAGGAGATAGATAGATATCTAGATGCAAAAGGCGTCAAGGGGTATGGGGAAGAGAGCGGGAATATGGTATTGAGATAGAGGATCAGCCATGATCATATTGAATGGCGGAGCAGGCTTGAAGGGCCGAATTGCATACTCCTGCTCCTATTTTTCTATGTTTCTATGTTTACCTCTCCTTGTCTTCAAAATTCACCTAAAGAATGATTTGGACTCTAGGGGAATCAAGGGATATGGATATCTGGCGGGAAAGTGGAATTGAGGTTAAAGATCAGCCAGGATCTCATTGAATGGCGGAGCAGGCTCGAGGGGCTGTATGGCCTACTCCTGCTCCTAATTCTTATGTTCTTATGTTCTTATTTGTTTGTGCCTTCTTTCTTTAATTGTGGAGAAGTTACTGGAATCTATCAACAAAGTCAAAAATGACTGAGCACTTGGCAAGTTTGAGCTGATCAAAGAGAGTCATCAAGGATTTGTGAAGTGTAGGTCATGTCTGACTAAGCTAGTTGAACTTTTTGAGGAGGTCACTAGCATGGTGGATAGAGGAGTATCACTAGATGTTGTCTGTCAGGTCTTGCGGAAAGCATTTGATAAGCTTCTGTGGAAGAGATTATTAGCAAAAATGAAACTGGAATTGGGGGTAACCTTGCAACATGAGTTGGTGATTGTTTGGGAGGCAGGAGACAGGGAATAAGGATAAAGGGAACATTTTTTGATTGGTGGGATGTAACAAGTGGTGTTCCTCAGAGATCTGTACTAGAGCATCAGCTTTTCACCATATATATTAATGACTTAGATGAAGGAATAGAGAGTTGTATATCCAAGTTTGCAGACGATACTAAGTTAGGAGGCACAGTAAATTGTGCAGATGGGAGAAGGAGTTACAATGTGACATAGTCTAAGTGAGTGGGCAAAACTATGGCAGATGGAGTTCAATGTGGGGAAGTGTGAGGCCATCCACTTTGGATGTGAGAAGAATAAATCAGAATATTTTCACAGGTGAGAGATTAAGACCTGTGGAGGAGCAAAGGGATTTGGTTGTCCACATACCAAAATCACAAAAAGGTAATGCTCAGTTAGTCAAGAAGGCTAATGGAATGTTGGTCTTTAATGCAAGGGGATTAGAATACAAAAGTGTGGAAGTGATGCTATAATTGTACAGATCCTTGGTTACGGTTAAATTATGAGGACAGGTTGCATAAATTTGGCTTGTATTCCCTCAAGTTTAGAAGGTTGAGAGGTGATCTAATTGACGTGTTTAAAATGATAAAGGGATTTGATGCGGTAGATGCAGAGAAACTAATTCGTCTGGTGGGGGAATCTAGAATAAGGGGCCATAATCTTAAAATTAGAGTTAGGCCATTTAGGAATAAAATCAAGAAGCACATTTCCACATGACGGGCAGTGGAAATCTGGAACTCTGTCCCCCAAAAGGCTGTGGATCCTGGGTCAATTGAAATTTTCAGGAGTGAGACTTATAGGTTTTTTGTTAGGTAAGGGTTTGAAAGGCAGGTAAATGGAGTTGTGATACAGATCAACCATGATCTAATTGAATGACAGAACAGGCTTGAGGGGCTGAATGGCTTACTCCTGTTCCTATGATCCCTATGTATTATCTCGTCCTCCAAATTCCTTCACTTCCAGTTCAGTGTTCACCTTCCCCCTTGTAAAATGCTCAGATATTTTTACATAAAGGCCATCGTTGAGAAGGAGAATGATAGAGGTACCAGCAGCAACTTTGGGAGGCACTGACAGATGTGGTACGCACACTCTCCACAATGGCGGAGAGGATGGAGGAGTCCAACTCCAATAGTAGCAGATTGGTGTTGCAGGTAATTGCGAGAATGTCTAACATGGAGAGAGTGGCCACCTCCATGGAGCTTCAAGCACAGCTCTCAAATGAGTCTGTGCAGGCTATAACCATTTTCCTGTGTGAGTCACCACTAACTGAACCTTCGAGCTATTAGGGCATCCCTGGGCTGGCGATGTGTGCACCATCTTCACATTGCTTGTAATCCTCATCCTCCTCCTCCTCCTTTTCTTCAATGTTCTCTTCCTCTGAAGATGCTTGATGAGCACCATGGTTGTCCTCCACTTGCAATCCTCCCTGCTGTGCAATGTTGTGCAGGACACAGCACACCACCATGATTCTGGACACCCTCACTGGCAAGTACAGAAGGGTGTCTTCAGATCTATCTAGGCAGCTGAAGCACATCTTCAACATGCAGCTGCCTTGCTCGATGACACGCCTGGTGGTCATGCGGCTCTGATTCTCTGGTTGTAGCGCTCCTGCACCTCACTTGTGGGTTCCTCACAGGTGTCATGAGGCAAGTTTGAAGGGGGTATCCCTTGTCTCCAATGAGCCAGCCCTTAAATCTGTCTCCTGGTACAAAGAAGCTTGGAATGTTGGACTGCCGCAGTATAAAAGCATCTTGACAGTTCCCAGGGAATCTGACACACCTGCATGAACCTCTTCTGTGGTTGCACACCAGCTGTACATTGATGCAATGAAATACCTTGCGGTTGATCAAAACTCCTGGTTGCTGTGGTGGTCTTCGTATTAGCACGTGAGTGCAATCGATGGCACCCGGTATATGTGGGAAGCCAGCCAGAGAAGCGAATCTCAGTGCCTTACTCATTCTGGCTCTTGTCGCTGCAGCGGAAGTTAACATAAGTCAACAACATGGCAAACAATCCATCCGTGACCTGCCTTAGACATTTATGTGCAGCCAACTGAGAGACCCTCAAGATGCCTCCAGTCATGCCCTGGATGGAGCCAGAGGCAAAGAAATTGAGGGCAGTGGTGACTTTCGCAGCAATGCGTGACCACCAGGTCCAGCAGGGAGCAGCTCTTCTTGAAGAATGCAAGTAACATTCGTGCCTCACATGTGTCAGGCAATGACCATCTCCAACAAGAGAGAGTCTGGCCACCTCCCCTTTACATTCAATAGGATTACCATCGCCGAATCCCCCACCATCAATATCCTGGAGGTCACCATTTACCAGAAATTTAACTGGAGCAGCCACATAAATACTGTGGCTACAAGAGCAGGTCAGAGGCTGGGTATTCTGCGGCGAGTGTCTCACCTCCTGACTCCCCAAAGCCTTTCCACCATCTACAAGGCACAAGTCAGGAGTGTGATGGAATACTCTCCACTTGCCTGGATGAGTGCAGCTCCAACAACACTCAAGAAGCTCGATACCATCCAGGACTAAGCAGCCCACTTGATCAGCACCCCATCCACCACCTTAAACATTCACTCCATCCATCACCAGCGTACCGTGGCTGCAGTGTGTACCATCCACAAGATGCACTGCAGCAACTCGCCAAGGCTTCTTCAACAGCACCTCCCAAACCCGCGACATCTTCCACCTAGAAGGACAAGGGCAGCAGGCGCATGGGAACACCACCACCTCCAAGTTCCCCTCCAAATCACGCACCGTCCTGACTTAGAAATATATTGCCGATCCTTCATTGTCGCTGGGTCAAACTCCTAGAACTCCCTCCCTAACAGCACTGTGGGAGTACCTTCACCGCACGGACTGCCGCGGTTCAAGAAAGCAGCTCACCACCACCTTCTCAAGGCCAATTAGGGATGGCAATAAATGCTGGCCTTGCCAGTGACGCCCACATCCCTTGAATGAATAAAACAAATGCAGTCGGTGTCCACGACCACCTGTCATGTCAATCTGAGCCTGCAGAAGCACTGCTCTTCAGATAGATCAAGGAAACTGAGCCTGTGTTTGTAGAACCTCTCACGTGGGTAGTGCCTCCTGTGACCTCGGCCCCTCTGTTGCTCCCCTCTCTCCTGTTCTCTACTGTGTTCTCCTCTCTGTTGTTCTCCACTCTGTTCTCCTCTTTGCTGTTCTCCACTCTGTTCTCCTCTCTCCTGTTCTCCACTCTGTTCTCCTCTTTGCTGTTCTCCACTCTGTTCTCCTCTCTCCTGTTCTCCACTCTGTTCTCTTCTTTGCTGTTCTCCACTCTGTTCTCCTCTCTCCTGTTCTCTACTCTGTTCTCCTCTCTGTTGTTCTCCACTCTGTTCTCCTCTCTGTTGTTCTCCACTCTGTTCTCCTCTCTGTTGTTCTCCACTCTGTTCTCCTCTCTCCTGTTCTCCACTCTGTTGCTCCCCTCTCTCCTGTTCTTCATAGATTCATAGAAAGTTACAGCACAGAAGGAGGCCATTTTGGCCCATCGTGTCTGCACCGGCCAACAAAGCGTTATCCAGCCTAATCCCACTTCCCAGCTCTTGGTCCATAGCCCTGCAGGTTAGAGCATCCCAAGTGCACATCCAAGTACTTTTTAAATGTGGTTAGGGTTCCTGCCTCTACCACCTTTTCAGGCAGTGAGTTCCAGACCCCCACAACCCTCTGGGTGAAGAAATTTCCCCTCAAATCCCCTCTAAACCTTCCACCAATTACTTTAAATCTGTGCCTCCTGGTTTTTGACCCCTCTGCTAAGGGAAATAGGTCCTTTCTATCCACTTTATCTATGCCTCTCATAATTTTATACACCTCAATAAGGTTTCCCCTCAGCCTCCTCTGTTCCAAGGAAAACAGATCCAGCCGATCCAGTCTTTCCTCATAGCTAAGATTCTCTACTCCCGGCAACATCCTTGTAAATCTCCTCTGTACCCTCTCTAGTGCAATTACATCTTTTCTGTAATGTGGTGACCAGAACTGTACGCAGTACTCTAGCTGAGGCCTAACTAGTGTTTTATACAGTTGAAACATAACTCCCCTGCTCTTGTATTCTATGATGTGGAGATGCCGGTGTTGGACTAGGGTGGACAAATGTGAGAAGTCGCACAACACCAGGTTATAGTCCAACAGTTTTATTTGAAATCACAAGCTTTCGGAGCGCTGCTCCTTCGTCAGGTCACCTTCGGGCAACACGGTGGCATAGTGGTTAGCACTGGTGCCTCACAGCGCCAGAGACCCGGGTTCGAATCTGACCTCGGGTGACTGTCTGTGTGGAGTTTGCACATTCTCCCCGTGTCTGCGTGGGTTTCCTCCGGGTGCTCCGGTTTCCTCCCACAGTCCAAAAATGTGTGGGTTAGGTTGATTTGGCTATGATAAATTGACCCTTAGTGTTAGGGGGGATTAAATATGTGGGGTTATGGGGATAGGATGGGATATGTTAGGGGGAATTAAATACGTGGGGTTACGGGGGTAGGGTGGGATATGTGTACTGTGGGGATTAAAGCAGGGACAGGGTACTGGATTTGGATGATCAGCCATGATCGTATTGAATGGCGGAGCAGGCTCGACGGGCCGAATGGCCTACTCCTGCTCCTAGTTTCTATGTTTCTATGTTTCTATGTGACCAGTCTGCCATGTGGAACCTTATCAAAAGCCTTGCTAAAGTCCACATACACTACATCAAACACACTACCCTCATCTACCCTCCTTGTTACCTCCTCAAAAAATTCAATCAAGTTTGTCAGACACGACCTTCCCTTAACAAATCCGTGCTGACTATCCTTGATTAATCCGTGTCTTTCTAAATGAAGATTTATCCTGTCCTTCAGAATTCTTTCCAATAATTTTCCCATCACCGAGGTTAGGCTGACTGGCCTGTAATTACTCGGCCTATCCTTTTCTCCCTTTTTAAACAAGGGTACCACATTAGCAGTCCTCCAGTCCTCCGGCACCACACCTGAAGCCAGAGAGCATTGAAAAATGATGGTCAGGGCCTCTGCAATTCCCTCTTTTGCTTCGCTTAACAGCCTGGGATACATTTCATCCGGGCCTGGGGATTTATCCACTTTTAAAGCTGCCAAACCCCTTAATACTTCCTCTCTCACTATGTTTATTTCATCTAATATTTCACACTCCTCCCCCCCGATAGCAATGTCTGCTTTGCCACTCTCCTTTGTGAAAACAGACGCAAAGTATTCATTAAGAACCCTACCGACGTCTCCCGCCTCTACACACAGTATTCCCTCATGATCTCTAATAGGCCCTACCCTTTCTTTAGTTATCCTCTTACTCTTAATATATTTATAAAACATCTTTGGGTTCTCCTTGATTTTACTTGCCAAGAATTTTTCATGCTCTCTCTTTGCTTTCCTAATATCATTTTTAATTGCACCCCTGCACTTTCTGTACTCCTCTAAAGATTCTGGAGTATTTAGCCCTCGGTATCTGTCATACGCCTCCTGTTTTTTCTTTATCCTACCCTGCATGTCTCTAGACATCCAAGGGGCTCTAGATTTGTTAGTCCCACCTTTTTTCTTTAAGGGCACATATTTGGTCTGAACCCTCCGGATCTCCTCCTTGAATGCCTCCCACTGCTCTGACACTGATTTACCTTCAAGCAGCTGTTTCCAGTCCACTATGGCTAAATCCCCTCTGAGCTTAGCAAAATTTGCTTTTCCCCAATTTAGAATTTTTATTCCTGGTCTATCCTTGTCCATTTCCATAACTACTTTAAATCTAACAGAATTATGGTCACTAGCACCAAAATGCTCCCCCACTGTTACGCCTTCTACCTTCCCAGCTTCATTCCCTAAAACTAAGTCCAGAACCGCCCCCTCCCTTGTTGGGCTTGCTACATACTGGCTAAAAAAGTTCTCCTGGATGCATTTTAGGAATTCCGCACCCTCTATCCCCTTCACACTAATTTTATCCCAGTTAATATTGGGGTACTATTAATGCCCTATAGTTTTTGCACTTCTCAGAAATTTGTCTACATATTTGTTCTTCTATCTCCCTCTTACTGTTTGGGGGTCTGTAGTACACTCCCAGCAGTGTGATCGCCCCTTTTTTGTTTTTCCAATTCGACCCATATGGCCTCGTTTGATGATCCCTCCAACATAATCATCCCTCCTCACAGCTGTAATAGTTTCTTTAATCAATACTGCGACCCCCCCCCCTCCCTTTTTACCTCCATCTCTATCCCGTCTGAAAATCCTGTAACCAGGAATGTTGAGCTGCCATACCTGCCCCTCTTTCAGCCACGTCTCTGTAATAGCTATAATATCATAGTCCCAAGTATCTACCTGTGCCCTCAGCTCATCTGCCTTGTTCGCTATACTCCTTGCATTGAAGTATGTACCATTTAGTACAGGCAAACCTCCTTGTTGACTACTATCTAGCCCTTGATTCCTCTGTCCTTCCAATTTACTTTCTACATTTTTGTTTTCCAATTTCAGTTTTTCTTCCCTCCCTATTGATTCTATACTTAGGTTCCCATCCCCCTGCCAAGCTAGTTTAAACCCTCCCCAACAACACTAGCAAACCCTCCCGTGAGATATTGGTCACGTTCCCGTTGAGGTGCAACCCGCCTGGCTTGTAGAGGTCCCACCTCCCCCAGAAACGGTTCCAATTCCTCAGAATCTAAAGCCCTCCCTCCTACACCATCTCTCCAGCCACGCATTCATCTGCTCTATCTTCCTATTTCTGTACTCACTAGCATGTGGCACTGGTAGTAATCCGGAGATTACTACCTTTGAGGTCCTGCTTTTTAACCTCTTTCCTAGCTCCCTAAACTCTGCCTGCACGACCTCATCCCTCTTCCTACCTATGTCGTTGGTACCGATATGGACCACGACCTCTGGCTGTTCACCCTCCCCCCTCAGAGTGTCCTGCAGTCGTTCAGTGACATCCTTGACCCTGGAACCAGGGTTGAACTGAGAAATAACAAGGGGCAGCAAACGTTAGTGGGAGTGATATATAGACCTCCAAACAGTAATGCGGAGGTTGGGGATGGCATTAAAAGGGAAATTAGAGAAGCGTGCAATAAGGGCACAGCAGTCATCATTTAATCTACATATAGATTGGGCTAACCAAATTAGTAACAATACTATGGAGGAGGAATTCCTGGAGTGTTTACGGGATGGTTTCCTGGACCAATATGTCGAGGAACCAACCAGAGATCAGGCCATCTTAGACTGGGTATTATGCAATGAGAAAGGATTAATTAGCAATCTTGTTGTGCGAGGCCCCTTGGGTCAGAGTGATCATAATATGATAGAATTCTTCATTAGGATGGAGAGTGAAGTAGTTGACTCAGAGACTAGGGTCCTGAATTTAAATAAAGGAAACTACAATGGTATGAGGTGCGAATTGGGTAGGATTGATTGGGGAATGTCACTCAAAGGGTTGACGGTGGATAGGCAATGGCTAACATTCAAAGACCGCATGGACGAACTACAGAATTTGTTCATCCCAGTTTGGCATAAGAATAAAACAAAAAGGGTGACTCAACCGTGGCTAACAAGGGAAATTAGGGATAGCATAAGATCCAAGGAGACGGCATATAAATTGGCCAGAAAAAGCAGTAACCCTGAGGATTGGGAGCAGTTTAAGATTCAACAAAGGAGGACAAAGGGATTAATTAAGAAGGGGAAAATAGAATACGAAAGTAAGCTTGCAGGGAACATAAAAACTGACTGTAAAAACTTTTATAGATATGTGAAGAGAAAAAGATTAGTGAAATCAAGCATAGGTCCCTTGCAGTCAGAATCAGGGGAACTTATAATGGGGAACAAAGAAATGTCAGACCAATTAAATACATATTTTGGTTCTGTCTTCACAAAGGAGGACACAAATAACCTCCCAGAGATGTTGGGGAACATAGGGTCTGATGAAAGGGAGGAACTGAAAGAAATCAGTATTTGTAGGGAAACGGTGTTAGGGAAATTGAAGGGATTGAAGGCCGATAAATCCCCAGGGCCTGATAATCTACATCCTAGGGTACTTAAGGAAGTGGCCCTAGAAATAGTAGATGCATTGCTGATCATCTTCCAACATTCGATGGAATCTGGAACAGTACCCATGGATTGGAGGGTAGCTAATGTTACCCCACTATTCAAAAAGGGTGATAGAGAGAAAACGGGGAATTACAGACCGGTAAGCCTGACATCGGTAGTGGGGAAAATGCTAGAGTCCATTATAAAAGATGTAATAGCTGAGCACTTGGAAAACAGTGACAGGATCGGACAAAGTCAACATGGATTTACAAAAGGTAAATCATGCTTGACTAATCTACTGGAATTTTTTGAGGATGTAACTGCTAAATAGATAAGGGAGAACCAGTGGATTTGGACTTCCAAAAGGCTTTTGATAAGGTCCCGCATAAGAGATTAGCGTGTAAAGTTAAGGCACATGGGATTGGGGGCAAGGTATTGACTTGGATAGAGAACTGGTTGGCAGACAGAAAGCAAAGAGTTGGAATAAACGGGTCTTTTTCAGAGTGGCATGCAGTGACTAGTGGGGTACCGCAGGGATCGGTCCTTGGACCCCAGCTATTCACAATATATATTAATGATCTAGACAAGGGAACTAGATGTAATATCTCCAAGTTTGCAGACGACACAAAACTGGGTGGGCGTGTGTGCTGCGAGGAGGATGCCGAGAAACTCCAGGATGATTTGGACAGGTTGGGTGATTGGGCAGAAGTGTGGCAGATGCAATATAACGTGGATAAATGCGAGGTTATCTACTTTGGTGTCAAAAACAGAAAGGCAGATTATTATCTGAATGGCAATAGATTGGGAGAAGGGGAAGTGCAACGAGACCTGGGTGTCCTTGTGCACCAGTCGCTGAAGGTAAGCATGCAGGTGCAGTAGGCGGTTAAGAAGACAAATGGTATGTTGGCCTTCATAGCGAGAGGGTTTGAGTACAGGAACAAGGATGTCTTGCTGCAGTTGTACAGGGCCTTGGTGAGACCACACCTTGAGTACTGTGTGCAGTTTTGGTCGCCTTATCTGAGGAAGGATGTTCTTGCCATGGAAGGAGTTCAGCGAAGATTCACAAGGCTGATACCTGGGATGGCAGGAATGACGTATGAAGAGAGATTGGGTCGATTAGGCTTATACTCGCTGGAGTTTAGAAGAATGAGAGGGGATACATAGATACATAGAAGATAGGAGCAGGAGTAGGCCATCCGGCCCTTCGAGCCTGCTCCGCCATTTAATGAGATCATGGCTGATCCTCCAATTCAGTATCCCGTCCCCGCCTTCTCTCCGTAACCCTTAACCCCTTTTGCCTGTAGAAATATATCTAATTCCCTCTTAAATATATTTAATGAGCTGGCGTACACTGCCCTCTGTGGCAATGAGTTCCACAGGTTCACCACCCTCTGAGTGAAGAAATTCCCCCTCATTTCTGTCCTAAATGGTTTAGCCCTTATCCTTAAATTATGTCCTCTAGTTCTGTTCTCACCCGCCAAGGGAAACATTCCTTCTGCATCTAGTCTGTCTAGACCTGTCAGAATTTTATACACTTCTATGAGGTCCCCTCTCAATCTTCTAAACTCCAGTGTGTACATCCCTAAACTACATAGTCTCTCCTCATAGGTCAATCCCGCCATTCCTGGTATCAGCCTGGTGAATCGCCGCTGCACCCCCTCCATGGCAAGAACATCTTTCCTCAGATGAGGCGACCAAAACTGTACACAGTACTCGAGGTGTGGTCTCACCAGTGCCCTGTACAGCTGCAGCAAGGTATCCCTGTTCCTGTATTCCAACTCTTTTGCTATGAAGGCCAGCATACCGTTTGCCTTCTTGACCGCCTGCTGCACCTGCATGCTCGCCTTCAGTGACTGGTGTACAAGAACACCCAGGTCTCTCTGTACTTCCCCCTCTCCCAATTTATTGCCATTTAAATAATAATTTGCCCTCCCGTTCCTGCACCCAAGGTGGATAACTTCGCACTTGTCCACATTATAGTGCATCTGCCATTTATCCGCCCAATCACCCAGTCTGTCCAAATCGCTCTGGAGCTTCCTGGTCTCCTCCTCTGAGCCCACCCCCCCTCCTAGTTTAGTGTCGTCTGCAAATTTGGAAATGCTGCATCCGACTCCCTGATCCAGGTCATTAATGTAAATTGTGAACAGCTGGGGACCCAGGACAGATCCCTGTGGTACCCCACTTGTTACTGCCTGCCATTCAGAAAATGAGCCGTTTATTCCAACTCTCTGTTTTCTATCTGACAGCCAGTTCTCTATCCACGTCAATACTTTCCCCTTTATCCCATGAGCTTCAATTTTCCCTGCTAATCTATTATGTGGGACCTTATCGAAGGCCTTTTGGAAGTCCAGGTACACCACATCTACTGGCTCTCCCCCATCTATTTTACCAGTTACTCCCTCAAAAAATTCCAATAGATTAGTCAAGCACGATTTACCCTTTGTAAATCCATGTTGACTCTGTCCTATCCTGTCCCCATTTGCTAAGTGCTCCGCTATTTCATCCTTAATGATGGACTCCAGCATTTTGCCCACAACTGATGTAAGGCTTACAGGTCTGTAATTACCTGCTTTTTCCCTACCCCCCTTTTTGAATAGTGGGGTAACGTTAGCTACCCTCCAATCCATGGGCACTGTTCCCGAGTCTAATGAATTCTGAAAAATCATACTTAGTGCATCCGCTATCTCTAGGGCCACCTCCTTCAGTACCCTAGGATGCATGTTATCAGGCCCTGGGGATTTGTCCGCCTTCAATCCCTTTAGCTTCCTTAACACCATATCCTTAGAGATATTGATTTGCGTCAGTTCCTCCTTTGCCAATGTCCCTATTTTTCCCGATATCCCAGGGAGGTTTTTTGTGTCTTCCTTCGTAAAGACTGACCGAAAGTATGCATTTAGTTGGTCTGCCATTTCCTTATTTCCCGTTATATATTCCCCCGTATCTGACTGCAATGGGCCAACTTTGGTTTTCACCAGTCTTTTCCTCTTGATATACTTATAAAAGCTTTTGGAGTTAGTTTTTATATTTTCCGCCAGCTTGCTTTCGTAAGCTATTTTGCCCCTCTTGATTAAGCCCTTTGTCCTCCTTTGCTCTATCTTAAACTGTTCCCAATCTTCCGCTCTGGCGCTTTTTTTGGCTGTTTTATACGCCCTATCTTTGGATTTTATGCTGTCTCTAATTTCCCCATCTCATTGAAACTTATAAAATTCTGACAGGACAGGACAAACTAGATGCAGGAAGGATGTTCCCGATGGTCGGGGAGTCCCGAACCAGTGGTCACAGTCTAAGGATAAGGGGTAAGCCATTTAGGACAGAAATGAGGAGGAATTTCTTCACCCAGACAGTGGTGAACCTGTGGAATTCTCTGCCACAGAAGGCAGTAGAGGCCAATTCATTAAACAGATTCAAGAAGGAGTTGGATATATTTCTTAAGGCTAAAGGGATATGGGGAGAAAGCAGGGACAGGGTACTGAATTTGGATGATCAGCCATGATCGCATTGAATGGCGGAGCAGGCTAGAGGGGCCGAATGGCCTACTCCTGCTCCTATCTTCTATGATTCTATGATTCTATGATCCTGGAGTCACGTCTGCGGCCGCAGAAACGCCTGTCTGTTCTCCTAACTATTGAATCCCCTATCACTATTGCTCTCCCTCTCCTCTTCCCCCCTGCCTGTGCAGCTGAGCCTTCCATGGTGCTGTGGACTTGGCTCTGGCTGCACTCCCCAGAGGAACCATCGCCCTCACCAGTACTCAGCACCGAATACTGGTTGGTGAGCAAGATGGGCTCAGGGGACTCCTGCACTACCTGCCTGGTCCTCCTCTGCCTGCACACTCTTAAGCTGCGGGGTGACCACCTCCCGAAACGTGCTATCCACGTAGCTCTCAGCCTCGCGGATGCACAGCAGTGACTGCAGCCGCCGCTCAAGCTCCGTAACTCGGTGCTCGAGCTGCTGTAGCTGGCGACACTTCCCGCAAATGTGGTCGTCCAGACCACGGGAGGTGTCCAGGACTTTCCACATGGCACAGGATGTGCATTCCACTCTGTTCTCCTCTCTGCTGTTCTCCACTCTGCTCTCCTTTCTGCTGTTCTCCACTCTGTTCTCCTTTCTGCTGTTCTCCACTCTGTTCTCTTCTTTGCTGTTCTCCACTCTGTTTTTCAGATCTGTGCTGTGCACCCCTCTGTTATGAACCCCTCTGTTGTGAACCCCTCTTTTGCACCTGCAGATCCCACCACAGCACCATGATGCTGCCATGGATGGTGATTGTATTCCTCATTCGATATCCTGTCGGAAACATCCATGCCGCACCGATCCTGGTGTTGTCCGTTTGAAAGTCTCCAAACTCTTCAAAAACATCTATATTCGCAAGAACATAAAGTTTGCCAGAATGAAATGACAAAGCAGCCTTAAGCACTGGACCTTTATCGATATCGAGCAATCTGAACATTAAACACTCCCAGAAGTGCTGTTGAATCTTGCCTCCATTTCACTGGCGAGTTTCCCGAGCAATGGAGAACCCATGATGAAGGTTTAAATTCCCTGTTGAAATCATTTGAAAATCCCCTCATTATCGTGTGCTAATGATCGACCCGCCTCCGGCGAGCAGGTTACTCACACGCAGACAACCACACCTCCATTAAACCTGGAGGTGGGCATGTGGAGGCGGGTTGAGGCCGTGCTTGGAATTTATATCATTTTTACTTCCCACCCGCCCTCAACCAACCTGTCCTTGTGGGTTAAAATTCGCCGAATACATTCTGTCCTTATTTTTACATTTCACTTGTAAATTCATATATCCACATTTCGAATGAAAATTGCCTATGTAACGGCCAGTGTAATTACACCTTGCTGCCAGTCATGGTTCCGCAGCACACAGTCCTCAGCTCAGTAATACCAACACCTGTGTTTACATCATAAACATGATTACAAGCAGGATTAAATCAAATTTTCTGGATTGAACGGTAAATATATGGAAATAATGGATGTTTAAGTGAGCACTAGCCAAAGCATTTGTTAATATAAACTGTATTGTGTTCCAGTTTGTTCAACATATAGTAAGTATAGCAACATAGTTCAACATATAGTAGATATGCATTCTTAACTTTTAGACTTGGTCTTGCAAACTTTTGCTTTAGACTGATATATTTTTTAGTTTTCAGCATCCACAAATAAACACTAATATTATACTAATATTCCACCTATATCTTTTAAAAATGCAAAATATTTTCTTTATCTTTATTTAAGGTACCAGATCCCAGAGTAGTTTAATTGGGTGCAAACTAGTTCTAAGGACTAGTTCTTCAAAAAATTGAGAGCCTAATGCTTTGAGGATTGGCATGATTGTATCGTAGGGCAATTAGGGATGGGCAATAAATGCTGGCCTTGCCAGCGACACCCACATCCCAAAAACAAATTCTAAAAAATATACACGACATGTTTGATGTGATTTTTCTCTCCCTAATGTGTCGTTGGCCAAATTGTTTAATCTGTGACGCTAACAGCCCAATCACAGCTGAAAGTGAGCCTCAGTTATGGCACAGTAAAGTTAAGACTTTGTTTGAAGGAGAGCTCTAGGCAACTTAAAATTAATGGCCTGGATTCTGCGGTGGTAATGGTGGTGAAACTGTCAGCGTTCACCGTCATTACTCCTCTGAAAGTGACAGTAACTTCTGGAATCAGCGCGTGCGTAGATAAACGCAGAAATCCAGAAGTTGCTGCCAGTAATTCTGCACTTCTCCACCGGTTGCACTGTGGAACTCCCCAGAGCAGGCAATCAATTCAAATCACTGTTCCTGGCAAAAATTTCCCCCATTACCAACGTTCCGTATAAGCTGTGAGGCCACGCGACCGCGCAGCTCTCTGCCAGTCCAGCGAACCCGGGACCTGCTTTTGCAATGTTAAAGTTCGCGCATGCGCGAAACTGTGAATGGGCCGCGCAGCCCCTTAAAGGGGCGGCGCACCCAAAAACAATATTACAGGGAACAGTGCCTATTACGCTGCAATATTGCTGTTAACCCCCTCCCCTACACCCGAAAAAGTTAAGCCTTGTTGAAAGAGGCGTAACTGGGTTTTTAATGACGTATTGACTGCTGAACAACCGTTCTGGCCCTGAAAAACTAATTTTATATTTGTGGAATGTCCAATTTTTCCATTAATAGGATTAAGAATTACATGGTTTTTAAAATAATAATTTTTAAAAGTTTGTTTATGATATTTCTGCTTCTACCTTAATCCTATGTGTATGTCCCAATCTTTATTTTGCTCTCTGTAAAATTTATAAAAAGTAAATTAGAATCTGTGTATTTTACTTCCTGGTTTGCTGTCTGTGAGAATTAGTCAATGTGATGGGCTGTTCAGCCTGCTTAATGACATCACTGTTGCTGGATGCTGGAGATTCACTTGATTTGGCCCCAGATTCAAACAACGGTCGGGAGAGCTGAAATTCATGTCACAGAGATCGCGCTGCGGGCAGCTTTTTTCGAGGTCAGCGGCGAGCGTTGTTGCGTTGCCACTGACAGCAAATTCCAGGCCATTATGCAATTCTCTAAAACCTAGCTCTTAGCAATAATTGAACTTTTATCATTTCACCCACATAGCAAAAACACATTTTAAAGTGATTGATTTTCATTTGCTGAGAGCAGCCACTGATTGAGACTAAGAGCAACCCCTCCTCACCAACTCATGGGGGGAAAAATTGGGTTGCTTTGCGCCTCCCGCTAGTGCCCTAAGAGGGCGCTAATAGGGCGCAAAGCAACTAGCGCCCAGGGCGCGGCGTCATCCACGCCTCCCGCGAAATTCGATGGCATCATCGCCGTGCGCAGCGCCCCGCTCGCGCCCCAGGCCGCGATCTTCGGAAGCGCTCCCTGACTTACCACCGGATGCTGTGTCTGACGGGGTCAGGGGGGCCTACATGCGGCCGGGGAGGCGCTATTTAAAAGTGAGGTGCGGGGCGGCCATTTTTGTTGCTGGCCGCCTGCCAGCACCTGCCTCCGCTCCCGACCCGGCCTCTTGAACGCCCCCCCCCCCCCGCGGAGTGCTGGCTGCGCTCCAAGAGCCCGCACTTCTCTTGAGTGCCAGGCTCTTTTGCCGGCACTCCTGATCCCCAGGGGCCCAGCTGGGCCCCGGGTCGCGCTGCACAAGGCCCCTCCCCTTTAAGAAGGGGAGGAAGGCCTGCAATACCGCGGCACGTAGCGCCGCGATATTGACTCGCTGCGCCCCAAGAGGGATGCGGGGTGCTTCCAGTAGCGCCCTGGCAAAGTGGGGCGCTACTCAATTTTTAGTCCATGATGTCATACATCTTGCTTTGGTTAAAATACATGGAACTGTGGCAGTTTTGGATAGTTGAGTATTTTTCCATTAAACTGAAGGGTAGTGATTAATCTCCTTTCTCTTTAAAGATTTTCCTTCATGGAAACTTAAATAAAAGAGTCCTCGTTTTTAATGTTTATAGTTTCTTTGTGCTTTAGTTAACAGTAGCAAGCAGTGTGTCACACCATCTGGTGACATAGAGTTTTTAAGTAACTTTTCCAATGCTGTAATATCTATTCTTGTTAGTTGGAAAACATGCATTTTGATTATCTTTTCCAGTGTAGATAAAATGATAAATTAAGCTGGTACTGGGAACCAGATATTGAAGAAGTTCTTTATTAAAAATAAGTTTTTTGGGACCTTGTTTTCTTTAAAATAATAAAGATACTGTAAACTGGATGGTAGCAGTCAATTACTGCAGGCTAGTGAGGAGAACATAAAGGAGCGGTATGCACTAATTTGTTACTGCTATGCTATAACAATTACTAAGTAAGATTGTGTAATTAATATATATATATATATATTTGTTTCTGTTAATGGGAAGTGAAATAGCACTCCTGTCTATCACATCTCTTACTGTACTGCACAGTGTCTGGTAATGGGGTCAGGCTGCAGGTGGGTGGAAAGGCACAGCTGCAGTCTGCTCAGTCTGTCCATCTGCAAAAATAGCTGCACAGCGTAGCTCCACTTCTGTGAATATATTTTTATTTGTAATTTTTATGCTATTGATTCTTAGTGGTATAATTGCAATATTATTATGTACACAGCTTCCTAAAATTTACATTTGATAAATATCCATTTTTGAACATTCATCTATTTCCCTCCCCTTTCTTGAGACTCCCTCGGCCAAGAGCTGCTCCCAGGACTTTGCAATCAGATGCCTGGAGGTGCACAACAGTGGTGGGTGACACATCTCCAGATTTTCACTTCCTCTCTGTGAGCAAGCACCTGATCTGCACTTACCCAGATGAAATTAGGAAGTCATCATGTTTGGAATTTGAACTCAAAGCTCTGTCTTAACAGATCATGGCAAGAGTATTGTTATTCCATGCCCTTTAAATAATAATGGTCCTTTAAATAATATTGTTCATGCACAGGTAGATCCATAGGTGGTTTGTTATAATGTTTCATCAGACAGCCTAGAACAGCTAAGACGCTTGTCCTGTACTAGATTGTTGCAGGTTCAACAGTGGAGGCCAGGATTGCAAGCTGGCTATAAATATACTCTGTTTCATTAGTTCAGTGTGGTAGTTGGCAGCAGTGAAAGAGGACAGATAAAGCTGAAGGAAATGAGACAAAGACTCAATACAATTAGCAGCAGGCCTGCATGTGATAAAGGAAAATAGAATTGATCTGCATGATAAGGAAGAATGTAGTAAGAAAACAGGATGTAGGAAGTACAATATCTATTCCAAGCCTATAGAAGAGAGTACAAGGAATCCTCATTTTAAAAATCTTGGTGACAAACATCTAGTAAAATTTAAGTTGCACCAAAACTGAAAAATGTAAAAAGTTCTATGCTTTAAATGTACAGGAAACTCTTTGGTATCCGGCACCGACGGGACCGGCGTGGTGCCGGTTGATCAAAAGTTCCGGATAACGGAGAGTTATATCTACCGAGGCTATTTTTAACAAACAAAAATAAAAAAATCAAGAAATGTGCAGTATACAGTATTTGGGTACTCACCTACAGAATGGTGGAAGATGCTTGATTAAGTACAGTACTGCCAGTTGAGGGTAATCCATAACTCTTCGATTACTTAACAGTAAAACAAAACTTACACACAGTAAAATGGCCGATCAGAAGAGACTCCCGGCAGCGCGGGAGAATCAGACTCCTGTTACTGCAGTGTTCGGACTTCCGATAGCGCCAGGAGGCCAAGTAGTGGCACTTTGAAGAACTACCCCCACTGACTAACTCGGCGTTCGCGGGAGACTCGGACTCGGCAACATTGCCGGTTATTTGAGAGGAGTTTTCGGAGTACTCGGCGTTCGCGGGAGACTCGGACTCGGACTCGGCAACATTGCCGGTTATTTGAGAGGAGTTTTCGGAGTATGATTTTTGCCGGTTAAGAGAGAATTCCGGATATTTAGGTGCCGGTTAAACAAGAGTTTCCTGTATGTTGCACAACATTCAGAATACTATTATGGGAGGGGGAGGGGGAGGAGAGGTTATCTCTAAACTCAGGCATACTGATTGGAATCCGTCTTCTACATAGTGTGTGGACTCCACCGTGCAGTCTCAGCTCTCATACTCAGGACTGAATCATATATAGATAGGATACTGAAAGCCTATTGATTTTGATATACGAAGACCAGTTTTGCCAGTGTAGCTGCCAAATCGCTGATAAGGTAAGTTAGTGTCTGTGTAGCAGCTTGTGTGCAGAAAGGGAAAAGCGACTTTCTACCATATAAGGAATGGCTTCAGCTATGTTCTATTTTCCACAAAGATGTAATTCCTGCAATTATTAATAACCAATTGCACGAAAAGGTGCAGTGTAATAAATATAATTGATCCTGGTGATGCAGCATGTTAGTGTGCAGACAAGCTGTTTCACAGAGTGGCAAGATTTCAGTTTGAACCCTGATTTCCCTCACAGCGGGTGCCTGGTCTCAATTAGTCTGTTCGGAAGAGTTGCTGAGGCGATGTCAGGTACTTTCCCTGAAAAAAAAAATGAGGGAGCAAGTTAACTTGCATTGCTCTTGTGCAGCCCCTGCTCATTAGTACAGAGCAGCATTCATGCGGAACTAGAGTTGGTTGACCCACTCATCTTCTCAGCAGAGGAACAGTATGCATGTTCTCATAACTATGCGAATTGTTGTATTTTGCTGGAAAATTTTTGTGTATAAAAATACACTCAGGAAATTTGTAAATCTAATTTGGATAGATAGATATATTTGAGAAGGTCAAAGTGTATCACGACGCCTCATTAATAAGCCATTGACAGTTTGTAGTGGTTTTAAAAAAGGGACTTGGAGGTGTGATAAACAAAATATCCTCCGATATACACAAAATTAAAAAATCCTAATCAAACAAAAAAAAATTAAAAGAACGCCTCACCCACTCAGACTTGAGGCTTGAGTTTTGGTCTGAAGAGATGGTAGCAGGAATTGCCAATGGCTTTTGTTGTTTTTCTCCTCTGATGATAAGTACAAGCACCAAGAGTTTCCTTAGAGGTTCTCCCAATCGACCGCCAGAACTTATGGCAGAAAATTGGCGGAAACCCTGTTTACGCATCTATCTGGGGTATCCGCTGAAGTGGCCAATCGTGAGGACCCCAAGGAAATTCCCAGTGCATCTGTGAATATCTCAATATCTGCCTGGTGATGGGCCCATTATTTTTCAATGCATTGTTGAGAGTTGGAAGAGTAAGTAGAAGTGGTGAGTGCAAGTCAGCTTTCAATTCACAAGATAGTTTTATTAAGTCCCAATGTCACTTGAAATACTATTTGAACGTTTAGAGGACAATTTTCATCTCACTCCTGGCCCATTTTTCCGTGTGCAAAATCGATCTGGCTTCCCGTCAGTGACATCGGGTGGTGCATGCAATCACCCAACTCAAATCAAAGATCCCCCTAAATCAAAAATCACCCCCATAGGTTTCTTCTCTTAACTCTAATTGTGTCCAATAGGAAAAGGTTTTTTTAAAGTATAAACAGGAGAAATAAAATCAACCAAGATGAGCTGTTTGGTGAGAGGTTAACATTTTTCTTCAGCTGCATGTTACTATATAACCCCTTCAACAGTACTTCCCAAAGTTGGTATTAGGGATGGAGGAAATCTGAAACATGGCCGGAATTTTCCGGGGTGTCAGCGGGCGGGATCGGTGGCGGGTCGGGTGGGAAAGTGTTTTTATTTGACAGCGGGGCAGGTACCCCGCAGTCAACCCGCTGCAACGCACCTTTCCCAATGTCGGATCTGTCAACGCTGAGCAGATCCGACAGGCAGCGGCGGGTAACACAATTAAACTCATTATAATCTACTTAACAGACCCCTAACAGGCTTTTTTAACTTACTTTTTAACTTTAACTTCATGGCCACGGGAACCACACTGTTCGGGGACCACGGCTGTCAACCTGAGGCAGGAGTTCAGTGGCCATTGCTCCAGCTGATTACTTGACAGCTTCAAATGTACAGTAAAAGCTTTCACCTGACAGATCATCACTTTCCTCAGCCACAAGCTGTTTCTCAGTCCATTTCCAGCACAGATTCTTCAGGCTTTCCACATTCCACTCTCCCTCCATCCACTCTCACCTCATTGGAAGAATTCTCTCACCATTGACAGATCACTTCTGTCATCTCTACTGCACCTGTCATCTATTCCATCAACATGGGTGCCCTTTATACTGTCTTACCATGATTTTCAGAATTCCGACCACAATCAGCGCCAACATCAGCAGCACCAGGCACACCAGCAGCACCAACAACAATACCAAACTTCTCCGCAATCACCTGATGCTGCACAGGACAGAGGGCATCAGCACCCGAGCACATTGCTGCCCAGGAGGCCAGGGACGGCCTCATCATGGCCAGATTTACTTCACTTGATGCTGTACACCCTGGCTGCCACATGATGCGCCAGGTTGGCACCACCCCACACCTACACCATAAAGCATCCATACAATATCCAAGCCATTCCTTTCACATTCACCACCATTGTGGGGGGTACCATTATGTCTCATCATTCACTGCAACTCACTAAGCCACTTCCAAAGGTGCACACAAATCTGTCCAAGAATGCAAAGTGTTGAAAATAAAGGTTTCAATGTTTGACACCGCATTAACAGAAACTTTACATGAACATTGAATAAAACACCCAAGTGGCTACCCTTGTGTGTTGTTAGTTGGTATGATTGCACTAGGATGAGGGTTAGGGTGAGGTGTGGCTAGTGAGATGGGGATGTGATAAGGTAGATAGAGAGAAAGGGATGGGTGGAGTGCAAGGTAAGTTGGTGTGAGTAAGGATGTGCAGGAGTAGGGTAGGGAAGGCAGAGCGATGGGGATGTGATGAGAGGCACAGGAGGATGAAGGTGAGTGTGGCTTTTTACTAACGTTTCCTGATCTAATGAGTTCATTGAAAGGTTTGTGCCATTGCAGCCTGGTCCTCCTGACAACATCCCTGCTTGTGCCCTCCTGTGCAATGTGCAACCAGGCTGTGTTGGTCTTCTGTGGAGGTCTCTTCCACCAATGGGAGGGGAAGAGAACCTCCCTGCATGCTGTGACTCCCTCCATAAGCATAGATTCTGCAGGCTTTCCACATTCCACTCTCCATCCACTCATGGAGCATATGGAGGGAGTCATAGGAGAGCCTGGGTGCAGCCCTGCACCACTGTGCAGTGATTGTCAGTGTTTGTAGTACTTCAATGCTGTAGAACACTGACAGCACAAACGTCAAAAGTAAGGTGGCCATGGTCCCTTTAAGGAAACAGGCTAATGATGCGACACAAATAACGTTACCAGACCCACTTCCTCTATTGGATCGGGAAATGCGCTTAACAAGCCCTATCAATGTAAATTCATTTTAGGCAGCGAGATGGAGCCAGCAGCGGGGCCGCAACCCGCCACCGACATCGCCCGCCCCAGACACGCCGAGGTGAGTAAAATCCCGACCATGGTCCCAGCTACTGCTGCTAGTCTTAAAAAAAACAGCTTGCAAATCTAGTAATGCTCATTCTCCTGGTAACCAATTGGAACAAAATCCAGACCAGTATGACTTAATTAGAGAAGAGTCAGCAGTGTATATGATGCATTGATGTGCTTGATTTCATTGCAAAACATATACAAAGCAGTGAGTTCAGCGCTTTTATCTCCTTCAGATTTGAAGAATATATCCTCACCTAAGCATACATGTACAAACACTCAAGATCAACCTGGAGTATAAAGTATTGCTCATGATTCTTGTAGATTTCCACATTAACAGGTTGCAACTCGTGAATATCAAATCTGCTATTGACAAATCGATTGCTACAATTGACCTCAATGGCTCTGGGTTAGGGAGGAGAAAATCAGCTAGCGTGCCCATTCCTGATTGCTATCCAATGATTGCCGCTTAAAGTATTTGTATATGGATGTCAGATAAGGACAGGATTGGACTCAGCAGTCAAACAACCTACTGTCACTCGCTGCACTATTACGTCTCGCACATGAATAATAACCACTTGGACAAGGTACTGGAGGACAAATACACCCGCGGAACTATACCAAAGCAAGGAGTCATTCCTTAGGGAGAGGAGGGGAGGGGAAGGAGATATTTTTTACCAGGATTTGTGCACTCTACAGCTAGATTCTCAGACTTTTCAAGATTATAGGGATCAAGTGGCTCATTAGCTACTCCAGATGCAAGAAAAGATAATTATTACAAGAGCATCATAATTGACTCCTTATTGTTACTAACCAACGGATCAGATCAAAGCTCTGCAGTCCTGCCACATCCAGTCATGAATGGTGGTGGACCATTAAACAACTAATGGGAGGAGGAGGCTCCATGAATATCCCCACCCTCAATGATGGCGGAGCCCAGTACGTGAGTCCAAAAGGCAAGGCTGAAGTGTTTGCAATCATCTTCAGCCAGAAGTGCTGAGTGGATGATCCATCTCGGCCTCCTTCTGAGGTCCCCACCATCACAGAAGCCAGTCTTCAGCTAATTCAATTCACTCCACGTGCTATCAAGAAAAGGCTGAGCGCACTAGATACAGCAAAGGCTATGGGCCCCGACAACATCCCGGCTGCAGAGCTGAAGACTTGTGCTCCAGAACTAGCCGCGCCTCTAGCCAAGCTGTTCCAGTACAGCTACAACACTGGCATCTACCCGGCAAAATGGAAAATTGCCCAGATATGTCCTGTCCACAAAAAGCAGGACAAATCCAATCGGAACAATTACCGTCCCATCAGTCTACTCTCAATCATCAGCAAAGTGATGGAAGGTGTCGTCGATAGTGCTATCAAGCGGTACTTACTCACCAATAACTTGGTCACCAATGCTCAGTTTGGGTTCCGAAAGGACCACTAGGCTCCAGACCTCATTACAGCCTTGGTTCAAACGTGGAAAAAAGAGCTGCATTCCAGAGGTGAGGTGAGAGTGACTGCCCTTGACATCAAGGAGCCCTAGTAAATTTGAAGTCAATGGGAAACAGGGGGAAAACTCTCCACTGGTTGGAGTCATACCTAGCACAAAGATGGTTGTGGTTGTTGGAGGTCAATTATCACAGCCCCAGGACATTGCCACAGGAGTTCCTCAGGGCAGTGTCCTAGGCCCAACCATCTTCAGCAGCTTCATCAATGACGTTCCCTCCATCATAGGGTCAGAAGTGGGGATGTTCACTGATGATTGCAGTGTTCAGTTCCATTCGCAACTCCTCAGATAATGAAGCAGTCCGTGCCGAAAGCAGCAAGACCTGGACGACATTCAGGCTTGGGCTGATAAGTAGCAAGTAACAATTGCGCCACTCAAATACCAGGGCAATGACCATCTCCAACAAGAGAAAGCCTAACCACCTCCCCTTGACATTCAATGGCATTACCATCATTGAATCACCCAACATCAACAGCCTGGGGGGTCACCATTGATCAAAAACTTAACTGGACCAGCCACAAAAATACTGTGGCTGCAAGAGCAGTTCAGAGGCTGGGTATTCTGTGGTGAGTGACCCACCTCCTGACTCCCCAAAGACTTTCTACCATCTACACAGCCAAATATAGAGGAAAAAACAAGTCAGTCTGGAAGGCAGAGCAAATATGTAACGGCACAAGGGAGTATGGCAAGGCTGGATGGCATTTATTTTAATGCAAGGAGTCTTACGAGTAAGGCAGATGAATTGAAGGTGTTGATGAACACATGGGAGTATGATATTGTTGATATCACAGAGACATGGTTCAGGGAGGGGCAGGACTGGCAGCTCAATATTCCAGGGTATAGAATCTTCAGGCAAGACAGAGGAGGGTGTAAAAGAGGAGGGGGTGTCACAATATTAATCAAGGAGTCAATTACTGCAGTAAGGAGGGATGATATCTTAGCAGGTTCCTCTAATGAGGCCATATGGATAGAACTTAAAAACAAAAAGGGGGCAAGCACTTTGCTGGGAGTGTACTATAGGCCCCCAAACAGTCAGGGGGAGATAGAGGAACAGATATGTAGGCAAATCTCAGAGAAGTGTAGAAATAATAGGGTAATAATACAGGAAACTCTTTATTAACCGGCACCGACGGGACCGGCGTGGTGCCGGTTAATCAAAAAGTCCGGATAATGGAGAGTTATATCTCCCAACGTACGAGAGCCCCGTACACACTGACATGCGCCTGCATTCGGAGCTCCGTCTCCCCGGGGACCGCCAGCTGACCATCTGTTGTGTCCGCTGCCTACCCGGGCTGCACATTCCCCTCCCAATCTACACGCTCCAATACAAGGCAAACGCCTCGGGGTTTTTTTTAAAGTTATTTTTAAAGGAGTGATGAAGGAAAACCCCGGTTACCTACTCAAGAATTTTGCCGGTTAAGAGAGATTTCCGGTAATTTGGGTGCCGGTTAAAAGAGAGTTTCCCGTAGTAGGGGATTTCAACTTCCCCAATATTAACTGGGATAGTCAGAGTGCGAAAGGCTTAGAGGGTGCGGAATTCTTAAAGTGCATCCAGGAGAGCTTTTTGAGCCAGCATGTAGAAAGTCCTACAAGAGAGGGGGCGGTACTGGACCTAATTCTAGGGAATGTAGCCGGGCAAGTGGTAGAAGTGTCAGTAGGAGAGCATTTTGGTGACAGTGACCATAGGAAAATCCACATCAGAGGAGTGGGAGTCATTCAAAAAGGAAATACAGAGAGTACAGCGCCAACATGTTCCCGCAAAGGTCAAGGGTGGGACCAACTAGTCCAGGGAACGCTGGATGTCAAGGGGTATACAAGAATGGATTAGGGAAAAAAAGGGAGACTTTTGGCAGATACAAAGGACTAAAAACAGTGGAAGCCCTAGAGGAGTATAGAAAGTGCAGGGGGGTACTTAAAAAAGAAATTAGGAGAGCGAAGAGGGGGCATGAAAAAACACTGGCGGGCAAAATAAAGGAAAATCCCAAGGTGTTTTATAAGTATATTAAGGGCAAGAGGATAACCAGGGAAAGAGTAGGGCCCATTAGGGACCAAAGTGGCAATCTGTGTGTAGAGCCGGAAGATGTAGGTGAGGTTTTAAATGAATATTTTGCATCTGTGTTCACTATGGAGAAGGATGATGTAGGCATAGAAATCAGGCAGGGGGATTGTGATATACTTGAACAAATTAGCATTGAGAGGGAGGAGATACTAACGGTTTTAGTGGGCTTAAAAGTGGATAAATCCCCAGGCCCAGACGAGATGTATCCCAGGCTGCTGTGTGAGGCAAAGGAGGAGATTGCAGGGGCTCTGACACAAATTTTCAGAACCTCTCTGGCCACAGGGGAGGTGCCAGAGGACTGGAGGACAGCTAACATAGTACCATTATTCAAGAAGGGTAGTAGGGATAAACCAGGGAATTATAGGCCAGTGAGCCTAACATCAGTGGTAGGGAAATTATTGGAAAAAATTCTGAGGGACAGAATTAGTCTCCACTTGGAGAGGCAAGGATTGTCAGCATGGCTTTGTCAGGGGGAGATCATGTCTGACCAATTTGATTGAATTTTTTGAGGGGGTGACTAGGTGTGTGGATGAGGGTAGTGCAGTTGATGTAGTCGACATGGACTTCAGTAAGGCTTTTGACAAAGTCCCGCATGGGAGACTGGTCAAGAAGGTAAGAGCCCATGGGATCCAGGGCAATTTGGCACATTGGATCCAAAATTGGATTAGTGGCAGGAGGCAGAGGGTGATGGTCGAAGGTTGTTTTTGTGACTGGAAGCCTGTGTCCAGTGGTGTACTGCAGGGATCGGTGCTGGGTCCCTTGCTGTTTGTAGTGTACATTAATGATTTAGATATGAATGTAGGAGGTATGATCAGTAAGTTCGCAGATGACACAAAAATTGGTGGAGTGGTAAATAGCGAGAAGGAAGCCGCAGGCTACAGGACGATATAGACAGGTTGGTCAGATGGGCAGAACAGTAGCAAATGGAATTTAACCCTGAAAAGTGTGAGGTGATTTATTTTGGGAGGACTAACAAGGCAAGGGAATGCACAATGAATGGTAGGACCCTAGGAAGGACAGAGGATCAGAGGGACCTTGGTGTGCATGTACATAGATCCCTGAAGGTAGCAGGACAGGTAGATAAGGTGGTTAAGAAGGCATATGGGATATTTGCCTTCATTAGCCGAGGCATAGAATATAAGAGCAGGATGTTATGATGGAGCTGTACAAAACGCTAGTTAGGCCACAGCTGGAATACTGTGTGCAGTTCTGATCACCACACTATAGGAAGGATGTGATTGCATTAGAGAGGGTGCAGAGGAGATTCACCAGGATGTTACCTGGGCTGCAGCGCTTCAGCTATGAAGAGAGACTGGACAGGCTGGGGTTGTTTTCCTTAGAGCAGAGAAGGCTGAGGGGGGACCTGATTGAGGTGTACAAAATTATGAGGGGCATAGATAGGGTAGATAGAAAGAAACTTTTCCCCTTAGTAGAGGGGTCAATAACCAGGGGGCATAGTTTCAAGGTAAGGGGCAGGAGGTTTAGAGGGGATTTGAGGAAAAGCTTTTTCACCCAGAAGGTGGTTGGAATCTGGAACTCACTGCCTGAAAGTGTGTTAGAGGCAGGAACCCTCACAACATTCAAGAAGCATTAAGATGAGCACTTGAAACACCATAGCATACAAGGCTACGGACCAAGTGCAGGAAAATGGGATTAGAATAGACAGGGCTTGATGGCCGGCGCAGACACGATGGGCCAAAGGGCCTCTTTCTGTGCTGTATAATTCTATGGGGTAGAAATTAGGTCGCGCCCCATTTGGGGCGCAAATATCGTCTGGACGCAAATATTAGCGCCTGGCGTTAATTATCGGCACTGACTGGAAACTTCACTTTTACCGCCCCGGGAGGTGAGTGGAGCGCTAAAGCAGGCGCTGCACACCTGTCTTAAGGCGCAAAGGCCAAGGAGTGAGGCGCTAACTCAAAGCGCTGGCGAAGCTCATGTAATGTCAGTCAGCAATGGAACACACACACAATGGCACGGGCCAGTTCTTAAAGGGGATGGTTAATCTTGCTTTCCATCCACATCCTGTTCATTGCAGCCTTGAATCTCGGCCTGGAGAGACTTGCACATCAAATGTGCTGGAAAGAACAATGGAGAGTACCAGGCAAAGAGCTCAGAGTGCAGCTCCCACAGTCTCTGCTAAATCGATACAAGGAAGGGCAAATCAAAATGAACCTGCAAAGTGCTGCTCAGTACCCAAAACTCCTTCACACAACGTTGAATCTCTCCAGAAGTCTCTCCCTCTCTCTCTCAGAATGCGTAGTTCAAAAATGCCACCAACAATAAAAGACAGGAAGAGGCCCCCTTTAAATAGCGCCCCCCCCCAGCCCCACAGCGATTGATAGCGTTCCAGTCTTCTGGTCGTTGCTAGCGTCAGGCGGTAAGGCAGGGGGCGCCACTCAATTTCCGCTCCGGGGCGCCACAAGGGCGTTGCACCATGGAATGACGTCACAATCTGCGCGCGCAGGTGGTCGCAGCGGTAAAGTTTAGCGCCGCCGCACAATGTCTAGTTAAGTTCCCGAGCGGCGCAAACATCGCTGCACCCGGGCGTTAGCGGCTTTGCGCCCCATTACCGCCCTCTTAAGGCGCTAACGGGAGGCGCAACCAACTGAATTTTTACCCCTATGACTCTATGGGGGAAAAATTCAGTTGGTTGCGCCTCCCGTTAGCGCCTTAAGAGGGCGCTAATGGGGCGCAAAGCATCTAGCGCCCAGGCGCGGCGAAGTTTGCGCCGCTCGCAAAATTAACTAGACATTTTGCGGCGGCGCTAAACACTACCGCCACGATCTCCTGCGCCGGCAGATCATGACGTCACTCGAGTGCGCAACGCCCCGGTATCGCCCCGGAGCGGATATTGAGTGGCGCCCCCTGCCTTACCGCCTGACGCTAGCAACGACAGGTTGAGGGGAGCGTTCTGCAGTCATGAAGGGAAAGGGGGAGCGCTATTTAAAGGTGACCGCTTCCTGCCTTTTATTGTTGGTGCCATTTTTGAACTACGCATTCTGAGAGAGAGAGGGAGAGACTTCTGGAGAGATTCAACATTGTGTGAAGGAGTTTTGGGTACTGAGCAGCACTTTGCAGGTTCATTTTGATTTGCCATTCCTTGTATCGATTTAGCAGAGACTGTGGGAGCTGCACTCTGAGCTCTTTGCCTGGTACTCTCCATTGTTCTTTCCAGCACATTTGATGTGCAGGTCTCTCCAGGCCGAGATTCAAGGCTGCAATGAGCAGGATGTGGATGGAAAGCAAGATTAACCATCCCCTTTAAGAACTGGCCTGTGCCATTGTGTGTGTGTTCCATTGCTGACTGACATTACATGAGCTTCGCCAACGCTCTGAGGTAGCGCCTCGCTCCTCGGCCTTTGCGCCTTGAGACAGGTGTGAAGCGCCTGATATAGCGCTGCAATCACCTCCAGGGGCGATAAAAGTCAAGTTTGCAGTCGGTGGCGATAATTAGCGACAGGCGCTAATCTTTGCGCCCGGCCGATAATTGCGCCCCAAATGGGGCGATACTGAATTTCTCCCCCTATGACTCTAAGGCACAAGTAAGGAGTGTGATGGAATACTCTCTACTTGCCTGGATGAGTGTAGCTCCAACAACACTCAAGAAGCTCGACAAAGCAGCTCGCTTGATTGGCATTCCATCCACCACCTTAAACATTCACTCCCTCCACCACTGGCGTACCGTTGCTGCAGTGTGTACCATCGACAAGATGCACTGCAGCTACTCGCCAAGGCTTCTGCAACAGCACCTCCCAAACCCGTGATTTCTACCACCTACAAGAACAAGGGCAGCAGGCATACAGAAACAACACCACCTCCAAGTTCCCCTCCAAGTCACACACCATCCTGACTTGGAAATATATCACTGATCCTTCATCGTCGCAGGGTCAGAATTCTGGAACTCCCTACCTAACAGCGCTGTGGGAGTACCTTCACTACACAGACTGCAGTGGTTCAAGAAGGCGGCTCACCACCACCTTCTCAAGGGCAATTAGGGATGGGCAATAAATGCTGGCCTTGCCTGTGAATGGATAAAAAAAAAAAAATTAATCACATTTCTCACAGTCCGCATTTAGGAATGCCAGACACTCCCATAAAAAGTTAATGTTTCATTGAAATGGTCAAAGCACATGCTTTTCAACTAATTTCGATGAATAGAAGAATGTAAGTCTCCATAGCACCAACATTTTTTTTTTCTCATCTTCTATCCATGTTCATTTTATTGACTGTTAAGCATTCCAAATGCTAGCAGTTGCTGGTCCAACTGGCTTTTTGAAATTCCTGATGATTGTCAGTTTATCATTTTAACCATTTAAAAAATATATTGTGTGAAAACAGTCCATCACTGTGGCACTGCTGCTTCCATTTCTACCATCATAGATAGTACATTACCACCAGAAGCTTCTTATACTTTGCTTACATGGTTACCTCTGATGTACCCCAGTAGTCCAAACATGCCCCCGCCCCCCTTCATCATTTACATCCTAACCATTCACCTAGAACCACAAGATCAGTTTTCATGTACCTTAATGACATTCCGCTCTCCCTCTCCATCTTGACCATCAGTCTCAGAGCTATTGTCATTGCTCCAATTACTTATTCAGTGTTAATTCCAGATGAACCAGTGCAGTGAAAACCAAAATGATCCTCTTCAGCTCTCGAAAACACACATGTGCCTCCAGCCTCAAACTCATCAGCTTATCCAGCTGACACGTCAGGCAAAGCCCTAGCGTACTGCCGGGCCTCGAGGGAACACTGCACCATCTCTCCTTCTCATTTCAATCACACACTCACCTGTTGCTTCTGCCCTCACAACAGGCACGACCGCAATTCTGTTTCTACCTGGTAGCAACTACAAAGAATGTCACTCCTTTGCTGATTGCTTTCATCCTTCACAGTGGAGCCACTTTTGTACACATTACCACCTCCCCATCCTGCTCACAACTTGCTGCTTCTCCCTCTCAGCTGTCTTACACATCTCTTTGCACAGATCTTTAAAAGAACCACACACTTACTCACTTACATTCTTTCTGCAGGACAAGATGACACACAACAGCTGGGAGAGGGCCAGAACTGGGGAAGGACCAGCCTTTTAAAGCCCTCACCTAGATAGAAGAGGAAGCCCTGCTGATCCTATCTGTAGGCAGCAGAATGAGTGTTGTGGATGGTGCAGCTAAGGTCACCCACAACAGGATGTCTGCCTATTACTCTTACCGTTTCTCTTTCCTCAAGCAATCTCACACATATATAAAGGGGAACCAGTGGATGTAGTATATTTGGATTTCCCAAAGGCATTCGATAAGGTGCCACATAAAAGATTATTACACAAGATTAGGGCTCATGGGGTTGGGGGTAACATAATAGCATGGATAGAGGATTGGTTAACGGACAGAAAACAGGAGGGATAAACGGATCTTTTTCAGGTTGGCAGGCTGTAACTGGTGGGGTGCCACAAGGATCAGTGTTGGGGCCTCAGCTATTTACAATCTATATTAATGACCTAGATGAAGGGACTGAGTGTAATGTATCCAAGCTTGCTGATGATACAAAGCTAGGTGAGACTGTAAGCTGTGAGGAGAACACAAAGGCCGCGATTTTGCCAGCGCTCAGAGAGGTGGGTCAGAGATTAAAGTGCTATTGATTGACGGCAGGTCCCGAACCCGCCGTCAACCCGCCTCCAAACAGCTTTCCCAAGTGTCGGGTCCCCGATTTGTGAATGGACCCGATACCTAGCGGTGGGAAACGGATTAAAGGCAATTACCTGCCTATTAACAGGTACTTGTCAGTAGTTTTCAGCCTGTTTGGGGATTTTCCTACTTCTGGGTCAGGTTTCCCGACGTCCGGACACCACGCCAGGTAAGTGTGGCGTGTTGTGAGTCTGGTATAATGTTTGTGAAAAGATGACAGCTGCAGAAGTGGTGTGCACATGTTGCACATGGTGAGTTTCAGAGCAAAGAAAATGTTGGTTACTGCATTTTTAAAACATATACAGATTTGTTTAGCTTAAAAGTTTTTAAATCCAACTATATGTCCAGTGCCACCTCATTGGGAGAACCTCTCTCACCAGTGACAGATCGCTTCTGCCATCTCACCTGCAGCTGCCATCTATTCCAGCCTATGGAGGGAGTCATTGGAGAGACTGGGTGCAAGAGTTCACCTTTGTGCAGTGATTGTCAATGTTTTCAGCACCTCAATGCTGTCAAACACTGAGAAATCAACTGTCAAAATAAAATTATTCCTTTAAGGAAACCGGCAGATGAGGCATCATCAAATGACGTCATCAGACCCGCTTCCTGTTAATTGGCCGGCAAGCCCGCAGGGCAGGCTTAACAAGGTCAATCAAGGGAAAATCATGTCTGTGGAGCGGAGGCAGCTGGAGGCGGGACTGGAACCCGGAAACCAGCTATCCCGCACCCATCCCGACACCACTGACAAAATCGCGGCCAAAGAGTCTGCAAAGGGATATAGATAGACTAAGTGTGTGGGCAGTAAGGTGGCAGATGGAGTATAATGTAGGGAAATGTGAGGTTATTCACTTTGGTAGGAAGAATAGAAAAACAGAATATTTTTTAAATGGTGAGAACCTTTCAAACGTTGGTGTTCAGAGAGATTTGGGTGTCCTCGTGCAAGAAACACAGAAAGCTAGCATGCAGGTACAGCAAACAATAAGGAAGGCAAATGGCATGTTGGCCTTTATTGCAAGGAGGTTGGAGTATAAGAGTAAGGAAGTCTTGCTACAATTGTACAGGGCCTTGGTGAGACCACACCTGGAGTACTGTGCACAGTTTTGGTCTCCTTATCTAAGGAAGGATATACTTGCCTTGGAGGCAGTGCAACGAAGATTCACTAGATTGATTCCTGGGATGAGAGGGCTGTCCTATGATGAGAGATTGTGTAGAATGGGCCTATACTCTCTGGAGTTTAGAAGAATGAAAGGTGATCTCATTGAAACATACAAGATTCTGAAGGGGATTGACAGGGTAGATGCTGAGAGGCTGTTTCCCCTGGCTGGACTGTCTAAAACTAGGGGGGCATAGTCTCAGGATAAGGGGTAGGCCATTTAAGACTGAGATGAGGAAGAATTTCTTCACTCAGAGGGTTGTGAATCTTTGGAATTCTCTGCCCCAGAGGGCTGTGAATGCTGAGACTTTGAGTATATTCAAGGCTGAGATAGATAGATCTGGGGGAATCGGGCGGGAAAGTGGAGTTGAGGTCGATGATCAGCCATGATCTCATTGAATGGCGGAGCAGGCTCGAGGGGCTGTATGGCCTACTCCTGCTCTTTGTTCTTATGTTCTTATACAGGCAGCGTGGCAACCTGGTGGAGCAATACCACCCATTCTTGCCCAGTGGAGGTAATGAAATCTGGCCCCATGGTCTGTCAAAGAACTTTAAAAAAAAATTTGAGATGTGACCAGTTCCTTTTTTGAGAATAGGAATTTTAAAAAAGATACAATAGTGCACTGACGACACCTAGCTCTACCTTACCACCACCTCTCTCGACCCCTCCACTGCCTATGATTTGTCACGCTGCTTGTCTAATATCATCATCACACGTGAGGACACTACCCACCAGGTACATGGTACATACTCATGTGACTCGGCCAACGTTGTCTACCTGATACGTTGCAGTAAAGGATGCTCCAGAGCATGGTACATCGGCGAGACCATGCAGACACTGAGACAACGTATGAACGGACACCGCGCAACAATCGCCAGGCAGGAGGGTAGCCTCCCAGTCGGGGAACACTTCAGCAGTCAGGGGCATTCAGCCTCGGATCTGTGGGTAAGCGTTCTCCAAGGCGGCCTTCGGGATACACGACAGCGCAAAATCATAGAGCAGAAACTGATAGCCAAGTTCCGCACTCATGAGGATGGCCTCAATCGCGATATTGGGTTCATGTCACGATACAGAACGTGACTTGACATCATGGCCGGTCTTTCCAGGTTTTGTTTTAAAAACACAAATGGAGAGGATATGCAGCCAGCAGGTGTTTTGACACGTTGGACCCCCTGGGACACATCTCATTGTCTTGGCTGTGCTCTTAGTGTGTCTTTGATGTAGGGAAAGATTTGAATAGATTTTTTCTGTGTTTATATTGTGAATTCTGGGAGATTCTCTCACAGCTACCTTACCTGAAGAAGGAGCGAACAGCTCCGAAAGCTTGTAAAATTAAATAAATCTGTTGGACTATAACCTGGTGTTGTGCGACTTCTCATTTTTGTCCACCCCAGTCCAACGCCGGCATCTCCACATCATGTCTAATATCCAGTATTGGATTAGTAGAAATTTCCTCCAGTTACATATTGGAAGACCGAAGCCATTGTCTTCGGCCCCCACCACAAACTCCATTCCCTAGCCACCGACTCCAACCCTCTCTCTGGCAACTGTCTGAGGCTGAACCAGGCTATTCGCAACCTCGGCATCCTATTTGAGTCTGAGCTGAGCTTCTGACCCCATATCCTGTCTATCACCAAAATCGCCTATTTCCACCTTTGTATCATTGCCCTTTGCCACCCTGCCTCAGCTCATCTGCTGCTGAAAGCCCCATCCATGTCTCTGTTACCTCTAAACTCAACTATTCCAATGCTCTCCTGGCCAGCCTCCCATCTTGCACCCACCGTAAACTTGAGCTCATACAAAACTCTGCTGCTCGTATCCTAACTCGCAGTGAGTTCCGTTCCCCCATCACCCCTGTGCTCACTGGCCTATATTGGTATCCAGTCTAGCAACGCCTCAAATTTAAAATTCTCATCCTTATGTTCAAATTCTACCATAGCCTCGCCCCTCCCTATCCCTATTACTTCCACGAGCCCTACAAACCTCAGAGAACTCTGTGTTCCTCCAATTCCGGCCTCTTGTGCATCCCCAATTTCCTTTGCCCCACCATTGGCGCCCGTTACTTCAGCTGTCTGGGCCCCAAGCTCTGAAATTCCTTTCCAAATCCTCTCTCCCTCTCTACCTCACTCTCCTCCTTTAGATCGCTCCATAAAACCCCTCTTTGACCCAGCTTTTGGTCACCTATCCTAATATCTCCTTCTGTGGCTCAGTGTCAAATTGTGTCCGATTACGCTCCTATTAAGCACCTTGGAACCTTTTACTGCATTAAAGGCACTATATAAATGCAAATTGCTGTTGTTGTTCCTGTTGCGTTATCTGTTAGTGATCGTTTTAAGTATTTTGGATTGGTTTATTTTTTAGCAAATGTGATTTTTTTTTTAATCGATAGTGGCTTTTGATTGTTTGACTCTAATGTCTATTCACCATAGAGCAATCAGCTTATTTTGGATCCTAAGAACATGTAAGACACTTTCCCATGCCCTGAGCACATATTGGTCCAATGCTAGATCCAAAGTTTTAATTATATTGATCTTCTTTCCTTCTTTTCAATTTTTTGTGCTCTTGAGGGATGTGCTGGGGAATGGAACACTTCCCATTTCAGATACCCAGTATTATCATCAAGCACTTCCAGATTAGGTATTGCACAGCCAGATGCAAAGCGAAGCTCCCTCTACTCTGCTCTACCAACATTCCTCAACCCCAAACTCAGAAGTGTATCCTCTAGAGTACCAGTGTGATCTTTCATCTCGTCACTCTGGGCTAGATTTGAACCCAAGTTCCAGTGGTGAAAGACCAGTGCCTAACTCGCTATTTCACTCATTGCGCCCCCCACCCCCACCCCAAATTAATTTTCTTTGTTTTTTAAATGAATTGCTCAGCACCAAACCCCACTGCCTACACAGCCCAAACCTCAACCTGCCATCCACAGTCACCCTAAACCTCGTACCCTCCATCTGGCTGCACTCGCACATGCCCCTGCCTGACACACAGCCCAGTGAGCTTCTCACCCCGTGCACAACACAGCAAGCGATCTGCTGGTTGTTTGAAAAGAGAAATCATGTCTTGCAAAAAAGGTTTGTGTCTCTTATAAATTATAGGTCATCTATTCCAGTGAGAACCAAACTCAGGAGGACTGTTATATTTTTTGCTGTTTTCTCCCTGAAGACATTTACTCTTGCTGGAGTACAATTCAATGGAGACTGGAAGCTGTCCAGGACCTTACCTAAGTAGCCATTCATTACATAGCTAGACAATGAGAGCCAGCAGCTGATTCGATCATGGAACCCTTTGCATTGAAGCATGATTCTATTCTCATCTGATGTTCACACACATGCACTTTCTATCACTTTCTATCATGACCTGATTTTTGCCTTCTTAATCCAGGTTCAATGAGGTCAATTGTAATGCTCCAGCTACTGCCCTGACAGAGATCAGGGGATGAAATATGAGACTTCCTAGTCAGTACTACCACACCTGGCAGTGTCATTAGCCAGTAAGCCATCAGGGAAATTCGGTTCTGATTCAACCCATTAATAGAGGGAAGGATCACTTAGAACCAATCACTCTGGTGACATGCCAGTTGTTCCATAAGTCATCTTTCATTGCCTAAAGGAAGATTGTCAATGGGCAGTACTTATGTATCTCCTTACAAATCCATGCAAGTAACACCAGTACCTGTTTTGCAGAAGTGCGAGCAGACAGGACCAAGTTACTTTGCCAGTGTGCACCAGTCACTAATCAGTATGCATACATAAGCACACATGTAGAATTCTATTCATCGGCCTCTGACTGCGCCTGAAAAAACAATGGGTGGCCCATGAAATGTGGCAAGCATGCTGCCCACACAAGGGGGGGGGGATTTTTCGGGGGGTCAGCAGGCACGTTCGGTGGCGGATCGGGTAGGAAAAAAATTTTTGACAGCGGGTCGGGGCTGAACACACCCGGCACACAGTGCCAGGGGAGACAATTCAGGTCATTATGACTTTGTTAACAGCCCATTAAGAAGTATTTTTAGCTCACCTTTACATTTTACGAAGTCGCCCACGGGGTCCACACTGCTCGGGGATCATGTCAGGTAAGCAGGTCGGGAGTTGAATGGCCATGGAATCATCTCATTACTTGACAGCTGCAAATGTGCTATAAAAGCTCCCATCTCACAGCTGTTTACTTTCCAAGCTCAGAAGCTGTTGCTTACTGCATTTGGAAGACAGATTGAGCTTTATGCAGGTTGCAAATGTTTGGAGTAAACTCTCTGTCCAGTGTCACCTCATTGGAACAACCTCTCTCACCATTGACAGATTGCTTCTGTCATCTCAAGTTCACCTGCCATCTATTACATCAGCATCGGTGCCCTTGAAACTATCTCACCTTGGTCCTCAGAATCCCACCATGATCAGCCCCAACACCAGCAGCATCAGGCACACCAGCAGCACCAACAACAACACCAACCTTCTTCTCAATCAACTGATGCTGCACAGGACACAGGGCATCACCACCCGACCACATGCTGCCCGGGAAGCCAGGGATGGCCTCACCATGGCCAGATTTACTTCACTTGACGCTGTACACCCTGGCTGCCACATGATGCACCAGGTTGGCACCACCCACCCCAACACCACAAAGCATCCCTACAATGCCCAAGCCATTCCTTTCACACTCATGACCATTGCGGGGGTACCGTTATGTCTCACAATTCACTGCAACCCACTAAGGCTCTTCCAAAGGTGCACACAGATCTGTGCAAGAACGCAAAGTGTTGAAAATAAAGGTTTCAATGTTTGATACCACATTAACAGAAACTTTACATGAACATTGGCTGAAACACCCAAGTGCCTACCCCTGTACCCCTGCGTGTTGTTAGTTGGTGTAGTTGCACTTGGATGAGGGTGAGTGTGAGGGGTGGCTAGTTAGATGGGGAAGTTATAATGTAAATACGGAGGGGTGAGGTGCAAGGTAAGTTGGTGTGAGTAAGGATGTGCAGGAGTAGAGTAGGGAAGGCAGAGTGATGGGGATCTGATGAGAGGCACAGCAGGATGAGGTTGAGTGTGGCTTTGTATTAATGTTTCGTGATCAACTGAGATCATTGAAAGGTTTGTGCCACTGCAGCCTGGTCCTCCTGACCACATCCCTGCTTGTGTCCTCCTGTGCAATGTGCAACTAGGCTGTGTTGGTCTCCTGGGGAGGTGTCTTCCACCTATTGGAAGGGAAGAGGACCTCCCTGCTTACTGTGACTCCCTCTATAAGCATATGGAGGGAGTCATGGGAGAGCCTGGGTGCAGCCCTGCACCTCTGTGCAGTCATTGTCAGTGTTTGCAGCACCTCATTGCTGTAGAACACTGACAGCACAACTGTCAAAATCAATTTGGACATGGCCCCTTTACGGAAATCGGCTGATGATGCGTCATTAAATGACGTCATCAGACCCGCTTCCTTCAATTGGCCGGCAAACGCGCTGGGCGGGCTTAACAAGCCCAATCACGGGAAAATCATTTTGGACAGCGGGCTAGAGCCGGCAGTGGGGTCGGGACCCCCACTATCATAGCCCGCCACGGACCCGCCGAGGTAAGGTAAATCGCGGCCAAGGTACCTGAATGTTGCATATTGACACTTGCATAAGGTGAATGCTGGTCTAGGCACTTGGGTTACACACATTTTCTTGTACCAACATATGCATCATTTTATCTGCTTGCAGAAGGCCATAATCGACACCAGCAAATGCACACAGGAGGGAATGTATCTAAGCCACAGTCCCTGGCTCCTTGTGAGGAAGGCCCCAGGCAATTCTGGGTGTGGAGGCAATAGGAATGGGGACAAAGAGATTGGAACCCTTCCTCAGAACTATGGCTATTACCATCCTTTGGTTTTCATTCTTTATTTCCTAATTCACTCACTCGCATACAAATACAAACTGCAACACAACAAATACAATGTCCTGCTATGTAATGTTCTGTTTGAAGGGTTGGCTTACTACTAGCATTCTAAAATATATTCTCTGTTCCTCCAGGTACCAAAGAGGAGGTGATGAGCCAAATGAGCAACATCAGCAAAGTACCTCATCACACCCCTTGATCATGCACACCTTCAGTGGCAAGCAAAAGCATTCAATAGGGGGAGGGAGGGAAACAGTTAATGTGTTGCAGAAGGAAGCACGTGGTGAAGCACAACTGAGAGGAGCAAGTACAAGTGGAATTGAAAGGTGAAATCTTCTGGCCAGAGAATTAGCTTAAGGGCTTCAGCAGCTGTTGACCCCAGAGCTTCTGAGGTCACAGGACCTGCCCACAAGTTGGTAGGTCAGCATCAGCAATTCATGCAGTCACTTCAGAGTTTCCAAGCAGACCATATGTTTGGAGATGACTATGGAGGAGTCCACAACACAAGACTGTGCAGTGGCATCTGACCAAACTACAGGACATTATGGAGAGTATGGTCACTCCTGGCCATCTGCAGTACACCGCCACCTCACCCCACCCCCGTAGCTAAGGTTCTAAACTCAGCTATAGCATCCATTACAAGTGCTTTAACCAGGGGTCTGAAGATCTTGGGCTCCAGTCTGGAGAAATCTGTCTTGTCTGGATTCACAATGCTGGGGATCTGATTGAGACAACTACAATGTAACTATAATGATACTTCAACAACCTCATTACTGCCCAGTGGTCTCTTCCCACATGGATCACTTGCTATGCTAAAGGATGTGTCCAGCAACAGGATAATGGAGCGTGGTGGCTGAATATTACGTGTGTGATGTAACCCTGACAGATCATGGCATAGACAATGTTCTGTCAGGGTTACGTCACACTCATAATATTCAGCCACCACGCTCCAATGACTATGTGTCACATGGCACAAATACCCAGCCAGCAACCAATCAATACCTGTAGCACCTACAGTTGCTGGGCCACCTACTGACCCAACACAAACAAGTATTGAATCATTTTCATCAGTAAAGAGGCAGACACTGAAGTGCAGCAGCCAACGACTTCACTTCCTCCTCCCACTGAGGAACCCATAACAAGAAGTACACAAAAAGGAAATAGAAAGCACGCTTTCACTAAATGGAAGCAACTAGGAAAAAGCCACTGAACAAATTTGCACCATGCACTGTTAGGTTAAATGATGCTTTAATATGTCAAGAGTTCATTTGGGATGGGGAAGAATAAGGTAATTGTGGAGAAATGCAGTGGTATTCCTAAGTCTTATGGATGGGGCCAATGGAGGTGATGGTTTAATTGGCCAGGGTATTGGGCACATATGCAGATGATTGTTGCGCATTGGATGTTTCATTAACTAAATGTGCCCTCTGTGAGAGTCTGCTGTAAAATTCTTGCCGAATGACTGGTTCATTGGGTAGACAAGTCTATCTCAGTTGTCTCCTGCCTCTGGTTGCTTCTGCCTCTCTTCTCCTAGTGGCTTCATGGCAAGGCCCCCTTACAGTAAGACACAACAATAATTTTGGACTTTACTTGTACTTCTTGCAATTTAGTATACTGTATTCGCTGCTCACGATGCGGTCTCCTCTACATTGGGGAGACCAAACGCAGATTGGATGACCGCTTTGCGGAACACCTCCGTTCAGTCCGTAAGGGTGACCCTGAGCTTCCGGTTGCCTGTCACTTTAATTCTCCGCTCCACTCCCACTCAGACCTCACCGTCCTCGGCCTCTTACACTGTTCCAATGAAGCTCAACGTAAGCTCGAGGAACAGCACCTCATCTTTCGATTAGGCACTTTACAGCCTTCTGGACTCAACATAGAGTTCAACAATTTCAGACCATAACCTCTGCCCCATTCTTTTTTTTTCCATTCACTTTATTTATTTATTTAAAAAAAAATTAAAAATTTTTACACTTCATCTAGAGCCATCTTTTGTTTCTTAATTTGTCCCATTACCATCTCCTTTTGCCTTGCACCATCTCTTAATGTCTCTTGATCTCTCCTGCCTTCCATCCTATCACAGACCTTCCCTTTTGTTCTTTCCTCCCCTCCCCCCTTTCCCGGCCCCTCCACTTGCTTAAAAACCTGTTCCATCTCCAGCTTTTTCCAGTTCTGACGAAGGGTCATCGATCTGAAATGTTAACTCTGTTTCTCTCTCCACAGATGCTGCCTGACCTGCTGAGTATTTCCAGCATTTTCTGTTTTTATTTAATAATTTTGGACACTTTGGTCAGCCTGTACTGCGGCACTCCCCCTGATCATTCCAGAAATCTGAACCTTTGCTTCAGCATGCCAATGGTCTGTTCCATCAAGACTCTGGTAGGAGCTTCCCTCATTAATTGCTCTGCAAGTCATAGAATCATAGAATCATAGAAAGTTACAGCACGGAAGGAGGCCATTTTGGCCCATCGTGTCCGCGCCGGCCAACAAAGAGCTATCCATCCTAATCCCACTTCCCAGCTCTTGGTCCGTAGCCCTGCAGGTTACAGCATCCCAAGTGCACATCCAAGTACTTTTTAAATGTGGTTAGGGTTCCTGCCTCTACCACCTTTTCAGGCAGTGAGTTCCACACCCCCACAACCCTCTGTGTGAAGAAATTTCCCCTCAAATCCTCTCTAAACCTTCCACCAATTACTTTAAATCTGTGCCCCCTGGTTTTTGACCCCTCTGCTAAGGGAAATAGGTCCTTTCTATCCACTTTATCTATGCCCCTCATAATTTTATACACCTCAATAAGGTCTCTCCTCAGCCTCCTCTGTTCCAAGGAAAACAGACCCAGCCTATCCACTCTTTCCTCAGTATTGTCCTAAGGTGCCTTATTAGGATAAACCCTTTCGCACTAGCAGGTAAGAAAACAGCTGTGAGTACTGATTATTTCCCTGAGATTGATTGACCCCCTCAATTGCCGCTGTGCTCTCGCCTTACTTTCACTGGCGAGTTTCGGGAAACCCATGGATACACTATTAAACTTAAAACTGTGTTGAAATATCGCTTCAATTGAGTGATTACCATATGTTAATAGGCAACCCGCCTCTCCTGAGGGGGTTGCACATAAGCAGCCTAACGTGCTCGAGTTAAACACGGAGGTTGTTGGGTTGGAGCCGGCTTCCCGACGCGCTGGCATTTTTGCCGGATTTAACCTCCCACCCACACCCAAACCCACGCACTCCTCCAGGTTAAAATTCCCACTGAGGTATCTGTGCCTGAATGATGCGACTGTGCACTACAGCTTAGAACATTTTGCAGAGATTTCCTGATGCTGCTTTAAAGGATCCAGTGGCATTAAAGTTCAGTACAGCTGTTACCTTCTCAGCTGCTGATGGTCATCCATGTCCTGGAAGGGGTTTCTTGAATGGACTGCAGGGTTGTGCACAGTTCAATGACAGCTTCCTTGGGCAATCATTGGCTCGCCATTGCACATGTCTTCAAACATACACAGGTGCAATTCTTTAGCCCAGTACACATGTATGGTGGCACAAAGGTGGGTCTTAAGTGAATGTCTAAAGTGCAAACACACCTGTCTGGCATGCCACACCTATCTGCCTTCTCCTCCAACATCTGCAAATATGGAAGGATGGCCAGAGGGATACCCATATAGATAGCACACAATGATATACCCCTTGGAAAAAAGGGCAGATCTAGCAGATGGAGTTCAACTTTAAGAAATTGTACGTTTGTTTGTGTGGCAAAATAGCTGAACAGCAAAGAAGCACTAAAATAGGTGGAACAGTAAATATCAAGTACAAAACAAATCTACTTTCAGAGTAAAGGCCCAACATAACAGAATGGCCCTTTCTTGCAGTGCCAATTTGTATAAGAACATAAGAAATAGGAGCAGGAGTAGGCCATTCGGCCCTTTGAGCCAGCTCCGCCATTCAATGAGATGATGGCTGATCTTCTGCCTCAACTCCATTCACCAGCCCTATCGCCATATCCCTTGATGCCCTTACTAGTCAGAAATCTGTCGACTTCTGTTTTGAATATACCCAATGACTGAGCCTCCACAGCCCTCTGGGGTAGAGAATTCCAAAGATTTACCACCCTCTGTGTGAAGAAATTTCTTCTCATCTCAGTCCTGAATGGCTTACCCTTTATCCTGAGGCTGTGGCCCCCTGGTTCTAGACTCCCCAGCCAAGGGAAACATTCTCCCAGCATCCACCCTATCAAGCCCTGTAATAATTTTGTATGCTTCAATGAGATCCCCTCTCATTCTTCTGAATTCAAGAGAATACAGGCCTAGTTTACTCAATCTCTTCTCATATGACAGTATGGTTGCTGAGCATCTGGAGTGCTTTCAGGTGCTGTAAACTTATTATGGCGCCTAGCACAACATACATATGTCTCAGGGGCTTAACAAAGCTAAATGCTCAATATGCATGCAGGTTCTCTGTGCTGGAAATGCTTTTAAGGTGTATTGTGATACTGCACATGGAGCACATAGCAAACCTCAGTGCCCCATAATTCAGAGTGCCCAGTACATAGCAGTGCTACTGGCACTGAAGGTTGCATTATCAGCCCTATACTTATTTTAACTGAAGAGTTAGGAAGTAGCTGCTTTATAAACTCTTGATTTATGGTACATCAGCTTAATACTTAAATATTTGTCTATCCATATCAAGGGTAAATAAAATTACATTTTGTTAACCTGCTCCCTAATATATGTCCCTCAGACTCCCACGCGAGAACAACTAGCCCCCCACCAAGTATTCAATTGCCAAAATGATTATGAAGGGAAAACAAAGAACCACCATATTTTTTTCTCTTTCTAAACTGAAAGTCCTGGGAGTAAACCCCATTGGTAAGAATAGATATCAAAGGGTACTGGTGTAATATCTTAACTCAATGACAAAGGACCTCCTTGTGTAGATCAAATCATTCAGTAGTAGTATTCAAGAAGCCTCTTTCTGCCTGGTTATATATTACACTTTACTGACACCTTTGCTGCAAGAAAATAATTCTCCACATAACAGGGTGGTTACAAAGAATGGCATGGGAAAACAATGTATCCTATCTGAACCTACTAAAAAAAACTCAGCAAAATACTACCATAGTTAAAACAAAGTAATGCAACCAGATGTTGAAGAAAGAAATCATTTTTATTCAAGTAAAATTGAAGTCAGCAAAACTTTAGTTAATGGTTACCTGCCATTAGTTTTGGTATTAACAATAATGCTCAGGTTTTCCCACATTGATACCAGAGTAAGACTGAAATGTGTGCTTAATTCCCTTCTTTACACGTGATTGGAAATCCAAATTTGCTGTTTATTCAGATTTGATCACTCAGGTCAACAAACCCCCAGTATAACGGGGCTTTTTTTTTTAAATTTTAAAATAAACCGTGTGCACATTGTGTGTAACTGGAGTTAGTCTGGGGAAAATATGGAGACTATCTGAAGTGAGAATGCAGAGCGTGTCCGTGCGAAAAAAGATTTCGACAGTCCGACTGTGCAGCGAAAGCTTAAGGCAGTCAGTGTGTGGTGGCTGTGCGGTGATGTGTTGTTTGCTGGTTGCAGAGGCTCAGCCCGATCGATGCTCATTGATTGTCCCTGACGAGCTGCTCCACTTTCCAACCAATGTCAGCGTGTCTCCGGCTCGCCAGGATGGGGGAAAAATGAAATTAAGGAAAATCTCTGCCGCCCTGGCGGTGTCGTTTCCACACACTTCACTTGGCAGTCTGCCAAATCCGAGGAGAAGCACACCGAAAAGATGGACTGGTAATCTGTGTTAAGGATCAGATACGTTTTAAATGCTCTCCAGAGCACAAACCCACGCATTTCAACCTGTCCCGAATGTTGCAAGCGTTTCTGTAAAATCCACATTGACCAAACAGTGAGATATTGCGATTGGTAGTGCATTAAAAAAAAATCATCTGCATATCTGTGGCAAAACTTCTCGCGGCGGTTTCTAGACATTTATATATTTCTGCAAACTGGATTTCAGGTCTAAAGGCGCGGTTAGATCGGAGTAAAAATAGTTGTCGGTAGTTGCGTTGGATTATATTTCAGTTCAAAAGGTTGAGTCTTCGGTTCACGAAGATCCACTTCGGTTTTTGTGGCGCGCTCCAAAAATCTATGAAATGTATTTGCATCTACTTCCAGAGCGGTCTGGGATGTAGAGGAAGGCTTGCAGGAATCGGAAGGTTGTAGCCCCCTCACTTTTGTGTGATTTTAGTGAGTTTTTGCAGCACAGTTGCCTTACAGCAGAGTTTTTGCACGGGATTGTTGTTGCTGCTTTGAGGTGTGATTGTGATCTGTGTCTGTGGGTTTGTTTGATCCTCACTGCTGCAGCTGTTAGACACTGGCTGGACTGGCACATCCCTCCCTCCGTTGGATCTGCCTTTGGTAGGTGCGGGGGGTGAAAAAAAAAGGGGCCTGTGTTTGCAAATATGCAGATGTTATCATGCCGAAATCTTAGTGTGCTGTGGTGGATCAGAGGCCAAAAATTTTTTTTTGCAAATTTTTTTTTGGATGGCCGGTGGGAAAGGAAAGTAGTTGTTTTTGTGCTGCTAGTGAATGTATCGTGGTGTTGGACGCTGTTAACATACGGGTTTCAGCTCACTGGTGCAAATTAGCAAAAAAAAAGAAAAAAATGAAACAAAAGTATTTGATGTGAAATTGTACACGCAGATAGTCCATGCTGCCAAGCGTGCAACTCGTGCAGTTTGTAAATTGGTGAAGGCGTGTTTACAGATTTTTTTAAAGAAAAAAAAACATGTATGCATTTGCTTCTTTTTCACTTCGCCTCTTTTTTCATTTTTTTCCCTTACAGTTTATCGAGGGCAATGTTTGCCAGCTCCACCTTCTGTTAAACGAGGCTTTCCTTTCAAAAGATGTACGTCTATTAATCGAGAAGTTGTGGTTCTTATCAATGAAAAAACATACGTGTCTGTGTTTGTTTTGTTTTCTCAGCCATAGGACTATATATTTTGTTTCCCTGAAACTAGTATTTGTTAGCTGTTGGAATGCTGTTAGTGGTTCAGTTCAACAGGATAAATAAATTAGCCGGTAGTTTGCTAAACGTGAGTAGCGCGTTGGATCAAAGCAGCGTTTTGTCTAGTGGCTGTGCAGAACGTTATTGCTACCTTTTTAATGGACAACCTTTGTGTGGATCAAGAAGTACTCCGGAGATTGCAATAGCAGCGATTATGGGAAGTTAAATAGTATGGAAAGACCAACAACAAAAAATCTTGAAATAAGTAAAGTGTGGGGGGGAATGGGGATGTAATGGATATACCAGAGTTTTTGAGACTACCTCATTCCTAGGATAGGAATAGGCAGAATTTCTGACTGTGGCTCTAGTGGCTTTTTGGGTCCCTGAATGACATCACTATGTTGTTAGGTGGGAACAGTTGGTAAAATGCTGATATCTACCAGGTAATGAGGCAGAAAAATACAGGTGTGCAATAAGTCATTTGTCCTAGTTTATATAGCGAAAGATGCAGAAAATTTTGAAAAAGGCTGAAAAATATGCAAAAGTCCAAAATTGAGATCTGTGTGATTATGGTAATAATACATATTTTGGGGTGTTGTATGGTTAAATAGGTTACCTGAGAGCTAATTAGGGCATCAGATGTAACTGATTGTTTTAAGCAGCTCCAGGTATCATTTGAAATGAAAATGTGCTGAACAATTATTACCATTAGCTAATACACAGTACAACATCAAATAAATGAACATTTAGAAAAAAAAAGTACTGAATTTTGAGAACCTTTAATAGGTGAGAAGGTGGTTATATCATCTAGTGCACTTAGCGGACAGACTGGGAAGGTATGAGTTGAAATGCTGGTCTGTGCTTACTTTGTTGTTATCGACTGGGGTAGTAGGAGGAGTGCTATTGTTGGCCTCTGCTTTTTGGCTGGAAATGGAAAAAACAGACATGGTTCACATTCCTGATCACTATACAGTTATGCCTTTTACAAAGGGCATGTGTGTGGATGCCAGGTGAGGGACAGGACCAGGCTTGGCTGTGTTATCCTTCCCTCTCCTCAGTGGTTGGGTAGCCTGCCAACACTCAGGTGACAAATGAAGAATGTTTATTTGAGCGAGGTGTTGGAAGGGCAGCTGGAGCCCATGTGATCCTACCTCAGCGTGAATCACTGCCTTCAGGAGGGAAGAAAATTGGGGACAAAATTTAATGACTTTTTATATTCTATTAAAAGATTGCAGTTCAGATTCTTATTTGTTTGAAAATGTCCTTATTTTGCCTCACATTGGTAATCCTATAGCCTGTAAAGGAAAGGAGCATAAAGTGAAGAGATGTAACATTGGGGACAATTTTTACTTTGGGCGAGGGCAGGAAGCCTGCCAATAGTGGATCAGCTGCCTGTTATACATCCCACCCAATTTTCCCTTCCATTGATTTTTAGCAGAAAGGAAAATTAGACAGGGTGTATAACGGGAGTCCGCATCACTACTTCCAGCTTCACCTCCACCACCCAAAGTGAAAATGATTCCCATTGTCTTTCGACAACCATGCTTTCAGTAGTGGCAAAAATGTGAAACCCACTTTTTGAAATTAGGATTGAATATATCCTGTTCATTTTAACAACAGTGCAAGAGTCTTTAAAACTTTTTTTTTGAAAATAAATTCTATGCATCCACGTTTGATCTTTGGTTGTTGAATAAACTGTCTGGAGAACCACATGGTGCTGTAGGTGTTGTAGACCAGTGCTTGTTGAATGACTGCATGATAGTGTGATTTGTGGAACCTGCTTTAGAAATGTAGGGTTTTAATGCACAGTAATGTTCAAGTAATGGCTAGTTGGAATGAATAGTCTATCTACCATTAGGTCTCTGGGTACCAAATTTAATTTTGTTAAGAGTCTGGGCTAGTCAATTGGAAAAATATTGTAATGTATTCTTAACTTTATATCGGCAGATGAATGGTTAATGTATATAATTAATTCACATCTATTAAAATGACATTCTGTATATAAGTATAATTAATTAAACAAACTATAGATCTGCACTTTGCTGTAGTCTCTTAATTTTACACTGATTTTACATGCTGTCTGTCCTTATATACTCTTAGGGTTGCTGTGACTGCACAGACATCTCTCCCAATGGCTGTGATTCATCTTGCACTGACCTCCACTACTGATTAGTTCTGTGTGCAGCAGAGGGAATGAAAGGAGGGCTCTTACCTCTCATGTTTATTGCAGGACTCTGGGTTTATGATTCTGGTGGTTCAGTGCTAATACTGGATGAGGTTTCTTCACATTTCTAAAGATCTGCAGGCCTTATATGACAGGAGATACTTTATTACCAGTTAACATCTGTGTCTCCACTTTTGTGGCTTTGTTCATTTCAGTATTTTTAGGGAAAGAAGGAATCGGAAAAGCTATTCGGGCAGAGATATCAGAGTATATTACTGTAGGCAAACATCTGCATTGTGAGGCATTTTTGAGAAAAGTATATGATCAAGTACATGAATGAAAGGGAAGAACACCTTTACTGGAAGAGATATGTAGTTAACAGATCATATAGTGTACTTATCTGACAGCTCTTCTGCACTGCTGGATGTAATAGCTCCTCCCTGGCTGTGGCAACTGTTCCAGTAAAGTGCCAAAGAAGCAGTTGTTTTTTTTTGCCTTGACCTTATTTGAACTGTAATTCATTCATTAGTCGCTGTAAAACTCCACTTTTAACCCTAAAGTGCAGCTTCAACTTGGAATTAATTTTGATTTAATATTTTGGTAGTTGAAAATGCCCCATTTATTCTTATTCTAAGTTGTTGAAAAAAGTATTAATTTGTTACAATATTTAATTTAGTGCTTCTTGTAAAAGTAGAGAAAATTCTTATTGGGACAAAATATTTTAAAAGCATGAACTCTTGATTCCCTTTAGACACATTTACATTACCACTCATAAAGGGTTTGAAGTCAGGTGAGAGAAGACAGTTTCTGGATTAATTCAATGAAAAAACTATCAACTATTTACCAATAGTACAATATTTTCTCCTTTTATATGTCAAATAAATGTTGCCCACCTTTTTTTCTAATTTGCCCATTGTTACTTTTCAACACTTTTTTTATTTTAATCAGTATCTTCCAACAACAAAGTCTGTTGGTTGAGAAATGTATCAATATTCCAAGCACCACAGAAAAACTTTCTTAAAAGTGAAATTTTTTGTATCATTCATCTAAGATGGTGATATAAAGCAAGATGAAGTTGGAAACCCTAGGCCTTATTTTTAAACTTAGTCTTACTTATTTTAAACTTAGTCTTACTTATATAATCCTGATTTGCAGAGTTTTGTCAATCAGTGATTACAACGTAAATATAGTCACCCTGCAGGTATTTTTTTTCCCACAGTTCAAACTTGTGTATGTGTCAGAAGTTTTTAGTGATTAGTACTTGTTAAAATTGATACATAATTTTAAATGTAGTGAATGTGAAAGGTATATTCAATATATTATTATAGAAACCAATGTGTTGCAACAGCAACAATGACCTGAAGGACAAATGGACAGTGCAACATTGAGATACTTTTACATTGGTAAAATAGCTGTTTTAGATAAAGTATAAATGCAGTCTGCAGGCAAGAAAGCATTCCTGATAAATGTATAAATCAGTTGTTATTTTCACATGAAGAAATACATGTGGATATGCAACTCAAAGATACACAGTAGTGTGTAAAGTATTGATGCTGAAGCTGTTGTTCGCCATAGGCTTTAAAATGCAAAACATACTATATTATTGCTATTTTTCATCACCTCTGTAATAACTATAAGTTTATGCAGGTCTACTTTAGTCCTGGATTTTCCACACTAAAAACATGAAAACAAAAACTTGCTGATTGATTGCTGGGTTTTTCCAGTTTTCCTCTAGCTTAATTCTTTTAATCAAAAGAATTTTGGGCAAATGTAGAAGAAAGCTGCATCCAAACAAAGGGCAGTGCTGATTAAACAAACAGTTTTCTTCAGTCAAAATGGTTTCTGTCCTTGAGTCAAGGCATGAGTGACTTAACTCTGAGATTTGTTCATAAGCTTCTCTTTTTTTTCAGATCCAATCTCTGTGGATCATTGACTATTGTATCTTCATTTTCTAGTCTCATAATATCACTTATTTTGTGTGTATTACTTAATGTTTTGTCTGAAGCCAGAAAAGAATAAAATGTGTGTACATCGTACATAAATAGTAGCTATGAGGTCTTTTGCAAAATATGCTTAGTTTTGTAGCTGTCCTAACTGAAGTAATTAAATATTACACAATAATCCTGTTTCTAATGTTTCTAATTAAATGTCAAGGTAACTAATTATGATATGTGTTCACCTAACCAACCAATATTAAATTATTGTTGCCATTTAAAATGGTCAGCAGATAATTTGTTCCTGTCTTTTTTTTCTCCTGAAGACAATGACTCCTGCTGGGAGTGGTTTCTCAGGTGTTGCCCAGTGCCTCACCTAAGTGCCTGTTTTTCATTTGTGAGCCTAGATTGTAGATGTTGACACGGTATATTTAGTCATGGGGGCATCACACCAAGCCTGAACCTGCCCTCAACCAACACCTGCTTTCACACTTTCAACAAGGACCACTAGATAGTAATCAGGAGCAGGAATCCAGCTGACCTTCTCCCGAACTCAGGAGGGCTGAAGCCAATTTTAGTGCCCCCCATAACTGTCCAGGCTGCGATTTGCTAACTCAACCAGTCCTGGTCTTTATCTCAATTATTTACCCCCTTAACCAACTGAAACATCAGAACCATTTTTTATATGGAGCTTATGAAGAAAACAGTTCCATTAAAGTTGTACTCCACCATGCCTACTTCACAATAAAAGTACAGAATTGTTTATTAGAAGCAGGAAGATGTGTTCTTAATGTGTACAGGTAGAGTCATCACAGCTCTAATATTTTTAAGTTGGTGCTTGTTCTCTTTCAATGTGGAGAACTATTAAAGAGAGGTTTGAGGACTTGTCCAGATTAACAAAGAAGAAATTGATAAAGCAACCATGATATGAAGTAGTAAATTCAGGAAGACAGCAGATAACTAAATAGGCAAATTAGTTAGGAAATGATATTATGGTACAACTTAATAGGCAAGTGGAACAGTTCAAGTATACGGTGGACATTATTTCTTAAATGTTGTGCAGACTAAAAACTTTTCAAAATCAATCTAAACTCTAGCTGAGTCACTAAACTCTAGCTGAGGCAAGGGTTTGGCTTGGCTGGCCCAACTGAAATTCCAGGTAAGTTGGATTGAAAATGAGAATGGTGCTTTATACAAATAAAACAAGAACTGTAAAATACATGTTTATTAATGGCTTCGTATTGGGTCTTCAACACTTAGCTGAACAGAATAGAACATGTTTACCATTGTTTTACCGATGTTTCGGTGACTAAATCTGTTAAAAACTGTGCAACCATCAAGATCTTTATAGTAATTTGATTAAACTAATTATGCAGTACCTTTTTAACACTGTTAAATGTCTGAATTCATTTTTAAGAGTACTGTACTGCAACTCTTATATCCATAGACTTATCTTTTTTCATTATTCTTGACATGAGCTGGACTTAGACTTATCAATTTAAATGAAAAATCTAGGATAGCCATCAGAAATTTCTACGGCTACCAAGGCAATAACCAAATGTTCAAGAGGTTTTCATCTGGTGAAGATGGTACAACAATATTTTTATTCAAGCCATGCACAGATTGTGAGAAAATGTTAGTCAGAATATCACAAATCTCTAAATTTTCAAAAGAAAGATTTGCAGGATGAAGAGTTTAAGTAACTTGAAGGAAGACTTTCTACAGGAAAGATTACATGCTAAAAAGGGATCTCACTGACGGCTTTTCAAAAGTTGAGAGATTGTTCTACTGCTTGGAAGAGATTAAGGTTGTCATTGACACCTTTGCTCACAATCTGCTCATTGTTTGAATAAAACAATTTACATCTCAAGTAAAAAAAGAAAGACTTCTTATTCAGACTCTGAAATAATAAAATCTACTTTTTATAATCCGAAAATTAAGATTGAAATACTCAACAACATTTTCAGCATTTCTAGATAGCGTTAATCTAAAGAGTTGTGATCAGCAGGGAACCTTTCAATATCAATGCTTGATGGCTCTGCTTAAGAAACACTACTGATACATCTGTAATTTTTCAATAGGGTAATGCAGAATTGACTGCCTAGCTAAAATGCCGCATTAATCATTTTGTTTACCTGTCATTATTATCACATTTCCTTCTGGGCAAAATATTCAAAATGGTTATCATAGACTTCTTGTCCAAACTTATTAGCTTTTATATAGCTCTTGTATTAAATCAGGACTAGGTGTTATGCAGTGGATATCAAAGGATGCTGAGTCCCATCCTTTTGTAAATGTCCATGCTCATGTCTATAACAACATTCATATAGTGCCTTTAACAGAAACAACATTCCAAGGTGCTTCACAGAAGCGTAATGAGAAAAAAGTGGAAGTTGAACTAAAGAGGGAGATATTAGGAGAAGTGACTGAAAGCTTGGTCAAAGAGGTGGGTTTTAAGGAAGGTCCTAAAGGAGGAGAGGGAGGTGGAGAGGTTTGAGGAGGGAATTCCAGAGCGTAGGGTCCAGACTGATTAAGGCACGGCTACAAATGGGGAGGGGATGGGGGGGGGGGGGGGGTCGGCAGTGGCGAACGGAAGGAAGGATGCACAAGTACAAGGGATGACAAGATCAAGTACTTTTTTTTATAAAGTTATTTTTGTTGCTAATTTTCCCCCACTCTTGGCCCAGAATTTGGGGTTGAGATGATGGCGATCTGGAGTGTGGCTCCATGGATGCTGGTCATCCCTTGGTTTTGCCTAAGTGACCATTCTACAGGTGTGAGCTGAGCCAGTGATTGTAGACTATGAGATCATGGGAGACATGACAGTTGACTCTATTCTGGTTTTCACCCAACATCAACACACATACACACTTGCCAGCAAATGCCTTAGGATAGCAATCAGGTGTGGGAAACCTGGGTGATTATCCTGCCCCCAGCTCAGGAGTACTGAAACCAATTATAACATTCTCTGTTACAATTGGTTCCAGTACTCCTGGGCTAGGTAGAGGAAAATCATCCTCAACTAATAGTAAATACTTCTAAGTTAATAATTTTATAGGGCAGATGTAATAATATGTCCACCCCTACATTATCTGACTCTGCTGAATGACCAGGCTGGAAGAGTACCTCTAATACATCATTGTAACGTTTCCATTTCTCGTTTCTTGCAACTATGTTAAGTGAAAGGGCTGAACTTGTGCAAATAATGCTTCATTTGAGGGCAGTCTTGTAATATGGAATCTAATGTTAGTTAAAACATTGTGCAGCTATTGGAAGGCAAAGCCCAATTTTTCTGGGATAGATCTAGATACTGGAGATGAAAGAACTATGTTCTAACTACAATATATAATCCCACTGTTTTGACTCCAAAGTCATCTGTTCTTGGAGTCCAGAATGTTTGAGTAGGTTGAAGTGGGACTGTGAAGGAAATTATTTTCAAAGGGAAAAATCTTGTGAAAATGTTCTTAACATGGCCTTGGCGTCAAAGGTATACATACATTTTAGTCATACATGAGTGGTAACTTAGCCAAACTTGAAAAGAACATTCTCTAGTTTATGAGCCTGGCTGAAAAAAGTTACTGGTAGTTTACCGTTGAGCTGTCGTTACATTTTAAAACCTTTGGTGGATTGTGTGGATGAGTCATGTAAATTTTCTGCTTAACTACTTAATCTTGATTTATTTATCCTGAAGCATTAGTAAGACTCTCAGCTGTTGAGTCAGTTATTTTATTCACACTGTTCTAGTTTCAATACCTTGTTCCTGGTATAACCACAGCAAAAGATTCTTCCCGAGAAACTTTATAAAGACTGTCCTAACTCTCAGATATCAAGTGATCCGAATTCAAGGGATGTGACCCTCATTTTACTACTCAAATCATGTGCTATTGAAGCTAAAATAAAACTTGCATGAGACAATCCTTTGCCGATCTAGAGAAAGCAGTCCTCTGGGTGCTTTGAAAGCCAACAGTTGAAAAAACAAAAGGGATGAAATTCAATTTCAACAGGACCGCAAAATGGGCAGCAATGGATCAGGCACCCATTATACACTGTGCCGCATTTTGCTTTCCAATGAAGTCAAATCGGGCTGGGTGTATAATAGGCAGCCGATCCATTACCACCTGTGCTGTGCTCACTCGCAAAATTGAATTTCACCCCCAAAGTTTTATCCATTTTCTTTTTTTGTTTTAAGGTTTGGGGACTTCCTAACCCACAAAATCCAGTGAGACTTTTGTTTTAGGTGGGAATGGGGTGATGGGACGGTGGTATCACCCAGTCAGAAATTAAACACGCACATCAGCTATCTTTGGTCAAGGGTATGATTTTCCTCCAGTTTCTACTGTGGTCACTGGGCCATACAAAGGCTGCAACCAGGAAGGCAGATTTGACCTGCTCCTAGGCCTGCACCAATCCATTTGTGAACCAGCTGCTGAATGTTCGAAAGGAACTTCCCAAGGATAGTTTTCATTCTCCTCTAATGCCACATGCTGTGGGGGAAAAATAGGCCACTTCCCAGTAACTCCCATAGCGACATGGCTGAAATTGAGAACTCGGGAGTGGGGAATCAAAATGCAGCCCACCTACTCTGTGACACCATATATTGGTGAGCTAAGATACAGTATCATTATGCCATCTACATTTAAGCAAAACTAGTAGCTAGTTCATTACTTCCTCAGCATGAAATAGTGTATATGTCCTTTAGCAATGTCACAATAGCTGCTATGAGGTAACTTAATCTGGGATAAGTAGTTGAGTATCTTCACAGAAATTAATTTATATATGATTTTTATTTTTGAGTTGAGAATCCAGTTCATATTACATTAGCAGTTACTTGTATTTTACTTTTCTAAACTAACTTCATGTAGAGTTTGTGGCCAAGTTAGGGAAATTTAAATGTGTAAATATGTGTCGGGATTTCAGAAAAACATTCTGATTTATAAAGTGTTAAATTAAGAATATCAGTTATGTTATGAACTCTTTTCACAATTTTTTATAATGTTTGGTATGCTACTGTTGTGATGCACTGTCTTATCACATCAGTAGCACAATACACTAGTAAAGTAATTCTTAAGATTTCCTATAAAAGTAAGGCCAAGGATAATCATTTTTTATTTCCTTTATTTAAAGTGCCTGCTGGTTCCTGGGGTAACTGCGGAAGGTGCCAAACAGAAGGTACGCCGAGATTTTCAGATCAACTGTTGAGTTGGTCAAGATTTACACCAGTTTTCCAGTTCAAGTTGGTTACAGAGAGCTACTTCAACATAGATTCTTCATAATTTTGATTTGCAAAATACACTTCAGAATCTTTAATGATGTCTAATGCCAGCAAACTTACTGAGCAACAAATCACTCAGAGCACAGATCCATCGGAAAAGGATAATCGTAAAGATGATGAACTTACTGCTGATTTAGAAAAAAGGAGCAGAAGTGGTATAATAAATGAGCCAATAAGCAAAGTTCTAAAGAAACCTCGTTCATCAACACGCTTTTCTACATTTGGCAGTACCAGCTCAATGAATGGGCAGTTGCAGAATGGAAGTATTTTAGTATATGGAAAAGAATCAACAGTTCTTCAAAACAGTACTACCTCAAAGCATAAAAGAGTCTCTCACATGCTAGACAAATCTGACAGGTCACTGGAAAGCTCATCAGAAGCACAGAATGAAGTACACATCATTCCTTCTTCAGATCTTCAAAAGCAGGTGGAACCTGAGCATATTTTCCTCTCGAGTGAGCGAGAAGCTGGCATCTCTGACATGGAGGTGGTCTCCGCTGCTGAAGCAATAAGCAGTCCTGTTGATTTACCCTTCATGAGTGGCATTCCCTTGAATCCAGGTGTTTTTATTATGACTCCTGCTGGGATATTCATGGCAGATAGTGCACTTCAAATGGCCGGTCTGGTAGAATATCCATTGCAGAATGACCTTGCTTCCGCCATTCATTCTGGAAAAAAGAAGAGAAAGAGATGTGGCATGTGTGAGCCCTGCAGAAGAAGATTAAATTGTGAGGAATGCAGTAGCTGTAGAAATCGCAAAACTGGCCACCAAATTTGCAAACTGCGAAAATGTGAGGAACTTAAAAAAAAACCAACAGCAGCATTGGAGGTAAGGGTAACTCTAAAGGTTTTCATTCAAATTGGTTTTTTTTCAACGTGAGTAAAAGCAGGGTAAAACAATTCAAAATGCATCCTTTATGAGGAGAAATAATTTATAGAGTCATAAAGTTATACAGCACAAAGAGGCCCATCGTGTCCACGCCGGCCATCAAGCCCTATCTATTCTAATCCCATTTTCCAGCACTTGGTCCGTAGCCTTGTATGCTATGGCGTTTCAAGTGCTCATCTAAATGCTTCTTGAATGTTGTGAGGGTTCCTGCCTCTACCACCCTTTCAGGCAGTGAGTTCCAGATTCCAACCACCATCTGGGTGAAAAAGTTTTTCCTCAAATCCCCTCTAAACCTCCTGCCCCTTACCTTGAAACTATGCCCCCTGGTTATTGACCCCTCTACTAAGGGGAAAAGTTCCTTTCTATCTACCCTATCTATGCCCCTCATAATTTTGTACACCTCAATCAGGTCCCCCCTCAGCCTTCTCTGCTCTAAGGAAAACAACCCCAGCCTGTCCAGTCTCTCTTCATAGCTGAAACACTCCAGCCCAGGTAACATCCTGGTAAATCTCCTCTGCACCCTCTCCAATGCAATCACATCCCTCCTATAGTGTGGCGACCAGAACTGCACACAGTATTCCAGCTGTGGCCTAACTAGCGTTTTGTACAGCTCCATCATAACCTCCCTGTTCTTGCCTTCATTAGCCGAGGCATAGAATATAAGTATCCCATATGCCTTTTTAACCACCTTATCTACCTGTCCTGCTGCCTTCAGGGATCTATGTACATGCACATCAAGGTCCCTCTGATCCTCTGTCCTTCCTAGGGTCCGACCATTCATTGTGTATTCCCTTGCCTTGTTAGTCCTCCCAAAATGCATCACCTCACACTTTTCAGGGTTAAATTCCATTTGCCACTGTTCTGCCCATCTAACCATCCCGTCTATATCGTCCTGTAGCCTGAGGCTTCCCTCCTCGCTATTTACCACTCCACCAATTTTCGTGTCATCTGCGAACTTACTGATCATACCTCCTACATTCATATCTAAATCATTAATGTACACTACAAACAGCAAAGGACCCAGCACCGATCTGTGCGGTACACCACTGGACACAGGCTTCCAGTCACAAAAACAACCTTCGACCATCACCCTCTGCCTCCTGTCACTAAGCCAATTTTGGATCCAATGTGCCAAATTGCCCTGGATCCCATGGGCTCTTACCTTCTTGACCAGTCTCCCATGTGGGACTTTGTCAAAAGCCTTACTGAAGTCCATGTAGACTACATCAACTGCACTACCCTCATCCACACACCTAGTCACCCCCTCGCAAAATTCAATCAAATTGGTCAGACATGATCTTCCCCCTGACAAAGTCATGCTGACTATCCCTGATTAATCCTTGCCTCTCCAAGTGGAGACAAATTCTGTTGTCAGAATTTTTCCAATAATTTCCCTACCACTGATGTTAGGCTCACTGGCCTGTAATTCCCTGGTTTATCCCTACTACCATTCTTGAACAATGGTACTACGTTAGCTGTTCTCCACTGTGGCTGTGGCCAGAGAGGTTCTGAAAATTTGTGTCAGAGCCCCTGGAATCTCCTCCCTTGCCTCACACAACAGCCTGGGATACATCTTCCGGCTCTACACACAGATTGCCACTTTGGTCCCTAATGGGCCCTACTCTTTCTCTGGCTATCCTCGTGCCCCTAATATACTTATAAAACACCGTGGGATTTTCCTTTATTTTGCCCGCCAGTGTTTTTTCATGCCCCCTCTTCGCTCTCCTAATTTCTTTTTTAAGTACCCCCCTGCACTTTCTATAATCCTCTAGGGCTTCCACTGTTTTTAGTCCTTTGTATCTGCCAAAAGCCTCCCTTTTTTCCTAATCCATTCTTGTATATCCCTTGACATCCAGGGTTCCCTGGGTTTGTTGGTCACACCCTTGACCTTTATGGGAACATGTTGGCGTTGTACTCTCTTTCCTTTCTGAAAGACTCCCACTGCTCTGATGTGGATTTTCCTACAAGTAGCTGATCCCAGTCCACTTTGGCCAGATCCTGCCTTATATTAAAATCAGCCTTCCCCCAATTTAGAACCTTTATTTCTGGTCCATCGTTGTCCTTTTCCATGACTACCTTAAATCTCACCGAATTATGGTCACTGTCACCAAAATGCTCTCCTACTGACACATCTACCACTTGCCCGGCTACATTCCCTAGAATTAGGTCCAGTACCGCCCCCTCTCTTGTAGGACTTTCTACATGCTGGCTCAAAAAGCTCTCCTGGATGCACTTTAAGAATTCCGCACCCTCTAAGCCTTTCACACTCTGACTATCCCAGTTAATATTGGGGAAGTTGAAATACCCTACTATTATTACCCTATTATTTCTACACTTCTCTGAGATTTGCCTACATATCTGTTCCTCTATCTCCCCCTGACTGTTTGGGAGCCTATAGTACACTCCCAGCAAAGTGCTTGCCCCCTTTTTGTTTTTAAGTTCTACCCATATGGCCTCATTAGAGGAACCTGCTAAGATATTATGAGGTGCTTTTTAGTGGTTATGCTTGAATGATTTATGCAGTCTTCAGCAGGGATTATGCAGGGATTGTGTTAGTATCTTACACACATATCTGGCAATTATGTAATTATAATAGTGTACTTCTTTTAGGAGCAAAAGTTCTGCTTAACAGTAAACTTCATCCCTTCATGCACCTGGGCAAAAGGCCAGCTGTTCTGTTTCAAGAAATGTTTTCATCTGTTGTAAAACCACCTTGTATCCCTGAGACCTACAGTGTGGACCATTAATTAACAATTATTGTTTCACAGTCATACAAGATATAAAAAACGCACTCCTGAACATTGTACAGTAAATGGCTATCCTTTAAAAGATGAGTATAAATAATGTCAGTTTACTTCAACACCACCTATTGGTTTGTTACTGCTACACAATTATCCCTATTTTGTTTAGTTGCCAATTTTTAAAAATTAGTGTACTATGTTTTAAACATTTATTTGCAAGTGCGCAACTATAGACCAATTTGGCATGTAACAAGTGTTGCATCTATTGGTAACAATGGAAAAATGACATTCCAAGAATAGAAGATGCTTGCATTATGTTGGAGAATTGCACTTGCTATTAAGAAAATTTATTATATACACACACGAGAGTGATTTTACAAATGTTAAGTTAGTTGGCTTATCAATCCTTGTCTTCCAGGCTTGCAGCCAAGTCTTATTGCATAGGTTTCTGTACCCTTCCCTTTTTGTCATTCAGGTTTCTGTTTCACTCTCCTACTGCACAGTTTGATGTTTGGTTTGTATCTTCTGCTGCCATGTTCTCATTTGGATTCAAATCACATGAGAGGAACAAGGAAGGCAATTTTGACTTGGGGCGATAGTGTATAAAAAGCGATATTGGAACAGCCACCCTTTATACATCTCTCCTGATTGAACTCAATGGAAATGAAAATTGGGAGAGATCTATAATAGGCGGCTGATCCGATAAGAGCTCGTTTTACACTATTGCTCAAAGTCATAATTACCTCCAAGGAGTGATAATGTGCAGTGACAAAAGTAGTCTCCTGGATCATGATCCTGGAATAGGTAGAGGAACAAAAACATTCACATAGTGCATTACAAATTATATTTACTGTCTTGTAGATATTATAGCACAATTTTAGTAGCACAACTTCTGGAGTTAGGTAGCTTTACTAAGAAATTAAAGCAGATGATGTACTGGATTATGCTAGAGCTGGGTGGTCATGGTGGCACAGCACATTGATGTGGTGACATGCAACACTGTGCAGTGTTAGGACAAGGGTTCCTTGTGATTCCCCCACTTAGTGAGTTCCTGATCTCGGTAGGGCCACCTGAAGAGATATCAAATGTGGCAGAATCTTCAGAAAGGGAAGAATCAAGAGGGAGTATCAAGCTGTATCATTGGTAAAGGTGCGGAAGTTGATTATGTGTTCTTGCATTTAATTGGCATACAAGTATTATGATGTGACAAATAGGAGTGTAAAAAAAATCTGTAAATGTTTTTATATTTACTCCTATCAACAGAAATGTTGGTTCATAATACTGTTTTGGATTGTGTGTAAAATTCTACAACATTGTCTTATTTTAGGGGAAGTAGAGGAAAATTGTTTTATAAATTGCACTAATATTTTTATTGACTGCAATTATAGATTTATACCTGAGGGTAGAGTTTCCGCTTTGGGTGCAATCGGCGATCCAGGTGTGAATTGCACCCAGAATTGCGCTGGAAGTGTGTTTTTTTTCTCAAGTTTCCGCTCAAACACATTGGCAATCGGCAAACGTAAAATCTGTCATGAACCAACGCAATCGGGCAGCGGTTTAGAACATAATTTTTAAAAAAAATTTGGCTTTAAAAAATATTCCCTGATATATTTAAGAGTGATAACTTGGTGCAGGTTGAAATGTGTTTATCACAAATAATAAGCATTTTTAATCAGAGTGTCTAGTCACCACCTGTGAGTAACCCAATTTTAAATAATTGAAAATGATTTAAAAAACTATACAGAACCTTTTGCTAGTTATAAGAACATAAGAAATAGGAGCAGGAGTAGGCCATTTGGCCCTTCGAGCCTGCTCTGCCATTCAATAAGATCATGGCTGATCTTCTACCTCAACTCCACTTTCCTGCACTATCCCCATATCCCTTGATTCCCTTTAATATTCAAAAATCTATCGATCTCTGTCTTGAATATACTCAACGACTGAGCCTCCACAGCCCTCTGGGGTAGAGAATTCCAAAGATTCACCACCCTCTTAGTGAAGAAATTTCTTCTCCTCTTAGTCCTAAATGGCTGACCCCTTATTCTGAGACTGTGATCCCTAGTTCTAGACTCCCTAGCCAGGGGAAACATCCTCCCTGCATCTACCCTGTCAAGCCTTGTAAGAATTTTGTATGTTTCAATGAGATCACCTCTCATTCTTCTAAACTCTAGAGAATATAGGTCTAGTCTACTCAATCTCTCCTCAAAGGACAATCCCCTCCATCCCAGGGACCAGTCTGGTGAACCTTTGCTGCACTCCCTCTATGACAAGTATATCCTTCCTTAAGTAAGGTATATTGTTGTACCGTAGTCAGTTTTTGAGTAAATTATAAAAGTATATTGAAAAGCTTTTAAAAGGTGACCATTAGTGTCCTTGTGACCAAAACTACCAGCTTAATTTTAAGAGCCTCCTTGAAGATCTGCAAACGAGTGCAATTAGCAGAAACTAGCAATGGTGATTAATTCGATCTAGAGTTGTAGCCACTTTTGTGGACAGGGCCGGCTTCTAGCGCAATGTTTTTTAAACCAGTGCAAAAGATCACGGAAACTCAATTTGCGCTGAACGTAATTTACGCTTGAAATTCCGCGATCTTTTGTGCTGGTTTGGCTGATTTTCGGGCGAATTGCGCTGGAAAAAAAACCAACGGAAACTCCAGGCCCTGATGTTAATCTGGATCACTGTTGGTGGGACTATGGGGGAGCCATGGAATAACATAATTATGCCATGTTTATCCAGATTTCTAAAACAAAAGTGAAAGCTGAACTGTTTAAAAGATTGTTTTGCAATGGTTACATTGGACTTTATGGTAAATTTAAATAAAGATCATTTGAAAATTTATACTTATTAATGTCCCTGACACTACTTGATTTAAGAAAAGATGCTGATTAGTTTATATAGATTAATTCTATGGTACATCCTAATAATATGTATTTAGTGCAGTGCATTCCTAAATTATGATTCATAATTGAGCATTTCCCTATTTCATACTCCCGTATTATTGTACTTGTACTATGGTAGTAAAAAAGGTTAATAATTGTTACCAAACGTTGCCCCATTGAACCCAGACTAGTAGGTGTGTTAAGGAACTATGAAAACTACCTTGGTTGCTGTAAATGATGTCATCAAAACTAAAGCAATTGACGAGTGAAGCAACTGAATTTTATCAATGACTTATTTCCAAATCTTTTACAATACTGGTCGGTACTAGTATAAGGATATAATATTCCAGTGTCTAATTGTCTAAAATGAAAGTTGCATTGTGCATTCTTAGAAAATAGTTCACTTTCACAAAACAGTCCTCTCCTCTTCAATTTTCCCTACCCATTAACTATAAATGGGGCAGAATTTTGCCTTGATAAGTTTATTTCTAATTGTCTTCATTTTAGTAGTTTTGATGGAACCTTTTCTTGAGGCCCATCTTCTTTAATGTTAAAAAACGTCATTGTCAGGCTCCGCCAGTGGCTCAATGAGTACCTGAGGCAAAGGGATGGAAAACGTCCCAAGTTCAATCCTCAGTCTATGCTGAGTCAGCTAATCTCAGTGAGGGTGCTGCAGATAACTCCAGCACCCTTGGGTTAGACGGGGGAAATCAAACCTCTGTTGGGATTGCATGTGGGTGGATATTAAGTGAGGTCAGGATCAGGCTCGGCTTTAGTACTTCCCATGATTGAATAGCCCACCAGCACTCACTGTTAGAGCTCATGCACAAATAATAGCCACTTGGACAAGGTGCCAAGGACAAAGAGCAATCTGTACCAGTGGAACCCTGAGGAGTCGCCTCTTTCAAGATGCGGAGGGGGGAAATTGGCAAGAAAAGGATTAAAAAAAAACTTTGTTTTTTAGGCAAACTTGAGCAGTTCTTGCTTGCAGGCATCTTTAGCACCCTAAACCTATGTTATTATATTAAACTTTTAGTACTGATATTAAGGGAATGCTAAAATGAAATATTATTATATTAAAGTAGTGGTGTTATCAAGGCAAAGCACCTTTTCAGTGCTGCGACACAATCCGTGCCGCAACAGCATTGTTAATTGCATCTTTACTATTTTTTAAATTGCAGTTGGAAGGAAAACTTCACAAGTTTATGCTGCAATAAGATTACATTAAGAGCTTTCTCTTGTGGCTAACTTTGCGATGTTTGAATAGTATTTTCACAGTAGGCTGTTCCAGGAACTAACGCTGTCTGAAAATGGTGACGCTGGCCCTTTAATAGAAGGAGAATGCTTTCCATTCAGGCTCTAGCATGGTCAGCTGGTTTTATTTACAGTAAGGATGCTGCAGCGTGAATGAATTAATTATAAAATATTTTTATAACATGTGGATTTAGTTCACTGAGGAACTATTCAGCTTTTAAATGGACACTTATTCACTAGTTTGAGGTCACCGCATTTCTGCAAATGAGTACAATGTTCCAGACAGGACTCAAGTACAGCCTGATTTTAGAGAGTCCATTTCATTCTTCTGCTTATCGATAATCTGGACTCAGATCTCTGGACCAATTCATCTTCGACAAAGAGGGAGAAATAGGCCAATCTATTTCAACACAGAGTTTACAGATGACTATTGATATCCATCACTCTCTGCTGTTGTCTAAAGAGCAAACTCTCCTATTAAGGCAATTGAAGGCCAGACCGCCAAAGTTCTTGCTGTGTCCTTGACCAAAGTGATATCAGTATCATCCACAGTGATCTGCAACACCGTGCTTTCACATTTTTTTAATGGTATATTTAGACAAACGCAGCTGATTGGGAACAATTTAGCGCTGGAATTTAGTGCCAGTCACAGAAGATAAATGCCATCACCTATGTAGCATTTGTCTCCTATGGAGGGATCACCTTGACAGGTTATCTCTTGGGTAAGCACAATTTTGTTGTTACGTAACTACCACTGAAGTGTGGGGAACAGCTCATTAGAAGAAATAAAGTGGATTACTCATTAACTTTCTGTTTTTTATATTTAAATAAAGGTCTGTTAAACATTTAATCTATATTCCTGGGTGAATTTAAGATTGAGCAGCATCGTTATGGGTTGGAAGTATGTTTGATATTTAGACAATATGTATCAATTCTTCAGGACTGCAATAGGTAGCTAAATCGCTTGTTGAATACAAAGACTACAATAATAAGGATTTTTATTGGTGAAATTAACTACAGTTGAAACCTGATGCTACTCTAACTGTGTGATACTGTGCTGAGGGAGCCAATCTACAATGGTTAGGTTGGCATCCCTGGGCTAGGGACAGGAAAATTAACCTGGACTCTTGCGTGCTTACCAGTGACCTCAGATGCAAGTGTTTATGTGTAGTTATTAGTTTACAAGGTCCCACATGGCAGACTGGTCAGAAAAGTAAAAGCCCATGGGATCCAAGGGAAAGTGGCAAGTTGGATCCAAAATTGGCTCCGTGGCAGGAAGCAAAGGGTAATGGTCGACTGGTGTTTTTGTGACTGGAAGGCTGTTTCCAGTAGGGTTCTGCAGGGCTCAGAATTAGGTCCCTTGCTTTTTGTGGCATATATCAATGATTTAGACTTTTATGTAGGGGGCATGATTAAGAAGTTTGCAGATGACACAAAAATTGGCTGTGTGGTTGATAGTGAGGAAGATAGCTATAGACTGCAGGAAGATATCAATGGACTGGTCAGGTGGGCAGAAAAGTGGCAAATGGAATTCAATCTGGAGAAGTGTGAGGTAATGCATTTGAGGAGGGCTAACAAAGCAAGGGAATACTTAATAAATGGTGGGATACTGAGAAGTGTAGAGGAACAGAGGAACCTTGGATTGCATGTCCACAGATCCCTGAAGGTAGATAAGGTGGTTAAGAAGGCATATGGGATGTTTCCTTTATTAACTGAGGTATAGAATACAAGAGCAGGGAGGTTATGCTTGAACTGTACAAAACATGAGCTAGGACACAGCTAGAGTGCTACGTACAGTTCTGGTCACCACGTTACAGAAAAGATGTGATTGCACTAGAGGGGGTGCAGAGGAGATTTACGAGGATGTTGCCTGGACTGGGGAATTTTAGCTATGAGGAAAGATTGGATAGGCTGGGGTTGTTTTCTTTGGAACAGAAGAGGCTGAGGGGAGATTTGGGTGTATAAAATTCTGAGGGGCATAGATCGAGTAGATAGGAAGGACATATTTCCCTTAGGAGAGAGGTCAATAACCAGGGGGCGTAGATTTAAAGTAATTGGTAGAAGGATTAGAGGGGAGTTGAGGAGAATGTTTTTCACCCAGAGGGTGGTGGGGGTCTGGAACTCACTGCCTGAAAGGGTGGAAGAGGCAGAAACCCTCCTCACATTTAAAAAGTACTTGGATGTGCACTTGAAGTGCCGTAACCTACAAGGCTACGGACCAAGAGCTGGAAAGTGGGATTACGCTGGATAGCTCTTTTTCGGCCGGCACAGACACGATGCTCAAAATGGCCTCCTTCTGTGCCTTAAATTTCTATGATATTAGGTGGGGTCACGCTCAACTGTGATACCTCCACAAACTGCCGACATCCACTGACTAAGCTCTCATGTGAAGAATCACCACTTTGACAAGGTACTGCAGGGCTCCCACCTTCCACAGAACTGCACAACTCCTCAGATAATGAAGCAGTCCATGCCCATATGCAACAAGACCTGGGCGATGTTCAGGCTTGGGCTGATAAGTGGCAGGTAACAATTCGCACCATACAAGTGCCAGGCAATGACTATCTCCAACAAGCGAGAGTCTAACCACCGCCCCTTGACATTCAACAGCATTACCATTGCCGAATTCCCCACCATCAACATCCTGGGGGTCACCATTGACCAGAAACTTAACTGGACCAGCCACATAAATACTGTGGCAACAAGAGCAGGGCAGAGGCTAGGTATTCAGTGGCGAGTGTCTCACCACCTGACTCCCAAAGCCTTTCCACCATCTACAAGGCACAAGTAAGGAGTGTGATGGAATACTCTCCACTTGCCTGGATGAGTGCAGCTCCAGCAACACTCAAGAAGCTCGACACCATCCAGGACAAAGCAGCCCGCTTGATTGGCACCCCATCTACCACCTTAAACATTCACTCCCTCCACCACCGGTGTACCGTGGCTGCAGTGTGTACCATCTACAAGATGCACTGCAGCAACTCGCCAAGGCTTCTTCGGCAGCACCTCCCAAACCCGCAACCTCTTCCACCTAGAAGGACAAGGGCAGCAGGCGCATGGGAACACCACCACCTCCAAGTTCCCCTCGAAGTCACACACCATCCTGACTTAGAAGTATATCGCCGATTCTTCATCGTCGCTGGGTCAAAATCCTGGAACTCCCTACCTAACAGCACTGTGGGAGTACCTTTACCACACTGACTGCAGTGGTTCAAGAAGGCGGCTCACCACCTTCTCGAGGGCAATTAAGGATGGCCAATAAATGCTGGCCTTGTCAGCGACGCCCACATCCCATAAACAAATTTTAAAAAACCTCTCCCTGATATGGGAGACAGCCTCCTGAGAGGAATGCCTCCTGAGAGGAAAGAGAAGGAGAAAATTATAAGAAAAATTGGAAGGCTCAAAATAATATAGATTGTTGCCATGGGCAGCATTTTCTTGTTGGTGGTAACCAGGGGTCGTGTTGCACAGCTCCATTTTGGCTGTTAACAATAGATTATTTCTCTCACTCCAAACCCCTTGGAGTTTGGAAACAAGGAATGCTTATTGATAAAGGTAGAATTGGTGGAAGTACTGACGCACTATCTGGTTTTCCACTCTGGGGACATTAGTAGCAGCCAAACAGAAACTAGTCTTCTCTAGGTAACTGATGAACAATTAGGCACTCTAAGTCATTGTAGCTATAATTGGACAGGAGGCCAGCTGGGCATCATATAACATTATGTCTAAACACATTTATTTAATACATATTTTAAAAAAAAATCAACAACCCAAAACAATACACTTGACCAATGAGCAGAATTAGCACCTGGTTTTCCTCTGGTGGAGGCCAAAGAAGGTGATCAGTGCAGTCTGTTTGTCCGACATTGGAGCATAAGTGGAAACTGTAATGCAAAGGGGAAATCCAGATGTTTGGTGATAGCAGATTTGCTACTGGAAAAGTAGATAATTATTCTTTGCCACCTATTCTGGAGTAAGTGCCTCCTATATACTAATTTGTGTGCTTTTTAAATTAAAATCTGGGTGGTTAATCAGAGAAATGGTACAATCAAGTCTAGTTTTGTTAAAACTTCTTGTCCTTAAGCGATTGCACATACAGGTTGAGCGTCCATTATTCCGGAGATCCGGACTCCGGGAAGATTGGTGGCAGGGTTGACCGGAATCCGTAAAATGTTCCGGAATCCGGAACTCCGGATTTTGGACGCTCAACCTGTACTTCAAAAAGCCATTAACTTTTGTCTTTTTTGAAAAATCCTATGAAAAATGCAAGTGATGCAATAAAACTTTAGTGTTGTGTTTTATCCTCCTTAATCTGCACAGCTCCACTAAGTGTTTCCGCCAGGCTGCGGCCACGGCACCACGCCGCCCTGGTGGCCTAGTGTGGGCCATCGGATGCTCTGCAGAGCTCGCAGCGTCCCTCCCCTTTAACAGAAGGGGAGGGGCGGAGAAACGCGTCAGCGCTACGCGGAGCGGCCCAGGCATTTCCGGACTCGGAATGTGTTTCTGATGTCCGAAGTCCGGAAACGCCCGAGCCCAGGTTGCGATATTTCCAGACTTCAGACATCAGAAACACATTCCGAAGTCCGGAAAAACACGAAAACCGGCTCGGCCTCGGTCCCGAGATTGCCGGATTCAGGACGCTCAACCTGTAACAGGATTTCACTTTGCCGTACGAAGAATATTGCATGTTAGATTGTTAACATTTGCTACTGATTATTTCTTATATTAGGTAATTATTTCCCTTTTCTTTTTTCTGGTTTCAGAAGGTGATTCTTCCTTCAGGAGCAGCATTTCGATGGTTCCAATAGATGTGAGCACGCAATTCTCAGAGTTGTGTCATTAAGTGCAATGTGTCTGCTTGCTTGTATTGTCTCAGGCAAACATTGTCGGCTGAAGTAAATGGACGCACCCTGTGTTTTCTTAGAACCAAAACTCTCTTTCTGCAACTTTCATTCCAATTTTTATGGAGGTGAATTTTATGTTGTAAGAATGAATATCTTTAGTCATTGTACAATGTGTCAGTGCTATTCCAACAAATCTGTAAAATGCAGTACCAAGACAAAATGGGCAGAGTATGGACAATCAGATTTTATTTGTGTTTGATGTTGATGTCTGTTGTGTATGTTGGAAGGTGCTAGGAGTGTTTAGAGAGTTAATTTTACAGATATCTTTTAAGACTAGTTGACTGAACACACTGTTCTAGACATAGCACAATGGTTAAATTACATGCCTTTTCCAATCTACCTTTCTTCTATATTTTAATGCATATTTCCCCAGCTGTCATTGGGTTGATCGTTGTATAATGGCACCTCTTGACATTGTAGTCTTGGACACTTAAGTAGACACTAGAATATAATTTTCATAATTTTGTTTGTAAACATCATTTTTGTAAATTGCTGAAATAACATCACTTCTGTGGTGGTCGTTAAGCCACTGGTTTTCATGTAAAATCACCAGCTTCACACCTATTGCATGGTGCATTTTGTAATGATTTGGCTGTTTTTGGCTGTTTTGTGTAGAAAATTAGTGTTTGTTTTTTTGTGTGTCAAACTTCAATTTTGCAGCTCATAACCTTGCATGTGGCACTTGGCATCCCTTATGATATGCAGACTGATTTCTGGAAATGCTCTTTAGAGAGGTTAGCTTTTCATGATCTAGCAAACTTTATGTTGCTTCTGGTATAAAGATACACTTAACACAATTGTTTTAATTGCCTGCAAAAGAAAATCAGTGCCCCAGCGACGCCTAGGCAAGGTGGATCACAGGAATCCTTTGTTTGTGAAATCTCGTCAAACCTCATGGCTGCTGAATCACAAAAGCATGTCATTTTAGGGACATAGCATATTACAGAAATGGTTTACAGGTGACCAAGGAATTAAGGTTCTACACTTGGGGGGGGAAAAAGGACTCTTTTTCAGCAAGCAAATACTTTTCACGCCAGATAAATTGTACTTTGTTGATTAAAACAGCAGAGAATGGTATTTATGTTTCTACAACTTATGTGGAAAGGAGAACAGTGCTTTATTTTTGAGAGAGACTTACAGTACTTTGAAACAAATGGTGCACACATTGAATGTAATCAGGAGCTGCAACGTAATTGCACCTCACCAAATTGAGCACTGAATCCCTAATGTATTACCATTCCTGTCCACATAAAAGTGCATAATAAAAAATAGACACAAAAAAGAATTTTAAGTAAAATATATGGCTCAAGCTGCATTCACACTGCAAGTGTAGCAACCGTGCGACCTGATTTAAGCTTCGTGCCGATGCGGTGTAAATCCAGAGGAAGGGTCCAATCTGACTCCAGAACAAAGTGGAGTGAGACTCTGGATTGGGTAGTCTCGCACTGCTTCCATTTGACACCACATGAAGTGTAAATTCAGTGCAGTGGATCCCCTGGGTGCTTTGTAAACCCACTTTACTTCAATTTAAATGTTTAGAGAGAGGGGTCCTTCCCTCTCTCTGCTTTCTTGACATTTAAATTACCAACTGTTGTGGGAGAGCTCTGGACATGTGTATATTCAGGCATGCACAGAGCTCACTCTTAAACAGGACAGTTGAAGTGCCAGCCAGGCAGAAGCCAGGAAGTGTGAACAAGCAGTGTGCATGATGTAAACCCACCCTTTAATACATGCACTTGTGCTATTTAAGAATTACAGAGCCAAAATTCTTTTTTGGAAAAGCACTGGTCTCGGTCAGGATTTTCTGTCTGAAACCCAGGGGGGGGATGAAATTTCTCTTGGAAGGTAGTGCAAAACGGGCGATAGCAAATGCATTGGAAAAGAAAATCGGGCGGAGTGTAAAACAGACTGCCGATTTGCTAGTGCCTGTTTTGCGCTACTTCTCAAGAAAAATTGCACCCCCCAGGGAGTCCAAATAGATGACATCAGTCACCTTTGTTCGGTATGTTTAAAGCAAAAACAGATCGCAGGCTGATAGGCATTACAAATGGTTGCTAAGCTGAACTGGTGAAAATTAGTTCTGACAAGAGCCAAGGTCTAGAAACAATTAACTCGTGATGATTCCAATACTGTTGCTGTGTCATATCCAAAACGAATACTGCGGTTTTTTTGTTACACTTTTTGAATAATATAACATTGGACACACAAATATGGTGTAATATGTTTGTTTCCCAGAAACAAAAAAGTTTTATAGTCCTCATAAGATAAGCAAGAGAAAAAAGAATGGCTGTTATAAATTCTTAGAATTTACATGTTTTTGAATGATTCATATGAGTCAGTATTGGTTTGGGGTGAATCACATGACAATGTAGAAGAATCTGTTAATAGACAGGATTCGTGCTACTTTGAAATAATCACTGTTTTAGGACCCTTGGCTATTTTGTCTCAGCTTGAGCACCGATATTTTTTTTTCTCTGTTAATTCTAAAAATGCCTTCCAGATATTGTGAGAGATAGCAATGCACAGGATTTGCAAAGAAACACACACAATCTATGGATATAGTTTTTTTTCTAGTTATGTAATTCATTTCAGTGTTGTAAACTGGTCTTAAGATTTGTTTGGTATGTTTAAAGCAAAAACAGCAAAAGAAAATGGAACAAATTATATGCATCAGCAATATGGTGTCTCGTCTGTAGCGATTCTGTATACAAATAAAATAAGTACTGTAAAATTTAGTAAGTTTCTCATTTTTGATCATTTTAGCTTTCACATTGGTTATATTCACGCTTAAAGTATTTGAATGGAATATTAAGAGTCGTAACGAGCCAAATACTGACAAAAGTAAATTACCAGTGAGTTCAGTATGAACTGTTGTGTCTGTGGAAAATGGCTGTTATTTTCTGTCTGGTAGTGATCTTGTTAGGGTTGTTACAGCTCTGGGGAGCAACATTACCAGGGTGATGGTGACTGAGGCGTTTGTTCTTACAGTTATGCTCTCATGAGGCATTAAATATTGTTTGCAGTTCTGTGAATGTCTTGCATTAAAACCTTTTAAGTACCGAATGTTTCCAATTAAACATCCTTTTGCAAATTTGTAATGAGGGCTTCTAATATAGAAGGGTTAAGCCAATATATGCTGCCATTACTTTTTGTCATTTTCTTAGTCAAAAAAAAACTTTATTCTGTGGCGGTTAAAGGAGAATAACAGCATAATTGCTACACTCCTGAACAGAGGTTATACAGTTAAGTGATCTTGTTTTTATTATATTTAATTATTTTAATATACACAATACTCTCCTGACTTCTCTCAAACTGTCATTTCATTGGGAGTAATTTTAATTCAACCCCCCCACGTTGGGCGGGAGAGGGTTGGGAGTTTAAATCAGAAATTTATGAAACCCGACCCCAATGGGCCTACTTACGGTTTAACTGCGGCGGATATCCGGCACAGAGGAACCCGCTCTGGAGAGGCGGGTCCCTAATTCTAATATTCAAATGAGGCTCAGTTCGTGATATTTTCACAGCGATTTAAATTTAACGCTGGCCGACTGGGTTTCCCAGATTCTGGGAAACCCGGCAGCTAAAGGGAGGTGGGAGCAACTGGATCTGGCAGGTAAGTGCTAATTATAGCACTGCTTGTGAGCCAAGAGGAGCAGGAGTGCTCCCCCCGGCCCCCAAGTAAATCTTCTGCCGTGATCGGCTGACCCCCCACCCCCACAAACCGTCCCGGCCCCCTCTCCCTCCTGATTGCTGGTCCGACTCCCCTTACCAACCTGGCGATTTCTCCCGGTCCCGGAAGGACCTCCGCATCCCCATCATTTCTGGATTCCCAAGGAAGTACGCTCCTCCGCTCCCTCCCACATCCCCGTAAATATCAGGGCCGTTGTGTTTATAAAAAAAAATATGATCTAGTTTTAAAAAAAAGTATTGAATTATACCTAACTCACGTTACATACATTAAATAGTTTAATGACTTTGAATAACCAAAGAGAAATATATGTAATAAGCAGAAATTTCCTCCGACTAAATATTGTCAAGACTGCCTTCGGTCCCCGCCACAAACTCCGTTGCCTGGCCACCAACTCCATCCCTCTCACTGGTCACTGTCTGAGGATGAACCAGACCATTCGCAAAGTTTGTGTCCTATTTGACCCTGAGATGAACTTCCAACCACAGGTCCGCTCCATTACCAAGACCACCTACTTCCATCTCTAACATTGCCCGTCTCTGCACCTGCCTCAGCTTGTCTGCTGCTGAAACCCTCATCCATGCCTTTGTTACCTCTAGATTTGACTATTCCAAAGATCTCCTGGCCAGCCTGCCATCTTCCACCCTCCATAAACTTGAGCTCATCCAAAACTCTGCTGCCCGTATCCTAACTCACACCAAGTCCCGTTCACCCATCACCCCTGTGCTCGCTGACCTACATTGGCTACACTTCGATTTTAAAATTCTCATCATTGTTTTCAAATCCCTCCGTGGCCTCGACCCTCCCAATCTCACTAACCTCCTCCAACACTACAACTGTCCGAGATCTCTGCGCTCCTCCAATTCTGACTTCTTGCACATCCACGATATTAATCGTTTCTCCATTGGCTGCTGTGCCTGCAGCTGCCTGGGCCCTAAGCTCTGAAATTCCCTCCCTAACCCTTCCATCTCTCTACCGTTCCTCCTTTAAGTTGCTCCTTACTATGTTAAAAGCACTATATAAATGCAAGTTGTTGTTGTTGTACATTACAACAGCGACTGCACTTCAAAAGTACTGAATTAACTGTGCAGCACTTTGGGATGTCCTGAAGTTACGAAAGGCATTTATATAAATGTACATTCATTCTTTCTCGAGACATTAACCTTTTATTTGTTTTCACTGTGGTTAGTCTTCCCAACTATGTTGCATTTGTGAATGAAATGGATAGAATTTAATGCATCTAGTCAACTAAGCCAATACACGAAGGTAACTTAATTCCCAATCTATCTGTGTGATCAAAGGCAGTCAGTGAAAGTTTTAATGAAACGTTATCTCCTAATTTTTTTTTTAGAATGAACAATTTCATTAAATGTACAGACATGTATGAAAATATATGGGTCGAGTTTCCGCTTCGGGCGCAATTGCCGATTCTGGCGCAAATTGTGCCTAAAACTGTGCCCGTTTTGTGCCCCCCAAGATTCCACTCAAACTAATTTGCATATCGTCAAACGCAAAACCAGCACAATCGGGCAGCGTTTTAAAATGTAATTTAAAGAAAAAATTTGCTTTAAAAATTTCCTTCATATATTTAATAAAGTGGCAACTTGGTGCAGTTTGATTACAACAGCTGAAAATAGGTTTATCACAAAAAATAAGCATTTTTATTCTGGTGTCAATCCACTACCTCTGAGTAACCTGATTTTAAATTACTGAAATTCACTTTAAAACTATTTTCTAGTTATATTGGGGGACATTAGTCAGTTTCTTAGTAAATTAAAACAAAAATCACATCTAAAAGCTTCTAAAATGTACCGTTTAGTGTCCTTGCGTCCACAGAACCAGCTTAATTTTTGGAGCCTCCCTCGAAGGCCTGCAAACGAGCGCAATTAGTGGAAATTCCCAATGGTGATTAATTCACCCTGGGGGCGTGGCCAGTTTTGTGGGAGAGACCTGCTTCCAGCGCAGTGTTTTTAAAACTAGCGCAAATGATCGCAGAAACTCGAGTTGCGCTGAACACAAGTTGCGCTTAAAATTCCATGATCGTTTGCGTTGATTTCAGCCGAATTGCGCCAAAAAAACTAACACAATCGAGCGGAAACTCCAGGCCATAATCTCTTTTGAAGATTTGTTTTCTCTAGTAGAAAGTACAGATTTGTATACATGCTGCTGTGATTCTTTTTTTGTTCTGTGCTGTAGCTTTTTGCTGTGCATTTGGCAGAAAATAAGGGTAAATAGTGCAGGTTGGTATCATTTGTGTGTCGACTATATATACTTCCTTATGTTGATCCCTGCTACCCTAGTAACAGCCTAATCTGATCATGTTTGGAGCATAATTTTTCACATTTTAGTGAAGCCATGCATCCCGAGAAAATCAATTGAGTACTGAAAGTTTAAACTTACCCATTTATTCTGCTAAAACTGGTTTATTGCCTGTAGCCTGGCAATGCCCCGATTTTAAAACACTCATACTTGTTTTCAAATCCTTCCATGGCCTCACCCCTCCTTGTATCTATAACCTCGTCCAGCCCTACAACCCTCCGAGACCTACATCTTTGACCAGGCTGTCGGTCACCTGTCCTAATATCGCCTCCAGTGGCTTGGTGACATTTTTTTTGATAACACACTCCTGTGACGCGCCTTGGGATGTTTTACTACATTAAAGGCGCTATATAAATGCAAGTTATTGAATATGTAAACTGTTGCATGTCTCTTTACTGACTGCTTTTTGGGCAATCCCATCTTAAACTAAGTAAAATTGATTTTACTTAAATGGCTTATCGTGATATCACAACGCTATATATGTTTTGCTAGACTGCAATATCCATTAAAATTTTGGTTCAAAAAATCCTATGCCCAAGGACTCTAGACATATATGGGGCCCCCACCAGGAGCCCTATGTAAATATGCATCATTTAAACAAAAATAAAATGTATTCTGGGGTAATAAATACAAAAGTAAGGAGATGATGATGAATTTGCATAAGATATTGGTTAGGCCACAAACAATAAGGGGACGGTAGCTTAGTGGTTATGTTACTGGACTAGTAATCTAGAGGCCTGGACTAATGAGCCAGAGACATGAGTTCAAATCCCACCACAGGCAGCTGGGGAATTTAAATTCAGTTAATTAAATACAAATTTGGTCTGGCCTACATGTGACTCCAGACCCACAGCCCTCTGAAAGGCACTCAGTCAAGGGTAAATAGGGCTGGCTGGGCAATAAGTGCTGGCCATGAATGAAGAATTAAAAAAATTACTGTGCTGTTTTGGGCACTCCCATTATAGAAAGGATATCAAAGCCATGGAAGAGATCCAATGTAGATTAACCAGGAAGATACCAAGGATGAGCAGATATAGTTATGATAAAAGACTTAAACACTGGGTCTGAATTCACTTGAACAGAGAAGGTTAAATGAGATTTAACATTCAAAATTATAAAAGAGTTGAGAGAGTATATAGTGAAAGATTACTTCCTTTGAGAGATGAATCAGTAACAAGGGAGCATTAGTACTGGAAGCATAAAGGCAGAGATGAGAACTTTTTTCCTGCTAAAGGTTTTTAGAATATGACATTCCTTTTCTTAGGGAGGGAATTCCAAAGCTTATGGCCTAGGCAGCTGAAGGCATAGCCACCAATGGTTGAGCGATTAATAACAGGGTTGCACAAGAGACCAGAATTGGAGGAACGTAGAGATCTCAGAGGGTTGTAGGGCTGGAGGAGGTCACAGAGATAGAGAGGGAAGAGGCCATGGAGAGATATAAAAACAAGGATGAGAATTTTAAAATCGAGCTATTGCCAGATCAGGAGCCAATGTAGGTCAGCGAGCACAGGGGTGATGGGTGAACGGGACTTGGTGCCAGTTAGTATACAGTCAGCAGAGTTTTGGATGCACTCAAGTTTATGGAGGGTGGAAGTTGAAAGGCTGGCCAGGAGAGCATTGGAATAGTCAAATCTAGAGGTAACAAAGGCATGGATGAGGGTTTCAACAGCAGATGAGCTGAGGCGGAGATGGGCGACTTTACTGAGGTGGAAGTAGACGGTCTTGGTGATTGAGCGGATATGGGGTTGGAAGCTCAGGGTCAAATACGTGAAGAAATATTTAGAGGGTACAGGGAGAGAATAGGGAAGTAAGATTACAGTAGGTACTTGAGTGTGGAAACTGGCACAGACACAATGGACTGAATAGCTTCCTTTTGTACTGAAATTTCTGTGGTTCTATAAACTGCTTCAGTCAAAAGACACAAGATTTTGTTTAAAGGCAGAAACAGGAAATGTGCCAGTTGAATTGAATTCTCACCTGTTGTAATCTTTTGCCATATCATTTCCTATATAGTGCCCCCATGATACCTATTTCAGTTTTTGCCCATTTTCAGCAACAGATGTATTTCTGTTGCTTTCATAAATGAGCAGGAAAATGTTCAGTACCGTAGCATAATTCTTCTTGTCCTTTTGGGTTATTAGATTCAGTAAATTCTATAATTGGTTTACTTGTAAAATATTGAAATTGGTTCTGATTATGGCAAGTGGTGGCTAAAATTTTGGGTAAATTGCAGGAAGGTTTTCCTTTTACCATGTATCACATTCAGTGCCTTTCAATCATTCTAAAAGAGATACATGGATTATTTCTTGAATCGATTATTAAATTCAAATTGTTCCACGATAATGTCTCCGACCTAGAAACTGGGCCTTGACCATTTTAGGGCGCGTGGGGGAGGGGCGTAGCTCGCAACCCCTGCGCCTGAATCATGAGGCCCGAAGCTCGCCAGATATTTCAGTGTTGTCAGCGCAGCATCAAGAGCCCGCCGGTGAAGAGGATTCCAAGTTTAGGGTAAGTATTGTCGGAGATCGGTGGGGGGTCAGTGTCGGGGATCGCGGGGGCCTGGGTCAGGAGCAGAGGGGAGATCGGGGATCGAGTATCTGGTCGGGAGCGGTGGCAATGGCAGGGGGAGAGGGTCGTGAGCGGCTATCCAGTCCATTAATGTGGGGTCGGAAGGAACACGCCTGCTCCTCCCAGCTCCATGTTCAGGTAAGTTACCTTATGACGATCCCTATGGCTAGCTTCCCTGAGTGCAAGCGGCGATGGTGCGGGCTTTCTCCGGGCAAAGCAATCTTACAGAATGGGGCCTCAAACCGGTGTTAGGACCTTGAATATGCACATAAGGGGCCTAACGCCGGCTTCAGGCATGGGTAAAGGATGCCTCTTTTTTTTATCCTTACCCAATATGGCGGGCGGTGCGCTTCCAGCTGGAAATGTGCGCACATTTTCTGGCCGCCATATTGGGGCCTTAATAGTCCAAGTAGCGCCCGAAAAACGGGCACTGCACGGACCAATTTCCCGCCTCCGTGTCTGAGTCGCACAGACCAATAAGAGTCCAGGTTGCACCCCTGGTTTCTGCTGAGTTAACTAACCTAAGACAGGGCATGTGTAAGGGTGCTACAATTAGCCACATCAATCAAGAGTTCCTACTCCTAAACAACAACTCCTACTTGAAGCATGCTTGTGTGGATGCCAGGTGAAACAGGATCAGGCTCATGTATGATGCCCTCCACAAACTATGGGTATTCGCTGTCAAGTTTCACAACATGAAGAGTAGTCATTTTGACAAGTTTCAGAGGGCAACTGGTGCCTATGTACTTTAGTGAAGGACTTTCAGGAGAGAAATCAAGAAAAAAAATTGGGTATAAAATTAAGTTGGCTGAAGCACTCAGTCATTCCACCTGTCATAATTCTTAGTCCCATCCTTAATCCAGATTGAAGTTTGTGCCGTGGGCTGGCAGACCAGTGTTGAGAAAAGGACCAACAGTATTGACACTTTTTTTGAACACTTGTACAGTGAGAATCTGACCCCAAATCAGCTGGAACCAAACGAGGGCAGTCCCACTCAGCTGGACAACACAGGAGAGCCGTTGGAGGAGGATTGATTTAGTCGACCGTTTCAAAGGCTGCAGAGAGGTCGAGGAGGACAAGGAGGGATAGAGGATGGTCTACCATGGTTACTAGAGGATGCCGTTGTGACTTTGATTAGGGCAGTTTCAGTGCTGTGACAGGAGCGGACACCAGATTGGAGAGATTCAGATATGGAGTTGCAGAAAAGATGGGCACGGATTTGGGAGGTGACAAAATGTTCAAGGACTTTGGAGAGGAAAGGGAGGTAGGAGATGGGGCAGTAGAGAGGGGTCGAGCAAGGAGGGAGGTGATGGTGGAGGTTTGAAAGGGAGAGGGACAGTACATAAGAGATATCGTTACAATGCCAACATCAACATAGCAGGTGTTAAAAGATCAATATGTGTATCAAATGAGCAGTTGACACTTAAGTTCAAAGCTTCAATCGAACTGCAGTATAATTCAGCGGAGCCTGCCAATCACCAATGACAGATCTCAACGCCTCAATTTTAGCTAGTTTCTCCAAAAGGAATTGGAAAGCAAGCAAAGTCCTCTTCAGACCTGGTATCTACAAAAGGTTTCCTAGACATATCTACAGTGTGACATGGGGCAATTTTAACTTTACCTGTCCTGGAGCTGCTGGGAACTGACCTGCTGCCATTTTCAGCTGCTCAACTAACCAGGTGGCAAGAACACCCGCCCAAAGCGGGCGGGTCCTTTTTTACATTTTCATGTTGGGTCCCAAGGATGTCATCGGGACCTCAGTGCAATTTTTACTGCTGGGGCAACCCAGCAAGGAAGCAGATTGGAGCCAGAAGAGGCCCAGAAAATGTATTTTTTTTTTTAGTTATGGGGTTAAGGGAGCAGGAGTATAATAAAGTAAATCCACTTTTTGAAATTAAGGATAAAAATGAGGAAGCAAGCGAACAGATCCAAATCTGGAATTTCCACTCTACTCACCCCACAAAGCTTAGCCTGCCACGATCTTGTCCCCCCTCCCGATTACGGGACGGTCTGGCATCCAATCCTGCCACATACCTTCTGTTGACGGGTGGCTTCCAATCCATGCGATTTTCTGCCTTGGAATGGGTGGGATGTCAGCCGGTGGGATTTAAGTGAGGCCCAGAGTTTAAATGCCCCAGCTGTCATTTATACCCCCATGAGTTTTGTACACAATCACTTGGCGTCAACATCCAGAATTGTCACCGCCTTTGATTTTGAGGGTATTGTGTATATTCCAGATTTGGATCTGTTCACTTGCTTCCTCATTTATATCCTTAATTTCAAAAAGTGGATTTACTTTATTATACATCATTTTACCCAAGAGTAAATGTGTTCTTGTTGTGAGAACAGCCTCCTTGCTTCTTCACCATGTTTGTCTCAGCTTATTGCTAAGATAGTTTTGACAGGCCTGTCAGAATGATTCAGTGCACTGTCTCTTCATTGTGAACTGCTCTAAATTTCCTTAGGGCTACTAGCCACTATGCAACTAGGATGTGATTAGTTTTGTTAACTGAATTCTTAGCTAGGAATGTGTGAAATGTTTCTATCACTGGTCTGAAATCTTCTCTGACAATTGTTTTTTCTGCAACTATATTTATTACATTTACACATGGGATCAGGGATGGAGTTTGCCTTGTGGGGTCCCCCATGCAAAGGTTTGGTTTGAGGCCCCTATATTTTACTAGAAAATACTAACTATTCATTGGATCCATTCGGGGGCCGGGACCCCGTGCAATTGGGCAGGTGCAGGGCCCGAACGCTGGCCTACTCTCTTGAGCTCTGTCCAGTGATCATTGTTGGAACATGTGGCTGATTCGACCTATGATCCCGTCTGTAGTTGAATGCCTACCAACACTCACTACATGAAAAATGGCCACTGGCGTGATGTACCAGAGAGTGCCTGGTGCCCTGGAAACATACCCCAGCAGGAGTCCATGTCTTTGGGAAAAGGGGAAAGCAAAAACGGTAATACCATAACTTAGAATTAATATTAAAAGAAACAGACGAGCCTTTGAGATGTTTCAGTCCTTGTGTATCACTGTATACAATGATTCAAAAATCTCCAGTGCTTACAAACGGGAAGATTGCAACTTGTTTTAGTTTAAGTGCAACCATTGCTATTATTTTTCAGCTTTATTGCAAGAAAGTCCAATCAGTTTAACTAACAACGGACAAAAGACCTTAAGCATTGAAGTATCAACCAGCATCATAGAAAGTGAAAAATTGCCCAGGTTTTTGTTGCTGGTTTTCTCCAGCAAGGTAGAGATCAGTTTAAAAAAAAAAAAAAAATCAGCTGAGGCAGTGGACATATTAAAATAATTAAGATAGATATGTTGTAAAGTTTTATATATTTTTGGTGTTAATCAAGGTAGGAGACACCAGGGTTGGAGAGTTAAGCACTACTTTCAGTCTTTCTCAGTCAGCCTCAGTATAACTGCTGGCTCAGGTATAACCAGAGACCTCAGTACTGGACAATTCCGTGACCACAGGAACTGGCAGAGCTTGTCTCTTGCTGCATAACCAAAAGCAGGAGGACCAGCAACAGCAGAAGAGACGTGAGCTGAGAGAGAAATGCCAGAAATACAATCGACTTGTACAGGAAACTCAGTTCAAAAAGTCTTGGGCTCTCAGTGAGACTTTCAGATTAACTAAGAGGTTTACTGTAGAAACTGAGTCAGCCCTCACTTTCCCTACCTCCCAGATTATTTCAGTTACCGCCTTTTGCTCTTTGTTAAATGCTCTGAGACATTTCCATTACGTGAAGTGTTCTACAGAATGGCACATCATGAGACACGAAAATTGGGAATGGGAGAAACGTGAGATACACAATGTCGACGGCAGCCAAAGTCAAAGCGATGTTTAGATGGCTTTTGAAGGCAGGAAGGGAGGTGGGAAGATGGAGTGGTTTTGGGAGAGTGTTCCAACAGGTAGGGGCTGAGTGATTGAAAGAAGGATTCCAATGTGGGGTAGAGGGTGCAAGGAATGTCTACTAAATTAGTATCAGAGGAACGAACAATGCATATGGGAAGGTGCACTAGAGAATGCTATGATAGCACAGAGCAAGGCTGTGGAAGGATTTGACAAGGACAAGAAACTTGAAGTCACTTTGCCAGGGCACAGGAGCCAGTGGGGATGGGGTGCAAAGGACTTTGTGAGTGAGAATGCAAATCTGAGATTTGTGGATAGGTTGGAATTTGTGAAGAGTGGAAGCGGGGAGATCAGCAAAAAGAGTGTTGGAGAATTAAGCCCTTAAGACAATGAAAGCATGGTATAGCTTTTCAGCATCCTATAATATCTGATCTCTTCTGAAGAGTTCATGTTGGGATGGCCGAGGTAGCTGTTCCATCCTGTACATCAATCTCTCATTAAATTATATCTGAAACATTAAATTCTGCAATAGCAGCCAGTGATCACTACCCTGTTCGCAACATCCAGTCAAGTGTTAGTTTGACACGCCAATTACACTGCACGATTTGTGCAGGCGGAAGTCAATTTTGGCTTCACATGGTGCGACCTTTATTGTGTGACTCCTCAGGCAAAGTCATCCAGATTGAATTCTGGCAAGCAGAGGAAGCATTTCTAGCAGCTAACCTCAGCAGGGAGAGAGTTTGTGACAGAAAGAAAGACTTGCATTTATTCAGCGCCTTTCATGACTTCAGGATGTCCCAAAGCGCTTTACAGCCAATGAAGTACATTTGAAGTGCAGTCACTGTTGTAATGTAGGAAATGCGCACAGCAAGATCCCACAAATGTGATAATGACCGGATAATCTGTTTTTGTGATTTGATTGAGGGATAAATATTGGCCAGGACACCGGGGATAACTCCCCTGCTCGTCTTCGAAATAGTGGCATGGGATCTTTTACGTCCACCTGAGAGAGCAGACGGGACCTCGGTTTAACGTCTCATCTGAAAGACGGCACCTCCGACAGTGCAGCACTCCCTCAGTGCTGCACTGGAGTGTCAGCCTAGATTTTTGTGCTTAAGTCTCTGGAGTGGGACTTGAACCCACGACCTTCTGACTCAGAGATGAGCGTGCTACCAACTGAGCCACAGCTGACACGTGTTGCGAGACTCCAGAGCAAAATTTTGGTTAGGGGACCAGATCCACTCAAGGCCCTGTGCAATTAACACTGCCCGTGTATATGATCTAGGGTTGCCAGCTCTGGTTGGAGGCATTCCTGGAGATTTGACCACGTGACATTTTGACCACGTGACATCTGCCTTTACGTTCTAAACGTTGGGTCACCAGTAGTTGGTGTCTTTGCTTGTAGCTTCATGCCAGTAGCTGTTGTGTGAGAAGTTCCGAGAACCAGAGGCCACCCACAAGCAGGCGAAGAAGGGAAACCAGAGGGCCAGGAAGGGATTCACAGAGGGGAAACCAGAGGTGGGAGGAACTTTGATTCCACCAGTAACCAATAGTAACTCACGGAAATTGCACCAATAACTAATAGTAATACTGATAACACTCAGATTCCCCTCATAACCAACAGTAATATAATAACAGGGATCAGACAGGGTGCAAATGCGAGACAGTCTAAGATGGGTTTGGAGTGCATATGCATAAATGCGTGTAGCATGGTAAATAAGGTTGGTGAGCTGGAGGCACAAGTCGCCACATGGAACTGTGATATAGTGGCAATAACAGAGACCTGGCTCAAAGAAGGGGAGGATTGGGAACTTCATATTCCTGGCCACAAGGTATTCAGGAAAGCTAAGGAAGGAAAAAAGGAGGGGAGGGGGGGTAACAGTATTTGAGGGGCCAAAGACAGAGTCTATTTGGTTAGAATTAAGGTACAATAGAGGAGCTATTAAGCTACTGGGTATAACTATAGGCCACCAAATATTGGGAAGGAGATACAGGAGCAAATTAGCAGGCAAATTACAGAAAGCTGCAAGAATTACAGAGTAGTGATAATGGGCAACTTCAATTATCCTAATATAGACTGGGATAGTAACAGTGTAAAGGGCAAAGAGGAGGAGCAATTCCTAAAATGTGTACAACAGAACTTTCTTGATCACTGTGTTTCCAGTTCAATGAGGAATGAAGCAGTGCTGGATCTAGTTCTGGGGAATGAAATGGGGCAAGTGGAGCATGTTTCAGTGGCGAATCATTTGGGGAACAGTGATCATAATATCAGGTTTAGAATAGTTATGGAAAAGGACAAGGAATAACTGAAGGAGGGCTAACTTCAGTGTGTTGTAAAGAGATCTGGCCCAGGTGGACTGGAATCAAAAATTGGTAGTCAAAATGTAATTGAACAATGGGAGGCCTTCAAAGAGGGGATGGTTTAGGTATAGAATAGACACATTCCCACGAGGGGGAAGCAAAGGGCATCCAATGCTAGATCTCCCTGGTGACAAAAGATATAGAGATTAAAATGAGACAGAAAAATGAGGCTGATGACAAATGTAAGGTACATAATACAGTAGAGAATGAAGTTGAATATAGAAAGTAGAGATGAGATCTAAAAAAGGGAATAAGAGGGGCAAAGAGAGAGTATGAGAATAGATTAGTGGCTAACATAAAAGGGAACCCGAAAGTCTTTTATTAACACATAAATAGTAAAAGGGTAGTCAAAGGAAGGGTGGGGCCAATTAGGGACCAAAAAGGAGATCTTCTTGTGGAGGCAGAGGGTATAGCTGAAGTACTAAATGAGTACTTTGCATCTGTCTTCATTAGATAAGAGGATGCTGCCAATGTAGCAGTGAAGGAGGGAGTAGTAGCGATATTGGATAGGATAAAATAGATAAAGAGGAGGTACTTTAAAAGTAGAAAAGTCACTCGGTCTGGATGGAATGCATCCTAGGTTACTGAGGGAAGTAAGGGTTGAAATTGTGGATGCTCGGGCCACAATCTTCCTTAGATATGGGGGTGGTACCAGAGGACTGGGGGACTGGAAATGTTACACCCCTGTTTAAAAAAAGGGTAGAGGGATAAACGCGGCAACTACAGGCCAGTCAGCCTAATGTCGGTGGTGGGGTAACGCTTAGAGACAATAATCCGGGACAAAATTATTGGCATTTGGAAAAGTGTGGACTAATAAATGAAAGTCAGTACGGATTTATTAAAGGCAAATCATGTTCGACTAACTTGATTGAGTTCTTTGATGAAATAATGGAGTGAGTTGATGAGGGCAGTGTGGGCGATGTGTATATTGACTTTCAAAAGGCGTTTGACAAAGGACCACATAATATACTTGTTAGTAAAATTGAAGCCCCTGGGATTAAAGAGACAGTGGCAGTGTGGATACAAAATTGGCTAAGGGACAAAAAGCAGAGAGTAGTGGTGAATGGTTGTTTTTCTGACCTGAGGGAAGTATACTGTCATTTTCCCCAGGAGTCGGTATTAGGACCACTGCTCTTTTTGATATATATTAATGACCTGGACTTGGGTATACAGGGCATAATTTCAAAGTTTGAAGATGATACGAAACTCGGAAATGCAGTAAACAATGAGGAGGATAGTAACAGATCTTAGGTGGACATAGACAGACTGGTGAAATGGGCGGACACGTGGCAGATGAAATATTTACGCAGAGAAGTGTGAAGTGATTCATTTTGGTAGGAAGAATGAGGAGAGGCAACATGAACTAAATGGTGCAATTTTAAAGAGGGTGCAGGAACAGAGAAACCTGGGGGTGTATGTACACAAATCTTTGAAGGTGGCAGGACAAGTTGAGAAGGCTGTTAAAAAAGCATATGGATCCTTGGCTTTATTAAAAGTGGCATGCATTACAAAAGCAAGGAAGTTATGCTAAACTTTTATGAAACACTGGTTAGGCCTCAGCTAGAGTATTGTGTTCAATTCTGGGCATCACACTCTAGGAAGGATGTCAAGGCCTTGGAGAGGGTACAGAAGAGATTTACTACCAGGGATGAGGCACTTTAGTTATGTGGAGAGACTGGAGAAGCTGGGGTTGTTCCCCTTTGAGCAGAGAAGGTTAAGAGATTTGTGTTCAAAGTCATGAAAGGGTTTGATAGAGTTAATAAGGAGAAACTGTTTCCAGTGGCAGGAGGGTCAGTAACCAGAGGACACAGATTTAAGGTGATTAGCAAAAGAACCAGAGGCAACATGAGGAAAAAAAAATTTACACAGCGAATTGTTGTAATCTGGAATGCACTGCCCAAAAGGGTGGTGGAAGCAGATTCAATAGTAACATTCAAAAGGGAATTGGATGAATACTTGAAGGGAAAAATTTTGCAGGGCTATGGGGAAAGAGCGGTGGAATGGGACTAGTTGGATAGCTCTACCAAAGAGTCGACACAGGCACGATGGGCCAAATGGCCTCCTCTGTGCTGTTTCATTCTATGATTCTATGAACTCACTGATAATATGTAACTGGTAGTAATAGTTGTAACGCTTGATATCCTACCAGTAACTAGTAGTAATTCTATAACCTGCTGATATTCACCCTGTAGCTACAGCCAGAATCTCCCTGCACTACACAAGGTATGGTTAGGTTCCCCAGTCTATCCCACTTTTAACAGGCCCGATTTCTCTCCCTATCCCCTTGAACTCTGGTTTGGTCTCAGGTTCTGTGTGAAGATGACGACTCTAAACTGAAAGCCTCAGTCAGAGTCCATCTGTACTTGTCCTTAACACGTCAAAACCAGCTGGCACTGACTGACCTGAAATGAAGTGAAAGATCGCACAAAGGACAGTGGGCTCGGTGTTTGGGGTACTTCTCACCGGGCACACCCTCCTAACCTCAGCTCAGCGTCAACATTTCTAAATCACTCTCCTGTAACCGCATTTCCCCCCGGATCAGTTTATATTCATCCCTTTCAAATACTTATCCCATTCTTTTTAAATGATATTCTATTCTCTGCATCAATAGCCACTTGTGGTAAGCATCCCATAATAGCACTCAGTGCAAAACCCATCCGTCTTCCTCCTTGTTTCTTCCAGTGAGAATCCTCAGTCTCTGTCCCTTTGCTCCCCATTCACCCACCAGTGGTAACCATCTATCACTATTTACCCACAGTAATGGCCCCAAGTTTCACTCACCCCTCTCTTGGCACTGCTCCCACTCACCACGGTTACTGCTGCTGCTTCCAGCTCTGCAGAAAATGCTGGGTCCCACCCCATTCCCCAGTCTTCCTCACCCCCTGCCCAAGCCCCCATCCCGGACAACCAGTCCCCTGTCTCGCCCTCCCTCGATCCTCAGTCCTCTGTCTCATCGTTCCTGTCCGTTCCCATGTCTTCCTCTCCCCGAGCCCCAGTCCCCTGCCCTCTAGTCCTTGTTCACCCTGGTCAGGAATAGATGACACACAACTCGCAGAATAAACCACCACAAGCAGTGAGTCTACCATATCAAAGACCACTCCCAGGACATTATGGAGGAGCAGTGCTTGATGGAGTTGAAGCTCAGCTAGGAGGCTGGGACGGAGGTGTGCAATTCGTCTGAGAATCTGCAGGAACAGTCAACTATCCACAGTGAACAATCTAGTGAAGGTCACCACTGCTGTTAACTTTTATGCCAGAGGGACCCATCAGGCATCCCCAGGGATATTACAGGAGTCAGCCATTATGCTGTCCATTCCTGTTAAAAGCCTAACAGAAATCCTTTTTTGCTACAGATTTACCAAGATACAATTAGTGATGATTTCCACAAAGTACGGGACATTATTGACTGTATGATGTAACCATTCATGTAACTAACAGCAATCCTGTGGCATTCCTAAATGGGAGGGGATATTTATCCATCAACAGGCAAATCGTATGTAACCACTGACCGAAAATAATACACATCAATACATGCTTCGCAGGAGTGCGCATGGTGTTTTCATTCTGAAGTCAAACGTGACAGAGCTCTATGAAGGAGAAGATGTGATGGAGGGCTGGTTCCTCGGAGAGATGGGCAATGGGGTCCAACTATGACTGCACAACACTTCTGCAAAACCTCCACATCCAAGCAGAGATCAAACACAATGTTGCACTTTGGCTGAGCATACATTTGGATGCAAAAGTAACAGTTCAGTTACTTAAAATAGTTAGGGTGGAGGACAGGGTGGGTGGGGTGGGGTGGAGCGGGGCGGTGGGTGTGTGGTGCTTACAGTATGTCTTGGTGAAGGCTGGCAAAATCACAATAATATGCTGCACAATATTACCATAAACAGAAGTCTCACTGTGTATTTGACTGAAGAGATGCAGCAGCAAGCTATGGAAGACGATGGTGTGATGCAGCTACAGCAGCACACCAGCCGCTACAGGCAGGGAAACAGGTGAGTGAGGGCCTCTTTGTCAACTTCTTCTTCTGTCACTGTTACTATCTACCGGACATATTTGCAATCATGGAACTTCCAGACGCCTTTCCAGTTAAGTTGTTGCTAAACAGTTTGCTTTTCTTTTGGATAACTTATGCGTTCTTTTCTGTCCAATAAAGAAAGACACTGCAGGATACATTAAAATTGAATAATTGTTATGGTGCATGTGTGCATTCTATTTTTTCTAGTGCATTTACCATGAGTCATGACGGTCTGAATTTGACTTAAGTAGATGCCGCAGTCCAGTGTTGTCCAATAGAAATCACTGACTAGCTACAGGGCGTGGCTATGGCGACACCATCTCAGCCACATGCACTCATTTTAGTACAACATGCCTTACACAATATAGGTAAATGTACTTCAGGTGTATATTTACTGAACAAACATCTACCACCATTCAGTGTGAAACTTTGCAATCTTTCTCTTTCACCAAAGTTTGAAATTCTGGCATGAATTTATCAGACACATCTTCTGATGAAAGGTCATTGACCTGAAACTTTAACTCTGTTCCTCACTCCACAGATGCTGCCTGACCTGCTGAGTGTTTCCAGCATTTTCTGTTTTTATTTCAAATTTCCAGCATGCGCAGTATTTTGCTATTGGTCTAGGTTTTTGTCCATCAGTTGTGAGCGGTGCTTTTATTTCAGAATGATTGCTGAGAATGTTGACTCTCACAATGCACCAGACCTGCCCCTGCTTTCCATCCATCGATCGAATGTTGCTTTCCCTTTGCCATGACGTGCTCCGTTGGAGCAGCTTGTTATTGGTTGGGCTTGCTTTCTTCTGCTGGCCTGGAACGGTGATAACAATTGGTCCAGCTGACCATGAGGACAGTTTGCCTCCACATGCAATGCTCCTGGTGTTTCCATGCTGCTGAAATCCGGCATTTTTACATGTGTTTGGGCTGTCTGGGCTTGAGCAGCAAGCTTCCCTGTGGTAGGGGAGGGTGGATACAATGATAGGTCTACCTGCCTGATTTTCCTACATTTTCCTCTGTTCAATTTGGGGCCGTAGAGCAGAGGAATATTGAAGTCTTACTTTATTGACTGTAAATCATATTGGGTTTCAAAACTCTCTTTTATATTTTTTTAATATTATGACCGTGCATTCATACGGGTGCAATAAATGTCCATTTACTGATTTAGGTATGTACCAATTTTTAAAAAACAATTTTGCTTCTACGATAACTCCATAGGTAAATACAGACCTGATGTGGACCAAAAAGGTCCTGGCTTCAAATCCTGTTCTGTGCTACTAGCTGATCTGAACTGGTCAGCAATGGGGCCCAACGATTAGCCTCAGTATCCCTGTGACTAGGGAAGAGAAATATTAGTCAGGATTGCCACTCCTGATTGCTATTCAGTGATTCCTGCTGGAAAGTGTGTGCGTGCGTGTGTGTATGGACAGTGAATGATTGGCTTCAGCTGTGATGCTCCATGCTTGAATGACCATCGCAACAATCAGTCTCTAGGCTCATGCATTAAGAATAGTCTCTTGGGCGATACTGGAAGGCTCTCAGCACCTGTGGAACCGTACTCCAGCATCAGTCACTGCCTTCAGGAGAGGGGAGGGGAAGAGGAGAAAAACAGAAACAGTTTAATATTGGTCTGTTTCAATTGATATTTAGTAGAGTATGGAAAGTTACATATATAAAATCTAGTTTATATTAAAGATGGGACTATTGAGATTTGCTGTATATGGGGCTGATCCGGAAAACAAAGCTCCCACATATAAACAAGTTACTTTCAATCAACCAAAAAGACACTGGCTTGCACTTCCCTCTTTGCTGAAATGCAGTGGATCTTCGGTGGGTGTACTGTCACCGCCCCACTCATTACCTGCACCCCTACCCCTGTCCCATTTTCTGTGAGAAGTCGCACAACACCAGGTTATAGTCCAACAGTTTTATTTCAAATCACAAGCTTTCGGAGCGCTGCTCCTTCGTCACCTGACGAAGGAGCAGCGCTCCGAAAGCTTGTGATTTCAAATAAAATTGTTGGACTATAACCTGGTGTTGTGCGACTTCTCACATTTGTCCACCCCAGTCCAACACCGGCATCTCCACATCATGGCCATTTTCTGTAGTCAAGGTAATTTCAAGCTATACGGTGATTGCCAGGACTATTTACATCACTGCCTTGGCTAGGGGGAGGAAAATTGCTGTAATGCCTTGCCGTGTAGTGTGGCCAACGTGTACCTGCACACCCAAATCCCTTGGCTCCTCCCCAGTTCTTAATCTCTACAGAAATATTCTGATTTGTCATTCGTGGATCCAAAGTGGATGACCTCATACTTCCCCATATTGAATTCCATCTTCCTCAGTTAACTTAATCTGTTTATGTCCCTTTTTAACTTCCTGTTCCTGTTCCCATCTACACAACTTACTGTACCTCATAATTTAGGGCGCGATCTTGCCAGCCCTGGAGAGGCGGGTATGGAGGTGAGACTGCGGGGAAAATGGCAGAATTTGGGGGCGGGTGCCCAACCTGCCCCCAACCCACCTCCATGGCATCTTACTAGGAGGCGGGTAGCTGTCCCGCGCCGGGTCCCGTCTCCTTGGAGGCGGGAAGGGATTAAAGCCTATTAACTGCCTGTTAACAGGCAGAAAATAGGATTATTCCCTTTTTGCCCTCACAAGTGCGGGCTTCCCGAAGACTCTGAAACCCGCCAGGTCAGCGAGGCGAGTAGTGGGTCTGCAGGGCGGGGTGCAAAAGTGTGCTGTGAAGGTAAGTGATGGGTGCAAGTGTGGAGAGGTGAGTATCTGAGGTAAGTGCAAAGTGTTAGTAAAAGTGTACTTACCTTTGTTTCTTCCTGCAGGCTTCAGTCGGTGTGTAGGCGGAGAGTCTCACACCTCCGCGTTGGAGATGACAGATGGCCGTTGCATTCTCCAATGCAACAACCACCTAATTTCTGCAAAAGAAAGAGGTTTGATGAGGTCTTGAATTCAAGACCTCATCAAACTACAGAGAATTTCACTGTTTGACAGCTTCACAGAGCTGTCAAACAATGACAATTCATCTGTCAAAAATGTTTGACAGATGAAACATCATACATTGACGTTCTCTGCAACCGGCTTTCCCTTAATTGGCCTGCTAAGCCCACTGGGTGGGCTTAACAAGGTCAATCAAGGGAAAATAGCGTGGGTTGGCCAGAAGTTGTTGGAGGCGGGACTGAAACCCGACAAGTGTGAGCCCCGCCTCCAAAAGCTCCCCATTGGCAAAATCACCCCCTTAGTGTCATCTGAAAAATTGGATGTACAACTCTCTGTTCCTTCATCCAAGTCATTGATATATATATACTGAAAAGCTGAGGCCCCAGTACGGATCCCTGAGGATCACCGCTTGTCACATCCCGCCAATCAGAGTACATTACCTTTATCCCTACCCTCTCTGTCTCCTACCTCCCATAAGTACATAAGACGTAAGAGCAGGAGTAGGTCATTTGGCGTCTCGAGCCTGCTCCGCCATTCACGGTGGCATAGTGGTTAGCACTGGTGCCTCACAGCGCCAGAGACCCGGGTTCGAATCTGACCTCGGGTGACTGTGTGGAGTTTGCACATTCTCCCCGTGTCTGCGTGGGTTTCCTCCGGGTGCTCCGGTTTCCTCCCACAGTCCAAAAATGTGTGGGTTAGGTTGATTTGGCGATGATAAATTGACCCTTAGTGTTAGGGGGGATTAAATATGTGGGGTTATGGGGATAGGATGGGATATGTTAGGGGGAATTAAATACGTGGGGTTACGGGGGTAGGGTGGGATATGTGTACTGTGGGGATTAAAGCAGGGACAGGGTACTGGATTTGGATGATCAGCCATGATCGTATTGAATGGCGGAGCAGGCTCGACGGGCCGAATGGCCTACTCCTGCTCCTAGATTCTATGTTTCTATGTATGTTTCAATGGCTGATCTGATCTTGGCCTCAACTCCACTTCCCTGCCCGCTCCCCATAACCCTTGACTCCCTTATCGTTCAAAAATCTGTCTATCTCCACCTTAAATATATTCAATGACCCAGCCTCCACAGCTCTCTGGGGAAGAGAATTCCAAAGATTCACAACCCTCTGAGAGAAGAAATTCCTCCTCATTTCCGATTTAAAAAGGTGCCCCCTTATTCTGAAATTATGCTCCCTAGTTCTAGATTCCCCCACGAGGGGAAACATCCTCTCTGCATCGACCCTGTCAAGCCCCTTCAGAATCTTATATGTTTCAATAAGATCCCCTCTCATTCTTCTAAACTCCAATGAGTATAGGCCCAACCTACTCAACCTTTCTTCATAAGACAACCCCTTCATCTCCCGAATCAACCTCGTGAACCTTCTCTGAACTGCCTCCAATGCAAGTATATCCTTCCTTAAATAAGGAGACCAAAACTGTATGCAGTACTCCAGGTGTGGTCTCACCAACGCCCTGTTCAGTTGTAACAGGACTTCCCTATTTTTATACTCCATTCCCTTTGCAATAAAGACCAACACTCCATTTGCCTTCCTAATTACTTGCTGTACCTGCATGCTAACTTTTTGTGATTCATGTACAAGGACCCCCAGATCCCTCTGTACCTCAGCATTTTGTAATCTCTCCCCATTTAAATAATAATTTGCTTTTTTATTTTTCCTACCAAAGTGGATAGCCTCGCATTTTCCCACATGAAACTCCATCTGCCAGATATTTGCCCACTCACTTAGCCTATCTATATCCTTTTGGAGATTCTTTGCGTCCTCCACACAATTTGCTTTCCCACCTATCTTTGTATCAAAGATACAACCAATTAGCAATCCACATCACAAGGTTATCTTCAATTATGTGCACTTTTATTTTTGATAATCTCTTGTGTGGAATCTTATCAAATGTCTTCTGGAACTCTGTGTAGACACCGTCCATAAACATATAAAAAGAATTAATATAAAATAGCAAACATCTGGTGTATCTTATGTTTGTTTTCTAGTGGAAACATTTGAACTTTGTGGCTTGAGGTCGGGCCAGCCCCGATTTTAACCCAACCTGTTCAGCGGGAACGAAGCAGGTGAGCGGTCAGAATCGTGAAAATCCCAACAAAAACCCGCTGACCACCATTTTAACTTCAGAGCTGACTCAGGTCGCCAACATTCCCAGCAGAAACAGGAGAGTGCCTCATGAATAACTTCAAATCAAGGTCCTATGATGTCATTAGTACCCAGACTTCATTTTAACTCAGTGGGTCAGAAGTCCCACCCAGCGACAAACCCGCTCAGTAAAACCAAGCGGGATTGGCTTCACAAACGGACTGACGCGACTGGAAGCACTATTTGAAAAGACACTCACCTGCATGCGCTCAGGTCGTTTGGATCTGCGTGCTATTGTGAGTAGTCAATTTCCAAGGCAGTTCTGAGCTTGCAGTGATTGTTTTCTCATTACTTAGCCTAATTAATCACTTACAGGTTACAATGGGTGCTATTTTTGCACCACTCCTTTGAATGGAAGAACAGTTGGAGGACGAGGAGCAGCAGCAGCAGCCTCAGCAACCTGGACAAGCAGCAGGTAGAAGATAGCAGGTGAGGGGAGCTGCTTATAGAAGGCCGTACCCAGCCCACAGAGTCCATAGGTCAAGAGTCAGTTCCTGGATATTTCTGAGGAACGGTGCACAAGGAGGCTGTGACTCATCAGGCAGGCTGTCACTAACCTATGCAGCCTGTTTTAGCAGGACCTACTGCCTGCTGGTACAGGAGGCCTTGTTTTGACAGTGGCTGTCAAAGTCACTACCACCCGTAGTCACCTTTTCTCCAGGCTGCCACAGGAAACATCACACGCTTCTCCCAGTCTGCAGTGCACAACTGCATCAAACAGGTCACCAATGCCCTACTTGCCAGAGCAAAACAGTACATTACCTTCCCAATGGATGCCAACAGCCAGAATGAGAGAGATCTAGGATTTGCAGCAGTGCCGACTTCCCTCGTGTCCAGGGCATAATACATTACACTCATGTAGCTATCAAAGCACCAGAGGATGAGACACTACTTTTGTCAACAGGAAGGGCTTCCACTCCATCAATGTTCAACTGCTGTATGATCACCACAGAAGGATAATGTAAGTCTGCACCAGTTTTGCTGGTAGTTGCCATGACACCTTCATTCTGCAACACTTAGCCATCCTCCTACTTTTCGGCCTGTCTAGGGACGTCAGAGGGTGGCTTCTAGGGGATGAGGGATACCCCCTGCAGATATGGCTGATGACACCCCTCCGCAACCCCAACACACCTAAAGAACAGAGGTACAGTTCGAACCATGAAGCCACCAGGAAAATCATAGAACATACCAATGGCATTTTGAAGCTAAGATACAGGTGCATCATTCACTCTGGGGGCTCCCTAAAATATGGCGCAGACAAAGTGGGCCGCATCATTGTAGTTTGCTGCATTCCGCACAACCTGGCAATGCAAAGAGGATCATCATCAGAGGGAGAAAGGATTGGATGAAGGTGAGGTAGAACAAGAGTTAGTGGCTGGAATTTTCTGTACATGGGCGGGTTGGGTGTGGGCGGTCGCCGTGGTGGTTCACGACCCCGTCCTTCATTCCATGCCGCTGCTGAGATCGACTTTCCGTCAATGGGGCCTATTAAGGCCGCCCTGCGCGTTACCGGGCCCTATTAAGGCTGCCCTGCGCGTTACCGGGCCCTATTAAGGCCGCCCTGCGCGTTACCGGGCCCTATTAAGGCCGCCCTGCGTGTTACCGGGCCCTATTAAGGCCGTCCTGCGCGTTACCGGGCCCTATTAAGGCCGCCCTGCGCGTTACCGGGCCCTATTAAGGCCACCCTGTGCGTTACCCGGCCCTATTAAGGCCACCCTGTGTGTTACCGGGCCCTATTAAGGCTGCCCTGTGCGTTACCGGGCCCTATTAAGGCCGCCCTGCGCGTTACCGGGCCCTATTAAGGCCACCCTGTGCGTTTCCCAGCTCTATTAAATGGTGCGGGTCTGATGACATCATCAATGACACGTTATCAGCCAGGATATTTAATGGAGCCATGGCCACATTGCATTTGAAGGTTCATCTAGGATAGTGCAGCCACTACACTGCACCATTGAAACACTTCAAAACATGACTGCACAGAGACAGAGGGCTGCACCCAGGTTCTCCGATGACTCCCTCCATATGCTTGTGGAGGGAGTGAGAGCACACAGGGAGGTCCTCTTCCCTTCTGATGGGTGGAAGAGACCTCCCCAACAGACCAAAGGAGCCTGGCTCCAAATAGCAGAGGAGGTCAACAGCAGGGATGTTGTCAGGAGGACCTGGGTGCAGTGCCGCAAATGTTTCAATGATCTCATTAGATCAGGAAAGGTGACTAATGTGCCTCTCATCACATCCCCATCACTCTGCCTTCCCAACCCTACTCCTGCACATCCTTACTCACACCAACATACCTTGCACGTCCACCCATCCCCCTCTATCTACATTATCACATCCCCATGTTACTAGCCACCCCTCACACTCACTCATCCTAATGCAATCATACCAACTAACAACACACAAGGAGGCCACTTGGCATTGCCACCCCACTCCATCATAGTCACCCTCTAAAGATGTAATCCATCCATTCCTTACACTCATTCCACCACTCTCACTCAACCTTCTCTTACCGTCCTTGCAGGAAAATAGAGCCCACAATAAGAGGGAGAGGGAGAGAACCAGAGGTGGTCCTCCTTCCTTCGTCACCTCAACAGCAGCAGAGGAGGTTGCCTTGGAAGTGTTCGGAGTCGCAAAGCAGCTGGAGGTGGGAGACAGAGAGAGGGGACATCTTAGCAACCTGGTTACAGAATTACATCTCATACAGCTACATTGCATACAGCAGTCACTCATATGGGGACTGATGTCAGCAACCAGTGAATATTCATCATGTGCATAATGGTATCTGTACCCATTCTTAATGTGACATATCTTCATCTCTTTACTCTCCCACAGGTCCATCAAGAGCCCTCCCCCCACTGTCCAGTAGGAAGAGTAAGACGACTTCTCAGAGGAGCCCCAGCCTCTGAGGGTGCACCGTCACCAGACCTAAACGCACCCAGAAACAGTGCAGATACTATACCTGGGTGGGTGCCAGGCGAGATAGAGTAGTGTTGTCACCTGGTGTCTCAAGTCACAAGTGAGCAAGAGCAGATGGTGGAGACAGGGACAGCAGTGGAGACTCCTCGCCGGAGGGCGCAGGACGCTCCCAGCTCTGCTCAGATGCATGCAGACGCTGAGCCTCGGGGGGCGATCCTGGAGGTGCAGGAAGAAGTGCAGGAGGCTTTGACAGGTTTTGTGAGTGCGATGTCTGCAAATGAGCAGAGAATGGAGGAGTCCATCGCCAACATGAGCACCACCGGTCGCAGGCGATGGTGACTGTTGACTCTTCCATGGATTGATGGCCACCTGCATGGAGCAGCTAATGCGCCACTCACAGGAGCACATGGGCCGGAATTTTCTGCTAAAAAAACAGGTGGTTTTGGAGAATAGTGGCAGTTGAAGTGTTAAAAAGGGGATTCCCGACCTGATCCCGCCTCCAAGCAGCCCACTTCTGGTTTTACCAGAGGCATCTGAGATGGGGTGGGCAACCAACCCGCTGCCAGGGGGCGTTACCTCAATTTAAATATTGTAATGAGGCTGGAAGCCTCTTTCTTCCCCTCCATTTTGTGTTTAACTGCCTGCGGACGGGTTTCACACAAGTCGAGCCGGGGACTGCGGCATCCAGGAGGTAAGTGGCTTTTTACCTACCTCCTGGATCCAGGGTCCCAACCATACCCACCACCTGCGATCAGTGACCACCCCCCCCCCCCCCCACGGGCCTCCGATCACCTCCCCCACCCTCACAGGCCTCCCCCCCCCCCCCACCACCCAACGATGATGATGAGGCCGGCCCCGATTCTCCCTCTTCCCCTGCCGATCCCCGGCCGACATCAGACCCCGCGATTCCCGGCCGAGCCCCCCCGCCCCCCGTGCGATCCCCAATTGCCAATGCTCCTCCCGTGATCCCTCCTCTGGACCGACCCCTCGCTTCTGAGACCTACCCACCCACAGCCAGCCAGTCTCTCAATCTGGCTGGCTGCCAGCGGGAATCCGAGGCCTCGCATTCAAATCAGGCCCTGCCGTTAAAGTCAGCAGGGCCTGCGGGAAACCTGGCATCCTGGGTTTCCCACCCGTCTCAGAGGCCCCCCCCTCCCCGCCCCCAACCCGCCTCCCTTGAGAAAATTCAGGCCCTGGTCTCTATGAAGAATAGATGGCAGAGGCTCATTGACCTCCCTCCTAGAGAGGAGGTCAATGTAAACTTGGGTCCTCATGGCCCCACTGATGTGCAGCAAGGTGCTCTCCAGCTCCTTGCTAGCAGGGAAGTGCAGGTGGCCCATGAGAGGGATGATGGTGAGAGGGGACATGGAAGTAGGGGCTCCTCTCAAAGCGCTCACACTTCTCTCCCGTTGCCCCTCCAATCCCCTCAGTCAGAGCCCCAGATGGCTCCTGGGATCGCGATGGCCGAGTCTTCCCCTGCACGGTCGCAGGAGGAGCAGACTTTGGCGGGGCCATCACAGGCTCCAAATCCCAGAGGACGTTCGCCAAAAGTGTCTATGCAGTCGCAGCAGGGAAGTGAGCAGGCTGCCTCTACCTCTGCTGAAGCCATAGTGGTAGCACCTCGTAGAAGTATGCGTAAGTGAAAGATGAAACACAATTAGATGCACAAGGGCACCCACTTGGGTGTTTTAATAAATGTTTATGTAAAGTTTCCGTTACTGTGATGTCACAGATAAAAATATTTATTTTCACCACTCTCCGGCCATGGACAAATTTGTGTGCAACATTGGAAGTGGCTTAGTGAGTTGGAGTGAATGGTGAGACATAATTTTACCTCCAGTAATGGTGGTCAGTGTGAAAGGAATGGCTTAGTCATTGTAGGGATGCTTTACGGTGTTGCTGTGGGATGGTGGGAACCTAGCGCAGCATGTGGCAGCCATATGGGTGTAATGCATGAAGTTAAGTAAATCTGGCCATGATGAGGCCATCCCTGGCCTCTCGGGCAGCAATGTGCTCAGGTGCTGGTGGGATCTGGACTGCAGATTCCTCCTGATCCTCCTCCTCCTTGTCTTCCAGCTGATGGTCCTCCTCCTCCTCTGAAGAGGTTGTGCGCTCAGTGCCTTGCTCCTCATGCAGTGCTAATCCTCGCTGCTACCCTATGTTGTGCAGGGCGCAGCAGACCATGATGATTCTGGAGACCCTGGCTGGTGCGTACTGAAGGGCTCCTCCAGATCTGTCAAGGCATCTGAAGCGCATTTTCAGCATGCCTATCTGGTGGAAATGTGGCTTTCATTATATCTCTCCTGGGCCTCAGTACTTGGCCTCCTCAAGTGTGTCATGAGCCACGTCTTCTGTGGATAGCCCTTGTCTCCAAGCAGCCATCCAGTAAGTCTGTTTGCAGGAGTGAAGATTTGAGGGAGGGTGGTCTGGTGAAAGACGAAAGAGTCATGGCAGCTGCCAAGGAATTTGGCACACACATGCATGATGATCTTCCTATGGTTGGAGACTGAGCTGCACATTGAGGGAGTGGAAGCCCTTGCAGTTGACAAAAACTCCTGGGTGATGATGGGGTGCCCTGATGGCCACATGTGTGCAGTTGATGACACCTTGCACCCGTGGAAAGCCAGCCAGAGCAGCAAATACCAGCGCCTGCTCAGTAACACTGGCTTCATCAGTGGCAAAGTTGATATAATTGGCTGACTTGTCAAAGAGGGCATCGGTGACCTGTGTGATGCATCTGTGGGCGGCCGACTGCGAGATGCCGCAAATGTCTGCTGCAGATCCCTGGAAGCAGCCTGAGGCGAAGATGTTGAGGGCAGTGGTGACTTTGACAGCCACTGGTAAGGAGTGTCCACCCGCCCCTCTGGGCTGCGGGTCTTGTTCCAGCAATTTGCAAATGTCTGTGACGACTTGGCGCGATAGCCTGAGCCTCCTTTGGCACTGCTGCTCAATCATGTTGAGGAAGCTCATCCTCTGCCTATATACCCTGTGTTGGGGATATCGCCTCTGGCACGGTGCAGCCCTGCGCTGATGCCCTCTGCCCTGTGGAGCATCAGATGGTTGAGGAGAAGGTTGGTGGTGTTGTTGGTGCTTCTCATGCGCCTGGTGCTGCTGATGTTGGGGCTCATCGTGGTCCGATTCTGAGGCACCCATGCTGATGTAATCGATGGCAGGACAAGTAGAGATGACAGAGCAATCTGTCTGCTGTGATCGGTGGTACCAATGAGGTGGCAGTGGATCCCGACTTTGCTGAAAAGACTTGCAACCTCTCGAAAGCTAAATCTGTGCTGACAATGCACTCAGCAACAGCATCTGCCTTAGGAAAGTGACCAGGTGTCAGGTGGGAGATTTTATTGTACTTTTCACGCTGTGCACTAATGATTTGGATCAATGGCCACTGAACGTCTGCCTCAGGTTCACAGACATGGTTCCCGAGCTGCGTGATTCGTGTGCTTATCCACAGAAATTTGAAAGGTAGGGTTAAAAAGACTCTTAAGGACATGACAAGTACCTCATAATCATTTGAATTAGCTCTGCCGCCTCTCCAACTCGGGTCGCTGCCGGGCTGGCAAACGCGCCCGAGGGAAAGGCACGTGGGGACAAGATGATGGCAGGTTCCCGACCCGCTCCAACTTATTTCAAATTTCCCACCCGACCTACCTCCAATCACGCCCGCACGGATGCCAGAAAATTCCAGCCGGTATATCACTGAGAGGCTGGACAGTAGCAAATGACAGGCATCATCATGTAGCCTGTTGTAGTCAAGCTGCCTGATTATGCATTTTTCTGAGGTTCAAGAAGGGATGTACATAATACTCAGAAACCCTTTTCAGAGAAGCCCCTGGCCTCATATTCTGACAGTTCACAAGGGGCCACTGATTTCCAGCGCTTGCTGCTCCATCTTGGAGAGGTTCATGATTGGCTGGTCTTTCCTCAGTCTTATTCCTCTCTCTTGTGTTGTGCACCCTCTTGTCCTGCAGAGTGAGAGGGCAAGAATTAGTGAATGTCTCCTACAGCTAGTGAGTGTGGGGCTTCTGCTTGTTGTGCAGATGCTGAGAGGGAGAAGAAGCAAATCGTATCAGGATAGGGAGCTGTTGAATGGAAAGCACGTATGTGGACTGTGAAGTGATGAAGGAGCCATGATTCTGCGAAAGCTAACAAGTGAGAAGAGAATGCTGCTAGTGGCAACTGTAAAGTGAGCAAGAAGAGGTGAATGTGTGTTTGCAATGAGAATGAGAGGTGGTATGCTGGGTGGTGAAGAATGTGATGGAGGGGAGGGGATTGTTAAGAGTGATGGGGGATGGGTGAAAGGACTATTGCCATATGTTGTTGAGAGAGATGGAGAAATGAAGAGCTGTACTCACCTTTACTACTCTTGTGAGGTCATTGAAATGTTTCCTGCACAGCATCCAGGTCCTGGGGGTGAAGTTCCTGAAGCTGGGGATATCTAGAACTAGGGGGCATAGTTTCAGAATAAGGGGTCGCCCAGTTAAGACGGAGATGAGGAGGAATTTCTTCTCTCAGAGGGTCGTGAATCTTTGGAATTCTCTACCCCAGAGAGCTGTGGAGGCGGAGCCATTGAATATATTCAAGGCGGAGATTGACAGACATTTGAACTACAAGGGAGTCAAGGGGTATGGGGAGACAGCGAGAAAGTGGTGTTGAGGCCAAGATTGGATTATTGAATGGCGGAGCAGGCTCGAGGGGCCGATTGGCCTACTCCTGTTCCTGTTTCTTATGTTCTTAAGCTGACAATTTGTGCAATATCTCTCCATGCCTCATGCACTTGGTGTTTTGGGATCCTCCTTCCATTGGCTGGAAAGAGAACTTCCCTCCTCACCCTGACCTCTTCCAGCCTGATCTCCATGAAGGCGTCAGAAAACATGGGGGATTGTCTGCGACTTATGTTGAAGCAGTTTGTTCCTCAACCACTAGAAAACAAAATCAGTCAAAAGGGAATGCAACCTTGCTTTAAGAGATGCTTTAATTATGCCCCTGGTTGGCCCGCTGGGAATTGTGCTGACAAAGTAGGTGAGCTTCCCAATGTGTCAGCGAATCAAGTGGGAAACCTGCCCATGAGATTATAATGAGGCCCCGGAATTAAAATACCCTAGGGCTGTTTTTGATGCAGCAGGTGAGTTTCTAATTCACCCAGCTACCCACCTGCCCAAAACCCGCCCAGAGTTAAAATAAGAACCTGGCTTTTACTATTACATGGTGAAAATAGTCTAAAATATCACATTGTATTTATCCAAATGTGTTAAACTTCCTTGTAAAATTATTCACAGCCAAAAGATTGAAAGCAATTTCCTTAGTGTTTCACACAAAGTCATAGTCATAGAGTCATAACGACACAGAAGGAGGCCATTCGGCCCATCGAGTCCGTGCCAGCTCTCTGTTGAGCAATCCAGTCAGTCCCATTCCCCCACGCTATCCCCGTAGCCCTGCAAGTTTATTTCCCTCAAGTGCCTATCCAATCTCCCCTTGAAAACATTGAGTGTCTCCGCTTCCACCACTTCCGTCGGCAGCGAGTTCCAGGTCCTCACCACTCGCTGCGTAAAAAAGATTTTCCTCACATCCCCCCTGTATCTCTTGCCCTAAACCTTAAATCTGTGTCCCCTAGTCCTTGTACCATCAACTAGTGGGAACAGCCTTTCCCCATCTAGCCTATCCAAACCCGTCATAATCTTGTACACCTCTATCAAATCACCCCTCAACCTCCTTTGCTCTAATGAAAACAAATCCAGCTTCTCCAACCTGTCCTTGTAGCTAAGAGCCGCCATCCCCGGAACCATTCTGATAAATCTCCTCTGCACCCTCTCAAGTGCCTTCACATCCTTCCTAAAGTGTGGTGACCAGAACTGGAGGCAATACTCCAGTTGTGGCCTAACCAGTGCTTTATAAAGGTTCAGCATAATTTCTCTACCTTTGTACTCAATACCTCTATTTATGAATGAGAAGTCGCACAACACCAGGTTATAGTCCAACAGATTTATTTAAAATTACAAGCTTTCGGAGCTGTCGCCCCTTCGTCAGGTAAAGGTACAATGAGTGAATCTACAATATTACACAGTATATAAACACAGAAACTGCAGAGATACAATCTTTCAGGGAAGGTGTCCTTACATCAAAGACACACCAGAGCACAGCCAAGACAATGAGATGTGTCACAGGGGGTCCAACGTGTCAAATCCTGCTGTCTGCAGTTGAGCTTTTTTTGGGGGGTTTGTTTTTTTTTGTGTTTTTTTTTTAAACTGGAAAGACAGACAACGATGTCGAGTCACGTTCTGTAGCGTGACATGAACCCGATATCCCTATTGAGGCCGTCCTCATGGGTGCGGAACTTGGCTATCAGTTTCTGCTCGATGATTTTGCGTTGTCGTGTGTCTCGAAGGCCGCCTTGGAGAACACTAACCTGCAGATCCGAGGCTGAATGTCCTTGACTGCTGAAGTATTCCCCGACTGGGAGGTAACAATCCTGCCTGGCGATTGTTGCGCGGTGTCCGTTCATACGTTGTCTCAGTGTCTGCATGGTCTCGCCGATGTACCATGCTCTGGGGCATCCTTTCCTGCAACGTATCAGGTAGACAACGTTGGCCGAGTCACATGAGTATGTACCATGTACCTGGTCGGTAGTGTCCTCACGTGTGATGATGGTATCTGTGTTGATGATCTGGCATGTCTTGCAGAGGTTGCCGTGGCAGGGTTGTGTGGTGTCGTGGTCGCTGTTCTCCTGACAGCTGGGTAATTTGCTGCGAACGATGGTACTTTTGAGGTTAGGTGGCTGCTTGAAGGCGAGTAGTGGAGGCGTGGGAATGGCCTTAGCTAGGTGTTCGTCGTCATCGATGACATGTTGAAGGCTGCGAAAAATATGGCGTAGTTTCTCCGCTCCGGGGAAGTACTGGACGACGTAGCCCAAGATCCCATATGCTTTGTTAACCACTCTCTCAATATGTCCTGCCACCTTCAGGGACCTATGCACATTAACATATGGTTTGTAGTTATTTATTCTGCTAAAAGTAAAAGTGAAACACAAAAGAAAATATGATAATGACAGCAAGTGTCTTTAGATTTATACATCATCGTAAAGCGAAGATAGAAAAAACTTTTTTCACTTTTCTAAGCAAAATGGATATTTTATTAATGCGTTCATATTCTATAGTATTTAGACCCATCTCATTACATACCATACTAGATGAGAAAGATGTAATAACTGTTTGTCAATCCTTTCTAAGGAAAACATCAATCATATTTATGGGGCGGATTTTCCAAGATCAGTGCTCTGGTGGCTGATTTTCTATACACCCATCTGTATTCTACAGTCATTTTGCAACAACCTCCAAGGTCAGCCTGATTAGTCATTCATTAAGAGCGCCTGGCATAGAATCCAACTACAACTGGGAGTTCACTTGTGAAAGGGAAGGCGAAGGGGCGATGGGGAAGCAGATTTCCAGCATTGCTGCAGCAATTAAAAGGCTGCAGCAGCTATTTATACATAAATAGCCAAATGTAGAAGGCAAGAAATATTTGGGTGGAAAGAAGTGGCTGGCAACAAAAAAAGCAGAACGCAAAAAAATAAAGTGGAAGCAGCAAAGGTGTCTCTAGAGTGTCAGAGGACCTGAACTTTCATTTGGTGGATGGTGAAGTGGAGGTTCTGTTGCATGAGCTGGGTCTGAGGAAGGTTGCTCTGTTTGGCACTCTGGTGCAACCTCTCCAAAGGAGAACAATGCTGTATATCTGGCAGGACATGGTGACAAGTGTCATTATAGTATGTAGTACCCAAGGGACCTGGGAATAGATATGTAAGATGGCAAACCTTAAAAAGCTCCCAAAATGAGGCTGCTCAAGACTATCATATACTAGGTACATGGCTCAAGTATGCATGCTACAAAATGCTAGCCTATCAAACTGCTGCACATTTACTGTTGGCCCATGCAAAGCCCTCAGACAATTATACATTTGATTGTTTAGCATGCATGTTCATAATCCTCCATGGCACGCATTCAATCTGCAATTTATAACTGAAGCCCTTGACAGATTGACACCTAAAAAGGGAATCATTCAAAGTCAAACTAGCTCCATGATGTATGTTCATTTACTCACACACATTGTGGAATAATGGATGGGTGCTTGGATGTTCCTGTACTCTGTGTGTGTGTGTGTGTGTGTGTGTGTGTGTGTGTGTGTGCGTGCTTCAAGCTTCCAACAGCACTTCTCTGCTTTCAGGAAAAGTTGGGTCATAGCATGAGGGAGCAGAGCACATGACAAGAGGGCTCTACAACTGCAAGCCCTTAAGTTGCTTTTTGAAGAGGCCATATTGGAAATCTTTGGTGATGAGAGAATAGAGGCAGTGAGGGAAGGTGAAGCATAAGGCATCCCACAAGTACCGTCCTACCCTTACTCCTTTTCCTTCTCCTATATCCTCACTCACTAAGACATTGGCATACACTCAAGCAGAAAAAACATCAGATATAGTATATTGTCATGTAAATAATGTTTGAATGAACATTGTACAGGCAATATTGCAACATATATTCCTCTTCAGTTTTTGTAGGAAGACAGCCAGCCATCAGTTTCAGTGGCAGAGAATAAGCAGGTATCTCACCTACACCGTCCATTGGAGAAGCACTTGGAAAAAGAAATAGGATATGATAGAAAAAAAGTGCACCATATACAAGCACCAAGGAAAATCACCAGGGCAAGAAATCCTAAATGCTTATCCATATATCACAAAATGGAAAAATTGGCCCAACTTTATTTCAACTTTGTCTGGAGAATTTCTTTTTGATGGTGCAGAATAAAATAGCAGTTCAACAAAGGAAGGTCATCCATGGTAGTTGAGGTAATGCAGAGGACAGTGTTGGTGACAATGTTTTGGACCACTTGATTGTGTATCTGTGGAAAGGAGAGTTAGTTGAAGGGATGGCTCAGGCTGAAGATCACTTGAGTGAATGCATGGCGCTCTAATTTCCTGGTTGCACAGTTGTTCCTGCATATCCTCTTGGTCAGTGTCTGCACCCAGCTCTGGCCTTGGTTGCAGGGTGGTCTCCTATAGCTCCTCCACGGTTAGGCTGCTTTGTACGAAAACATTGTGCAACATGCATCAGACACATGATGATCTTGGAGACACTATCGGGGCTGCACTATAAGACATCCTCAATCTGTCATGTTGCCCTTGGTCATCGCCAGGAGGTTGGGCCGACAGATATAGTGGGTGGACTAATGGAAGGTTTAGCCAGTCCAGCTCCAGTGCCAGCTGATCTTCCTGGCATGCCTTGTTTCACCTTGCACCACTTCAACCATTAAATACTGTGGAACACTTTTAAAAAACAAACGGCATCATTAATTTTAAATTGACTTACCAAAAATAACTTGCAGCCTGTCTGTAATGCCCATTATGAAAGGGCTGTATTAATGTTGGACGTGACTTTCACCCAAAGATTGGGAAACCCTTACTTTTACAAAATACCTTTATGTGATGCCAGACAAATGAAGCTCTTACACATTCTGTAATTGGTGGGGAGAGCGAATGCAAGTAGGAACTGCACAAGGTTACAGAATGCAAGATTTCTTGGTGCCTGTATGCTTGAGTCATGGCAATATGAATGTGCTTGTCAGATAGAAATTTTAGTCTTGTGTTTCAATTTATGCTGCAAGTAATCATTAGCCACAACAGAAACAATGAAGACACAGTGTAACTGAATTTTCATGCCCATTTTTGCTGTGTTTTTCGTGTAAAATCAGGACATCTGTTTCTTTTAAGAAATAAAATGGGGCAGAAGCCTTTTCCGACAGTTTTCCAGCCCATTATCTCTACCCTTATGTTTCCTAACACAATTTTGCCCTTCCCGTGATGCGCCGGATGGGTCACGATGAGTGAGGTCATTATAATATATGGTAATGAGACCAGTGGTACTATTGCCCCAAATTTCCTAATTTTACACTCGTAGTGCACCATGGGTAAGTTAGAATGAGACATATAAGGCACAGCTGTTAAAAGGGTCAGCTGAGACAAGCAAAGGTGAAGAGTTTCTGAGACTGAAGAGTATGGAGAGTTTGAGTAGTGATTACTGCAGCTGGGAACTACTTTTCGGAGTAATTCTTTTGGCATTCTGCCTACACAGCCTTAGATTTCCTTCTGACCGCTTCTAGCAGTGTCAGACCACTGGGAGATTCTGATCCCCAACACTGCATCATGTTAATCTAAAAGGGTGTATATGTGGGTTATACATGTTAGCAATGTATCTGTAGTCTCTCTTCAATCACTCCGTAAGGGACAAGGGCTTTACCTAATACCAAACCAACCTGTTATCATGTTATTGTCCTTCTTGTATTCAGCTGGATATGGAACCTGCTCTGCCTTGAAAACCAATTAACATTGTTTTTTCAAGGCATGGCTCTTAAATGAATCTCTGTCCCCAGTTTCTACAAGCTAAATGAGTACATTAGTATTGTGACATGACAAATAGGAAAAAGATGACTGAATTTAATTGTTTCTCTGTGCAATGAAGAGGGAGGTCTTTCATTAGGAGATAGGAAAGCTGTCACAAGGGCTGATAAATAAGGATGGGAAAAGAGGTAAGTAAAGTTTCTGATTTATAATTTAAAGAGTATATAAATTGTGAGTCATTTCACAGAAAGACAATTGTTAATCTAAGTTTCATTATCATTATCCCCTACTAATTGAGCATGTTGATGGAGAGGCTACTGTCAGCAATGTCCTCTCCACACAATCTGTTCTCTTAGGTAAGGGCAATTTGTTTTTATTTTCCAATTTATCTTAATCATATGCCCATAAATTAAAAAATAAAAACAAATTGATCTTACCTAAAATAATAATTGTTCTCTAATTACACTGTATATTGAACATTAAAAAAGCTGTACAGTGTAATTAGAGAACAATTATTTTATATTGATTAAAAGTTATGAAGTGCAATTATTTTTTGACAATAAGCATTATGAGTATGAAATATGAAAAGCAGTGCTGTGGTAACGTTTGATTGTTAATGTTATTTAAAAGACTGGGTCATGAATGCTAAGAATCTAGTAACACTTCACCCCACAGAGAAGGGGGTGATGACACATCACTACAATATTAATTGACACGGTCACTATTAATTTTTGTTTTATTTTAATTTAAAAAAAGATTCAGTGGCTGGATGAGTCAATGTACTATATGGTTTCAGGCTGAGCCATAGGGGAGAATTTTAACTTGCTGGGCGGGGCACAGTTAAAATGGAGCAGGAGACTCACCCGCTGGCCTTCCACCCCAACCCTATTGACTGCAATTTTAAATTACAGGCGCCAAGGACATGGTCCTTGTTTAAATATGCAGATCAGGTCTCGATCAGGTGGTTCTATAATTGGCTTCTGTGTTCCTGAGCAAAGGAGAGCAAAGTAAATAATCTAGGGATCCCTCTCCTGTTCCCTGCAGGAAAGCGTTTGTGCGGATGTCAAGTGATGTTGCTGTCTGTCTCCTGAGGCAAGTAGCCAGCAGACAGTTATTGCCCAGACTTACACCAGATGAATTAATATTTGGGGGAGTTGGGTGATGGGTTGCCAGCACTTGTGGAACTATAATCAGTACCTTCAGGAGAGACGGGCGTGAAGAAATTGGGAAAAATAACGGGAACAAAAAATGTTTTAAGAAAAGACTGTGTTGCTGCATGGCAAAATACCTGCTGCAGTGTGAATTGGCTGCTATGGCTAACATAAAGCTCTCTTCCATTTTAGGAGTGCAGCCGACAGCAGGAACAAACAGCTGCACTCATAAATATAAATGGCCCAATTTACCTTGTTCCAATGGTTTTACAGAACCACGTATTTGTGAGCTGTTGCCAGATTTATCTGCTCAGCTTCAGGCCTTCCGTATGCATGCAGTTGATGTCACAATGCCAATGGTGTCATGACATCAGTAGCGTCGAAGCTTCCCAATTAAGAAGCTCTGATTGAAACAGAGACCTGTGATGCTGCAATTATGTTGCATGCAGGTGTAGAGCAGGTGTTTTTGTATTCCAAATTGATGCCTTCTGGAGAGCAATGCCAGGTTTGAAAATAAACAGGGGGAATGGCACTGGTGCTTTGGTATAACTCCAAAGCTCCGCCCTCCCAAAACCTTTTTTATTCATTCAGAATACCCAGTCTCTGACCTGCTCTTGTTGCTACAGTATTTATGTGGCTGGTCCAGTTAAGTTTCTGGTCAATGGTGACCCCCAGGATGTTGATGGTGGGGGATTCGGCGATGGTAATGCCGTTGAATGTCAAGGGGCGGTGGTTAGACTCTTGCTTGTTGGAGATAGTCATTGCCTGGCACTTGTGTGGCGCGAATGTTACTTGCCTCTTTTCAGCCCAAGCCTGAATGTCGTCCAGGTCTTGTTGCATGCGGGCATGGACTGCCTCATTATCTGAGGAGTTGTGAATGGCACTGAACACTGTGCAGTCATCAGCGAACATTCCCATTTCTGACCTTATGATGGAGGGAAGGTCATTGATGAAGCAGCTGAAGATGGTTGGGCCTAGGACACTGCCTGAGGAACTCCTGCAGCGATGTCCTGGGGCTGAGATGATTGACCTCCAACCACCACAACCATCTTTCTTTGTGTTAGGTATGACTCCAGCCAGTGGAAAGTTTTCCCCCCAATTCCCATTAACTTCAGTTTTACTAGGGCTCCTTGATGCCACACTCAGTCAAATGCTGCCTTGGTGTCAAGGGGAGTCACTCTCACCTCACTTTTGGAATTCAGCTCCTTTGTCCATGCTTGGACTAAGGCTGTAATGAGGTCGGGAGCCAAGTGGTCCTAACGGAACCCAAACTGGGCATCAGTGAGCAGGTTATTGCTGAGTAAGTGCCGCTTGATAGCACTGTCGACGACACCTTCCATCACTTTGCTGATGATTGAGAGTAGACTGATGGGGCTGTAATTGGCCGCATTGGATTTGTCCTGCTTTTTGTGGACAGGACATACCTGGGCAGTTTTCCACATTGTCGGATAGATGCCAGTGTTGTAGCTGTACTGGAAGAGCTTGGCTAGAGGCGCGGCTGGTTCTGGAGCACAAGTCTTCAGCACGATAGCCGGGATGTTGTCGGGGCCCATAGCCTTTGCTGTATCCAGTGCGCTCAGCAGTTTCTTGATATCATGTGGAGTGAATCGAATTGGCTGAAGACTGGTTTCTGTGATGGTGGGGACCTCAGGAGGAGGCCAAGATGGATCATCCACTCAGCACTTCTGGCAGCAGCAAAGAAAATTGTCTGTAGTGTTGTGTCAGCAGTTTTCTGAGCAAGAGGTTTCAAGGAAGTGATTTTGCTCAAAGACTCCCTAAAGGAGCTGATAACATCCCTTTAATCTCAGCTAAGTTTCTCTGCACTTAGTTTGTAGTATAGAGCAAACATTTTGCCATGATGTACCAAGCAGATCTTCTGTTTCATGACTGTGTGGTTCCTGACTTAATGTAATCTTTGTGTTCGAGAGCAAACTGTTTGGGCCAGCACATTAAAGTCAAATCACTGAGTCTGAGCAACTTAGATCTATGAAATAGGTGAAAACTTGGTTCAATGCAAAAAGTTTCAATGGGGAGTAAGCCACAAAGTACAGCGTTGTTGTCTTCTGGTTTCTTCAAATTCACAAGTTCGGAGGGTGGGAAAGCTTACTGTAATGGCAGATGTCCTGGTCACCTGCAGTATCAATTTCTGAAATCTGTAAATTCCTACAGTGATAATTCATGGCAATGGTGGGATCCTCAGTCCACTATCAGGGGCTTTGTCAACTTGCTTAATAGAGGATTGAATGCTACTAACACGTGGTTGTCAGTTTAATCATACACTGCCATGAAAAAGTAGTGGCTTTGTTCTTTGTGCTATTAGTAATGACGGTGTTATTCCTGTGTATGCTATTTTTTAAAAAGTTGCTGAGGTGCTTATTTGAAATAGGTTGAACACTTTTATTAAAATAGTGGACAGAGTATTTTTAATTGAGTGCATAAATATACAAGTTATTATCGTAAAATGCAATCTCAACCCATAATCTCTTTAAGACTAGTGGATCACATGATTGATACAGGAGAGAGAAGCCATTTGGCCCATTTAACCCTCTTTCTCTCCTCCAATTCAGCATCCAACTGTTTCTTGCCAGAATGTTTGCCTCCCCTACCCTTCCTGGAAGTCCAGTTCACATTTTGATTACTCTATGTGAAGAATTACCTAACTAGAGTCTTAAATTTTTCTACTTTTGACCTGTGCTCCTTTGTCCTATTGTCAGTTTAATTTGCAGTGATGTTTGAGTTTACCCTTTCAGTATTGTTTACTAGTTTATAGGCCTCTAAAGGGTCACTTCTCAGTCTCCTCCTTTCAAGGTTAAAAAAGCCAAGTTTTTCTTGGATCAGTCCCATGCTCCCCTGAGTAGTCATCTGGCAGCTGTTCAATGCTGTGGCCATTATGATGTATAATTTGATCACTGTACTTTTTTTCTTGAAGTTACCACTGGTGTAGTCCCCCACCCTGATTAAGTTTTCTCCATTCTGTAATCATATGCACTACAGATCTTATGCTTCAAGACTAGGGTGAGTATAACTGAACACACTAAATAACAATATGTCCTCATATTCGTAGATTAGGTACATTTGGATGACTAGCACTCTGCAGCCGTGACCAGTTACCATAGTACCAGATTTTTCTGAGGTTCATGGACCCACAACATAAGCTGCTGGAAACAAAATTTCTCTGGGATATTGCAGATATGTTAAGAATTTTATTCATGTTTGGTTAGGTCATGTAGGAACTAGTCTGTTTGTATTTCAGAATTATTTTCTTCTTCACAGTAAAATTATAAAATAATTGGACAAGTATTTCTGCTGGTTTTTTTCCCCCTTCTCCTCCCGGAGGCATTGAATGCTTTCTAGGGCATGATTTTACAGGCTCCCAAGTGACCAGAATGTATGCGTGAGCCCTGGTAATGACTGTTAACAGGCTATACAACTGCATGGGCATCACTTGCTATCCTCACCTGATGACTACACACAGATATTTCCAACAGCGATGAAGAGAAGGAACCCTGCTGATTCTCACCTCCCTAACCCAGACCTACTGCAGTGCCTCTATTGCTACTTCAGGTGGAATTAGGTAGCTTAGCAGATACCAGGAAAAAGAACCTGGGATCTTCTTCAACTGTATGGCCCAGATCCTTTGAGTTTGGAGAGGCTTTAATGAATTAAAAAAAGCTTGAAAATGCCTTAATAACGAATGCACCCCATAAGAAATGATAGGTAGGTATGTTATACCTTATACTAAGCATAGCGGTTTATCTACCTCACGTGGAGTAACAGGTATACAGCTCAGCATGATTAATGTGTAATACAAATACATAGATGTTTGTCAAGATATCGACACCATGACTGAATGACTTCAGCTGTGTTTTCATGGGAGAGTTAATGCAAACAGTCTAGCTGCTGCTGCCACTTCCCTTGAGCTACACGAGTAGCCTTTGCTTCACCTACAACACCTAACATCTACTTGTGTTGCTATGACAACTGGGTTACTGGATGGCGTATTGAGGCTAGTTGCACTGTGGCAGTCGCACTGTTTATTTGCTCAGAAATATTGCTTTCGTGACTTGATTTGATGGAAAATACCTGGATTTTTAAGTTTGTACAGCTTTAAAGAGAAATGTTTGCCATCAGTACCCTTTTGAAATATCAGACAGTTAGAAATAATTAGGGCAAACTTTAATGTTACTTTTTAAATCCCCTTTCTGCAGATTTGGAAAATATTTTTTGCTTTACCAGTGAGTGTTGTTGACACGATCAGGGAAATGATATGGAGGAATTTCTGAGCTTACCAGTTCGAGCTTCATTATCAGTAGAGAGTGGAGTATTTGAGCAGTTGTATTATTTCAGCTGGGTGTCTTTGTTCAGCTCACTCACACTGTTGGGGTCAGTAACTGCAAGCCAGTCAATTATGCCATTAATACTGAGTGTTAAAGCATAAATATTAAGATATTAGCGTAGAAATTACTCTTGGCAATATTAGTGGATGAACACTTAATGCATTCATATAGCATTTTTCTGTCTGCTACTTTACAATGAATGTTTCTGCTAAAATAGCAGAGTATCATACAAACACTAAGGCCGCGATTTTGCCAACGTTCGGAGGCGGGTCAGGTGTTAAATTCAAAATGGTTGACGGCGGGTTGGGAACCCACCGCGAACCCGCCTCCACGCCAGTTTCCAAAGTGTCGGGTCCGTGCCTTCAGACCAGACCCGACACCAAGCAGCGGGAGAGGCACTTAAGGTAGTTAACAGCTTGTTAACTCCCTGTTAAATGCTATTTTGCCTGGCTTATTCCATTTTCACACATTTTCAACGTGTTTCACGTCGTTCGGCAAACACGCCAGCTGAGTGTGTCGGGTCTTCCAACGAGCTGAATAGTTCACAGCTGCAAGTGCTGCATAAAACCTAACCTCTCACATCAGTTCACTTTCAAATGGCCGAAGTTGCTGAATTCATGATTTGGAAGACACCTTTGAGCTGTATTGAGGTTGTAAGTGTTTGCTGTGAACTCTATATGCATTGTCACCTCCTCAGAATAAGCTCTCTCCCCATTGACTTACTCCTGATAACATCTCATCCTCAACTGCCATATATAACAGCTGAATGGGAACCATTTATACTCTCATCCTGGTCCTCAGATTCGGAAGCGGATCATCCGCGGCAGCAGCAGAACCAGTCACAGCAGCAGCACCAACAACAAGCGCGCCAACCTTCTCGTCGGCTGCCGGATGCTGCACAGGGCAGAGGCCATCAGGGCTTGGCTGGCCCGCGTCGCAGGAGATACCCCCAACACAGGGTTAACAGGCAGAGGATGAGCTTCCTCAACATGAGTGAGCAGCACTGCCAAAGGAGGCTGAGACCTTCGTGAGAGGTAGTCGCAGACATTTGCACAATGCTCGATCAAGACCTGCAGCCCAGAGGAGCGGGTGGACACGCCCCTTACCAGTGGCTGTCAAAGTCACCACCGCACTCAACTTCTTTGCGTCAAGGTCCTTCCAGGGATCAGCAGCAGACATCAGCGGCATCTCCCAGTTGGCCGCCCACAGAAGCATAACGCATGTTACCGATGCCGCTTTTGCAAAGTTCGCCAATTATATCCACTTTTCAACTGATGAAGCCAGTTTTACCACGCGGGCGCTAGGCTTTGTCAATCTGGCTGGCTTTCCATAGGTGCAGGGCGTCATCGAATGCACCCATGTGGCCATCAGGGCACCCAATAACAACCCAGCTGTATTTGTGAACCGCAAGGGCTTCCACTCCCTTAGCGTCCAGCTGGTTTGTAACCACAGGAAGAGCATCATGCATGTGCGCGCCAAGTACCCTGGCAGCTGCCATGACTCTTACATCCTGCGCCAGTCCACTGTGCCTCAGCTCTTCGCTCTGCCAACCCAACTTTCCGGATGGCTCCTTGGAGACCAGAGCTATCCCCTGAAGACGTGGCTAATGACGCTGATGAGGAGGCCATCAAACGCGTCTGAGGAGTGCTACAATCAGAGTCACATTTCCACCAGAAATGTCATTGAGCAAACAATAGGGTTGCTCAAAATGTGCTTCAGATGCCTGGACAGATCTGGTGGAGCCCTACAGTACGCACCAGCCAGGATCTCGAGAATCATCGTGGTCTGTTGTGCTAACATCGCACTGCAACGGGGATTAGCGCTGCCTGAGGAACAGGTCGCACAGCGTCTTCAGAGGAGGAGGAGGAGGAGGAGGAAGAAGAGCCGAATGAGGTTGCAGATGAGGAACACCTGGAGGCCATCCCTTGCCCGGCAGGCAAGGGATGGCCTAATCCATGCCAGATTCAACTAACTTTAGGCATCACAGACATGTGGCTACCACATGCACATGAAGGTTCGCATGACCCCACTTCCACACCATAGAGCAGCCCTACAATGAACTGTGCATTCCTAGCTCTTTCACCACCATTGCTTCAGATGAAAGGCGCCCTCACCCCTCGCTGTGCCACCTCCAATTGTGAGCACACATAGAGCAACGCATTGAAACATTCACATGATGTCACTTTAATACAATAAAATAAAAGAACACAAACGTTACACTGATTTATATGAAAGCACCCAAGTGACTACCCTTGTGACTATTTCTGTGTTAGCTTTCTCTTACGCATGCTTCTGCATGATGCTTTCGCTGTGGCTTCAGCAGATGTAGAGGCAACCTGCTTACTTCCCTGCTGCACCTGCTTAGACGCCTTTGGCGGTCGTCCTCTGGGTCTTGGAGCCAAAGTCTGCTCTTCCTGTGGCTCTGCAGGGGCAGGCTCGGCCATCTCTGTTGGGGGAGGCATCTGGGGCTCTGACCGAGGGCTTGGCAATGGAATGGCAGTGTAAGCGCTTGAAGAGGAGCCCCCACTTCCATTTCCCCTTCCACCACCATCCCTCTCATGGGCCACCCACATTTCTCTGCTAGCAAGTAGCTGGAGAGCACCTTGTTGCACATCAGTGGGGCCATGAGGACCCGTGTCTGTGCTGACATTCTTCATAACATGGACATCCATGAACCTCTGATTTCTCTCCTCGATAGATGCCCATCTATCTTCCATAGCTGACCATCTATTTAGAAGTGTTACCACGTTCTCCTGTGTCTGGCGATTTATGTCCTCCATGAGGGTTGCCATCCTTTCCATGGCGGGACCTACATTTGCCAGTGGCTGCACCATGGCGCTGCTCATATGTTAGATGGACTCCTCCATTCTCTGCATACTCACAGTCACCATGGTTGCTAACCCAGTCAGAGCCTCCTGCACTTGTTCCTAAAGTTCCAGGATCGCTCTCTTTCTGGATGGCCCTCGAGGCTCAGCGTCTACATGCAGCTCAGCAAAGCTAGGAGACTCCTGCGGCCTCCAACGAGGAGTCTCCACTGCTGTCCCTGTCTCCACCATCTTATCTTGCTCACTTGTGAGTTGTGAGACACCAGGTGACAGCAGTACTCTATCTCACGTTGGACCCACCGAGATGTGCGTCTCTGCGCTGGTGCAGGGTGCGCTCATTTCTGCTGATGCTGCTCCCTCAGAGGCTGGCGGTTCCTCTGAGGAATCCTCCTGCCCTTCCTCCTGGACAGTAGGGAGGGGGACTCTTGATGCTACTGTGGGAGAGTAAAGACATGATTTAGACATGTGATATGTAGGTTGCAGACACATCCCATTGAGCACATAATTAGCACTCAATCTCTAGGAACATCAGATCCCATATGAGTCACTCCTGAATGGCAAATCAGATGTTTGGAAATAATTCTGTCACCAGGTTGTTCGACTGAGCCCGTCTCTCTGTCCCCCACTTCAAGCTCCTCAGCACCTCCAACAATGTCCAGAGCTGACTCCTCAGCGTGGGTGAGCTGCGCCACGGATGGTGGTCCTCCTCCTGTTCTCTCCCTCTCCCTCTTATTGTGGGATCTCTTTTCCTGCAATGAGGAACAGAAGTGCAGTTTTAGTGAGAGTGATGGAATGAGCGTAAAGAATAGCTAGGATAGATGTTTAGAGGGAGATTATGATGGAGTGAGGTACCAATACCAATTTCCCTCTTTGTGAGTTGTTAGTTGTTGTCATGGCATAACATTGAGAGTGAGTGTGAGGGGTGCATAGAAAGATGGGGATGTGATTCTGTACATAGGGAGAGAGGGATGGATGACGGTGCAAGGGATGTTGGGGTGAGTTAGGGTTCTTGCACCCTCTTTAAAATTGCACCATTTAGTTTATATTGCCTCTCCTCATTCTTCCTACCAAAATGAATCACTTCATACATCTCTGCATTAAATTTCATCTTCCATGTGTCTGTCCATTTCACCAGTCTCTCTATGTCCTCTTGAAGTCTGTTACTATCCTCCTCACTGTTTACTACATTTTCGAGTTTCGTTTCATCTGCAAACTTTGAAACTATGCCCTGTATATCCAAGACCTGGTCATTAATATATATATACGAAGTCATTTCTAGCTATTGTCTGAAATAGTTTACGAACAAACAAAGTATGTTCTTTTGAGCTGCCTGATCTTAAAAAAAAATTGCTGATGACTCCACTTCCTCTTTAATGTTAAGTTGATAAACTTTTTTAACTTTGCCAAACTAAAGGCCCAATTTTAAATTGGGACATGAGTGCGATGTGCAGGGGGCAGGGAGGGCGGGCAGTGCCCATGACGGTGCCGGCGTGAGGCCCAGGCCATTTTAGCTCCTGGGTAACATTACCATCTTCCAGGAGGGATTCCCACCTGAACAGGACAGGAATGATGAGAAGACCGGTGGGCGGGAGCAGGATTTTACGTGGCAGGAGGTTTCTGAAGGGGACTCGAGGGAACGGTTCCCGGCACTAAGGGGAGTAGGGAGTTCAGAGGCAATCGCGGTCGGAGAGGGGGAGGGGAGGGAAGGCCGGGACAGGGGAGACCAAGCCTACAAGGAAACCTTAAAAAATGTAATATTTAATCTACCTGGTCTCTTCTGGCCACGACGCTGCTTGCCGCCGGCTTTCAATACTGCAATCGATAGTTAAAATTGTATCATGGTCCGAATGACATCATTGGACCCCAACATTTAAATATTACTGAGGTTCCCGCCTGTCTGTGGCAAGTGGCCCTGTGCTGCTGAAAACCCGGCAGTTAAAATAGTGGTGGGTGCTAAAGTGTCTGGAACACACAGTGAAGTGCCGATGGTCATTTTAACCACCCACTCGCCCCATTCCCACCGGGCGAGCAAGATCAAAATCGGCCCTTAGGTTTCTTATCAAAACACTAAAATGTTAGCTATTTCAGTCTCTGCACCTTAAGTGACATTCATACATGAAGATTCTATCTTACCCCAAACACATACAGTGCCCTAGGGGGTGCTAACGGGGCGCAAGCGACTTTTCACCCGGGCGCAGCGCTGCTAACGACTCCCGCTAGATTCAGCGGGAGTTTAGCGGTGGCGGTAACCAGTAACACCCCGCTCTGCTACACAGGCGATGATGACGCCATCACCGTGCGCAGCGCCCCGTTTTCACCCCGCCTGCAAAATTGGCCTGCGCCCCCTGAATCTGCACCGGGCGATGTCCCAATGACAGTGTCGGGCTGCTGGCACGGCACCCCGCTTCCCGGTGGTCCAGGTAGGGCCCCGCAGAGTTGTGGGCTTGGGCCCTCCCCTTTAATGAGAGGAGGAGCCCTTCCATGCGGCAGCGCTACGTGGCCCAGTGCGTAGCAGAACGCACCGCCCCGATATTTGGGCTTAGTTCTCTAAGAAGGAAGTGGAGTGCTTGAATTAGCCTCCCTCTTGGGGCAATAAAACTGAATTTAGCGATCGTTGGCGCTATTTTTCGCCGGGCGCTAAATTTAGCACCTAGGTGATGTTAGCGACCCAAAATGGTCGCTAACGAATTTTTCCCCCAGACTTTTATCACATTGTGGATAAAAAAAACCTTTCTATATAATTTAATGGAAGGAAACAAGAAAACAATATGCAGGAATATTTTTCCATCAGAGAACTCTCCTTATGGCTCAGTGAGTCTGTCCTATGAATAACTGAAGTCGGAGGTTTGATCCCCTGCGTCAATGCTGAATTAGCCAACCTCAGTTGGATGGTGTAGGAGCACTATAATTAGCCTCAATACCTCCGAGTTAAGTTACCCAGCATTCCTGCTCCTGGCTGTGACCTAGCATCCTCTGTTGGAAAGTGCGCTTGTGTGGATGTTGTGTGAGGGTTGAAGGATTAGGCTCAGCTGTGATGCCCCCATGCATGAATAGTCTGTCAGTTCTCAGGTGTCAGCCTTGACTCAGTGGTAGCACTTTCGCTTCTGATTTAAGAGGTTATGGGTTCACTCCAGAGACTTGAGCGCATAATCTCGATTGACACTCCACGACAGTACTGAGGGAGTACTGTAGTGTCAGAGGTGCTGTCTTCTTGATGAGATGTTAAACCAAGGCCCTCTCAGGTGGATGTAAAAGATCCCGTGGCACTATTTTAAAGAAGAGCAGGGGAGCTCTGCAGGTGTCCTGGTCAACAATGCTATACCATTCCTGAGAGGAAGAAATTATTTTGGTGTGCAGTTCTCAACACGCAGTTAGTGAATAAACCTGATGCATCTATTTCAGAAACATTGCTCTAAATAACTATTGCCAATAACAAGATTCAAATCAGCTGAATTTCTGGACCCAGCCTCTCCACTCCTGGGCCAACTCTGGATGCAGTCTCCCAACTCCCAGGCTACCAGCCTCACTCTCTGCTGCCTCTGGCTGCTTCTTACCTGCTGTGAGTGTTTCCAGCCTTCCCACTGTTGGGTCCGAGCCCTTACTGTTGACTCCTGGTTTCAGTGCTGGGCCTCCCCACTCTCCTGGACTCGGTACCAGACTTCCAGGCCCAAGACAGTTAGTATTTTATGATCAGAAATAAACATATAAGATCATCAGAAGATCAGCCAACATAGTTTTTTTTTTCACTGGAAGAAAGCAAGGCTTTTTTGCATATTGTGTGAATGCCAGTATCCGCTCGTGTTAGTCTAAGCCTTTTATAATGTTGTCAACTAAAACCATTTAGTTTATAGTCTCAAGATTTATTTCTCAGCCCAACTTCTCAATCTGCCTAGATCCCTCTGCTGAGCTACCTGATCTTGATTGTTTGCAATTCCCCCCAACGCTACCCCACCCCATTTTGGTGCCATCAACAGATTTTGACAGTTTTGTCTCTATGCCCACTTCCAAATTATTGGTATACAACTTCAACAGCAAAGGTCCCAGCAATGATCCTTGGGGCACCCCAAGGGTCACTTCCCGCCTTTCCAATGCAGCTCCCTGCTCTGCTTCCTTCAAAGCAGCTAGTTGCCAATCCACTTCAATAACCACCCATCTTTCTGTGTTTTTCTACCTTATGCACCAACAGTACCGTATCAAAAACCTTGTTGAAATCTGGACAAACAATGTCCACAGTGTTCCCCATGGCAAAGTTAAACACAATTGAACACAATTTAAAATTTTACAACTTTTTTTAGTGGTGACAAATTTTCTTTTTAAATTACAAGAAGAAAATACTGCAGATGCTGGAAATCTGAAATAAAAACAGAAAATGCTGGAGATACTCAGCAGGTCAGGCAGCATCTGTGAAGAGAGAAACAGAGTTAACGTTTCAGGTCGATGACCTTTCGTCAGAACTGGAAAAAAGCAGGAAATGGAACAGATTTTTAAGCAAGTGTAGAGGCTGGGAAAGGGGGGAGGGGATGAAAGAACAAAAGGGAAGGTCTGTGATAGGATAGAAGGCAGGAGAAGTTAAGAGACATTAAGAGATATTCAAGGCAAAAGGAGATGGTAATGGGACAGGTTAAGAAACAAAGGATGGCTCTAGATGAAGCGTAAATTGCACTGGCAGAATGAAAGACAGCTGCCATGTGGGAGAGAAGAAAAGACACAAACAAAAGATGTGGATAAAAAATATATATATGATAGGGGCCGAGGTTATGATCTGAAATTGTTGAACTCTATGTTGAGTCCAGAAGGCTGTAAAGTGCCTAATCGAAAGATGAGGTGCTGTTCCTCGAGCTTACGCTGAGCTTCAGTGGAACAATGCAAGAGACCGAGGACGGTGAGGTCTGAGTGGGAGTGGAGCGGAGAATTAAAGTGACAGGCGACCGGAAGCTCGGGGTCCCCCTTACGGACTGAACGGAGGTGTTCCGCAAAGTGGTCACCCAATCTGCGTTTGGTCTCCCCAATGTAGAGGAGACCGCATCGTGAGCAGCGAATACAGTATACTAAATTGCAAGAAGTACAAGTAAATCGCTGTTTCACCTGGAAGGGGTGTTTGGGGCCCTGGACAGTGGGAAGGGGGGAGGTATAAGGGCATGTGTTGCATCTCCTGCGCTTGCACGGGAAGGTGCCGGGCGAAGGGGAAGGGGTGTTGGGGGTGATAGAGGAGTGGACCAGGGTGTCGCGGAGGGAGCGGTCCCTTCGGAATGCTGAAAGGGGAGGTGAGGGGAAGATATGTTTGGTGGTGGGATCACGCTGGAGGTGGCAGAAATGGCGGAGGATGATCTGTTGAATGTGGAGGCTGGTGGGGTGAAAGGTGAGGACAAGGGGAACTCTATCGTGGTTCCGGGAGGGAGGGGCAGGGTTGAGGGCAGAAGTGCGGGAGATAGAACGGACACGGTCAAGGGCCGTGTCAACCACAGTAGAGGGGAATCCTCGGTTGAGGAAAAAGGAAGACATGTCGGAAGCACTGGTATGGAAGGTGGCATCATCAGAGCAGATGCAGCGGAGACGGAGAAACTGGGAGAATGGAATAGAGTCCTTACAGGAAGCGGGGTGGGAGGAAGTGTAGTCCAGGTAGCTGTGGGAGTCAGTGGGCTTGTAGTGAATGTTTGTCAATAACCTATCCCCAGAGATGGAGATGGAGAAGTCGAGGAAGGGAAGGAAAGAGTCGGAGATGGACCATGTGAAGGTGAGGGAAGGGTGGAAATTGGAAGCAAAGTGGATGAAATTATCTAGTTCAGGGCAAGAGCAGGAAACGGCACCGATACAGTCATCAATGTACCGGAAAAAGAGGTGAGGGAGGGAACCTGAGTAGGACTGGAACAAAGAGTGTTCCACCTATCCCACAAAAAGGCAGGCATAGCTAGGACCCATGCGGGTTCCCATAGCAACACCTTTGATTTGGAGGAAGTGAGTGGAGTCAAAGGAGAAGTTGTTCAATGTGAGAACAAGTTCAGCCAGGCGGAGGAGGGTGGTGGTGGGGCCTCTGTTCAAGGAAGAAGCGGAGCGCCCTCAGGCCATCCTGGTGGGGGATGGAGGTGTAGAGGGATTGGACGTCCATAGTGAAAAGGAGGCGGTTGGGGCCAGGAAACTGGAAACTGTTAAAGTGGCAGAAGGCGTCGGAAGAGTCGTGGATGTAGGTGGGAAGAGACTGGACAAGGGGAGAAAAAATAGAGTCGAGATAGGAAGAGATAAGTTCCATGGGGCAAGAACAGGCTGAAACGATGGGTCTACCAGGGCAGTCCTGTTTGTGAATCTTGGGAAGGAGGTAGAAGCGGGCTGTGCGGGGTTGGTGAACTATGAGGTTGGCGGCCGTGGGGGGAAGATCTCCAGAGGAGATGAGGTCAGTGACAGTCTTGGAAACGGTGGCTTGATGTTCGGTAGTGGGGTCATGGTCCAGGCGGAGGTAGGAGGAGGTGTCGGAGAGTTGGCATTCAGCTTCCACTAGGTAGAGGTCGGTTCGCCAAACAACAACAGCACCACCCTTGTCAGCAGGTTTAATGACAATGTTGGGGTTGGATCTGAGAGAATGGAGTGCTGCAAGTTCAGAGGGAGGTAGGTTGGAGTGAGTGAGGGGAGCAGAGAAATGGAGACGGCCGATGTCACGCCGGCTGTTTGCAATGAAAAGATCCAGAGAGGTTAAGAGGCCAGAGGAAGGGGTCCAGGTAGAACGAGAATTCTGAAAGCGGGAGAAAGCGTCAGCCATGCGGGGGGAAGACTCCTGGCCAAAGAAGTGGGCACGGAGACGAAAGCGGCGGAAAAAGAGCTCAGCTTCATGCCGAGCTCAAAATTCATTGAGGTGGAGGCGTAAGGGGATGAAGCTCAGGCCTTATCGTTCGGGGTCAGAAAGGGGCTTGATGTTCTATCCTATCTATCCTATCACAGACCTTCCCTTTTGTTCTTTTATCCCCTCCCCCCTTTCCCAGCCCCTACACTTGCTTAAAAATCTGTTCCATTTCCTGCTTTTTTCCAGTTCTGATGAAAGGTCATCGACCTGAAACGTTAATTCTGTTTCTCTCTTCACAGATGCTGCCTGACCTGCTGAGTATCTCCAGCATTTTCTGTTTCTTTTTAAATTGATGTTCTCTAGCTCTACAGTTGGTTTGGTGGACAGATCTACAGATCTAGGTCCAATAGTTGGGCTTAGCCCCTGAGTGATGGTAGAGAAGAATCAGCCAAGGTTCCTGCTGCTGATCACTAATCAGTAACTCTTACTGCAAAGTGCTTATGTGAAGTCAAATAAGAACAAGATCGGATTTTTCTGGCCACTTGGGTGAGGTACTAGAAGGCTCCCAATGCCTGTGGAACTGTACCCCAGCATGATTTAGCACCTTTGGGAGAGAAGAAAAATGAGGAGAAAGTGGGTCGGGGGAATGGCATTCTTGTTGTTGCATCATCAGGTAGCAGTAGGTTTTCCAGTGCTAAGGTTTTTTATTACACTCCATGTAAAGCTAAAAGTAGTGGCACACAGGATAGGAGAAAAGACATTACCAGTGTCATAACAGAACCTAAAAGGTATATTGCATTATAACAAATGTCAATATTACAATGTTACTTTTAACGTTAGATTATAAAGAATTGTTGTGCCTTGAGTAGCGTTATTGGCAAACTTGAGAAACTAGCAATTAGGAGAATATAAAGTGCCAATACAGGGATGTGAAAGGGAAGGTCGTCGGACCACTGGAGAAATGTCATCTGACCACTGGTGAAAGCTCATGTTATAACCTTAGACTAAAAGGGAATAGTCTGCAAAATACCATCACCACCTCATCCCTTCCAATTAATATCCAATTATGAATACATTGCAGTATTTTAGAAACTGTATTCACAGAATTCTACCTTCACAACACTGTACACTCACCAGCTATGTGAAGTCTAAGGTCTGAAGGTCGTAATAGCCCCTTAACTCTCTGAAGTGTATCACTTTAACTGAGCTCCAGCTATCTTGACGAGCCAGGCTAACAATTATTTTCAATCCTCAGTCATTTCATTGACTCTAAAATCTGAATGACATCTTCACAATAACACATATACAAAGGCCACATCTCGTGGATATCTATTCCCTGCACATGTAAAGGTGACTTACCCAACAAAGAGCATCTCTAATCTGCTCAAACATCTTCACTCACCGTCGTATCCAGAAACACACCAGCAAAACTTAATGATTAGAGTGTTGAGTTTGATGGCTAAGTTTTCTTGGCACCATTTATTATTAACACTAGTGGATATATCATATCATTACTCACAGATTATATGGACAGGGCTTTCACTTGTTCCTCCTATTGCTAATGGCTGATACTCAACTATCATTGTTGGAAGTGGAGCTGCGATTTGGGCCAAGATGTTTGATTTGATTTCATACCAAAGCTATCTACCGTACTTTAATCCAAGTTCCTGATCTTTCCCCAAACCCTTTGACATTTTTCTTCAAATGTTTATCTAATTCCCTCTTAAATGTCATAATTGGCTGCTCAAAAGCTACTTGTGGTAATGCATTCCATATACCACTAACCTTTTACAAAAACATTGCTTCTTACTTCTCCCTTTCTGTTTCTAGTATTAATCGTGGGTTTATAGATTGAAGAGACGTAAAATAATCAAATAAGAGATTAAAAACAAAGAAACTAAGGACAAAAATATGAAAGAAAAAGGTGAAAGAAACTGGAGTAGATTTTGCGAGGTTACAATGATGAGATAACTAGTTGCTGATTAGGCTTGACCCCAGCAAGCTGTCGTATCTAGGGAGCTGTTCCTGGACCAGTAACTTTGGAATCAGAAAGAGTAACTATGGCCCTGATTTTAACTCCCCGCCCCCCCCCCCCCCCCACCCGCCCCCCCCAGGTGGAAACCGTCCCCACAGGTCTCCGGCTGCGGCCGCCTGCAACTTATTTGTGCTCCCGCCTGCCAACTAGGCTGTTAATCTGGGCGGCTGAAGGGCAGGAGACTGCATCATCTTATTTAAATGAGGCCCTGCCATTTAGATTGGCAGGGCCTCCACGTCCCGAACCTAGCCGGGTTTTCTACGCACAACTGCGCTCCCCTGCAGACTCCCCACCTCCCCATTAATACTGGGCCCTATGATTCTACACCAGTAACCCTGTTTTATTAAAGCACACATTATAGTTTTTGTTCTTCCCTACAAGCCCTTATTTACTTTTCTAACAACCTGTTCTGACCAGTTAATAGCACTTAACTAGAAATCCCAAAAGGGCAGAATTACTAAATAGTTGTTCATGCAGAGTTTTGTGCTATCAGGATTGATGGCACATCACACAGAATACCTGTGAGAGGACTAGCAGGGTAACATTAGTCAACCAGCTTCACAGTATTACAATGGCAGAATAAAGAGAACGAATAAGCTGGAAGGAAGATCCTGGCAAAACAGCTTAGGTAGCAAAATATAAATTTCTACCTTTTAATTATTTTATTTATTATAAAAGAGACGGCATCTGACCTACAAGCCCACTCCCACCATGGTTCCCAAGGTGGTAGCCCATGTAAATGATGTTAACCCATTACTTACAAAGATCAGACATGATACTGCGTCGCCTCTAAATCAGAAGGATGAGGGTTCAAGCCACACTCCAGAGACTTGCGTGCATAATCTATGATGACACTTCAGTGCAATTCTGAAGGAGTGCCACACTGGCGTCTTTCAGATGAGATGTTAATCCTCAGTTAGACATAAAGGGGGAGAAATTCGGTATCGCCCCGTTTGGGGCGCAATTATCGGCCGGTCGCAAAGTTTAGCGCCTGCCGATAATTATCGCCTCCGACTGCAAACTTGGCTTCTATCGCCCCTGGAGGTGATTGAAGCGCTAAATTAGGCACTACACACCTCTCTTAAGGAGCTAATGCCGAGGAGCGAGGTGCTACCTCAGAGCGCTGGCGAAGCTCATGTGATGTCAGTCAGCAATGGAACTCAGACACACTGGCGCCGGCCAGTTCTTAAAGGGGAGGGTCGATCTTGCTCTCCATCCACACCCTGCTCATTGCAGCCTTGAATCTCGGCCTGGAGAGACCTGTACATCAAATCTGCTGGAAAGAACAATGGAGAGGCCCAGGGAAAGAGCTCAGAGTACAGCCCCCATAATCTTTTCTAAATCGATGCAAGGAAGGTCAAATCAAAATGAACCTGCAAAGTGCTGCTCAGTACCCAAAACTCCTTCACACAGCGTTGAATCTCTCCAGAAGTCTCTCTCTCTCTCAGAATATGTGGTGCAAAAATGTTGCCGACAAAAAGAGGCAGGAAGCGGTCGCCTTTAAATAGCGCGCCCCCAGTCACTTCCTGACTACAAAACGCTCCCCTCAACTTGTCGTTGCTAGCGGCTGGTGGTAAGGCAGGGGGCGCCACTCAATATCCGGTCTGGGGTGCTACTGGGGCGTTGCACGCTCGACTGACGTCACAATCTGCGGGCGCAGGAGATCGTGGCGGTAGTGTTTAGCACCGCCGCAAAATGTCTGGTTAATTTCGCGAGCGGTGCAAACATCGCCGTGCCCGGGCGCTAGTTGCTTTGCGCCCCGTTAGCGCCCTCTTAGGGCGCTAACGGGAGGCGCAAAGCAACCGAATTTTTCTCCCAAAGGGTCCCATGGCCAGGCCCATCGAGAAGAATTTGGGGGCCTGCTATATCACCTTCTTTGGGCACAACCCGATGTGCCAAGCTTTGTTGCTAACGAGTTCAATTTAAAAATCTGCTGTAGATTATAATCAAATGGAATTTAGAAAAAGAGTATTTGTAAATTTCATCATTTAATGTATTAATATAAGATTCTTATGTTTAAGATTATTTAACAGAAAACATCAAAGGCTGATAGCGACTGATAGTTTTTCTGTGTCTCCTCCTGGCTTCACAGGAAGGTGCTTCTTTTAAATATTTTTTTTTTATCGCTTACATTTCATTGGTAGCCTCAGGGACTACTGGAGAACCCTGAGTAGGACAGGCCCAGTGCCTGTCCCGCTCAATGGCGACAAATTTTGAAAAGGGGTCCTTTAGGCCCCAAATTTACATATTTAAGGCTAACGCCTGTTCTAAGTATCCACCCAAGATGCCGAAAAAAAGGACCCAAGAATTTAGTAGTGGGACCAACGCCTGCACAAAATGGTCGCAGACTGGCCCACTGCTAAATTAGTAAGCTTTGTGCCCGTTTTACGCCTGAAGAACAGGTGCCAATATACCAATTGCTACTCCACTGTGTTCAAAGAAAGCATTTGTGCTACTTGGTTAGAAAGAGTTAAAACACCATTATCATTGTTAGCCATACTGTACACCCATTGCTTCCCCACCCCCCCCCCCTCTGATTTCACTGGTACATTGTTCTTGTGTTTGCTCACACTCCTTTCTCTCCAGCTCTGCTCCAGAAATGTGCTGGTTATCAGTGTTAAAGTGTTAACTTGAAACATTAATGCCAGTGATTTAAAACTTGTCCTTTCTATATTGTGCTGAAAGATGGAGATTTATATGTTTCTTACCGGCCGGCAAGGATGATTACACTCATGTTATCAAGTAGTATTAAAAAAATGAAATCTGTCTCTTAATTTTTAAATTCTATTTCACACGTTTTTTTTCAAAATAGTGCGGAAAATGTATATCCTTTTGGGTCAACAGTTTCAGTTCTCTCAGGATCAAATAACCACCTTGCTTAAAAATCTAAAAACTGCAGTGTGACCAAACTCCCTGATGAGCAGTGTGAAATCGAGGCCCAGCTCACCCCATGACCTCTCCACTTAAACTATGGTTGCCATGGACACCACACTCTATAAATAAAACAGTTATTCCCAGTATTTTTTGTTACAGATTATGGAATGTGATTTATACGATTCCTATTGATAAGCTATGATCAGAAAGCCCTAAAATATTTTTGTAAAGGTTATTCCCCCTGATATTATTCTGGTGAATCACAGACACATGCAAGACTTTTAGTTTGGCGAGCTGAATTCCAGGGATCAAAATAACTTTGTGCTGTGGGAGATAGAGGGTTTCTTCTCAGCAGCTCAGCAGCTCGCTGTGGTGAAAACATGCATGACCGTTCTTTTCAGTTAATGCAGCATTTATAGGGAAATCATTAAGGCTTTGTGTGAAGCTGTCAGCCGGCAGCCTTCTGCCATGAGTCAAGTTAATGATGTGGCAGGCATGCAGTGCTGGGCATGACCTGAAAGGCCATCTCTGGAATTGTGTCACATGGTGTTACTATTTTTTTCCTCTTTTGGGATCAATGAATCTTTTTCATATATTTTAATTCTTACAGTGCTTGACTGCTTTGCTTCAAAGAGACTTAATGATCATCCTTGTCAGCCAAACTTTCAAACATCATCAAGACCACTTATACCATGCACAACAGTTCCTTTCTCTTCCTGTTACAAAGGGGCAGAAGATTAAATCTGAGTGGTACTGTCCTCAGTGAAGCCATTTAAATTGCCTTTCTGATACTGACTGACCCATTGTTTTCTTCATTATTAAATGTCACTCAGGGACACAGAGGGCAAGCTTTAACACACCACCATTAGCAACAGATCAGTGAAATTCTAACAAGCCCCCAGAATAGGTGTTTCCTTGTTTGTTGTAAAACTTAATTATTACAGCCACATATAATTTGAGTTGTCAGAAAAGTTAATTTTGAAATGCCTTTAATGGCACTAAAAGAAATGTTAGCTGCAAGTCTGTGTTTGTGCTTAATGTACATCCCATAATATACAACTTACATCTCTCAAGACATGTCCTCGGGGGCGATTTTCGTATGCCTATCGCCTCATTTACACTGAAAAATGGGACACTAGGCAAACTAATTTTGTTTTAAAAAACAGCACACATTGGCTGCCCGAGGCTTCTCTGAATCGATTTCCGAGCAGGCATCAATATTGGTGCCCAGCGCTTCCGCCTGAAACTAGTGGGAGCCTTATTTCAATATTTAAATCGGGCTCCTATACCTGTTGTAGGACCCTGACACAATTTTCAAGGACCAATGGATAGGGTGTGCATGGCGCATGCACTGCCCATTAGTCCCTGGCATGGAGTGGCCTAATCAGGAATCCTTAAAGGAATTGCTGCAGGCCGCTCCAAAAATGGGCCAAAATTTTATTTTTTATTTTTGTAGGGTCAGCAGGAGCACGAATGCTCCTCCTGGACTCACGAAAATACACCGGACCGCTGCTGGTCCCTGGTGCGCCCTCCCCCTGGGATCGCCTCCCCAGGACCAGACTATTAAGGTCGGCATAGGAACCAGACAATTTCTCACCCTCCCTGACCAGCGAGCTGCCTCAGAGTGCCTGCTCAGTGCTTGCTGCTCACTAGCTTCATGCAAATTTTTTGTTTTTATTCGTTTATGGGATGTGGGCATCGCTGGCAAGGCCAGCATTTATTGCCCATCCCTAAATGCCCTTGAAACATAGAAACATAGAAGATAGGAGCAGGAGTAGGCTATTCAGCCCCTCGAGCCTGTTCCGCCATTTAATGAGATCATGGCTGATCATCCAAATTCAGTACCCTGTCCCTGCTTTCTCCCCATAGCCCTTGATCCCTTTAGCCTTAAGAAATATATCTAACTCCTTCTTGAATATATTTAATGAATTGGCCTCAACTGCCTTGTGTGGTAGAGAATTCCACAGGTTCACCACTCTCTGGGTGAAGAAATTCCTCCTCACCTCAGTCCTAAATGGCGTACCCCTTATCCTTAGACTGTGACCCCTGGTTCTGGACTCCCCCGCCATTGGGAACATCCTTCCTGCATCTAGTCTGTCTAGTCCTGTTAGAATTTTATAAGTTTCGATGAGATCCCCTCTCATTCTTCTTAACTCTAGCGAATATAAGCCTAATCGAACCAATCTCTCCTCATACGTCATTCCTGCCATCCCAGGTATCAGTCTGGTGAATCTTTGCTGCACTCTCTCCATGGCAAGAACATCCTTCCTCAGATAAGGTGACCAAAACTGCACACAATACTCAAGGTGTGGTCTCACCAAGGCCCTGTACAACTACAGCAAGACATCCTTGCTCCTGTACTCTGATCCTCTCGCTATGAAGGCCAACATTACCATTTGCCTTCTTAACCGCCTGCTGCACCTGCATGCTTACCTTCAGCGACTGGTGCACAAGGACACCCAGGTCTCGTTGCACTTCCCCTTTTCCCAATCTATTGCCGTTCAGATAATAATCTGTCTTCCTGTTTTTGCCACCGAAGTGGATAACCTCGCATTTATCCACATTATACTGCATTTGCCATGCATCTGCCCAATCACCCAACCTGTCCAAATCATACTGGAGTTTCTCTGCATCCTCCTCACAGCACATATGCCCACCCAGCTTTGTGTCGTCTGCAAACTTGGAGATATTACATCTAGTTCCCTCGTCTAGATCATTTATATATATTGTGAATAGCTGGGGTCCTAGCAGCGATCCCTGCGGTACCCGACTAGTCACTGCCTGCCACTCGGAAAAAGACCCGTTTATTCCAACTCTTTGCTTCCTGTCTGCCAACCAGTTCTCTATCCAAGACAGTACCTTACCCCCAATCCCGTGTGCTTTAACTTTGCACGCTAATCTCTTATGTGGGACCTTATCGAAAGCCTTCTGAAAGTCCAAATACACCACATCCACTGGTTCTCCCTTATCTATTCTACCAGTTACATCCTCAAAAAATTCCAGTAGATTAGTCAAGCATGATTTACCTTTTGTAAATCCATGTTGACTTTGTCCGATCCTGTCACTGTTTTCCAAGTGCTCTGCTATTACATCTTTTATAATGGACTCTAGCATTTTCCCCACTACCGATGTTAGACTTACCAGTCTATAATTCCCCGTTTTCTCTCTACAACCTTTTTTAAATAGTGGGGTTACATTAGCTATCCTCCAATCCATGGGAACTGTGCCAGAGTCTATAGACTTTTGGAAGATGACCAGCAATGCATCTGCTATTTCTAGGGCCACTTCCTTAAGTACCCTAGGATGTAGATTATCAGGCCCTGAGGATTTATTGGCCTTCAATCCCATCAATTTCCCTAACACCATTTCCCTACAAATACTGATTTCATTCAATTCCTCCCTCTCATTAGACCCTATGTTCCCGACATCTCTGGGAGGTTATTTGTGTCCTCCTTTGTGAAGACAGAACCAAAGTATGTATTTAATTGGTCTGCCATTTCTTTGTTCCCCATTATAAATTCCCCTGATTCTGACTGCAAGGGACCTATGCTTGACTTCACCAGTCAGTTTTTTTGTTCCCTGCAAACTTACTCTCATAATCTATTTTGCCCCTCTTAATTAATCCCTTTGTCCTCCTTTGCTGAATCCTAAACTGCTCCCAATCCTCAGGTTTGCTGCTTTTTCTGGTCAAATTATATGTCCTCTCCTTGGATCTTATGCTATCCCTAATTTCCCTTGTGAGTCACCTTTTTTGTTTTATTTTTATGCCAAACAGGGATGAACAAATTCTGTAGTTCATCCATGCGATCTTTAAATGTTTGCCATTGCCTATCCACCGTCAACCCTTTAAGTAACGTTCCCCAATCCATCCAAGCCAACTCGTGCCTCATACCATCATAGTTTCCTTTATTTAAATTCAGGACCCTAGCCTCTGAGTCAACTACATCACTCTCCATTTTAATGAAGAATTCTATCATATTATGATCGCTCCTCCCCAAGGGGCCTCGCACAACAAGATTGCCAATTAAATCTTTCTCATTACATAATACCCAGTCTAAGATGGCCTGATCTCTGGTTGGTTCCTCGATATATTGGTCCAGGAAACCATCCCGTATACACTCTAGGAATTCCTCCTCCACGGTATTGTTACTAATTTGGTTAGCCCAATCTATATGTAGGTGGTGGTGGTGAGTCACCTTCTTGAACCGCTGCAGTCCGTGTGGTGAAGGTACTCCCACAGTGCTGTAGGTAGGGAGTTCCAGGATTTTGACCTAGCGATGATGAAGGATCGGCGATATACTTCTAAGTCAGGATGGTGTGTGACTTGGAGGGGAACTTGGAGGTGGTGGTGTTCCCATGCACCTGCTTCCCTTGTCCTTCTAGGTGGAGGAGGTCGTGGGATTGGGAGGTGCTGCCAAAGAAGCCTTGCCGAGTTGCTGCAGTGCATCTTGTAGATGGTACACACTACAGCCACGTGGTGGAGGGAGTGAATGTTTAAGGTGGTGGATGGGGTGCCAATCACGTGGGTTGCTTTGTCCTGGATGGTGTCGAGCTTCTTGAGTGTTGTTGAAGCTGCACTCATCCAGGCAAGTGGAGAGCATTCCATCCCACTCCTTCCTTGTGCCTTGTAGATGGTGGAAAGGCTTTGGGGAGTCAGGAGGCAAGACACTCACTGCAGAATACCTAGCCTCTGACCTGCTCTTGTTGCCACAGTATTTATACGGCTGCACCAGTTAAGTTTCTGGTCAATGGTGACCCCCAGGATGTTGTTGGTGGGTGATTCGGCGATGGTAATGCCGTTGAATGTCATGGGGCGGTGGTTAGACTCTCGCTTGTTGGAGATAGTCATTGCCTGGCACTTCTGTGGCGCGAATGTTACCTGCCACTTATCAGCCCAAGCCTGAACGTCGTCCAGATCTTATTGCATGCAGGCATGGACTGCCTCATTATCTGAGGAGTTGTGAGTGGCACTGAACACTGTGCAGTCATCAGCGAACATCCCATTTCTGACCGTATGTTGGAGGGATGGTCATTGATGAAGCAGCTGAAGAAGGTTGGGCCTAGGACATCGCCCTGAGAAACTCTTGCAGTGATGTCCTGGGGCTGTGATGATTGACCTTCAACCACCACAACCATCTTCCTTTGTGCTAGGTATGACTCCAGCTAGTGGAGAGTTTTCCCCCCGATTCTCATTGACTTCAGTTTTACTAGGGCTCCTTGATGCCACACTCGGTCAAATGCTGCCTTGATGTCTAGAGCAGTCACTCGCACCTCACCTCTGGAATTCAGCTCCTTTGTCCATGTTTGAACTAGGTCTGTAATGAGGTCGGGAGCCGAGTGGTCTTGGCGGAACCCAAACTGGGCATCAGTGTGCAGGTTATTGGTGAGTAAGTGCCGCTTGATAGCACTGTTGATGACACCTTCCATCACTTTGCTGATGATTGAGAGTTGACTGATGGGGCGGTAATTGGCTGGATTGGATTTGTCCTGCTTTTTGTGGACAGGACATACCTGGGCAGTTTTTCACAGTGTCAGATAGATGCCAGTGTTGTAGCTGTACTTGGCTAGAGGCACGGCTAGTTCTGGAGCACAAATCTTCAGCACAATAGCCAGGATGTTGTCAGGGCCCATAGCCTTTGCTGTATCCAGTGCGCTCAGCCATAAATGAAGGCTGACCACCAAGGTGGTTCGGTACATTTGTGGGTGCAATCTGGCAGACAGCACAATCTCAACTCCTGTCACCTGCCCGCTGCCCCCTTCATGTCAGGAGTACACATAAAACTGATAAAAACAAAATATTGAAAATGTGGACTCAGGCCATTTTGGACTCAATCAGTGAAATGGTAGAAGAAGCTCATAGATTTACTTCACTATAAGGAGTGTATGTCCTGGCAGCAGCTAATTTTCATTCCAGCCTACACAGAGTGTAATGTAATATAATATAACATACTAGTACACATGTAACCTATCAGAATGTCGAAGGTCGATGCTATAGATTTAAACAACGGTGTAATTATGCATTTGAAACATACCTCATAAGTAATGCATTATAATTCTTATAAATGTATTAATCTTTTAAAAAGTAAAAAAAAGCATAGGGAGATTTGAACCAAACATTACATGCCATGTTCTATGGCAGTCAGATCAAAGGAAGCCCCATTGATGAGCTGTCAGTAAGAGAGGTTCAAAACCAATCTATCCCAAGATTTATTGACTGGTGTTGAATTCTAATGTTTTCAACGGACATACATTCCCAGGTGTACTGGGAGGCTTCCTTAGTTCTCAGTGGGGTTGCTACTCAAGCAAAGCTGACAGAACTCTGTTTCACCTGTGTAAGTCTCTGGGTCATTGCACACTCCCTAATGACTCATCCTCAGAGAACAACTAGGAGTTAAACTTTATAAGGCTTGACTGTTGTCCCAACTGATCAGTAGAGGTTAGCGGATCCAAAAAAATGTTTTTTAAGAAACTAAATAAAATCAAAATAAACAACATCAAAAGTCGTCCTGTCCAATTTACTGTAATTCATAAGAATAATTTATACTTGAAATTAACCTAACTCCATGTGGGATATATTTGCATTGTTGGTGGGCTGTCTAATCAAAATGAGCACAGCCCACAGCTTAATCCCCTTCTTCTTAGGCAGTCCCTCGGAACCGAAGATGACTTGCTTCCACATTAAAAATGAGTTCTCAGGTGACTGATGAGTCCAATGCGGGACCTACAGCCTCTGTCACAGGTGGGGCAGACGGTGGTTGAAGGGACGGGTGGGTGGGGTGCCTGGATTGACGTGCGTGCCTTCCGCTGTTTGCGCTTAGCTTCCGCTTGCTCCTGGCGAAGAGACTCGAGGTATTCGGCGCCTTCCCAAATGCTTCTCCTCCACTTTGTATGGTCTTGTGCCAGGGATTCCCAGGTGTCGATGGGGATGTTGCACTTTTTCAAGGAGGCTTTGAGGGTGTCCTTGAAGCGTTTCCTCTGCCCACCTGGGGCTCTCTTGTCGTGTCAGAGCTCCGAGTAGAGCGCTTGTTTTGGGAGTCTCGTATCGGGCATGCGGACGATGTGACCCGTACATCGGAGCTGATCAAGCGTGGTCAAAGCTTTGATGCTGGGGATGTTGGCCTGAGCGAAAACACTGACGTTGGTGCACCTATCCTGCCAATGGATTTGCAGGATCTTGTGGAGGCAGCGTTGGTGGTACCTCTCCAGTGCTTTGAGGTGCCTGCTGTACATGGTCCATGTCTCTGAGGCATACAGGAGGGCGGGTATTACTACTGCTCTGTAGGCCATGAGCTTGGTGCCAGGGTTTGAGGTCCTGGTCTTCAAACACTCTCTTCCTCAGGCGACCGAAGGCTGCACTGGCACACTGAAGGCGGTGTTGGACTTCGTCGTCGACATCTGCCCTTGTTGACAGTAGGCTCCCGAGGTATGGAAAGTGGTCCACGTTGTCCAAGGCCTTGTCATGGATTTTGATAATCGGGGGGCAGTACTGTGTGGTGGGGGCAGGTTGGTAGAGGACCTTTGTCTTACGGATGTTTAGTGTAAGGCCCATGCTCTCGTACGCTTCGGTGAAGGTGTTAACGATGGTTTGGAGTTCGATCTCCGAGTGTGCGCAGACGCAAGCGTCGTCTGCATACTGTAATTCGACGACAGAGGAAGGGACGACCTTGGATCTGGACTGGAGGCGACGGAGGTTGAACAGTTTCCCATTTGTTCTGTAAATTAGCTCCACTCCAGCGGGGAGCTTACTGAGGGTGAGATGGAGCATTGCCGCAAGGAAGATCAGAAGAGCGTTGGTGCGATGACAAAGCCTTGCTTGACCCCGGTCCGTACATGAATTGGGTCTGTGATAGAACCGTTGGTCAGGATCATGGCTTGCATGTCGTCGTGAAGCAGGCGGAGGATGGTGACAAACTTTTGAGGGCAGCCGAATTTGAGGAGGACACTCCATAATCCCTCACGGTTGACAGTGTCAAAGGCCTTTGTGAGGTCAAACAAGGCCATGTACAGCGGTTGGCGCTGTTCCCTGCATTTCTCTTGTAATTGGCGCGCGGTGAAGATCATGTCCATTGTGCCCCTTAGTGGGCGGAATCCGCATTGCGACTCTGGGAGGAGCTCTTCAGCCACTGGGAGAAGGCGATTGAGGAGGATTCTTGCAATGACTTTCCCTGTGGCAGACAGCAGGGAAACTCCTCTGTAATTACCGCAATCAGACTTGTCACCTTTCTTGAAGATGGTCACAATTACGGCGTCTCTGAGATCCCCTGGCATGCTCTCCTCCTTCCAGATAAGAGAAATTAGTTCATGAATGAGTTCATGCTATATGCCCAGTTGCACTATATTCACCTATATTATCTTTTCATTTACCTTTTCTTTCCATCCGCACACTCATACAAGCAAACTTAATTCTCTGCTTAGTTATGATGATTCAGTCTCATCCATTTCCCTGGTTAGGACTAACTTTTTAACAGAAGGGAATCTGTAATAGCTAACCATCTAGTCAAATAACAATCATCCATTAAATTATGAGGTCATTCATAAACTTGGTTTGTATTCCCTTGAGTTTAGAAGGTTGAGGGGGTGATCTAATCCAGGTATTTTAAATGATGAAGGGATTCGATAGGGTAGATACAGCAAAACTATTTCCTCTGGTGAGGCAATCCAGAACAAGGGGCATAATCCTAAAATTAGAGCTATACTATTTAGAAAGGAAATCAGGAAGCACTTTTTCACACAGTGGGTGGTGGAAATCTGAAACTCTCTTCCCTAAAAGGCTGTGGGTACTGGAGCAATTGAAATTTTCAAGACTGCGATTGGTAGATTTTTGTTAAGTAAGGGTATCAAAGGTGGGTAAATGGAATTAAGGTACAGATCAGCCATGATATAACTGAATGACAGAACAGACTCAAGGGGCTGAATGGACTACTACTGTTCATATATACATATATGCAATATAATATATGACACGCTATATTGCCATGTAGTAATATGAATAACTTAACAAATATACATAAATATATAGTTGTGAAAGAAACACATGGTCTTCAAAAATTACTGAACAAAATATAACAGAGTTCCCAAATTGACATGTAGAAATTTGATTTTTCTGAACCAAACAAAGAAAAGTACAATATTGTTAAAATATAGATTTTTAAAAGGAATAACACCAAGGGAGAAAAATTAGGTTCTTTTTATTTATAGCCAGCTCAGATAATTATCATCTGTGACAGCCTGTGAAAACATCTGTGCAACAAATGACTAAAGGCCATTTAGTTAACTCTCAATGGCTAGGTTTAAATTTTTTTCAATAAACCATGTAGATCTCAATTCTGATTATTGATGCAAAAAGGGTTTCTCTGATCTTTCTGAGGTAAAATTTTAACCTCATTATAAAATCTTTGAATGGGGGAATAATTGCCACCACAGCTGCTTTTATTTATGAGACCTGTGCTCGTGCTGCTGGCTCCCAGTAAATGGGTCTCACACGGCTGGGAGCAGCCCCACAGTAAACTATGTTCGCTAAGGCTAGTTATCGGGAAGACCAGCTTTAAAACACAAAGGAATGCCTGCATTAGCGAATCCACCAAGTTAGCTGCAGGGTTGCCATCAACTGCACAAGACCCCATTCTGTGAGCCAGCAACACTAACATAGGGTCTTAACCCAATAGGGGAAGTAGCTTCAGGATTTCCAGGCAATGGAAACAGATACTCAGATGGTCGTCAACCTTCCAAATTTCACAAATATTTTGGTAACCTGGGGCAGGATAAACAAGTTTATCTGTTAACTACTCCCCAATTCATCTGCCACCTTGAAGTTCCTTTTTTCTTTGTTGCACGATACTACAAACACACTTAAAGAAAATTGAGAAGTCGCACAACACCAGGTTATAGTCCAACAGTTTTATTTGAAATCACAAGCTTTCGGAGCTATCGATCGCCCCTTCCTCAGGTGAAGTAAAGAGATACAGAATCGCCAAAGCATATATAGATAGAGAACAATGCATGTGTTACTTACAAAAGCAGACGACTACATTTAAATCACCCTGACTGTTTATCTGCCGAGGTGTGACAAAAGGCAATCAGGTCACATCAAAGACATAGCAAGATACAACTGAGACAATGAGGTGGAGCCACAGGGGGTCCAATGTGTCAAAAGCCGCAGTATGGGAAACGATAAACTTTAAAATTTTTACTTTTTTACTGGGAATCACATCTGTTAACAAGCCAACGACGACTCGAGTCTGGATCACGTCATGTATCGTGACATAAACCCAAGATCCCGGTTGAGGCCGTCCTCATGAGTGCGGAACTTGGCTATCAGTTTCTGCTCGATGATTTTGCGTTGTCGTGTGTTTCTAAGTCTGCCTTGGAGAACGCTTACCCGCAGATCCGAGGCTGAATGTCCTTGACTGCTGAAGTGTTCCCCGACTGGGAGGGAACACTCATGCCTGGTGATTGTTGCGCGGTGTCCGTTCATACGTTGTCTCAGTGTCTGCATGGTCTCGCCGATGTACCATGCCGCGGTGCATTCTTTCCTGCAACGTATGAGGTAGACAACGTTGGCCGAGTCACATGAGTATGTACCATGTACCTGGTGGGTAGTGTCCTCACATGTGATGATGGTATCTGTGTTGATGATCTGGCATGTCTTGCAGAGGTTGCCGTGGCAGGGTTGTGTGGTGTCGTGGTCGCTGTTATCCTGAAAGCTGGGTAATTTGCTGCGAACAATGGTACTTCTGAGGTTAGGCGGCTGTTTGAAGGTCTGTAGTGTCGCGACAGAAGCTGGGGGTTCCCTGTACGATGGGTTTCAGAATGCCCTCGACGTATCCAGAGAGGTTCTCACACAGGGTTCCGTTGCCTGATACGATAGGACGTCCGGGTGTGTTGGCTTTGTGTATCTTTGGGAAGTAGTAGAAGTCTCCCACGCGGGGAGTACGTGGGATGAGAGCGCGTAGGATGTTTTGAAGGTCTGGATCGAAGGTCTTGATCAGTCTATTGAGTTGGCGAGTGTGTTCTTTGGTCGGATCTGCGGGTAGCTGTCTGTAGTGTTCCTGGTTGTCCAGTTGTCGGTATGCTTCTTTACAATAGTCCATTCTGTTCTGTATGACGATGGCTCATAAAGAACACAGCATACAACACAGTCAACATAGGAACACTGGTTTGTACATTAATGCCCTCTCATCTAGTACAAGCTGCTTTTGGATTTTTTTTATAGCTTTGGACATTCTTAATTACTTAACTGCAGAGCTTTTTTCCCAAGTGCATTGTGACATACATTGAGCTTTCTGAAAACCCACAGAGCTGAATATAAACAGACTGCTGCTTTCGTTTGAAAGTTCTATCTGTATGATCTGAAAATGGATGCAGCATATGGTTCAAACATGGGCACAGTGAGTGGATCTTTGGGCAAAGCAGGCAGCATTATGTGGTGCATATTATTGTTTGTGCAGTTATCTTGTGAACTGTTAAAATTCTTCAATAGTTCTGCTACCTTTCCTCATTTTACTGCTTTTGTGTTCATCTTTTGTGTTCATCCTGACAAAGTTCCATACAAAAGTATACTAGTTAAGCTCAAAGCTGTGGGGAGTCAGGGTCACTCTTGGGAATGGATAAGGAATTTGTTAGAAGAGTTATGCTGAGGTATGGGGGAAGGTCTAAGTGGGGTACCCCATGGGACAGTGTTGGGACCACCACTGTTTCTAATTTACATCAATGACCCAGAATCAGAAATTCAATGCAAACTTGCCAAACTAGGAAGTGTAGTGGAATCAAAGGAGCAGCTCAGAAATGACAGAATAAGTTGAACAAAATATGTAATGGCAGTTGAAATTTAAAGCTGGCAAGTGTAAAGCATTGCATGTTCGGAAGGAAAATGGATAACACACACACTCCATGAATCGTGCTGAAATATCTAAGGAAGAAGTTGAAAGAGTAGGCTCGGTGCTCAGTATGTCCAACCATTGCAGAGAGGCAATTAGCAAAGCCAATAGAATGTTGAACTACAGAGCCAAGATAATAGAATATAGATCAGAGGAAGTAGTGAGCAAGCTACAGCGCTCTGGCCAGACCTCACTTAAGCATTGTATTCAGTTCTGGTTGCTGAGAAACTAAGGAGACAGTCAGGCACCAGAGAAGTGCCACAAGGCTGATCCCTGCTGAGTTATAAGGAAAGCCTGGAGAAACTTGAGGTTTTTCAGCCTGCAAAAAGAGGTGCCTGAGAGCTGATCTTATAAAGGTATATAAGATAATTAAGGGACTAGAAAAGGTAAAGCCGCGATATTTGCTTTAAAATAAATTATGAGAACTGGATAAGGGGGACACAGGTTCAAACTAGTAAAAAGTAAATTTAGAACTGATACCAGGAGGTTGTTCACACAAAGTCTGATCTATACTTGGAATAAACTTCAAGATAGAGTAGTGGAGGTGAAAACCATGGAATCATTTAAGAATGAATTAGATGCTGCAAGGAGAGGGGGGAGGGGGGAACCGTATGGTCTTTCGAGATGGGTGGATGAATTCATCAGTAATATGTTGTGATCATGCACTACCCTTATTGAAAATTAATATCTGTGAAAATTAGCATAGCTAAAGATTAAAATTTGTGAAAAGTAGCATTTGTAAACATTAGTAATCTTAATTAGGAAGTTAGCTTATTTTTAAAAATACAAATTATTACAACCTCTAATGCATATTCTGCTTGTAAAAATGGACTATATTTTCCTTCTTTGATTGATAAAAGGGTTAATACTTATTTGTGACGCGCTAACAAAATGCCTGGGGTGCACAATTTTTAAACAGATGATTTTATGCAATATATTTTTGTTAGTGGGTAAAACAGAACATCCTTGGGGGAGGGATTTTCAACTGCCCACCGTCTGTTTCTCACCTGAAAAGCAGGCAACCGAGAAAATGTGATGGGGACCTTGGATACCTATTTTCCCAAGTGAGTCACTTTTCAGGCAGGCCTTCAAATGGGCACCCAGCACTCCCACCCAAAACAGGCGGAAGGCAATGTTCCCCCTAATTTTTTTTGTGTGCGCGGCCCATTTACAGTTTCGCACGTGCACGAAACTTAGCATTAGAAAAGCTGGTCCCAGGCTGCAGGGGACCAGCAGAGAGCAACTTAGAGGAAATGTTGGAGGGAGGCTGTTTAAATATGCAAATCGGGATCCTGTCGGACCCCGACTGCAATTTTCATGGAGAAATGGATGGAGCATGCTAGTAATCTTTCCAATTTTTCCAGACATTCAGCCAAACCAGCATTCATTAAAGGGACCTCTGGAGGCTGCTAAGAAAAGGCAAGTATATCTTTTTTGACAACAAAATTTTGTGGGGCCAGGAGGAGCAGTCATGCTGCCAGCCCATTCTCACCACCCCTACCCCCGGCCATTTCCCCCCCTTCTTTCCCCCCGACCCCCCAGGATTTGATTTCCTCTCCAGCCGGCCCGAACCTGCTGGCCGGCCAATTATCTACCCTATTTGGCGTCCACAACTCATCGGTAACATTTAAATGAAAACTGTACCTGAAAATAGTTTAGACTTCCCAACTGTGGCCTTGCCTGGATGCACCACCAATATCGCGCCTGTTTTTGGCCCGACTTAAAAATCTCCAACCACATATCTATAATATTAATGAATCTCCCATGGCATTGCACATGGAGAGTCAAGGCCAAGTACAGTATTCAGATAAAGCAGAGTTAGAGGGTGCAGGGATAACTCTACTGAGGGGTAGGTGGGGAGGGAAGAGGGAGGAGGGGCAGGGAGAGAAGGGAAAGGCAAGGGAGGGTAGAGGAGTGGAGGGTGAGAGGTAGAGAGGAGGGAGGATAGGAAAAGTGCATGGGGAAGAGAGAGTGGAGGAGTGAAGGAGAAGGGGTCAGGAGAGAGGGGGAAGGGAGGGTTGGAGAGAGAGAGGTGGAGAGGAAGGGATATGGGAGTGGAGAAGAGGGAGGAGAAGAGGGTGAGCTGGGAAAGGGAGAGAGAAGGGATAATGGAAGTGAGAGAGGGATGCGATAGTGGAGGAAGAGGGAAGAGGAGAAAGTGGAGGTGGTAGAGGAGGAAAGGGAGAGGAGGAGGAGTAGAAAAGGAGAGGGGAGAGCATAAGGGGGAGAAAAGAGGAGCAGGAAGGTAGGGAAGGAAGAAAAGGGGAGGAGAAGAAAGGGGTACAGTAGGAGGGGAAGGGAGGGAGACAGGAGAAAGGAGAGAGAAATGTTGAGTGGTAGAGGAAGGACGGAGGATAGGGGGTTTTGCCATCGAGCCTAACATAAGAGTTTTCAATGCATTTTGAAATGTAATATAGTGACCCACTCATTATTTTTATATATAGTGTATATATACACACTTCCTACAAGTGCCACACTTCCTGTAACATTCTGCCCATCACACTTTGTTGATAACCCTATTATAAAACAGCATGGGGGAGAAATTTGGTATCGCTCCGTTTGGGGCGCAATTATCAGCCGGGCGCAAAGTTTAGTGCCTGGCGCTAATTATCGCCTCCGACTCCAAACTTGGCCTCTATTGCCCCTGGAGGTGATTTGAGCACTAAATCAGGCGCTACACACCTCTCTTAAGGCGCTAACGCCGAGGAGTGAGGCGCTACCTCAGAGCGCTGGCGAAGCTCAGGTGATGTCAGTTAGCAATGGAACACAGACAGACTGGCGCTGGCCAGTTCTTAAAGGGGAGGGTCAATCTTGCTCTCCAGCCACACCCTGCTCATTGCAGCCTTGAATCTCGGCCTGGAGAGACCTGTACTTCAATTCTGCTGGAAAGAACAATGGAGAGGCCCAGGGTACAAGCTCAGCACTTCAGCGACCGGGCCTTGGTGGCTCTGGTTGGCGCAGTGGAGCGACGAAGGGCAGTACTCTACCCACAGAGTGGCAGGAGGCCATTGCCCCGCGACTATAGAAGAGTGTGGAGGGAGGTGGCTCAGCACATCTCCTCCAGGAGCCTGGTGCCGAGGACCCACACCCAATGTCGGAAGAAGTTCAATGACCTCACTCGGGTGGTCAGGGTGAGTGGCTGCTTTTCAGTACCTCTACATCCCTCCATCTCAACCTCACTCTGTGCCCAGAGGGTTTAAAAACCCCAAATGCCCAACACTCATCCAAGACCTATGGCCATGTCATAAAAAACACACACACATTCCACACCTTGCATACATTAAGGGCTATTCAACTATGGGAGGCACATCAAGCAAGCACATGTCTGCATATATTAAGGGCTATTCAACTATGGGAGGCACATCAGGCAAGCACATGGCTGCACATTCACTCAGACGCCGTCCTTTTTCTTGCAGGCCAAGCTATCTCATAACAGGCGCCTGCAGCAACGGACGGGTGGAGGGCGGCTTCAGCTGCAGACCCTCAGCGATTTGAAGGCGCGCGTCCACAGGATCATTGCCAGCCAGGTGATAGGTGCCGTGGCTGCTGGACAGCAATGGTAAGTTCATCAGCTTTCTCTCCTCTCTCATTCCACTTGCCCCTCACAACACCAGCCTTTTACACTTTCAATCCAATTTACTAAATGTCTCCAGTCCTTGCTCCCTTACTGCCCCCCTGTCCTGACGCTAAAGCCACTTTTGCATCTCCCTGCTTTCAGATGGTGAACCACCAGCTGACCAGCCTGTCCCTCAACCAAGCAGTGGGAACGACGCCCCAGGCGAGGAGGAAGAGGAAGCCGGAGCCTCACCGACTGCGTCTCCCGAGGGAGCCCATGCCCACACTGGGACCACGTCTTCCCTGGAGGGGAGCAGGGGGGAAGGGTCTGATGAGGACGAAGCTCTGGGACCTACCGGGCTGCAGCAACGCCATGGGGGTAGGGAAGCTCGGGGGCCATCTCCCCGGAGGGAGAGTAGGCCAGCGAGTCCTGCTGCACTGGACGCAGAGGAGGAGCGGCTCATCGCAGAAATGAACACCCAGGCGGTGAACATGCACACTCAGCTCATGGGTGCAATGGGAAGGGTGCCCAAAAGCATTGATGGACTGGCAAGGAGTGTGGAGCACTCCTCTGCAGCACAGGCTGACGCAATGCAACGGCTTAGTGCTGCAATTCAATCACTGGCTACTGCCATCCAATCTCAGACTGCTCTCATGCAGTCTCAGATTGATGTAATGCAAGCACTGACTGCTGCCACCGTCGCTGGTTCGGCCACATTGCCCCGGGGCTCTCACTGCACCGCAGCAGGCCAGCAATCTGTGCTCGAGCAGATTGCTCCGGATGCTGAGGTACTGCCCCGTGGGAGTGCCAGTATGTCGGTTGAGCAGGAAGGTGCTGTCCTCTCTCAGGATGACAGCATTCCTGCTCCCACCACTGTCACTTCCCCATTGCACTTGCCACCGCCTGCAACCCAGACTGCTGCCGCCCATGCAGAGTTGGTGCAGTCTGCAGCCAGGGCCTCCAGGCCCAGAGCTGGTCGAGGGCATCCTTCAAGGGCATCTGTAGTCTCAGCATCTGACATTCAGCAGCCTTCCACCAGCCTTGCTGCAGCCACTGGGGCCCCATTACGGAGGAGCAGTAGGGTGGGAAGGGGGGAAGTGCGCAGGGGATGGAGATCACCCTCGAAGGGTAAACAGTAGGAGGTCTCAAGAAATGGTGGGAATGTTTGTAGTAAAGGTCGAGGTTCGGCTGATTACATTTGTTTACTGTTTTGGTGTTTTTCTCCAGCTTGTGAGAACCAGTTCTGTTAATTCATGATGTGTTGTGTTTGTTTCTAATTGTTTGTCCTAAATAAATGACAGACACAGAGTTTGTTAAATAAAAAAGTTGTTGTATTCAAAATTTACATGTTTGGCCTTTGGAATCATTGCAGCTTTGGCCGGCTATAGGGGTTGCGAGTTGCTTTCCATGATGTTGTTCTCCATACCAGAAGCCATCTTCTGAGTAGGGGCCTAGAAGTGGCTTGTTATCAGCCGTTGACGGACGGCCCTTGCAGTGGCAACATTGTGGGCCTCCCTCCCACCTTGGTGCTGCTGCTGATCATCCTCCTCCTCTTCCTCCTCCTCCTCCTCCTCAGGTGGTGCACCATTCCCTGGTGGCATTGGTTGGGTCCTCAGGATTGCCAGGTTGTGAAGCATGCAGCACACAACTATGAAGAGGGAGACTCGCTCAGGAGAGTACTGCAGGGCTCCTCCTGAGTGGTCCAGACAGCGGAACCATTGCTTGAGTACGTCGATCGTCTGCTCAATTATGTTCCTGGTAGCGATATGGCTCTCATTATACCGCAGCTCGGCAGGGGTGTTGGGGTTACGGAGCGGTGTCATCAACCAGGTGCAGAGTGGATAACCCTTGTCCCCGAGGAGCCAACCACTTGGGTGATGCGGTGCCTGGAAAAGGTCTGGCACACCAGTCTGCCGCAGGATGAAAGCATCGTGGCTGCTGCCAGGATAGCGGGCAATGACGGAGAGTATGAGCTGTCTGTGATCACAGACCAACTGAACATTTAAGGAGTGGTAGCCATTGCGGTTTCAGAAAACCTCTGCATTTTCATGCGGTGCCCGCAATGCCACATGCGTGCAGTCAATGGCACCCTGCACCATGGGGAAGCCCGCTATCCTAGCAAAGCCACATGCGCATTCATGCTGTTTGGCCTGGGTCATGGGGAAAGAGATGTACTGGCGTCTCCTTTTATAGAGGGCATTTGTCACCTTCCGGATACAGCAATGGACTGCGAACTGGGAGATATTGGTGATGTCCCCAGTAGATGCTTGAAAGGAGCTGTTGACATAAAAATTCAGAGCCACTGTCACCTTCACTGCCACCGACAGAGACGTCCTGGTCCTCAGTTGAGGCTGCAGATCTGGTTGCAGTAGGTGGCAGAGCTCAGTGACCACCTCCTTGCTGAAGCGCAGCCTGCGCAAACACTGCTCCTCAGACAAATTAATGTAGGAGAATTGTTCCTGGAATACCCTGGGAGGGTAAGGTCACCTGTGCAGAGGCCTGTTGGCCCTCCTCCCTCTGGCCATGTTTGCCACTCTCTCTCTGCGTCTCTGATGCCTCTGATTCTGCAGGTGTAGGATGACGCCCCGAATCAGTGCAGCCCCCAAAGTCTCTTCTAAATTGATTCAAGGAAGGTCAAATCAAAAAGAACCTGCAAAGTGCTGCTCAGTACCCAAAACTCCTTCACACAGCGTTGAATCTCTCCAGAAGTCTCTCTCTCAGAATCTCTCTCTCTCTCTCAGAATGTGTGGTGCAAAAATGTCTCCGACAAAAAAAGGCAGGAAGAAGCCGCCTTTAAATAACGTTCCCCCAGCCCCTTCTCGACTGCAAAACGTTCCCCTCAACCTGTCGTTGCTAGCGGCAGGTAGAAAGGCAGGGGGCGCCACTCAATATCCGGTCCGGGGCGCTACCGGGGCATTGCACGCTCGACTGACGTTACGATCTGCAGGCGCAGGAGATCATGGCGGTAGTGTTTAGTACCGCCGCAAAATGTCTGGTCAATTTCACGAGCGACGCAAACATCGCCGTGCCCGAGCGCTAGTTGCTTTGCGCCCCGTTAGCGCCCTCTTAGGGCGCTAACGGGAGGTGCTAATCAACCAAATTTTTCCCCCCATATCCTTTGACTCATTATCAGCAATGCAATTGGAGATTTATTAGTATATTAAAAACTGCTTTCTTCTTATAGGAGAAGAAAGTGCAAAAGTTTGCAGACAGTGAGGGAAGTGTTTAATTTTTTTTGGGAAGGGGTTTTCTTTGTATTTATTAACATTTCCAATATGTGGAAGAATGGATATTCCTCTTCTAAATTTTTATACTTAGGTATAAAACGAGAAATTGAGGTCACTGTTTTGAGGAGTTATGTATAAGTTGTTGTGGAGGCTGGAACTGTGGCTCACTCTGGGGAGTGCACTTCCCTGCTCCTGGCCTGCTTCCATTCTCCTGTCCATTCTGGACTCTCCAATGACAGTCACTGCTGTAAACCCTGTACAATTGGTTTCAGCCCGTTCTCCCTGATTGTATATTCAAGCAAAGCATGCTGATTACCTATGGAGCAACTTGACATGATGTAACAGCCCCAGAACATAAAAGCAACAGTAATAATATACTGGAGATTACACCTGTGTAATTCTACTTGAGTTCCTAATGTTTCATCTTTTACAAACAAAAAGTTGTGTCAAAATTCCACTGTAGACTCAGCTCGATACCTTTTTGGAAAGCTTTGGGCTGGATTTTACCAGCCCTGAGGAGGCGGGTCTGGAGGCGGGACTGCTAGGAAAATCCCCAAAAATGGAAGCAAGTCCCAAACCCACTCCCAACCCGCCTCCAACCAATCTTCCCAGGAGTTGGGTCCCCGATTTGCGCAGGGACCCGACTCCTAGCAGCAGGAAGAGGATTATAGATGCTTACCTGCCTGTTAACAGGTAGTTAACAGGCAGCTAAGAGGCTTTTCCAATTTTTTGACTGCTGCTGCGGGCTTCCCGATGTCGGGGAACCCTGCCTGGGTAGGTGAGGCGTGCTGTGGGTCTGTTGTTACGTTGGTGTTTGGATGACAGCTGCAGAAGTGGTGTGAAGGATGCAATGGGACACTGGTTAGTATCAGAGGTAAGGAAATGTTGTGAAAGTAATTTTTAATGTGGTTAGATGTTTCTGCAGGTGACAACCTGTGAAGTGTTTGTGTAGCCTCATCTCATCGGGAGAAGTGACAGATGGCTTCTGCAATCTCAGCTGCAGCTGCCATCTGTTTTATCCTAAGGAGAGTAATTGGAGAGTCTCGGTGCAAGGGCTCACTTTTGGACAGTGATTGTCAGTGTTTGACAGCACCTCAATGCTGTCAAACACTGTCAAATCATCTGTCAAACAAGTGTGGTGCATATGCCTTTAAGAAAACCAGCAGATGAAGCGTCATCAACTGACGTCATCTGACACCAGCTTTCCCTTAATTGGCCGGCAAGCCTGCAGGGCGGGCTTAACAAGGCCAATCAGGGCAAAATAGCATCTGTTCATCAGACATTGCTGGGAGCGGGACTAGAACCCGGAAGGCAGCAGTCCCGCCCCCAACGCGTCTCGGTGAGTAAAATCCAGCCCTTAATGTCAGCTCCGGCAGTCAACAAGCCAAAATTGCAAAAGCAGCACACTAGCAGTCAAAATTAACAAACCAATGATTTACCTGAAAGCAGCTGATGATCCCTTTAAATAACAGTGGAAATGGTTCCCTTGTGACTTGCGGTCTATTGTAGTGCTTATGAATAGCATACTAAAGTTGTTTAAAATGGCATTTGGGTATGAAACAAACGCAGGACTCTCATTTGAGTATATCAGATAGGTACCCACTGATTTCAGGCAGGTTTACTGGATGCCTAACAGGAGGCCTGACCCAAAATGGCACTTTTGCCACAGAGTAGGCAGGCAAGATGACGACCCAATTTTCAAGGCCCTAATGTCCATATTATTGACATTAAACAGGCAGGCACCTGTTGAAAATCACCCCCTATTTCAGGTAAAGTTTGCCACTCCTATTAAACATCAGAATTAAATCTCATTGGTGAACTACACATTTGAAATAGTGTAGTATCCTGTTCTACATTAACCATTATGTATGTGCAGAATAATAGTATAAACTAACTACTAAAACTGAGTATTGCAGATATCATTTAAAATAGAAAAATTCTAACATCAAGATTATTCTTTCAAAAAACATATCATGGTACAGTGGCAGAGTGGATTGCACCACCAAAACATGGTGCGACAGAGTGGCGGCACATGGATTTGCACCCATTGTCTGCTTCATCACTGAGTTTTCAGGTGTGCTGTTGTGGGGTGAAAAGGGCAGCAACCAAAGACTAGGGGGGGAAAATTCGTATTCGCCAGCAAAGTTGCGGAGTTAACGGCCACTAAAAATGGCGGCAACGCTAACGGAGCAAAATTGGTCGGGGGGGGGGGGCATGGCGATTGGCGGCACAGCACTTACCTTCCATGCAACGCTGTCCTGGTGGCGTAGCTGGAGGCATCCGAGACGAAGTTCCTGTCCAGGTGCGGCGTTGCTGCTTCCCACAGCCTCTGGAATCGAGGCGGTGGAGCTCGCAAGGAATTGTGGGCAATGAAGAGGTCTGAGAATTAAAGGGGTCGTGCACACTGAAGCAATACAAAATAAAATGAAGTGAAACAATGCAGTTTTCAGCCATTCCTGCCTTAAAAAAAATATTTACATTAAAAAGTCCCAAATGTGAATATTCAGCTCTTAAAGCTGAATTCCTTCCTAACCTCAAAAAATGGGAAAACTGCTCTCAGCGCTAACACAAGTGTTCAGCAAGCCAGAGAAGGGGCACCCAGGGTCTCGCACGCAGCACTCCAGCTTTATGCAGGGGGGTCAACACTGCAAAACAGACCCTCTACCCATAGGGGCCAGGAGGCCCTGCAGAAAGAATGATGTGGGACCAGATCACCGAGGCCGTCACTGCCAGCAGTGTCGCCCCCACCACCTGGCTCCAGTGCCCAAAGAGGCTTCATGACCTCATCCACTAGTTAAGGTCAGTGAATGCATCTTCAAAAGCCGTCTCCTACCAACTGCACCACTAGCCTCACACACTGCTCAATGCCTGATCCCCACCCCCAATCACTCACCTATCAACAATCTGTACCAATCACGAGGCACTGCTCCCATTCCTAGCCTCACCTCACCCCCATTGGAGGAGACGGTGCTGGCCATTCTTGGCAGGGGTGTGGCTGAGCTGAAGAACAAGAACAGAAGAAGATTGATTTGACACTCCCAGTCACATGCTCCTCAAGGTCAACCAACAAGGACATTTGCAGTGTACCCCACTGAAAGTCAGCAGCCTTCCACCTGCCATGCTGCAGCCACTGGGGTAGCACTGCATGACATCAGTAGGATAGGCAAAGGCACGCACAAGACACTCACTAAGAGAATGCATACGGATGATGAGTTGATTTTTTGATGTCACATTGGATGGAGAGACATATATAGGTGGATTGGAAAATTTGCTTTGTGGTGGCTTTTATTTCAGCCTCGTGGCCAAGAGGACGTTCTGATGGTCAGTAACAGATGGAAGGTAAGGTGTGGGACTATAGTTGAAAGGGGAATGGGGTTGTGGTCAGTGGGACTGCAGGTGAATGATTCCATCCTGGATATCCTGGCCACAAAGGGGCTGTCTGGGATGCATCCGTCTGTCTGATTCCTCCTCTTTGGCTTCCTCCTCTTCTGTGTCTTCCTCTTCCCTCTGCAAGCAGATGTTGTAAATGTGAAATGACAGCATAAAATCCTGGAAAGACTTAGCAGGTCAGGCAGCATCTCGACCCGAGACGTGAAATCTGTTTTTCTCTCCACGGATGTTGCCTGACCTGCTGAGCATTCGCAGCATGTTGTGTCTTCTCAAAGGCCTTCATTTACCATCCGAGCCCTTGCAAGCACCCAGCAGCACTCCCTTCAAACCTAAAAAAGCTTTTCACATCTATTGTAGCAAGCCACCACTTCAATAAAATAAAAAAAACCCAGTCCAAACCCTTACATTCAAACTTACTTAACGATGTGTGTGTCCCTTTAAGAGGTGCAGACATTGCCACTGTCAGCCTGCTTGCACGCCAGGTTAACCTGGCATGCAAGTTATCAGTTATCGGCAACGCAAAGGGGGAGAGGAATATGGCAGCCGCCGCGGGACCCACCACTATCTGGTGAAAGAGCGGCAGGCTGCCATTTTATCACCATTTCATGGCACTATGGAGTGGCGGTAAGTAGATGAATTTCTAGCCCTAGGCGTTTCCTTCCCATTCAATGTACTTTGACATGGGATTGTAGGACATAGGCTGATGCCTGCAGCTTGACGAGAGATTAGATGGTTCTCCATAGAAAAGGAAGTATTATTTAGAAGACAGTCTGGTGCTTTTAACAAAAAACAGCACGCCAGCAAATAAAATTCTGTTTCCCCTGCAATTAGTGGCAGTAAATCAAGGAATGACATCCACCCAGTTTGTCAATCACCAAAAACAGTATTCTTTTAACATTAGATTTGGCACTGGCTACAGTACATTGACACCTGGAACTTTTGTGGTTTTGTAGCCAAAAGGTCAAGTCTCCTTTTTGTCTTAAAATTTTGAATCCTCTGTGGCATTCTGTTGCAAAAACACAGATCATAACTACAACAGTGGTCTTTATAAATGGACAGGTATTTGGCATTAGATAGCAACTCAGACATGCTGCAATGCCGTTCAGAATCTATCTTTTGTGCCATGGTGCATCGAATGAACATGAAGGTAATAGCTAACAGCAATGCTGATCTTAAATGGTGCCAAAAGACTGTCATGTTACTATTTGATCCGGTAGAATATCTGAAGTACATAAAAGGTTTGCACTCTAGAAGTTCTAAGACGTTCAATAAGTTTGGAGTTTAAAACAATCTGGAAACAAAAAATATTTTAAGGGAACAGGCCTGTAGGTCTGGAACTCTGTTTATATTTGAAAGTAACTCTTACAGAACATGCGTTCCCCGTGTTAGATCTTTATGACTGGTTTTATTGCTTCGCATTGCCATTAAAATGCCAGACCTAAATGTGGTTTGTTTCCTTCCTCCAAACAGTTCTAACCCCCCAAAAAATTTCCTCCCTTAATACTTTCAGCATTGAATTTACAGAACAAAACTGTTTTAAGCATCATTTTAACACATGTGGTGGTTCTCTACAAAAGAACCATTTTTGCAGGTTTTTTTTTGTTGGAATGAGTCTCATATATCACAATCAGAATGAGGAAAGCATTCCAAATTATCCAATAATGGAGGTGACAAAAATTGAATATTTTGTCCAAGGTTTATTTTTCTTTCTCTCTTTATTGTATTTCTAAGTTTTAAATTGGTTCACTTGAATACCACATTCAAATGGGAGCTGCACATTCATTACAAAGCAAGAATATTCACTTGATTACCACAACTGTAAGCTCTCTGGGGGTAATTTTAACCGCCCAAGCAGGTGGAGGAGGAGGCAGGTTGGGGGTTAAAAATTAAAAAAAAACAGAAAACCCGATCCCCAACCCACCTCCAATCCGCCCACTTCCGGTTTTAACGGAGGCAGTTCAGGGGGCGGGCAACCAACTCACTCTCGGGAGGCGGGTCAGTCACTAAAATCTTTTAAGGAGACTGCGTGCCTCCATTTTAACTCAAGTTTTATTTTTAACACCTGCAGGCCAGGATTCCTGGGCCTCGGATATCCCAGCAGATGAAAGGAGGTGAGAAGGGCCGAATCCATGAGGTAAATGCCTTCATTGCACTGCTTGTGGGCCAGGAGGAGCAGGAGAACTTCCCCCGGCCCAATCAGTTTACCTTTTAAACAACCTGATGGGACCCCCCTGCGTTCGGCCGACACCGCCCCCACCACCCCCCCCCCCTCCCCGATAATCGACTTCCCCTCCCCCCCGATATTTGACTTCTCCCCCAATTTTCCACTTCTCCCTGCATTGTCCCACTCACCCCCTCCCTGCGATGACTGACTCCCCTCACCACCCACCCACAGTGTCTGATACCCCTCACCACCCACCCGCAGTGTCTGATACCCCTCACCACCCACCCGCAGTGTCTGATACCCCTCACCACCCACCCGCAGTGTCTGATACACCTCACCACCCACCCGCAGTGTCTGATACCCCTCACCACCCACCCGCAGTGTCTGATACCCCTCACCTTCCCCACCATGTTCGATTCCCCCTCATTCCACCAACCACCACCCCCCCCATGATATCCCATTAACCCCCCACCCCCATCGAATCATCAGGCCCTCTATGGTAAAATAAAGGCTTATCAATTTGTCCATGCAGCGCCTGTTTTTCGGGCGCTAACAGACCTACTAAGGCCCTAATAGAGTGGGCAGAAAGCATGCGCACATTTCCGTCCGGAAGTGCACCAACCGCCAAATTGGTAGAGGAGGTCACACTGGTGGCAGGAGCACACGACGGCAAGTGAAAATGAAGACTAATGTATGTAAATTAAGGTCCCGCGCTTCTTGCAGGACTTATCATAGATTTTCAATCACCCCAGTGCTTCACTTGCCACCTGCTGACCTCACACAGCACAACGTGGCGCTCACCGGCAGGAAGGCCCCCTCACCAGCGCTATTTAAAGGGATCCTGCAGTACTTACAGGTTAGTTACTGGTTTATCATTTCAGACTTGACTACTGGGCGTTTTTTGGTGTGTTGTATTACTCTGGAAAGTTCACTTTTCTGCACACAGAGAGAGTTTTTGCTGGTCTTGCAGTGTTGTTGATTTTTGCCTCAAATAGTCTGGCTGCAGATGTGGGTGGTCTCATATGGCTGTCTTCATGGCTGGAGGAGAGGGGAGCAGCAAGGAAGTCACCAAAGAGCAGAAGGAGCTGCCAGAAGAGGGAGGAGGAGGGCAACAGGAGGCCATATCCACAGCAGGTCTTCAGGGAGCATTTCTTCTACATAAACTTCACTCAGGAGCAATATGTGGGGCCCCTTCACTTCACCAAGGAGGCTGTCACTGAGCTATGTCAGCTGTTGCAGCCACAACTCGAGGCTCAAACCAGGGCATAGGCAGCACTGCCTGTGGCTGTCAAGGACATTGTTACCTTCAACCTTTATGCCACAGGCTCCTTTGAGACTGCAACAGGTGACATCACAACATTCTATAGTTCACGGTACACCAATAGATCAGGGAGGTCACCAAGGCTCTCTCTAGGAGGAACACATACATCTCCTTCCTACTGACAGAGTGAAGCAGGATGAGAGAGTACTAGGTTTTGCATGCATGGCAGGTATCCCCAGGGTGTGGGGTGCAATGGACTGCACACACAATGCCTTGCGTGCTCCCTATCACCAGCCCTGTATCTTTATCAATCACAAGGGATTCTACACCATCAACGTACAGTTGGTTTGCGACCACAAGGAGCGCATCATGCAGGTCTGTACAGACTTTATTCCAACCAGGCCGCCAAATTACAGGCTGGCTATTGGGCGACTAGGGATATCCTAGAATAGAATCATAGAAATTTATGACACAGAAGGAGGACATTCGGCCCATTGTGTCTGTGCTGGCTGAAAAAGAGCTATCCAGCGTAATCCCACTTTCCAGCTCCTCAACTCCCCTCTAATCCTTCTACCAATTACTTTAAATCTGTGCCCCCTGGTTATTGACCTCTCTGCTAAGGGAAATATGTCCTTCCTATCCACTCTATCTAGGCCCCTCATAATTTTATACACCTCAATTAAATCTTCCCTCAGCCTCCTCTGCTCCAAAGAAAACAACCCCAGCCTGTCCAATTTCTGGAGGAGCTTTGCACTGCACCCCTGAGTGGGTATCCAGATTTGTCAGTGCCTGCTGCAAGCTCCACAATTTCGCCATCATGAGGGACCAACCTTTACCACCACTTGGGCAGCAACAAGAACAGGAGGGGAAACAGGAAGAGGAGGATGAGAGCAACCACCAGAGCCTCTTTCTGCCTGAGCTCTCAGAGACAAGCTCATCATGGAGCGCTTCAACTAAGTCAGCCCTCTCATTTCCCATTCTCCAATCGTCCCACAATCTTTACCACTTTCCTTACAACAACCATCCGATTGCTATCCTTCACTTTAGACTTATGGGTCTTGCCCTCACTTCACTACAAAGACAAATACCACACCAAATCCAGAACAAAAACTAAATTCATCAAACAAATATTGTCAAATCATGTCAGCATTGGCAAAAAAATGACTACTCACCCTTTAGTGTGCTTGTTTTCCTATCATGCTCCTACGAAGTGTTTCCTCAGTGGCTACAACTTGGGAGGTGGAAGGTTGCTGAGCTTCCATTGAGGATACATCAGAGGGCCTTGGAAGATGACCTCGAGCAGCTTTGGGCCTAGAGGGCCTGGCTGCAGACTGCAACATCTCGTCGTGAGCTGCAGCAATCTGGGCCAGCTGGCTGAGTGGCACCAGCAAGTGCACTGGCGGAGTGTCTGACGGGGAAGCAGGCATGCTGTCATTCTGAGAGAGGATAGCAGGTGTCTCTCCCATGCAGCCAAGACCACTCTCCTTTGATGCCTGAGCTTTCATAGCAGCAGTCTGTGGCCATGAGGGAGAAATAGTTGTGAGGGCAATAGAGGCTTTTGAGGGTGTGAGTGCAAACAAAAAGAAGGTGCAGTGAAGTCTTCCCTGCTGACTTATGGACAGTCATGGTAAGCAAGGCAGGGAAAGATTGATAGTGCTGAGATAAAGGTAGGGTATTGGCAGTGTGTGTGTAAAGTATGAGAGATGTGAGGGGAAGTCTTAACTTCGACTCCTGGTGAGATCATTAAATTTATTATGCATTGCAGCCAGATCCTGGAGGTAATGCTGAGCACATTCATATGCTGTGCCACCTCTCGCCATGCCCATGCTCAATTTGTCTTGGCAGCCACTGACCATCTGAGGGAATGAGGACCTCCTTTCTATTCTAAACTTGGTTCACCAGTATCTCCATGGCTGAATCTGAACACCTGGGGGCTCTGCTGGAACTCTTGCCCCCAGATATCTTCCTGCAGCTCCACAACGTTGCTTCCCTGCCTTGGCCTCCCTTTTAAACTGCATAAGAAGCTGCAACGGCACCTGCTTTCCCACCTCGTAATTGGCAAGCTGTGAAGCTAGGAGGAACACATTTCATGCTGGCAGCTCATCTCAATCAGCCAAATTAGGGATGATCCAGAAATTGGGAATGGCCCCTGCCAACTTCTCCGGGTGGCCATTGCTCTCAATCCACCCACTTCCCAGCAGAAATTGACCTGACATTTTTTCCACTTAGCCACGTAATTCTTGCGCAACCCTATTGCAATCCAAAAAGTAACCTTCAGCATGTTTGTTTTAATGCCATGGAGTGAGTCTCTGACACACTTTCATGTCAGTTGACACATGTAAGAATCTGAAGGACACTTAAACAAGATTTAGGTGTCCTCGTACAGGAAACACAGAAAGCTAGCATGCAGGTACAGCAAGCAATTCGGAAAGCAAATGGCATGTTGGCTTTTATTGCAAGAGGGTTGGAGTACAAGAGTAAGGAAGTCTTACTACAATTGTACAGGGCCTTGGTGAGACCACACCTGGAGTACTGTGCACAGTTTTGGTCTCCTTATCTGAGGAAGGACATACTTGCCTTGGAGGCGGTACAACAAACGTTCACTAGATTGATCCCTGGGATGAGAGGGTAGTACTATGAGGAGAGATTGAGTAAATTGGGCCTATACTCTCTGGGTTTTAGAAGAATGAGAGGTGATCTCATTGAAACATATAAGATTCTGAGGGGGATTGCCAGGGTAGATGCTGAGAGCTTGTTTCCTCTGGTTGGAGAGTCTAGGACGAAGGGGCATAGTCTCAGGATACAGGGTCGGCCATTTAAGACTGTGATGAGGGAGGAATTTCTTCACTCAGAGGATTGTGCATCTTTGGCATTCTCTACCCCAAAGGGCTATGAATGCTGAATCGTTGAGTATATTCAAGGCTGAGATAGATAGATTTTTGGACTCTAGGGAATCAAAGAATATGGGATCGGGCGGGAAAGTGGAGTTGAGGTCGAAGATTAGCCATGATCTTATTGAATGGTGGAGCAGGCTTGAGGGGCCGTATGGCCTACTACTGCTCTTATTTCTTATATTCTTATGTTAAAGACAAAGACAAAGTATGGCCGAATAGTTTCCACTTGTTTCTGCTAGTTTTGCGCCCAGATTTCAGCGCAGTCGGCCAAACTAGCACAAAGGATTGGGGAATTTAAAACGTGAGTTACTTACGCTCGTGTTTTCCACGATCTTTTACGCTCGTGTTTTCCACGATCTTTTACGTTGGTTTAGAATTCAGTTCGCCCAAATCAGGCCCCACCCACAAAACTGGACATGCTCCAGGTCGAAATTGCGAGATTTGGCCGATTGTGCTGGATTGGGAAGGCCCTTCAAATTGCATTCATTTTCTTCGGCGTACAGACGTTAGTAAGCACATTTTAAAAGATTTTTCATATCGAAAAATATTTAATTTACTAAGAAACTGACTGATGTTAAACTATTAAATAGTTCAGTATAGTCCTTTTAAATCATTTTCAGTCATTTTAAATCAGGTTACTCACAGGTGGTGGACTGGACACCCTTATTAAAAATGCTTAATTCTGGTGATAAACCCGTTTTCAACTGTATTAATACAACTGCACCAGATTACCACTCTTAAATACATCAAGGAATATTTTTTTATGGAAAAAACAGAAACGATTACGTTCTATTATGCTGCCCGATTGCGCTGGTTCATGGAAGATGTTACGCTTGTGATTATGCAAATGAATTTTTCCAGAAACTTGAACTGTAACCTAACCGGCACAATCAAGACATTTGGGGCGCAAAGCAGAAACTCTACCTCAGCACTAAATTGCGAACATAGCAAGTGAGAGAGAGTGAGAAAAATAGTTGATATATGGAGTAACAGGGAGATAGAGGAGAACGCATACATACATGCTACAGGACAGGAAGAGATATTGCAAACACTGGGAGAGAAGCTGGGGACAGAACAAGTGAGATTCAGACAAGCTTGATGTCATCAAAATGCAACCCAACTTTCCAAACAAAACCTTGAAATCAAGGTAGGTGGTATAGAGATAGATTTGATTGATGCCAATAATGTTAAAAAATAAAATCAAGATTTTTGGTTTTTTGTCTTGCTGGACATAACACTTTGTAGAAAAATCTGCGGAAGTTGGCTCCTTTCCCAAAAAATCACCAGCAACATCAATGGTATCTAAGGACCATTGATCTTTGTATCTGAGATACTCATAGGTACCACATGAGGTTGCAAATGACATAATAATACAAATTAAGTCCCAGTAGATAGACTCCATTTTTGAAATACTTTTCTATCAGAACAATGAGCCTTTAAATTTGTGCTACTTAAAATAAGACAGACAGCAAAAGTGATGGCCCAATGATGTAATGCAAAACAATACTTATCACTTCCAAAACAGCAACATTACAGAACTGTGGCAATTAAAAACAGAATGTGTGTTATGTTTCCACTATGGAAAAAGCATGCAATCACGGGTAAAATCTGGAACTTATCAAGTCATGACTTGGGATTGGAGTGAGTTTATGGATGAAAGCCCTCTTTATATCAAACTTTGTGTAAAAGTATTACGGTGCTCTGAAATAACAGACAGACAAATTAGTCACCAATTTGTATGAATAATCTGTACTAAACACATACAAGAAATGTATTTAGTTTACTCAAATATAGGGACACAAAAATCATTAACAGCTGGAGAAGCAGGAAAGCAGCAGTGAATAAGGTTTGGAGTCAGGGTGACACAAAAGGAGTTTTTGTAGGTGAAACTATACACACAGTTTGAAACAGTACAGAAGGAGAAGTCGTGCTAAATGGGCTTTAGTAACGTCAAAGGATATGTTTATGCATGAGAAATGTAGCCCCATAAGTCAATCAATGCAGAATTAAAACAAACAGGCCTAGAATATCGTCAGCCCCCAAAAACAGGTGCGGGGATTGCGATGCACAATCACCCCGAGCCCGTTCAAAGGAATGCAGGCAGCACGCGCCTGCTGATTAGCATGATTGCGGTGTTCAGCCCAACGCTGAACGCGCTGCCGCATGGCTGAAGTTCGTGCAAGGCGTGCCTGCAATATTAAAAGCAGTCTGCACCTTTTAAGTGAGAAGTCGCACAACACCAGGTTATAGTCCAACAGTTTTATTTGAAATCACAAGCTTTCGGAGCTGCTGCTCCTTCGTCAGGTGAAGTGCGACTTCTCACTTTTGTCCACCCCAGTCCAACACCGGCATCTCCGCATCATGCACCTTTTAAAGGAGAGGTGTGTTCTGCCTGCAGCAGCTCATTGAACTGGCTGGGGAAGAGAGTGAGAGGAGGAGAAAAGAAAAATTATGTCACAACAGGGGAGAGAGCGTGCGCCTAGGTTCTCCAATGCAGCACTGGAGGCCTTGGTGCAGGAAGTCAACTCGAGGAGAGAGGTGCTGCTTCCACAAGGGGCCAGGAGGCCCTTCAGGCAATAGTGTAAAGTCCAATGAGAGCAGATAGCCGTTGTGGTGAATGCCAGCAATTTAGCCCCAAGGACCTGGACGCAGTGCAGGAAGAAGTTTAATGGCCTCACATGAGTGGTCAAAGTCAGTGAATTCATCTTCCAATCCCATATCCCACCATCTGCACCACTAGCCTCACACACTGCTCAACGCACCACACCCCCATCACTCACCTACCAATAATCTCTACCTGACTCATACCTCACATTCATACCTTCACCTCACACTCACACACTTGCCACGGCTGCAAGCCTCACACCCACATCTGACAGCGTACACACACTTGTCAGCTTTTCAACCATTGCAGGCATATCACCCAAACACATTGCACCACACTCACTGACACACTTCCCTTTCTCTTGCAGGAAAAGGTGGCTCACAACTGGTGCCAGCAGGACCGAACTGGCAGGGTTTAGGCATGCCTGCCTAACCTCACCCCATGGAGGAGACGTTGCTAGCCATTCTTGGGAGGGGCGTTGCTAAGCCCTTGGCTGGCGGCGGGGCTGAAAGAATGCAAGATGCTGGTATCCTCATATATAATCCTCCTTCTCACATCCCACTTCCCCCTCACCTCACAATCTCTTCTGATTTACAAGCTGCAGATGGCGTAAGCATGCACCTCTTGCTTTCCCCCCGCCCCGCCTCCCGTCACCACAACCCTACCCTTGTGCCTTTCTCATTTCAGAGACCCAAGAAATCCAAACTGCCCAGCTAGTGGTGCAAGAAGAAGAGGGAGCGGAGAGTGATGATGAAGAAAAAGCACCGTCACTCGATCTAACACTCTCAGCCACCAGCTCAGATTCTGGCACTGCGAGGACTTTAAAGGGTAGCTTAGATGCGGATCTGCACATGGTGAGTCACCAGGCACGAGTTGCCTGCAGCCAGGGTAGGGGGAAAGGGTAGCGCAGGTGCCATCTCCCCGGAGGGCGAGGTCACACATGAGTTCTGCTAGCAGAAGACACAGATGAGGACTTCGGTGGGTCGGCCTACAGAAGAACACTGATGGTTATGCACAACGAAATGCTTGGTGCATTGGCAAGCCTGCCAGAAAGACTGAATACAATGGCAAGGAGCATGGAGGAATCCAGAACTAACCTTGCACAGGCATTTGCTCAGAGCTTGGAGCACATGATTTCCAGCATTGAAGTGATGGTCAACTCCATTAGCGCACTTGTGGACCCAACCATGATGCAGAGTCTGATGGCTGATGTCTCAGCTTCCATTGTAGCACAAGTTGAAGTGACCCAATGTCTGGGTGCTGCAGTGGAAGCTTAGACTTCTGTCATGCAAGCGCAGACTGCTCTCATGCAGGCTCAGCTTGCTGCCATGCAAGTTCAGACTGTTGCCATTGTGGCTACATTTACCAGTGTGAAGAGGGGCTTGCAGGGTGTCACAGCAGTGCAGCAATCTGTCCTCCAACAGATGGCTAGGAATGCAGAGGCGCCGCCCCGTGGGTGTGGCAGTGGCTCCGTGGAGCACGAACCTGCTGTCCTTTCTCAGGATGACAGCATTCGTCCTCCCACCACTGCCATTCCACCAGTGCCCTTGCCTGTCAGCCAGCCAGCTAGCCCCGATTGGTGTCACCCATGCCGAGGAGGTGCAGTCCGAAGCCGGGCCTTCTAGGCCCAGAACTGCTCGAGGTCATCCTGCAAGGCCATCTGCAGTCTCCCCCACTGAAAGTTAGCAGTCTTCCACCAGCCATGCTGCAGCCACTGGGGTAGCACTTCGTAGGAGCACTAGGACAAGCAATGGCACATGGAAGACAGGCACTAAGGGAATGCACAAGGGTGATTAATTGACTTTGTTATGTAATATTGGATGGATTGATGTATAAAGTTGGATTGGAATGTTTATTTTGTGGTGGCTTTTATTTCAGCATTGTAGACAAGAGGACGCTGTGATGGTCAGTGACAGAGGGTAGGTAAGGTTTGGGACTATTGTTGAATAGGAATTGGGGTTGCGTTCAGTGGTACTGCAGTCAGATGAGTCAATCACGGACAGCAGAAAGGGGCTGTCTGGGTTGCCTCCTCCCTTTTGCTTCCTCCTCTTCTGCTTCCTCTCCTCCTCTTCCTCCTCCTCTTCCTCTTCCTCTTCCTCCTCCTCTCCTCTTCCTCCTCCTCCTCAGCTGGTCGCCGTATGTCTGGTGGCGGGGGCTGTGCCCTCATGATGGCGAGGTTGTGGAGCATGCAGCAGACCATGACGAATCTTGAGACACGCTCTGGTGAGTACTGCAGGGCTCTTCCAGAGCTGTCCAGGCAGCAGAAGCATTGTTTAAGGATGCCAATGGTCATCTCTATCAGATTCCGTGTGGCAGCATGGCTCTCATTGTACACATGCTGCCCATGTGTGGTTGGGTTGTGGAGCGGAGTCATGAGCCAGGAGCTTAGCGGAAAGCCCTTGTCGCCCAGTAGCCACCCTCTGGTTTGTCGTGGTGGCTCAAAGACTGAGGGAACAGTAGACCAGCGCATCATGACTGCTGCCAGGATACCGGGCATTCGCCATCATGATGTGCTGAACATGGTCGCACACCAAGTGCACATTCAGTGAGTGGTAACCTTTGCGGTTGCGGTACATCTCAGCTTTTAGATCCGGCGCCCGCAAAACCATATGCGTGCAGTCAATGGCGCCCTGCACCATGGGGAAGCCCGCTATCCTGGCAAAGCCATGTGCATGCTCCGCCTGCTTCTCTCTGGTCAGAGAGAAGACAATGAAGTCCCCTCTCCTGGCATAAAGAGCATCTATCACCTCTCTTATGCAGCAGTGGACGGCGAACTATGAGATGTTACAGATGTCGCCTGCTCCAGCCTGGAAGGATCCCGACGCGAAGAAATTCAGGGCCACGGTCTCCTTCACAGCCACTGGCAGTGCTGTCCTTGCTCTGGTGTGAGGCTGCAGGTCTGGTTGCAAGAGGTGGCAGAGTTCAGTGAGCACCTCCTTCATAAACCACAGACTCCTCACACACTGCTCCTGGCTCAGGCTGAGGTAAGAGAATTGCTCTCGGAAGACCCTAGGTGGGTAAGGCCTCCTGCTGAGAGCCCTTCTCCCCCTCCTCCTCCCTCTGCAAGCAGCTTGTCCTCTTCTTTGCTGCCTCTGCTCCATCTCCCTGTCATGCTACAGGCCAAGGGGGATGACAACTAGAACACCCATGACTGGGAGCAAGTGGTCTGACCAGAACCCTTGAAATCAGAACCAAGGCGTTCTCCACTTGCAGCACCATTCCCTGTCACCTCACCAACTTCAAACAACTCTGGAAAGCGCCAAACACTTCCACAAACTTACATAGAGCCAGCAGAAATTAATCAGCAACTAACCTTAGAGTAGTTGCTGATCCCTTTAAATAGCGCTGGTGGGGGGTCCTTGCTGCTGCTGAACACATATTCAGCTGTGCGAAGTTAAGACAGGGTGTTAGATCCAGCGTTGAGGATGAATATGGCAGCACTGGCATCAAATCAGCATTGCATGCTGATTGACCTCACGCTCTACCTACTCTACATACTTCTGTCACTGCTCCTAACGCCCACCCTACCGCCGTCACCAAAATGGCATCCGGCACGGCACGCACAAGAAGCGTGCATGCGTGGTGCGGGCGCCATTTTTATTACAAAACAGCACCCGTAGCACTGAAATGTCGGACGCTACGGAGCCAAATTTCTAGCCCACAATGTTTTCTACAGCGTCTTCATGTTTTTAAGACAATTATTACTGGAAAAGAGCACTAAAATGAAAAACTAAAAAAGATATACAGACCACGGCATATAACTCAATTGGTAAAGCAAGCATGTAGCTGAGCCATACAGGCCAGACGGTCTCAGGTTTGATTTGGTCTATACTGTCTTAGCTGATCCCAGCGGACGTGGCAATAAGGGCGTTACAGCTAGTCTTTGTCTCTGAGTTAGGGAAGAGGGAAATCTGCCAGAGTTCCTAGTCATGATTGCTTTCCAGTAGCTCCTGCTAGAAAGTGTGTGGGCTAAAAATTGGATATGGCCAGAAAACGGGTGGTGTCATGGCCCAACGCTTTTAAGCTGCGCCGGATAGAAATGTTCTAGGTAGCACGCAAACTTGTGCTCAGTCCTCATTAACATGATTATAGTGCTGATCTCAGCACTAAAACCGCTGCTCATTAGCTTACCGCTCAACAGGGTCCAATCTAATTCCCAGTCATGTTTGGCACAGGCTTTGTTCAGTACTTAAAGGGGAGGTGCATTGATGCAACAGCACCTCATTGTCAATCCAGTTCGAACACCACCTGGAAGCAGACGCTACTAGGAACAGACGGCTGAGCCTCAGCACAGGGAGAGAGTGAGAAGATTCTCAGTCACGACTCTGGAAGCAGTGGTGGTGGCCGTGGAGAGGAGGTGAGCTCTCCTCTTCCCACAAGGTGACAAGAAGCCATCCAGAAGGCTGTGGTGGGAGATAGCAGACTATGTGACCACCAGCACTGTGGTCCCCAGGTCGTCGATCCAGTGTCACACACGGCAGGTCAAAGTGAGTGAAGGCTTCAGCAAGTGTCATATCCCACCATCTGCACCACAAGTCTCACACACTGCCCAATGCACCACACCCCCATCACTCACTCACCAACAATCTCTACCGATCACCACTCATACCTCACAATCAGAGCTTCACTTCACTCTCACAACCTTACCACTGCTGCAACACTCACACCCACATCTCAGACTTTGCACACACTGACAGCTATTCAACTATGGCAGGCACATCACCCAAGCACATTGCACCACACTCACTCACACATTTCGCTTTCTCTTGCAGACCAAGGTGGCGCATAACCGCCGGGAGCAGCGGCAGACAGGCAGAGGGCAAGCTGCCATGCAGGACCTCAGCAAACTGCAGGAGCGAGTGCTGGATATCATTGGGCAGCAAGTCATGGAGGCCGTGGCAACCAGCGAGGTTGAAGGCCTTGGGGACAACAATGGTATGCTCATTCCTAATACTTCTTCTACCATCCCACTTCCCCCTCGTCCCACAATCTCTTCTCATTTTCAAGCTGCTGATGCTATATGCATGCCTATCTTCCTTCCGCCTCCCTCCCACCCACCCCACCATAACCCGATTCCTGTGCTTTTCTGCTTTCAGATAATCAAGACCAAGCACCAGCCCAGCCTGTGCCTGAGGGGATGGAGGAGAGTGAGGGTGGAGAAGAAGACACAGCGTCACTGCATCTGTCACTCACAGACACCAGCTCAGAAACTGGCACTGCGCATAATTTAGAGGGTAGTGTAGAAGTGGGATCTGCACAGGGTGAGGCATCGGGCAAGAGTGGGTTGCAGCAAGGCCAGGGGGATAGGGTAGCTCGGGGGCCAGCTCCCTGGAGGGCGCGTTCTGCTGCACACGACTCAGATGAGGACCTCGATGGGGCAGCCTTCAGAAGAAGGGTGATGGGCATGCACACAGAAATGCTAGGTGCCAGGGCAAGCCTGCCAGAGAGACTCTTGGCAATGTCAAGGAGCATGGAGGAGTCCGGCTCCAACATTGCATGAGGCTCTGCGCAGAGCTTGGAGCCCAGGATTTCCAGGCTGGAAATGATGGACAACTCCCAGAGAAACGGGTCACCCTAGACATGATGCTGCGTGTGACGGGCGATGTCGCGGCTGCTAGTGAAGCACAGGTAGAAGTGACCCAACATCTTAGTGTTGCAGCGGCAGTGCAGACCACTGTCCTGCAGTCTCAGCTTGCTGCCACGCAAGATCAGACTGCTGCCGTTGTGGCTGGGTTCACCACTGTTGACTGGGGCTTGCAGGGTGTCGCCGCAGCCCAGCAATCTGTGCTCCAACGGATTGCTAGGAATGCTGAGGCGCCGCTCCGGGGGAGTGGCACTGGATCTGTAGAGCTGGACCGTGCTGTCCTCTCTCAGGATGACAGCATCCCCCACTGCCACTCCGCCATTTCCCTTGCTGCTGCCCGTCATCCAGCCAGCCCAGACTGCAGCCGCCCATGCCGAGGTGGTGCAGTCTACAGCCGGGCCTTCTAGACCCAGAGCTGCTCGAGGTCGTCCTGCAAGGCCGTCTGAAGTCTCCCCCACTGAAACTCAGCAGCCTTCCACCAGCCATGCTACAGCCAATGAGAGAGCACTTCGTAGGAGCACTAGATCAGGAAAGGGCACCTGAATGACAGGCATTAAGGAATTGCACAAGGGTGATTAGTTAATAGCGTATGTGTAAATTGATTGCTGATAAATGTAATAATTTTGTTTGGAATCTTTTGTGGTGGCTTTCAGTTCAGCTTTGTGCCCAAGAAGACGCTGTGATATTCCGTGACAGAGGGATGGTATGATGGGGATGTAGTGAGCAACGAGGATTTAGGGTTTCATTCATTGGAATCAGAGTCTGATGAGGCCTTCACAGATAGCCCATCCAGAAGGGGGATTGGCTCCCTTCCTCCTCCCTTCCTCCTCGTCCTTTTTCTCTTCCTCTTGCTCATCTTCCTCTTGCTCCACTTCCTCCTCCTTCTCCACTCCCTCGTTGTCCTCTTGAGGTGGTCCCGCAGTCCCTGCTGGCAAGGGCTGTGCCCTCATGATGGCCAAGTTGTGAAGCATGTAGCAGACCACCATGAAATGGAACACCCGCTCCGTCGAGCACTGGAGGGCTCCTCCCGAGCAGTCATGGCAGCGGAACCACTGCTTCAGCAGCCTGATGGTCTGCTCGATGATGTTCCTGGTGGAAGCATGGCTCTCATTATATGAGTGCTGGGCACGGGTAGTGGGGTTGCGGAGGGGAGTCATCAGCCAGGTGCAGAGTGGATAGCCCTTGTCTTGGAGCAGCCTCCCTCGGGTTTGATGTGGTGGCTGGAAGATTGCTGGCACACCGGGTGACTGACGCAGGATGAAGGCATCATGACTGCTGCCAGGATAGCGGGCATTGACCATCAGGAAGCGCTGGCGTGGTCACACAACAATTGCACATTAAGTGAGTGGTAGCCTTTGCGGTTATGGAAGATCTCAGGATTGTTATGCGGGGCCCGCAAAGCTGTGTGGGTGCAGTCGATGTCGCCCTGCACCATGGGGAAGCCCACTATCCTGGCAAAGCCACATGCGCACTCGTCCTGCTTCTCTCTGCTCAGAGAGAAGAAAACGTAGTCCCTTCTCCTGGTGTAGAGAGCCTCTGTGACCTCCCAGATGCAGCGATGGATGGCAAACTGGGAGACTTTAGCTATGTCTGCTGCAGACTAGAAGGATCCGCTGGCAAAGAAATTGAGGGCCACGATGACCTTGAGGGCTACTGGGAGAGCCGTGGTGGCCCTGCTGTCAGGCTGCAGGTCTGGTTGCAGGAGGTGCAGAGTTCTGTGACCTCCTCCTTGGTGAAGCGGAGCCTCCTAATACACTGCTCCTCGCTTAAGTGGATATAAGAGAACTGCTCTCGGAAGACCTGAGGAGGGTAAAGCCCCCTGTTGAGAGCCCTCCTGCCCCTCCTCCTCCCTCTGCGCGCCTCTTCTCTTCTTTGCTGCCTTTGCTCCCTCTCCCAAAGATACTCGAGCGGGATGGGACTGCCAGTCGAGCCCCCATGACTGTGAGCAAGTGTTGTGATCAGAAGCCTTTAAATAAGAATGAAGGTGTTCTCCACTTGCAACAACACTCCCTGTTACCTTAAGACCTTGAAAGAAGTTTATAAAGCTACTGGAGGTGCAGAAAGTTCCACAGAGCCAGTCAAACTGCAGAAACATGTCAGGTGCAAGTTGTTACTGATGATCCCTTTAAACATTGCTGCTGGAGCCTTCTTCCTGCTTGTCAACGCTTGCTCAGCTAGTTGCAGTTAAAGCATGCTGATAAGTGTAGCAGCGAAGTTGAAAATCTCAGATCGGGCATCAAGTGAGCATTGCACACTCACTGGTGACACGATCTGCACAATCTACAAAAATTTCTTGAGCGCGGACATCAGCAGCGCTGCCATCCAGCCGAAAATGGCGGCCGCCTTAGGACCCACTGGCAGCGGGCGGAAGTGCAGCGGCCGCCATTTCCCCCCCGAATCTTGCGGTAATGAGTGGCGCTAAACCCCCAAACTTTTAGCCCATAATGTTCAGGTGCTCGCAGATGACAAGATTAAGCACGTCTGTGATGCCTGCCAACACTTACTATCTTGACTCACACGTGTAGTATCCCTTCAAGTCACTTTCCCCTCCAAACCACACACCATCCTTACTTGGAAGTATATCGCCGTTCCTTCATCGTCGCTGGGTCAAAAGCCTGGAACTCCCTCCCTAACAGCACTGTGGGAGTACCTTCTCCACACGGACTGCAGCGGTTCAAGAAGGCGGCTCACCACCACCTTCTCGAGGGCAATTAGGGATGGGCAATAAATGCCGGCCTTGCCAGCGCGCCCACATCCCGTGAATTAATTAAAAAAAAACTTGGGTGAAGTATTAGAGTGCATCCAACCCCTGTGAAACCATACTCTGGCAGGAGCCAACGTCTCCAAAAAAAATTGAGGAGAGAAATGGGAAGGCAAAAAAAGGGCATGATTTACAACCCAAAATCATTAGTTACATTCTGACTAAGACAATTACAAATCAGATACAGTGATGGTATTAGGACCTAGGAGAAGGCTTTCTCATTTCTAATACTGGACATAACTGAAGCCTCAGTGCTTTCAGGCTGTACTATAATAGGGTTTAGCGATTTCATCTATCTTGCTGGCCTTTGCATCAATCCTGACTCCAGATGTCTTTCTGCCTTTCCCCAGCTGTCTCTTCAGCAATTCTGACTCCTGTATAGTCATCAGCTGCCACACGATTCCTGGTGTGCGTTTCACAACAGCAGGCTCCCTCTGCGTCACTGCTCACTGTCAAATTGTATCTTGCAGCCCAACTGTAGGTCATGGAGGTCATGGAGAGTGATAGGCTAACAGATCCGGTAAGAAATTGAAATAAGAGTAAGAAAGAATTTGTAATCGAGCCTGAAAGAGGAAAATTTCACTTTTATAATTCTGTTCCAAAGATACTAAAGAGTAGAAGCAATGGATTTTAGCTTTAATACAAAATTAATTAGATCATTAAAAAATTAATAAAATTGAAGGAATACAATACGGTGGAATTCAAGCAGTGCTCACTGCTTGTAATATTCAAGTGGATGCAGTGCTCAATTTCTGACTGTCAAAACTATATCCATTAAAACTGTATTTGTTCACTCCGGGGGTATTTTAACTCGGAGCAGGAATCAGGCTGGCGGGGTCGGGGCGAGCGCCAAACATGCCCGACGTCATCAATTTGAGACCCGGGCTATTTTAACTCCCGGGCCTCATTTACATTTGATTGGCGGGCTGCCCACAAGATCGAGTGCAAAATGGACAGCCTACCAATTTCCGGCTGCAATTTCTGGCGGACCTCAAGAGGCCTGTTAAAACGTGAATGCACCTCTCAAAGGAAGGTTGCTTTCACTTCTGCCAGATTGGTCTGTGAAACTGCTGGAAAGTCACAAGGTTGCTCCCAAGTTGTCTAATGCATCCTTGGAGGTCTTAATGGAAGAGGTGAGGGATGTTCTGTTTCCTACGTGGGAAGAAAATTGGCAAGACCCACATACCGGGCACAGAGGTGGCACAGATGGTCAGTTCCGGGAGCCTCATCCCCAGGACCTGGATTTAATGCAGGAAACATTTCAATAACCTGGCAAGAGCAGCAAGGATGTGTATTCTCTTATTTCTCTATCTTTCTCAGAAACACCTGACAACAGTCCTTCCCCCAGCACTCTGAATAATTCACTCCCCTGCATCACATCCTTAACCACCAATCACATGGGCATACTATTCCACCTCTCATCCTCATTCCAAACACACACTCACCTCTTACTTGCAGCCTTCACAGCAGCAATGAACAGCATTCTGTTCTCACCTGGAACAATTGCAGAACCAGGAACTCCTCTTATAACTCCTTCTGCACATCACACTCCAGCCGTTTACTTTCCATTCAACATCTCCCCATCCTGATTGCATCTTGCTTCTTCTCCTCTCAACATATGCAGAACAAGCAGAAGCCCCAGACATGTGCACTCTCCTTTACTGTAGCCACTCATTAACTCTCTCCCTCTCTTTCTGTAGGATAAAACAGCGCACACACAAAGGAGAGGCGTTGGATTGGCAACATGACCTTGAAGAAGACACCTCGGAGGAGGACAATCCTCCTGAGGATGCACCATCAAGTGCTCCATTCCTTCCACGCACCAGCACACAATTGGTGCCCCAGGTGGGTTAGACAATGAGGTAAAGGGGTCTGCACTTGATGAAGCATCCAGCATTAGTGAGCAGGAGCAGGTAGTGGTGGCTGGGTCAGCCAAGGTGACAGATCACCGGAGGGCAAGGTCTCTTCCAGCTCTGCTGAGGATGACAGAGGTGGGCCCAGCAGTGAGAAGAAAACTGTTTGCTTCACAGAAGCAGTTATATCAGGCATTGAGTAGTAGAGTTAGTAAACCTTCTTTTAATTAAAGCACTATGGATTGATCAAGTGGGTGACAAAAGAATTCACTGCAATATTGGCCCCGATATTTACTCAGGGCCATAACGAGGGGGGGGGGGGGGGGGGGGGGAGGATTTCAGAAAGGGAAACCCAGAAGGGTTTCCTGGACATCCTGTAGGATTGGCTGGCTGTTGGGCAGGGAAACAGCCGAGGAGCAAATGCCAGGTAAGTGGGGGGAGTCGGCGATCGGGGGGTGGGAGGGGTCGGAGATCATGGGGAGGAGGCAGGTCAGAGATTGTGGAGGGTTGGGGGGGCAGGTGTTGGAGATCGCGGAGGGGTGTGGGGGGGTCGGACAATCAAGTGTGGTGTGTACAGAGGTAAGCTTGCTGGGCCTGAAGGAAACACTCCTGCTTCTCCTGGCCTACAAGCAGTGCTGTAAATCCACTTAACTCATGGATCTGGCCGTTCTCACCTCCTTTTACTTGCCCCGGGAAACCTGGCTGACATGAGTTAAAAATAAAAAACCCGTTAAAATGGAGGCTTGCAGCCTCCTTAAAAGATTTCAGTGACCGATCCGCCTCCTGAGAGTGGATGGGCCGCCCGCCCCCTGACCCGTCTCCGTTAAAACCAGAAGTGGGCGGGTTGAGGCCGGGTTTGAAATTTAAAACATTTTTACTTCTCACCCAACCCAAACCCACCCATCCTTGGGGGTTAACATTATCCTCAATTAAAATCAACACCTTTATTACATTGCAACTTGGTCTATAGCTGCTTCTCATTACAGCTTTTTAGTCTGCATTGTAAGAATGCCATTGATATAGAGGTTGGCTGAATGGTTTCAATGTTCTTTGATGCAGAATTACATAGAAACATAGAAACTAGGAGCAGGAGTAGGCCATTCGGCCCGTCGAGCCTGCTCCACCATTCAATACGATCATGGCTGATCATCCAATTCCAGTACCCTGTCCCTACTCTCTCACACAGAATCCCCATCGAACCTGCACCGACACATATCCCACCCTGTCCCCGTAACCCCACATATTTAATTCCCCCTAACATATCCCATCCTATCCCCGTAACCCCACATATTTAATCCCCCCCTAACACTAAGGGTCAATTTATCATAGCCAAATCAACCTAACCCGCACATTTTTGGACTGTGGGAGGAAACCGGGAGTGGTGAAGGGATAACAAGGGCTGTTAACGCTGAGGGGCACTTCCTGACTTTTCAGGTGAGGGATTTGAGGAGGTCACTGAAACATTGTTTCAACTGCTTCCTGGCCTCTCTAGCTTCAATGCATTGTACTGCCCCTCCTCCTCGTGGTTCTCCCTGGCCTTCATCCAATTCTTCCTGGTCCGATGATGCCTCCCCTTTTTGCTGTGCATCCTCCAACTTCAATCCTCTTGGCATTGTCAATATAATGGTGCGGGCCACTTTGTCTGCGCCATATTTTATGGAGCCCCCAGAGTGATCGAGGCACCTGAATCTTAGCTTCAAAATGCCAATGGTATGCTCTATGATGTTCCTCGTGGTCCCATTGCTCTCATGCTACCAGTGTTGTTCAGACATGTTGGGGTTGCAGAGGGATGTCATCAGCCCTGTGTGGAGGGGGATTCCTTGTTCCCTAGCAGTCATCCTTTTATTTTCCTGGATGGGTGGAAAAGCGGGAGGATGGGGGGGGGGGTGGGGGGGGGTGGCGGGGTAATCGCAGAATGAAGGTGTCTTAGCAGCTACCAGTGAAACTGGTGTAGACTTGCATTATTATTCTGCGCTGATCACACACCAGTTGACATTGATGAAGTAGAAGCCCTTCCTTTTGACAAAAGCTGCTGGCTTGTCTTCTAGCTACATGAGTGTAATCTATTATGCCCTGGATTCGAGAGAAGCCAGCCATTAGTTTCCTCTGGCAAAGAGAGCATTGGTAGCCTGCTTGATGCAGCTGTGCACTGCAGACTGGGAGATGCGGGTGATGTCTCCTGTCGCAGCCTGAAGGGAGCTTGTGGCAAAAAGGTTAAGGTGGTGACTTTGACGTTCACTGGCAAAGCTTGGCCCTCTGGTCCAGTGGAGATCAGTAGCAGCCTGCCTGGTGAAGTGCAGCCTCCTCATGCACTGCTCCTCAGAGATATCCAAGAAACTGGCTCGTGGCCTATAGACCTGGAGGGCGGGGTACGGCCTTCTATGCGCTGCCCCCCCTCACCTGCTGTCTTCTAACAACCCCACCTGCTGCTAGTCCTAGTTGTTGAGACTACTGCTGCCACTGTTGTTGTTGCTGCTCTTCATCCACCTCCTCTTCCTCCATCCAAGACAATGAAGCAAGATTGGCACCCACGATCAGCTGTAAATGCTTATTCAGGTAAGACAAAAAAAATCAGAGCCAAGAAATCACCAAGCTCAAAAATCCCTTGGAAAGCCAAAAGCACTTTGCACACGGATTCCTACGATCTGAGTGTCCGAGTGTCAGCACCTGAGTGCCGCTTCAAGTATTGCTTCCAGCAGTGGCCCTCTTAAACCAATTCCACTAGCTTTTACGTAACGGGTTGAGCATTGGGCAGAACTCCCGATTTATTGAATTAAAAACAATCATAAGACCCCGATTTGCATGTAGTCATGAGGCGTCTGCCAGCTTCCGGTGGGCGGCTCAGCCACCTAAAAAAGTGCATGGTTAAAGTGGCACCAGGTGGGAATCAAGCGCTAAGTTTCCAGAGGCAATATTAACGGCGCAGCCATTCCATTCACGCAGGCGAGGCCGATTAAAATTGCAGCAAAGAAGTCAAAACTAATGTTTAAAACTACTTTAAAGCAAAGTTTTTCTCATCACTAGCACTTTCACTGCCTTTCTGGGGCTTGCCACCTTTTCTTTTGTTGTCTTCTTTCCAGCAGGAGGTTTCTTGGAGGCTGAGGTCAATTTTGTTGTTTTAAGTTTTGATAAAGGGTTCACACCATAAATGAGAGCTTGTTCTGACGAAAGGTCATCGACCTGAAACGTTAACTCTGTTTCTCTCTTCACAGAGGCTGCCTGACCTGCTGAGTATTTCCAGCATTTTCTGTTTTTATTTCAGATTTCCAGCATCCGCAGTGTTTTGCTTTTGTACAAATGTTAACTTGTCTGATCTCTCCAGAGATGCTACCCGACCTGCTGTGTGTTTTCAGCATTTTCTGTTTTTGTTTTGGCACCTCTTTATTGTAATTTAGGAGATTCCAATGTCCAACTTCAAAGTTCTCTTCCCTTGCCTGTAAACTTACAAGGTGTCATCCACCCTCTCCCCCCTGCCCCTCAGTACCTCCAAGGTGCTTTTCTCTCTACATCAGCACCTCTTTTTGAGTGGCAGATGACCTGGCTTTGTTTCTACCCTTATCCAATCCTAGTGTCCACCCTGGTGCGCACCAATCTCTGCACCATCACAATACATTTGCTCTAGGAGGATCCAACAGCAAACTTTGGATTTGATATGTCTAACATGATAAATGTGAGCTAGATACAAGACTTTTAATTATATTGATGGAAACAGCAGAAGAAGAGGCAACAACACTTCTTCTTCAAAGATAAATTAAAAAGTAGTAGAATAAATGCAAGGGAGAATAAAAATGAATCATGCAGTTAAAATAGTTTGAACTTGAATCGTGAAAGGCCTCTATGGGAGCAACTTTTAATATTAATTTAAGTGCTGGGAATTCTCTTTTTAAACTTCTAATGTGACTTCCATTGCAATTTTGATTCTGGTCAAGACATCTATGGCCAATTCAACATTTACAGCTAAAAAGCCACCGGGATTGCTTCAGGAAGCCCAAATCACACGTTGGCAGAATGATGATCTGGCTTTGCAGCGCGATCTCATGAATATAATTTAAAGACCTTCACTGATCCTTGCACATGGAGTGATATGAAGGGAGACCAGTAGAATAAAATGTGATTAATAAACATTGGAGGCTTTTTAAAGGTTCAAAAATGCTTCAGACAAGTTTCCAGCGTTTGCAAACACTACAGGGTGGTGGGGGGGGGGGGGGGGGGGGGGGTGGCGGTAGGGGTGCGGGGGTGAGAAGTAATCGCTGAGGACTAAAGGATAGAAAACAAAACGTAGAGGCATGAAATGGAGCCTGTGAGCAAATGGAGAGCAGCAATACCTCTAAGCACCCCCCTCTCCGTTTGATGGCTGGCAAAGCGCATCTTGTTCTTGCATGAAGTGAGTGCAAGAAGGGTTGTCTTGTTTAGAATTTCAGCTCACTGCCTCCAGAGGACGGCAGGGCACCATGTCTGGCAGGTGTACTATAGTGTGGTAGCAGATACAAAAGTATTCAATTTGCTTCCCCATTTGGAACCAGTCTGTGTTATAATGCAACTATATTAAACTACAGATTTTACCCCATGCACTCCACTTTATGCCTTGTCTTTGTCGTAGCAGCACAGATAGAAATAAAAACACATCCTGCCCGCAGTGTTGTAATATCCCTACATGAAGCCAATGTCAGAGGTCAGGGCCTAGAAATTGGTTCACACCAGGAACAATCGCTGCACCAAAACGAGTAGTCCTGAGGCATACCAGATATTGGGTCTCAGGCCTCATTCACGAGACCAGCGAGCTGCAGACACCCAGCATTCCCAGTTAGCTCGCCGGCAAAGAGGATTTAAATTTCAGACTGTTGCCTCACCAGCAGTGGCACTCGGGTAGGTCCTGGGAGAAGAGGGAAGCGATCAGGAGGGAGGGGGCGACTCGGGAGGGGGGAGGGGGGAAGTGATCGGGAGGGGACTGAGTGGAGACCGGAAAGAGTACTCCTCCTGACTCCATGTTCAAAGAACCTGAGCCACTGCCTTTTTGGTAGTGACCTCCAGCAGTCCCTTTAAGGACCACTGGTTATGCTGCATGTACACCACGTTTTTCTGAATGCAGCTGGCCGGATACCGTCTGCATTCAGGGTAGCCCATTTTTGCAAATAAGGCCTCAAACAGGCATTAGGCCCCCTATTTGCATATGCAAAGAACCAAATACCTGTTTCAGGCGTATGCCCTGGATGCCTCTCTTTCTACCTTTACTAATATGGCAGGGCGGCATGTAATGAACGTGAGTGCCCCGCTCACCATATTGGGTGCTTACTGCTTAGGCGCCCATTTAGCACCTGAAAAAAGGGCGCGGTGCCATGAAATTTCTAGGCCCAGAACTTTCACTGGATAATTTACTCTCTTCCATTGAAATCCTCCCTAATCTTGTTCTTCATCAAAATTTTCAATACTTTATTTGCATAATTTTTCCAAAGTTCACAAATAGAAGAGCAATTGTGGGTTGTTGAAAGGTTTTCTTTTGCTTTTGACCTTTAATTTCTCGATTGTTGGCACTAAATTCAAAAAAGATTCACTCTGGGTCAGCCGAGAGAAGGTGTAAACCAAAGAATAAATTGTGTGATTTTGACTTCAACTTGCTCACCGTAAATTTGAACTATTTGTTATTTAAACTGTACATGTACAGTACTCATTGTAATAAATATGCAGTGTAAGCAAGTAAAATCATATTCATATAATGTACAGAATTAGAAAAAGAGTATAACCCATCAAGACCAACAGAAATGATTTATACCACACAAGTGGCTGTCCTGCTAATTTACTCAAGCATTTGTCATGAGCAGAATATAAATCATATCCCATGGGTCGCCATAATGTATTCTGTTTAGACCATATATTAAAAATTAATCAGGCAGGGAACTAGATAAAGTTAACTAGGTAATGGGATTATGAAAAAATGGGTTTAAATATTGTCCAATTTCTGATTTAGTTACAGTGCGCCTGAAGGCGAAAAGAACCATACAAGTTTACAGCAAAGAAGGAGGCCATTTGGCCCATCACATCTGTGTTGGCTCTTCGCTAGAGCAATCCAAAACTAATACTACTGCCTCACTCTCCGCATTGCCGTAAAACCCGAAGTGCTGTTGGTCTTTTTTTAATAGATTTATCTACTTGCGCTCCCATTTTCAAGGAAATATATATTTGAACCCTAAGCGCTCCCTGTTTGTCCATATCCTTTAGAATCTTTCCATTGAGTGCATAATCCCATTCCTTGTTTTTCCACGCAACGCGTATTACCTCACACATCCATATTAAATTACATTTGCCACCTGTCTGCTCATTCCACTAACCTGTCTGTCTTCCTGACATCTTTTACAGTCTTTTTTGATTTTTGCTTTTGGGTAATTAGCAACTTTCTGTTCCTAATATCCAAGTCTGAATCATTCGTATATACTGAGAACAAAAGCGGACCAAGGATTGCTCGCCTGTGGTGCACGGCTTGGCAGCGTAACGTCTGGGAGATTTTAATTCCTGGACCTCATCTACATAGGTCTCCTGCCCAAAACCAGTGGGAAGCAGCAGCTGGCCAGTGGACGGGAGCAAAATTTCGCGTGACAGGAAGCCGCTACTGGGGACCGAAGGAACGATCCCCGACACTCGGGTAAGGTACCAGAATGGGGTTCGGTAGGGCTTTGAGTTTAGGGGAGGGTGGGAAGCCCGGGGCAGGAGAGGCCCAAATTTCCTTGTGGGGCATGGAGGAGCATGTCACAAAGATGTCATCAAAGCCCGATCTGCATATTTCTATGGATGTCCATTTCTGCATACCGTAATGGTCTCCAGTGGCTGTCCTTCCCACCTGCTCAGAAGAGCAGGCTAAAGTCGGAACCTTCGGGAAGACAGCAGGACCTTGGCGGGTAAATCCCACAGGCGATTATAACTGCCCACCTGTCTGGTTTTCAACCCTCAAGAATTTGATCACAACTTATATTACACTAATTGGACTATAGTTACTTGCTTTATCCTTCTCTTCCTTCTTGAACAAAGCTGCTAATTTGTTTATTGTGTGAGTGGGTTCAGAATGTATACTTCTTGAACATTCCCTTCAAACAAATTTTCAAAGGAAACGCAGTTTTAGTAATTATAACATGAAATAATGTCCTGAAATATGAGAGATATTCCATAGAAGTTACACAACAAACATTTCTTAGCAGATGCCTAATAAGCATAAAACAATGTGACTCAGCAGATCAGGCAGCATCTGTGGAGAGAGAAACAGAGTTCAAGTTTCAGGTCGATGACCTTTCGTCAGAACTGGAAAAAGTTAGAGATGTAACAGGTTTTAAGCAAGTACAGAGGCAGGAAAAGGAGGGGACAGGATGTCCAATCCCTCTACACCTCCATCCTCCACCAGGATGGCCTGAGGGTGCTCCGCTTCTTCCTTGAACGGAGGCCCAACCAGTCCCCATCAACCACCATCTCCTCCGCCTGGCTGAAAAGGTGTTGCTAATGGGAGCATGTATGGGTCCGAGCTATGCCTGCCTTTTCGTAGGATATGTGGAACATTCTTTGTTCCAGTCCTACTCAGGTCCCCCCGCTTCACCTTTTTTTCCAGTATTTTGATGACTATATCGGTGCCGTTTCCTGCTCTCGCCCCAAACTGGAAAATGTCATCAACTTTGCTTCCAATTTCCACCCTTCCCTTCCCTTCCTCGACTTCTCTGTCTCCATTTCTGAGGATATCAACCAATATCCACTATAAGCCCACTGACTCCCACAGCTACCTTGACTACACTTCCTCCCACTCCACTTCCTGTAAGGACTCTATTCCATTCTCCTAGTTTCTTTGTCTCCGTCGCATCTGTTCCGATGATGCCACCTTCCATTCCAGTGCTTCCAATATGTCTTCCTTTTCCCTTACCTGAGGATTCCCCTCCACCGTGGTTGACAGTGCCCTCGACCGTGTTCGTTCCATTTCCCGCACTTCTGCTCTCACCCCTTCCCCTCCCTCCCAGAACCACAATAGGGTTCCCCTTGTCCTTACCTTCCACTCCACCAGCCTCCACATTCAACGGATCATCCTCCGCCATTTCCGCCACCTCCAGCGTGATCACACCACCAAGCACATCTTCCCCTCCCCTTTCAGCATTCCGAAGGGACTGTTCCCTCCGCGACACCCTGGTCCCCTCCTCTATCACCCCCAACACCCACTCCCTTTCCCACAGCACCTTCCCGTACAAGCACAGGAGATGCAACACCTTACCTTTTACCTCCTCCCTTCCCACCGTCCAGGACCCAAACATTCCTTCAAGGTGAAAAACAAATTACTTCTTTCAATTTAGTATACTGTATTCGCTGCTCGCGATGCGGTCTCCTCTACATTGGGGAGACCAAACGCAGATTGGATGACCGCTTTGTGGAACACCTCCGTTCAATCTGCAAGCGTGACCCCGAGCTTCCGGTCACCTGTCACTTTAATTCTCCACTCCACTCCCACTCCGACCTCTCTGCATTCAGCCTCCTACACTGTTCCAATGAAGCTCAACGTAAGCTCGAGGAACAGCACCTCATCATTCTATTAGGCACTTTACAGCCTTCTGGCTTCAACACTGAGTTCAACAATTTCAGATCATGACCTCTGCCCCCATTTTTTCAGATGGCAGCTGTTGCTGATGATTCTGATATTTCCATTTACACCTCCTCTAGACCCATCTTTTGTTTCTTTACTTGTCCCATTACCATCTCCTTTCGCCTCGCACCATCATCCCTTTTGTCATTTAATCTCTCCTGCCTTCCACCCGATCACAGACCTTCCCTTTTATTCTTTCCTCCCCTCCCCCTTCTCCTGCTTCTGTTCTTGCTTAAAACCTGTTACATCACTAACTTTTTCAGTTCTGATGAAAGGTCATCGACCTGAAACATTAACTCTGTTTCTCTCTCCACAGATGTTGCCTGACCTGCTGAGTATTTCCAGCATTTTCTGTTTTATTTCAGATTTCCAGCATCCACAGTATTTTGCTTTTGTAAAACAATGTGATTGTTGTTTTAAAATGAAACTTCTGAAATATTACATATAGTTTTTGTGCCTTTGTTCATCCATGTTCTTATGCCTTGCTGTTGGTGAGTGAGTTTCCTTGTAGGTCATGCACTGCTCACTGTGACCCTGGTCCTCGTGTTTCTACCATTTTTTATCATCTTCAAACACCTGTGGAGTATAAAAGGATTGATTTATTAAAGACAATCCATTTTAATGTGACATTTTTTAAACCTTTGTTTGCATTTATTATATATGTACAGTATCTATAAGAATTATTTTTAAATGATCCAAATATTTAAAGAAAGATTTATCAAGTGGGTGTAAAATGTTATGTTCAATCATTACAATCAGGTATCATCGCTAAATTATTCTGCTGCACTGCTACTTAATTTGCTTTTGAAATCCTGCATTTTTGAAGTATTGTAATGGACACGATTCATTACAGGTTTACAGAAATCTGAATACACCTAGATTGTGTTGTGGTGCTGCATTGTAGAGACACTTTAACATATTGCACCACACAGCGAGAGGGCATTGGCTCAGAACCATAATTCCCTGCGTGGCAATTCCAGCTCTCAGCCTAGTCATCAGTAGGGCATGCTGAGTGGAGCCAAGGGACTTCTTCACAGGAGGGAGGAAAGAAAATCAAGAGCAATATCACTAAAGGTCTTGGAAAAGGCCATCTGCTCACTTCCTCGGCTGGGAATAGTGCATGACATGAAGTGGAGACGGAAATGATGAGAAAAATATATTCCACTATAAATTCCTAACATTAAAATTTGGCTTCTGTAACAAGAGATCAAGCATGAACCCATTAAAAGGGACAAATATTTAAACTTGTTTAGTTAAACTTAACCAAGAGGACTTAAACTATTAACAAGGTGAACAATGAAGTGAAAATGTTTCTGTCTCAGGTTTGCTTATCACTTTAAGGACCTTGGGCCTAGTTTCTACCAGTAGTGCTTTTCTGTCAAATTACTATTATAAGGTTAAAATTATGTAGCGTGTATTTAGCAATAACAACAAAAATACTCCAAGAATTTATGTCAGAAGTGCTCCAATTATTGCTCCATTCATGATCATTTCTAAATACAGCTTGTTATAGTGCATATTTTAATCTTTTATAATTGGTTGGTCAGAGTCAATTTCAGATATGACAACCTTTGAAGGTCAATTTTCAAATACTGGTGACTTGTGGATTCTTGATTAATATTATTGCTTCGGTTTCCAACAGAGGACTTCATATTAAATACCTTGGGTATAAAACTCCAGTTTATTGCACTGAATAAGTAGCACAAATTCATGGGTATGTGGCTTCTTTTTAATATGCACTCGGAATCCCTGAACTCCTGTAGTAAATTCTGGGCTAAAAAAGTATAGCGAGGCTCAGTACTTCATAGTAACTCCCTCTGAAATTGTTCCAACTGACCTTGCAAAGATGCCTATTAATCACCAGAACCAGTGCTTGGTCAATATGTAGCATTATGTCCAGTGGGAAAATGTCAATTTTGGAACAATATAAATCATTTTCTGACCTCAATATTTTTCTTAAATTGCTGGCTTCCCAGCCTCAAAGTTGCTCAGAATTCCTAAATATAGCATTTTTAAAAAGCACAAATAGTTTATCGGATATATATATTGTACACTTGTAAAAGAAAAGGCTCGTAGTTACAGTAAGTTGCATTGTTTTTTCAACAGCTGTTATACTGTACCTTTATATTTACACCATAGAAAATCTCTATACCTGTGCATTGTATAAATATTATGGAATCCAGTTGTATTTCAAGGACTGGAATGCCTAAGATTTCTTATATGAAGATTGTACATAATAGGAATGAAAGATCCAGTAAAGATCTGCTTACAATCAGGAATGAGTATGTTTTATTTATGACTACAGGTATTTTGACAATTTTATGTGAGAATTTATCTGTATAGAATTGCCGTATTAGCCTTGATCACACAGACATACCAGGAACATCAATCTACAGAAAAACAACTTTGTTTTCAATCATTTATAAATAAGCTAAAACACTGCAATGTAGCAATCTCTATTTCATTTACTCTTATATTGCATGATAGCATACAGTTCCAAACTTTTTTTTTGATTGGCTGAAATAAAAATAAATCACAACACTGCAGCTGTGTAGACTCAAACTCAACTAATCAAATCGCTGAAAATACTGTTTGAATTTTTTTTGTGTGTGTGTGGGTGTCGTTTTGTTCTCCCTTCAAACTGCCAACTATAGGTTCAAAGTAATGTTTCTAACACAATAAAAACAAAAAGAATTAAATCTGAGTGGGATGGGTCTTCTGCGTAGCCTGGAGATATCTCCCTGACCTGGCAGGGTCACTTACGTATGGGAGGCAGACTCCCGACCTCCCACCCAGATTGGGCTGGAGACTTGTGGCAGCAGGCCCCCAGGGCCTGCCACAGTGAAAAGATTAGGCAGCTGTGAGATGCCTGAAAAAAAGATTCTGCTGAAAAATTTGACTTTTATTTATGTGTACAGCCGTGTTCTAAGAGTGCTTGCACAGGCCCCTCTTCAATTGAAGCCATAAGGCCTAACTCTACAAGCCTGTGCATGCTGAAGCCTAACAGGCAGTCCATGCTTCTGGTGTTCAAACTGGACAGGCACATTTCACCCTGCTGGAACCGGACCTGGAACGCATCGGGTAAGTGGGAAAGCAGCAGCGCATGCCTCTAAGTAGCCTTCTGCATCCAGAAACACAACATCCACCAAAAAATAAGCTGGGGCAGGGCAGAAGGCAGGTTGCACAAGGAAATTCGTGGCCTCCCCTGTCCTGGACTCCCTGTTTCCCTCCTGCGAGAGACCCTCCTTAAACCCCCCCCCCCCTGCTCACCACTTACCTCCAAGCCAGGCAGCAGCCGCTCTGCACCCACTTCCCACCCATTCCAGGCAGGAAGTGGACCGGCAGCATTTAAATGAGGAGTTAAAATACCCCAGGCCTGAAATTTAGGCCAGCGAGTGCGTTTTGCGCGGGCCTCGTCCCCGCCCGCCCTCAACCCACTCAGGGTCAAAATTGACCCAAAATAATAAATAAAAACAGAAAGTGCTGGAAATACACAGTAGGGTAGAGACTCTCCATTAGAACCAGAAAAAGGAAGATAAACAGCGAGTAAAGCACCCCTAAGATGGTAGAAAATGAAATGAAATGTGAACGGAAGATACCAGCAGGAAATCGCAGGAGACAACTAAGAGAAGACTTTTCTCTCGAGTGATACCTGTTTTCTGGTGTAACTTGGAGGGAGAGAATCAGTAAATTGAACAGGAATCTGTGCCGCCAGGTCCCTGCTCGTTTCTGTCCTGTAGTCGGAAGCGCCTGCCTAGTAAGGGGTGAACATAACTAAATAAGACAGTTATAATAGAGTGATGCATGCATAACATCTTATGCTATTACCACTACAGCAGCACTGGATGCTAGTAATGCCAGCAAGCTACTGATGTCCAGTTTTGCTGGGGTTGGTGGAGGCTTTTTAAAAATTATAAGGCCTACCCAGGAAGTGCATTTTATTGCAGAGCAACGATTTGCACTTCCCTACTGGCATTTTCCCTTGAATCTAGCAGAGTCCACACTTTTCCCTGGCATGGCGGAGAACAGGCCCTTTTCAGCTGTTGCAGGTGCCAGAGTCCTGAAACAGCCACCCACCCCTGGTGGGCTCCCCAACACAGGTGAACATCTCGCTAGGCGCCCATCAAAAGTACTTAAATTAGGCTGACCAGGAAAATTCACTGGGGCCAGTAGCGCAACTGTTGGGCGGGCGAAACTCTGACTGTACGTACGGTTTTTCTTTTTATCTCTAATATATAAAATAACAAATAATTTGAAGTGTGTTACAAAACTATATTGCAAGTTTGCGGTTCAGGCAATTTATTTGGTTACAATTTCTCCCCTCCACCCCGACCACCTACATAATATTGCAACAGTGTTCAATGTACATAGTGTATGTTTCCCCATTTGATTTTACGCATTTAAAATTATGCAAGTTTACAGCATAGAAGGACGCTATTTGGCTCATTATGTCAGTGCCAGCTCTTTGCTAAACAATACAACACTGCCCTGCTCTCTCCTCAAAGCCCTGTATCTTCCATTGCTTCAGATCCTTCTCTAATTTTTCCTAAAGAGAAGCAATGGTCTCTGCCTCAACCACTCCCACCCCCTGTGGTAAATAAATCATTCCATGCTCCAACAACCTTCTGCATAAAGAGGTTTCTCCTAACCTCTCTCTCCACTCTCATATTCACAATTTTAATTGATGATGTCATCACTGACTCCCCAACCAGAGGAAATAATTTTTCCCTATTCACCCTAACAAATATTTTCATAATTAAAAATATATATATATTAGTTGTCTTCTTAGCCTTTTTGACTATTGTCAAGTGCTTTGTATCTTCCAATATTGCTGCCAAATATCACTACACGAGTTTGTATATCTTTCATTTCCATCACCAAGTTTAACTATATAGGAGTTTAACTTTTATTTCTGGCTGACTGCTTGGTGGTTCAGAGACTCATTTTCCAACAATACCACAGAGTTTTGCAAATGGGTTTATATCTTCCTCAACAATTACATATTTTGTTGCTAACTTAAACATCATGTGACAGGAAGAAACAGTGATATTTATATACACTGAGAAAAGTTCTGAATTGTAGTAATAACACATAACAGGAAGGGGCAATAATACAGAGACGCTGGGGGTGATTTTTATTTTGGTAGCCAATTGCCTGCCCGTTATACACCCCGCCCAATTTTTCTTTCCAATGAAGTCAATGGAAAAGAATATCGGGCAGGGTGTATAATGGGCAGCCAATCAGCTACCTCCAGATTTCCACCCCGACAAAAGTAAAAATCTGCTCCAGAACTGTCTGCAAAATGTTATATAGAAAATATGAGTGATAAGATGATACAAGGATGATAACACAAGCAGAGGTTTCTAATGACATCATACGAGTAACTTCAAAAGGCTGCCAGCTTGGGGCCTCAGTATTGATGAGTGCAGACTACAAAATTGGGGCTATAATGTTATTGCCCGAACACTGACCCAGCTTGTGTCTAGCCGGCAGGGCTCAAGGCAGCAGGGGAGCTTTACAATATTACCCCACATAAATCATGATGGCGAAGCTTGAATGCCTCATGCAGTTGATACAGTCGTCAGTATCTTGTGATCGTGTTGCAGCCCATAGCATGGACTCAGTCATTTTTCAAATTATTAGTAGGCAGTTTATCTTTTCTCATTGTTGAGCTTCCCACTTGAGATTTGCTCTCATGTCTTATTTTTTCACTATTAATTTTCTCTTTGCTTCCGTCAACTAGGACTGTTATTGAGTTTTGACATGGATTTACATCAGAAGTTAAATAGGGGGAAAAATTTGGTTGCTTTGCACCTCCTATTAGCACCCCAAGGGGGCACTAACGGGACACAAAGCAACTAGCGCCTGGGCGCGGCGCTGCTAACGCCTCCCGCGAAATTCAGCGGGAGGTTAGTGGCGGCGGTAGCCGGTAGTGCCCCGCGGCGCTGCGCCTCTGGTGATGACGTCATCGCCGTCCGCAGCACCACGCTCGCACCCCAGCCGCAAACTTGGCTCCCACCCCCTGACCTACCACCGGACGCTATGTCCGACAGGGTCAGGGTGGCGTTTTTACGGCCGGGGCAGCGCTAATTAAAGGGCAGGTGCTGGGTGGCCATTTTTTTTGGGGGCCGCCTGCCAGCACCTGCCCCCTCTGGCCTCCTCCTGCGGGGTGCCAGCCATGATCCTTTAATCAGGGGAGGGAGGCCTGCAGTATCGCGACGCTCGGTGCCGACGTGCGTGGCGCTGCAGCACGTCGCGCCACAAAATTCAATGGAAGCGCCCCAAGAGGGAGGGGGAGCGCTTCCAGTAGTGCCCTGCCACCTGCTTGGGGCACTACCATTGAATTTTGGGCGCGGGGGCGCAGTTATCGCCCCAAAGGGGGCGCGAGCCAATTTTGCCCCAAAGAGTTTTATCAGAAAATAAAATGTTCGATTCAATCATAGAGTAGGGCATTTTTCAGGGCAGTCATTATAATGTGTACATGATAAAGGAATTATGCATATATTATAATCTATTTACCTGCATGGTATGGATGCTTTCTTTGTTTGCTTTGAATGTGTTCTTCTACATGAATATATATTTAATCAATACTGATTGATGTTAATATCTGAAGTAGCCTCATTTCACTACAGTATGTTGATATGGCATTGTTTGTGATCTCCCCCCTCTCCCCCCCCATTGTTTGTGATCTCCCCCTCACCCCCCCATTGTTTGTGATCTCCCCCTCACCCCCCCATTGTTTGTGATCTCCCCCCTCACCCCCCATTGTTTGTGATCTCCCCCTCACCCCCCCATTGTTTGTGATCTCCCCCTCACCCCCCCATTGTTTGTGATCTCCCCCTCACCCCCCCATTGTTTGTGATCTCCCCCCTCACCCCCCATTGTTTGTGATCTCCCCCTCACCCCCCCCATTGTTTGTGATCTCCCCCCATTGTTTGTGATCTCCCCCCTCTTCCCCCCCCATTGTTTGTGATCTCCCCCCTCACCCCCCCATTGTTTGTGATCTCCCCCCATTGTTTGTGATCTCCCCCCTCTTCCCCCCCCATTGTTTGTGATCTCCCCCCATTGTTTATGATCTCCCCCCTCACCCCCCATTGTTTATGATCTCCCCCCTCACCCCCCATTGTTTGTGATCTCCCCCCTCACCCCCCCATTGTTTGTGATCTCCCCCCTCACCCCCCATTGTTTGTGATCTCCCCCTCACCCCCCATTGTTTGTGATCTCCCCCTCAACCCCCCATTGTTTGTGATCTCCCCCTCACCCCCCCCATTGTTTGTGATCTCCCCCCATTGTTTGTGATCTCCCCCCTCTTCCCCCGCCATTGTTTGTGATCTCCCCCCTCACCCCCCCATTGTTTGTGATCTCCCCCCATTGTTTGTGATCTCCCCCCTCTTCCCCCCCCATTGTTTGTGATCTCCCCCCATTGTTTATGATCTCCCCCCTCACCCCCCATTGTTTATGATCTCCCCCCTCACCCCCCCATTGTTTGTGATCTCCCCCCATTGTTTGTGATCTCCCCCCTCTTCCCCCCCCATTGTTTGTGATCTCCCCCCATTGTTTATGATCTCCCCCCTCACCCCCCCCCATTGTTTATGATCTCCCCCCTCACCCCCCCATTGTTGTGATCTCCCCCCATTGTTTATGATCTCCCCCCTCACCCCCCATTGTTATGATCTCCCCCCTCACCCCCCATTGTTTGTGATCTCCCCCCTCACCCCCCATTGTTTGTGATCTCCCCCCTCACCCAGCCTATTGTTTGTGATCTCCCCCTCACCCCCCATTGTTTGTGATCTCCCCCCTCACCCCCCCCCCATTGTTTGTGATCTCCCCCCTCACCCCCCATTGTTTGTGATCTCCCCCCTCACCCACCCCATTGTTTGTGATCTCCCCCCTCACCCCCCCCCCCCCCATTGTTTGTGATCTCCCCCCCCACCCCCTCCCATTGTTTGTGATCTCCCCCCTCACCCCCCCCATTGTTTGTGATCTCCCCCTCACCCCCCCATTGTTTGTGATCTCCCCCTCACCCCCCCCATTGTTTGTGATCTCCCCCCATTGTTTGTGATCTCCCCCCTCTTCCCCCCCCATTGTTTGTGATCTCCCCCCTCTCCCCCCCCCATTGTTTGTGATCTCCCCCCTCACCCCCCCATTGTTTGTGATCTCCCCCTCACCCCCCCATTGTTTGTGATCTCCCCCCTCACCCCCCCCATTGTTTGTGATCTCCCCCTCACCCCCCCCATTGTTTGTGATCTCCCCCCTCTTCCCCCCCCATTGTTTGTGATCTCCCCCCTCTCCCCCCCCCATTGTTTGTGATCTCCCCCTCACCCCCCCATTGTTTGTGATCTCCCCCTCACCCTCCCATTGTTTGTGATCTCCCCCCTCACCCCCCCATTGTTTGTGATCTCCCCCTCACCCCCCCATTGTTTGTGATCTCCCCCCTCTCCCCCCCCCATTGTTTATGATCTCCCCCCTCACCCCCCATTGTTTATGATCTCCCCCCTCACCCCCCATTGTTTGTGATCTCCCCCCTCACCCCCCATTGTTTGTGATCTCCCCCCTCACCCAGCCTATTGTTTGTGATCTCCCCCCTCACCCCCCCATTGTTTGTGATCTCCCCCCTCACCCCCCCCATTGTTTGTGATCTCCCCCCTCACCCCCCCATTGTTTGTGATCTCCCCCCTCACCCACCCCATTGTTTGTGATCTCCCCCCTCACCCCCCCCCCATTGTTTGTGATCTCCCCCCACCCACCCTATTGTTTGTGATCTCCCCCCTCACCCCCCCATTGTTTGTGATCTCCCCCCTCACCCCCCCATTGTTTGTGATCTCCCCCCTCACCCCCCCATTGTTTGTGATCTCCCCCCTCACCCCCCCATTGTTTGTGATCTCCCCCCTCACCCCCCCATTGTTTGTGATCTCCCCCCTCACCCCCCCACTGTTTGTGATCTCCCCCCTCACCCCCCCATTGTTTGTGATCTCCCCCCTCACCCCCCCATTGTTTGTGATCTCCCCCCTCACCCCCCCATTGTTTGTGATCTCCCCCCATTGTTTGTGATCTCCCCCCTCTCCCCCCCATTGTTTGTGATCTCCCCCCATTGTTTATGATCTCCCCCCTCACCCCCCCCATTGTTTGTGATCTCCCCCCTCCCCCCCCCCCATTGTTTGTGATCTCCCCCCTCACCCCCCCCATTGTTTGTGATCTCCCCCCCACCCACCCCATTGTTTGTGATCTCCCCCCTCACCCCACCATTGTTTGTGATCTCCCCCCTCACCCACCCCATTGTTTGTGATCTCCCCCCTCACCCCCCCCCATTGTTTGTGATCTCCCCCCTCACCCCACCCCTATTGTTTGTGATCTCCCCCCTCACCCACCCATTGTTTGTGATCTCCTCCCTCACCCACCCATTGTTTGTGATCTCCCCCCATTGTTTATGATCTCCCCCCTCACCCCCCCCCATTGTTTGTGATCTCCCCCCTCACCCCCCCCATTGTTTGTGATCTCACCCCCCCCATTGTTTGTGATCTCCCCCCCACCCATCCCCATTGTTTGTGATCTCCCCCCTCACCCCCCCCATTGTTTGTGATCTCCCCCCTCACCCCCCACCATTGTTTGTGATCTCCCCCCTCACCCCCCCATTGTTTGTGATCTCCCCCCCCACTGTTTGTGATCTCCCCCCCACCCCCTCCCATTGTTTGTGATCTCCCCCCTCACCCCCCCCATTGTTTGTGATCTCCCCCCTCACCCCCCCATTGTTTGTGATCTCCCCCCTCACCCACCCCATTAAAAGCATGTCTCTGATGTGACCACATTCTAACCTTGCAAGTTGCATATATTTTGTCTTCTCCATTTGGTTTAAATTGTTCATCTGTATTCCAGGTGTCAGTGTCTGAAAATATATTTCTTCGATTTTCTGTGAATCTCCTAAAATAAGGAGAATTTACAGTATTAGTTTACATTATCTTGTTAAGTCTGTCTCGGTATAAAATTTGAATTAATGGAACATTGAACTTCAACTTAATTTAGTGATTTTCAAACTTTTCTGTGAAGAGGACTTCCTGCAAATGCTTGCAAACTTCTAGGAACTCCTTGTCAACATTCGGACTCCTGTCCTAATTTTCAAAAGACAGTAACAGCTTCCCAAAGAAAGACAATGCTATCATTCCAAAAAACAAGTTTTATTCGTATAGAACAGCAGAAACAATGGGTCAAGTTTAACCTGCACCCCCGCCTGGCAGCAATGGTGCATGGGAGGGGTTAGAATCGGCTGAGGCTGCACTGAACCCACCCAACAGCATCTTATCTTCGCCGACGTTGAAGCCGGCTGAATGCTCCCGCTGCAGTCAGGTGGGGGCCTAATTTAAAACTGAAAGTTGTGGCCCGATGACATCGTCAGTGCCTCAACATGATTTTAATGAAGACTCGGGGGGAGAGAGGCCAGTGACAAACCCACCAGAGAATCCTAGCGGGATGTAGCAGGTTGACAAGAAGATGCCAAGGCAAGTTATGTTTTTTATTCTTCAGGAGGATTCCTGCGGGGCTAGGAGGATTGCCTAAAGCAATATGGCGAGTAGCGTACCTCATAATGAGCATGCTCATCTTACCAGCCATACTGGAGGCTTAGGAGGCTATTTAGTGCCCAATGGGCACAACGCAGCCGAATTTTTGGGCTGTGATCTTATAGAGGTACAAGATAGTCAACAACAAGAACGACAATGTACATAGAAAAAATCCAAGTCATTTGTATTACAGAGGCATAAGGAATAAAATGAATGCCAAGCCAAAGAAAGAGATATTAGGAGGGGTGATCAAACTGGTAGGATTTTAGGAGGGTCTTAAAGGAGGAAAGGTGGAGGTGTTTAGGAAGGAATTCCAAATCGTGGTACAAAGGAAGGGGAAATGCACAATACCAAAATCGGAGTTATGGAGAGTGGGGGATACTAAAGATTAACTTTTATTTGGGCATAACTGGCACAATTGTTGGTTCTGGTTTAAATACAAGGCAGGCTGAATTGGTTCACGTAGTGCCCAGTTTTTAGGTGCTATGCGGCCACATAAGACTCAAAAATGGGGTCCATGATGCCCACGCACTCTTCTGACTGGAAGTGCGCAGGACGTCATCTTGGTAAAGGGGTTTGCGTGTGCGCGCCTAACAACCGCCGGTAGCATGCAGAGCAGTGAGATGTGGACGTGAATGAGTGTGAAATGCTGATCTAAAGTTACTGCTGCCATTTTACAACTCCCCACACCAGCCAAAGCCCTGTCTTTAGAGTGGCGGTGGCTCCATAGAACAGGAACCTGCTATCGTAGGTTGAAATGCTGGAGGAGGTTAGAGAGAGAGGGAGGGAATGAGGCCATGAAGGGCTTTAAACACAAGGATGAGCATTTTAAATTTGAGACAATGCAGGACTGGAAACCAATATAAGTTAGCAAGGACAAGGGTGATCGATGTGCAAGACTTGGTGTAGGATAGGATAGGGGCAGCAGAGTTTTGGAGAAGCTGAGGTTTATAGAGGTTGGAGGATGGGAGGCTGACCACGACAGCATTGGAATAATTGAGTCTGGAGGTGACAAAGGCATAGATGAGCGTTTCAGTAGCATATTGGCTAAGGCAAGTGCAGAGGCGGATGCAAAGGCAAATCTAGGTGGTTCTTGTGATAGAGAGGATATGGGGTGTGAAACTCAGCTCAGGGTTGAATAGGAAGCTGAGGATGGGAGCAGTTGGGGTCAGCCTGAGACAGTGGATGGGGTGGGGATGGAATCAGTGGCAAGGGTCCAGAGTTTATGCTGTCATCCAGGGGCAGCATGTAGATGAGGTGCAGGCCCAAGGATAGATACATGGTGCAGGGGCAACATGAGAAACCATTGCGGGTGATACTCTGGCTACAATTGGATAGGTATGAGTGGAACCAGGCATGGTTGTCCCACTGAACTGGACAAAAGAGAACTGGCGTTGAAGGAAGATGGTGTGGTCGACTGAGTCAAAGGCTGCGGAGAGGTTGAGGAGAATGAGGAGCGATAAAGTACCACGGTCACATTCACAGAGGATATCATTTGAGACTTTGGTTAGGGCCTTTTCGGTGCTGTGGCGGAAATCTAACTGGAGAGATTCAAACCAGGAGTTGCAGGAAAAATGGACACAGATTTGAGAGATGACAACATATTCAAGATAGTAAACGATATGAAAAAGGGAATTCCAGAATATTATTTTAAATTTAATTGTGAGAATAGGGCAAAAGAAGCAGGTTCAAACTATTAAATGTAAATTTAAGATTGATATCAGTAAATTCTTCTTCACGCAAGGGGTAGATCTTGAATGTGTGCGGTAGTGTAAAACGGGTGATAGTGAGTCGGCAGCCCGCTTTACATCACTCCCAATTCTTTGTCACTGACCATCATCTCTGAAGGTTTAGGTTATATTTTAGTCTGGGAAAAATAGGGCAGGTGAAAAGAGGTCATAAATTAATAATTTCTGCTACCTTCAACCTGATTTCCAGTGATTATACACAGCACTAAAGTACCAATAAGGTGGGCACAGTTGAGTACTTTTGTTTGTGATTTGCTTAGGATTGATGATGTGGATGAAGAAATGTTGCTGCAGACGATACCAGTACTCTAGTTAGAGCATGGTGTCATTGGAACATAATGTGGGGAAGGGACAGTACTGCCACAACACTGTTCTACAACCAATATATAATTCCCAGACTGGTGTGTTGTACTTTGGGGCAAAGTCCAGACTGCAATTTTAGAACCAAGTGTGGACATTTACTTTTTTTTTATAAGTATGTATTTTCTTTTCTTTCATAAATTAAAAAGATCTACATATATATAAAACAAAATTTAGCTTGTTTGGTGAAATGGCAAGGAGATTTATATTGGTGCCCTTTTTTTCCCTTCACTAAGTATGCAGACCTCAGTCTCCATTTCAGCTCCTTTGCTCTTTCCCCTCCAAATTCACAACCTTTCCCTCCAGACAAGCTCCCCAACCCATATTCATGGCCACCTTCTTGGCCTTGCCACCTCACATGGTGTCTCGACTCCCATGGTCCCAATCACTGACAAGGTTATCACTGACCACTTCTTTGTTCTCCTCACCACCCACAGCTCCTACCCTCAACAACAATTCCCTTTGCCTCCGCCCCTGGAAAAACTCTCCATCAAGTTACTTAACCATAACTCTCAAACTCCCAATGCCTAGCCTTTGACCTCCTTTCACCACAATATCTCTGCAGCTGTTGATTTGCTCAGAATCTCATCGCCTACACCTGTTAAGGAGGACTGTGCAATTCATATCCTTCCAAATGGTAGGATACCCACAGGTGCAAGGAGCAATGGATGGAACACATGTCACACTAAATTTTAGTCCACTCAATTTTATGAATAGGAATGACTTTAATTTTATTAATGTTCAGTTCGTTTGTGATGGCAATCAACTTATCCTGCACGCCAATTCCAGATATCCAAGAAGCAGCAATGATGCTTTCATCGTGCGATAATCCATCATTCCAATCCGCATAACTCGCAGCCATGTATTTGCATGATTATTTGGTGATCAGAGCTATCCCGTGCAGTCATGGCTGTTGACTCCAGTAAAGGTTCCACAGAGAGAGGAGGATAACAGATACAATAAGACTCATGCCACTACAAGAAGTTACATAGGGCACACCGTAGGAATTTGCAAGCCCCATTTTAGGTGCCTGGATAAATCTGGTGGAGCCCTGCAATACAGCCAAGTGACTGTCTCAAGAATCATTGTACAATTCTGCATAATATCGCAATGAAGAAAGAATTGCTGCTTCCAGAAGCTGAAGGTGATGATAATGAAGCGAGAGTGGAAGGACCTCCCTACGCATAGCATGAGGAGGGTGCACAGGAAGGAGAAGGTGTGGAACAGGACAGCCAGCCAGACAGACAGTGAAAGGAGGGCGCAACTGATGGACCAGTGCTTTCAATTAATAAAGGGTCACTCACCAAATAAAGTCACTTCACACCTGCCTGTTCTTCCTCCACACCCTCACAAAGTCACTCACTGTCAAGGACCTCTGCCGAGTTCCTTCATAAGACAGAAGTCTGCATTTCCCAAGTAGTGTTTACTTTACGGAACAATATTTACCAAAAATGCCAATCACCCTATTAACAACTGCTTTTTAATACTGTGTCTACGTTGTGCCAGCTAACTTAATTGCTCGGGCTCCTACGCCTACAAGGTGCTCCTTGAGTGAGATGAGATTGAGAGCTACGTGGCTGGGATGGTCCCCCAGAGCATTAAAGGCCTGAAGTGAGTCTTGTCTCAGGGAAACAGCTGTCCAAGAAAGACCAGCTTCTGGGTGCCTTTCTCTTGCAGTGGCAAGGTCTGCTGGGCACTTGTCTGAAGCTCCCTCATGTGAAAGAATTGGAGGCGTCTTAAGGCAGCAGGCTCAATGCCACTCTCCGGAGGGGCATTGACATTTGCACCTACTACTTGCAATCCACTGGTGCTGGGCACAGGCTCAGAGGAGCTACTAATGTATACTAACAGGAGCTATTCCGATTGTATAGACCAGCTTGTCCCAACCAGGTCTTGGAAGCCTTGTGAAAGGATTTCACTTTCACAAGGATCTATGTCAGCAATGTTAGTTGCCACTCTGGAAAAGCCTTGGATGCTGTTCCTGGTATCTTGATGCCATAGAAATCTCCCAGGCTCTCTGATTTCAGAGTGTTCTGCAGTTTGTGGAAAACTTTCTGCAATGTGTTAAGAAATGCGGATAGTGGACTCCTCCTATTTGTCCATCATCTCAAACTGTCTCCACATGAGAATAATGCTCCCTAATCATTATTTTTTTTGAAGACTGAGCGACTGAGATCTGGATCTCCTGGCTCCTCAGCCAAGGGCAGTCACTTCTCTACCCTCGTGGAGGAATGGATCTCCTCCTCTTGCACTCCCATGTCCTCATCCTAACTAGTGTTTAATGCTTAACTCAGTGACGGCTCTTATAACTCACTAGAAATTTCCTCCTGCATGGTGCTTGCACAATTAAGATGTCATGACACAATTGGTGATGAAACGTCAGCAGTTGAGACTGTGGTTCCAGCAACTGATTCCTCAGTCGTAGTGCGTGGGTGGTAATCATCATGACAAGCCGCTTCCTACAAGGCACCCCCTATGATGTGAAACACAAAACATTTTGTGTAGATGCCATTCCAGTGACATTCCCCCTTGAAAAAATAATTGCTGAGCGTAATGGCATTGCAATATTTTGAGAAAGTTCTTAAAGCTGAAACTACCTATGATGAGCATTTCCCAGCTTTTACCAACCTTCTATTGCCACTTCACCTCTAACCTCGCACTCTCCCACAGATTCCCCTGTCTGTCTGGCCATGATGTGCAGTGCCTTCTCTTCATGTGCGCTCAGGGTTTTCAGTGCTGCTCCTCCTCCTCCTCCATATTTCTATGATGCCGGTTTTAGGCTATCTTTTGCTTTGGAGGGAGAGAAGACAATGTTAAGGGTATGTGAGTGGCATAAACACTGTACCCAAATGATGATGAGATTTGGAGGTGCATTATCCTTTTAAATGGAGTGTCCTTGAAGACCAGCTATAGCTCTTGTGGCAGACGATTTGAGCTGGCAGAATGGTTTTGAGCAAAGAAAGTACTTGAGTGTTTCCAGTGGTTGCCCGTTGCAGAATTGAGTTCCTCTGACACTCAAATACTGAGAGAGAAGGTGTATGAGAGGTAATGGATCCATTCGAGAATCTGGCAGTCTCTCCAGCTGCTGACAACCCTGAGGCTGTTGCTGCGTCAGCCATTCTTGTGGAAAAGTGATGCTGCCCTTTAACTGGCTGCAGCCTTTTAAAGGTTGCACGATAACTGTATTTCCCTTCCTCCCAGCAGTGGCAAACCTATCAGGAGTGGTATTGCCGCTCTAATTCCACCCTGCATAGCAAATGAGGGCCCAGGGAGGATAACGCAGTGGGTTACCAGCAGATTCACATTGACAGGTGGTCGTCCCGTTCCACCACTAATCCGCCAGCGAGAAAGAAATCCAGGCTCCTGTCTGTGAATAAGCCATAACTTCCTCTCCCTAAACAGTGGGGAAAACCAGAGCCATTGTTTTCGGCTCCTGTCACAAACTCCATGCCCTTGCCAATGACTCCATCACCTCTGTTCAAAAAAAGGGGAGTGTGATAAACCTGGTAACTACAGGCCAACCAGTCTAATGTTAGTGGCCGGAAAACTACTAGAGACCATTGTCAAGGACAAAATTAATTCTCACTTGGAGCAGCATGGGTTAATAAGTGACAACCAGCATGGATTTGCTAAAGGAAAATTGTGTCTGATTGAGTTCTTTGATGAAGTAACTGAGAGGGTTGATGAAGAGAATGCAATAGATGTATATATGGATTTTCAAAAGGCATTTGATAAAGTACCACGGAACAGACTTATTCGGAAAATAGAAGCACATGGTATTAAAGGGACGGTGGTAAATTCGGTATGTAATTGGCTAAGGGATAAGAGGCAGAGAGTAGTGGCGAACAGATGTTTTTCTGACCAGAGAGAAGTATGCAGTGCGGTCCTCCAGGGGTTGGTATTAGAACCATTGCTTATTTTGTTATATATAAATGACCTGGACTTGGGTATAAGGAGTACAATTTCGAAGTTTGCGGATGATACTAACTTGACAACATAGTAAATAGTGAGCAGGATAGTAGCAGACTTCAGGAGGACATAGACAGACTGGTGAAATGGGCAGAAACATGGCAGACAATGTTCCCTTTAAGCTGCGCGGCCATGTAGCTCCCGTGCAGCCGGCTCACTGGCTTTTAAATAGGAAAGACCGTGTGTGCACGGTAAATTGAACCCCCAAAAAATTAAAGGGAACATTGATGGCAGATGCAATTTAATGCAGATAAGTGTGAAGTAATGCACTTTAGGAGAAACAACATGGAGAGGCAGTATAATGTAAATGGTACTATTTTGAGGGGGTTGCATATTCACAAATCTTTGAAGGTGGCAGGGCAAGTTGATAAGGCAGTTAAAAAAGCGTATGGGATATCTGGCTTTGTAAATAGAGGCATTGAATACAAAAACAAGGAAATCATGCTAAACCATTACAAATCTCTGGTTAGGCCTCAGCTGGAGTATTGTGTACAATTCTGGGCACCACACTTTTGTAGGATGTCAAGGTCTTGGAGAGGGTACAGAGGAGGTTTACCACGATGATACCAGGGATGAGGGACTTCCGTTACGTGGAGAGATTGGAAAAGCTGGGATTGTTCTCCTTAGAGCAGAGAAGGTTAAGGGGAGATCTAATAGAGGTACTGAAAATTATGAGGGGTTTTGATAATGCAAGTAGGGAGAAACTGTTGCGGAACACCTCCGTTCAGTCCGTAAGGGGGACCCCGAGCTTCCGGTCGCCTGTCACTTTAATTCACCGCTCCACTCCCACTCAGACCTCACCGTCCTCGGCCTCTTGCATTGTTCCACGGAAGCTCAGCGTAAGCTCGAGGAACAGCACCTCATCTTTCGATTAGGCACTCTACAGCCCTCTGGACTCAACATGGAGTTCAACAATTTCAGATCATAACCCTGGCTGCTATCACATATATATTTTTTATCCACACTTTTTGTTTGTGCCTTCTGTTCTTCTCTCCCACATGGCAGCTGTCTTTCATTCTGCCAGTGCAATTCACACTTCATCTAGAGCCATCCTTTGTTCCTTAACCTGTCCCATTACCATCTCCTCTTGCCTTGAATATCTCTTAATTCCTCTTTACTTCTCCTGCCTTCCATCTATCACTGACCTTCCCTTTTGTTCTTTCATCCCCTCCCCCATTTCCCAGCCCCTAATCTTGCTTTAAAATCTGTTCCATTTCCTGCTTTTTTCCAGTTCTGACGAAAGGTCTTCGACCTGAAACGTTAACTCTGTTTCTCTCTTCACGGATGCTGCCTGGCCTGCTGAGTTTTTCCAGCGTTTTCTGTTGTTATTTTGGATTTCCAGCATCTGCAGTATTTTGCTATTGTAGAAACTGTTGCCTCTGGCAAGTTGGTTGGAAACCAGAGGTCACAGACTTAAAATAACTTGCAAATTTAAAATTCTCACGTTTGTGTTTAAATCCCTCCATAACTTCACCCCCTACTTTTGTAACCTCCTCCAGCCCTACAACCCTCCAATCCCCCAACTCACCGTTCTTCTGATGTAGCTTTGTGTTCATCCCTTCACCTCACCATTGGCAGCTTAGGTCCCAATCTTTAGATTTTCCTTCCTAAACCTCTGCACCTCTCCACCTCCCTCTTCTTCTTAAATACGCACCTTAAAGTACATTTCATTGACAAAGCTTTTGCTTCTCCCTCCTAACATCTCCTTCTTTGACTCAATATTCATATTTTTCTGATGCCTCTGTGAACTGGGTCATTTTTCTATGTTAAAGGTGTTGCAAGTGTTTGTTGTTGTAAGTCATCATGGCTTGATGCATTATTATCCCTTCTGCATTGCCATTATCAGTCATAGCATTTGCACAGATGTGAATTAATATTTGTTATTACAAATTGAGAAGGTCTATGCCAAATCTTATAATGCCTTAAAATACTACAAATAACCAAATAATACTAAGATAGTTACCAAGAAATCAGATAGGGAATTCAGAAGAAACTTCTTTACCCAGAGAGTGGTGAGAATGTGGAACTCGCTACCACAGGGAGTAGTTGAGGCAAATACAGGTTGAGCGTCCAAAATCCGGAGTTCCGGAATCCGGACTCCGGGACGATTGGTGGCAGGGTCGTCTGGAATCCGTAAAATGTTCCGGAATCCGGACACCCTGTCAAACCAGGCCTGGGCCCAGGCATTTCCGGACTCGGAATGTGTTTCTGATGTCCGAAGTCCGGAAACGCCCGAGCCCAGGTTGCGATATTTTCGGACTTTGGACATCAGAAACACGTTCCGAAGTCCGGAAAAACACGAAAACCGGCTCGGCCTCGGTCCCGAGGTTGCCGGATTCAGGACGCTCAACCTGTAGTATCGATGCATTTAAGGGGAGGCTAGGTAAGCATATGAGGGAGAAGGGAATAGAAGGTTATGCTGATAGAGTTAAATGAGGAAAGATAGGAGGAGGCTCGAGTGGAGCATAAATGCCGGTATGGACTAGTTGGGCCGAATGGCCTGTTTCTGTGCTGTATATCCTATGTAATCCTATATAAAATTTGCTTTATAATGATTTAAAATATGAGTTGTTTGAATTCATCTGTTAACTATATACTTTAGGAAGAAAAACTCAACTTTTTATTCTAAATGGAAACTATAGACATCTGAATTTTAAATAAAATAGTATCCATAATCAAGTTGGTATACCCACAGTAAGTACAGTACATGTAACAGTCCATTTATCCTCCAGTTCTAAAGGATTGGAGAACCAGTCCCATCCCCCAAAAGTAGAAATTTCTGTTTTTCTTAGTTTAAATTTTCTTGAAAAAAATGTAGGTAACATTATTTCTTTTGGGAAAAGAATGTATGATGAATAAATAACATACAGTTTAGCACAACATATTTGTAACTAGTACTTTAAAGGTAAATGTTTCTAAGACCTTCAGTCCTCACAAGGTTAAATCCTTCCTCCAAAACATTTGGTTTATATGGATCTGTACCTTGCTTCTGCTGAAGTTTCACTACAGATCTGTTCATATGGTTTATCTCCTCGAGCCTCTCCCATCACCCACACCCACACATCTCCGTCTTTTCCAAGCAGCCAATCCACTCGTTTTGTTGACTCTGTAAGAAAGGATAAAAGCATTAGTGGCTACAGTTGTGAAGAACGGGTGTTTAAAAGTTAAGAGTATGAATGTAAGAGGACTTACATAATAAAGGAAAGTTAGCAATTTTTTTGAATTTCTCTGCCCCATTTTGTAATTATTTGAACTCCTCTGTAAGTCCCCCATTGCCATTTACATTTGTCAGAGGGCAAATGGCCTGCTTCCAGGTTTTTATTTATTCCATCCAAACCGGCCAACAGGAAGTGTATGTCAGAGTAACCCAAGTTAACTTGCTTTCTTATGTTTTTCCTTTTCCTGCCTGTGCACTGTAAATTAGGTTTACAGGGAATACAGATCTAAGCCTTGCTAGCCGAACAAGAGAGCATTGAAAACACTGGAGGAATCCACAGCCTTTTTGTTTCTCCCAGAACTGTTAAAAAGAAATATAGTTAAAAAACTGCAAAAGCTCTGAAAAGTAAGATGGCAATGGCATTTATCTTAAGTATGTGGTTTTTTCCCTGCATCATTGTGTCATTATGGGAACATGTCCAATATTTTCAGTGTATTCATATATAGACAATACCGCATTCTAATTTGAAGGTCAAATTACTAGTATGTTGTGAACAAGAGAAAACTACAGTTAGAGAGAAAACTGCATCAGTATTGAGTTATATAACTACTTTGGGCAAAGATGTGGTTTATTAGAAATTACTCTATTTACTGATTCTTCTGTTGTAATGTGAAACGCTGGCTCAGTGCTTAACTTCAGTTGCAAGTATTTAGAATTTCCCCAAGTTACGGTAATAAAACATGCACAGATAATTTGCTGTTATTGTGTGAGGCACTTTTCACAGCCAGTCCGAATGAATCACAAATTCCTTTTTGCAAACAGTTTTATTCCTATATTTTATGTAGTGTCAGAGATGAATATCACTAAACGGTGAAAATTAGGGGAGTGCATGAAGCAATGACTTACTTTAAAAAAAAGCTAGCTAATGCAATTTTAAATTATGTATCTAATATCTAGGATTCAGTATTATCCTTGCCAGGGAAGAGGGCATTGTTCTTTCTGATTTTACTCTACCACCAAAATCAACTTCCAAGGGACCAGTTGCAACGTGTATTGTTATCATGCATCTTTATTATATCCAAACAGTAACCGTGAAACGGGCAAACGCAATACCATGCATTATTAGCACCACAGATAATCATAGGGCACATAAGTTATAGAACACAAGTTTGACTTCATTTGCATGATTTTAGCCCTCTTCTTCTCTCCTTCAGACCATCAGATATAAACTAATATGCTCTCAGTAGGCATTCCTAAAATACAGTCCCATTTCTCCAAAGTAAAAATCAATCAGGCATTACCAGAGACTTACACCAATTACTTGATCATGGGTCTTTAAAATTCCAGTGGGCTGTTATGCTTACAAGTGGTAGAGCACAGCCATCACAATTATGTTTCAAAGCATGACCGCGTTTTTTTAATTAGAACGGGAATGAAAAACTGTAGGAGGAAAATAAATATATAAAATAAAATTGATAAATGCATCTGAGTGACTTTGAAAAAAATGTTTTAATATTACAATGTTTGTTATATTCTTAAATCTATCAGCACCATGATTTATTATTTTTAAGTATTATTCAATTTCCATAAAGAAAATTCTATGCATCCTTTCACTTTTTCAATCCATTATATGAGCCTTTTTGTACTATACGTAAATATGGAGGCACACTGAAATGTTCACAGGCAGAGGAGCATAGCTGAAGATCATAGTCCATATTAGGGCAAGAATCTATTATTTAGTCATTGTCATTTCACTTCTTCTGAGGCAATGTGCATTCACTGCTGATGTTACTGGATCAGAGCACAATCTCCGCTCCACCATCACACAATTTTCCTGAGAAAGGTCAATTTATTACAACATATTATGTTATTAAAAATGCCTTTCACACGACAAGCCTCAAAAAGATTATATTCAGCTTGAATCAGAATGATCAAAGAAAGAACTTGTGCCTTTTACATTCCAAAGATGTCCCAAAGTGCTTTACAGCTGTTGAATTACTTTTGAAGTGCAGTCAACGTTGTGTCAGCAAACAATCAGAAGTAATTGTGTTTTTCTAAAGTTTAGATAGTGAGATACCAGGCAGTGGTGATTACTTATGTCAAGCATAACTGCATACCAAGGAGAAGGATGATATGATAATTTAACAAGTTAACACCACATTAAAAAATTAAAAGAGTCAAAAAGAGTATGCAGAGTTTAATTTCTGCTGTGTATCACAGTTGATGGTGTAAAAGCCCCTCTCTATATTCTTGCAGCCTCCAAGAAGCTCTGAAGGAGAATAGTAAACACTTAAATCTGGAAGCTAAATTGTATTAACTTATTACTTCAGTTTTCCATAACTGTGTACATTAACTGTGTACATTATATTTCTTCCTGTATGCTATTTGCCCAATTATTTGCTAGGCTTCACTTCTGTGCTCGCTCCAAATTGTACCTTCACTTGACCCTAAATCAGAGACATACCACTGCTACCCAGAGGCTCCTCCCCACCTCAAGTTAAGTCCTTTGATGGGGAACTGGTTACCTTCTCTCCTATCAGCCCCAACCCTATGTTTCTTCCTCATCGTGTCTAGATCTTTGATACAGCCCCATGTAATCTAAGGTTCCCCGCTGTGTCCATTCAAGTGCACATTTTGGCTGCCGCTCTAGACCTGAGCCCCTATCTCCCATTTTTTTCCCATTTCTAGCTATCTCGGACCCCCTCTGGATGAAGCACTCCTCTCTCCTCTTCCAATCATCCAGCCATGCCTCCTTACTGCTCTCCCTTTCAACACCTTGCTTCCCTCGACTATTCTTCCCGCCTGTCATTATTCCCCAACCTTCCTTCTCTCCTGTCATTGTCGCAGGCTCAAGTCCTTCCTGGGATTTGAGGAGGTGATTAGCTATAGGAAAAAGCTGCCTTGTATTGTTCTTACCTTCCTGGAAGGTCTTGGAGTAGTAGGAGGATCAAATCATGGATGAGCTTCAATTTTCTCCAACTTAATATCGAGAAGATCAATGCTGTTGTTTACGCCCCCCACCCTAAAATCTGCTCCAATGCCACTGATTCCACGTCTATCGTCAGCCACTCATAAAGACTGAACCAGACTGTGCAAAAGTTTGGTGTCTCGTTTAACCCTAAACTGAGCTTTAAACCCTACATCCTATCCATCAACAAGATAGTGTATTTCCCCCCTGTGCAATGTTGCCTGCCTTCCCCAAACTCATCCGCTCTACTGCTGAAACCTTTATCTATGCTTTTCCTCACTTCTATACTTGATTATTCCAATGCACTCCTTTCTGCCTCCCATCCCGCTTCTTCCTTCTCCTTTACAAACCTCCTCAAGACTCATCTTTACGACCCGGCTCTCAGTCCTCTCTCCTAACCTCGCTCTTCATGGCTTGGCGTCTGTTTTCCTGACTATTTGTGAATTATGTTTTTTACATTAAAGGTGCTACATAAATACAAGTTGTTGTAGCTATACTGCTGTCATTGCTCGCCCTCGTTCACAAACACACAAGTGGGAATAAATATTGCTACCTTCATTCATCTGTATAATTGCAAAACATGCTGAATTTGTACCAGTGGTTAAATTGGCAGCAATAATGATGTGGATGACTTTTGCCTCGCTTGCACTATTAGCAGAGCAGAGAGGGATCTTGTTATATTGCCATGCTCATGGTATTGCCAAACTGTAGTAAATGATGCATGACAGTTTAGTGAGTGAGCACTGTATCACCACACTCAGTGCTTGCCATCCACCAACAAACCAGCATAAATAGCTGTTGCCCCACTCAATATACCTCTTCTTGTCACCAGCACCACTCAGTAGTACTGTACTGAGCATACATTCCATATCATTTTATAACTGTCTAACATGCAGAAATAGCAGTGCAGCTGAGCCAAAAGTCACCTGCTTCATTTGGGGGGTGGAGGGTCTCATTAGAAAGCTAAAATGTGATGGAACTGTCTCTAATATGAGGGAGCATTGTATAATAGTGGTATTATACATAAAAATCTTTTAAAAGAATGATAGCATTATGCTGCCCTCCCTGACATGCAGAATGCTATCCTCTCATTTCTTGGATCTAACTTTTTAATCCATCACAGACTGAAACTATGAAAGTCTCTCTCTCTCTGATAACTGTTGAGGTCCAAAATGAAAGCACTTTGGGCATTCTGAAATTTGTTCCTAATGGGTGCAAGTCAACAGAATTGAACTGCCTGTTACTGATCACGAGATTATCTGTTCCTGATTTCTGATGCTATTCAGGTTAGTTCAGTCTTTATTAAGTAGAGGATGATCTTTTGAAATTAAGATGCTTATTTACAGCAACATAGCGCATTTTTTATCCTGCAAGCTAGGCCTAACCTGGGAATTTTTAACATCTGAAGTATCAGTTCCCCACTATTAACATCACTCCACTCAGTAAGGCCAGAATTCAGTCTAAAAATAAATGATACTTCATGTGCCGAATTACTACTACTGAAATTGAATGTTTGTGATTTAGGTTGTTCCTATATGTGTCAAGCATTTCGTTTTGAATTTACAAATAAAATTAATACTTTCTCAAACAATAAAGTTGTTAGATATTCCCAAAACATGTTCCAAATGCAATTATTTTGTTAAACTTTATTTTTGTTAAATATTTGGGAAATTCATTATTTTCCAAATTAAGTTAACATTTTTAAAGGGGCAATGACTGGAAACCTCTAATTCTTTGTTTGAATAAAAATTACTACTTTATGGTTAAAAGAAAATTATCATACCTTTCTGAGTATTTGTTTTGTTTATCTTTTTCTCCTCTCTTTCTGCTTTGTCTTCTCTTTCTTTCCATCTTCGTACTTGCTCTTGTCTCATCTTTAGGAATAGAATCTGTTTTTGTTCTTCGTTCAACTGGTCTAGGACAGCTGGATCTATATACATGTCCTGTAAAATCTGCTGCAGCATTTTATCGAGGCTGGGCTAGTCCGACCGACGCCAGTCAGAACGAGCAATCGAACTAATAACCTTTTGGATAGTGCATTATAAGGTATTTAAAGTCCTCGCACTCTTGATGGCACTGTTCGTTTTTAATGTGCTTTCTTATTTAAGTACTGCTCCTGATAATCCTAAAGAGAGAGAGAGTATTACATCAACATTTCCGCGGACTTTCAAATGTTTACGAATTTACAAATAACTCGCGTCCTCATAACTTTGCAGCAAACGATACAGCTGTAACAAAAGTACAAATGGTATCCAATAAACTTCATTCTCAGAGGATCGCGCATATTTTTAGTACATACTTTAAAAAGTATTTAGTCAATCAGATATAACAATCCACTGCACGCCGCTGCTGTTCAAGCCTCCAGCCCAGGGCGCTGGATAATGCCTTTGTTATTGGACGATGTTTATCTAACGGATGACGGTCAGGACATTCCATGTGTTCTCTGTAAATCCCTTGTTTATGCAAAAAGCGCTGTGGCGTAGAGACACATTCAGGAAATAAAGATCTGACCATGATCAGTGGGGATTTGTGAATGATCAACACGATCCTGGAGTGGACGTACAGAATGTGTACATTTTCAAGTCAGCCACGTGTTTCCTTTTGGTTAAATGTTAAAGTTATTCAAAACCTTAAGTTAAAGATGGTGGAATTGAAATTGAAAATATCTCTGCTTCCTGGATTACTAAGACTATTCGTCATCCGCACTTAACCCTTCTATTTCTTAGTGCTTCCCCATAAAATAACTTTAATTTCGTTTTGCCCTCAGCTGTCAGAATCCACCTTGTCATAAGCAGCGATTACTTTGCCACTGACCATTGACCTGAAATGCTGGATCTCGGCCACAACGCCAGACAGCGTGCATTTTTAAATGCACTTTACAAAGTTGTGTCACAATTGATCATTCCCCAGCTATTAAAAAGTTTAGAGCACTCTCTTAAGACCTGAATAATTAATCGGTCAGTAACTAGGCATGAACATTCAGATTCGCCAGGAAAGTTTGACAAAAAAAACTTTCAAAAAAGTTTCAATATTTCTGTTAAAATTTCGAAGCGTCAAGGCCACTGGCATGGGCCAACCTAATCATACCATCATGACTTTGTATAATAATCTTTCGTGAAATATACCTGCTTTATAGTAAATCATTTAACAGCGCAATTGTGTGTAGTTTACATTAGTTTCGATAAGGTTAATAGAAAAAAAAAGTAACATCTTTTACTTACGATACGGTTCGTCTCTGGGAATCCTGGTTCTTGCAGCAGAGCCTGGTGTTTGGTCTGGATAAAAGAATGTTTCTGGACTGTCGGAAAATAACTTGCCTGCAGTACGTCACTCCAAATGAAACCTGGTGAGAGGCGGGGAGAGGGGTGGTTACTGTATTTGAAAAGTGCTGGAAAGTTGTCCAAGTAAATGCCACTACATGATCCAACCATGATTAAAGAATCTAACCCAAACACTAGGTCTAATTTATGATTTGGGGGAATAACCTAGTCCCCCACCCCCCTCTTTAAATTCCTCCATATTTATTAACTCTGCCTATTCGGGCTTCTTACAGAGAATTGTTTTCATTGAATGCACTTGTGGGGTTGTCGATCGCCGACTGTTCTGATGCTTTCCCTCCTTAAACATACTAGACGAAATCATATTCCCATGAATAAATACTTCCTTTGCAATTTATATTGGATTAACATGTTTTAAGTGGCTAGCCTGTCTGCTGCATCTAGATTGGGAAGAAAATGGAAAAACACATTCTAATTTTCAAAAGGACCGCACCCATTTGTTGAGACTTATACTCACTCGGAAGCTACCGCTTTCGCTGTCATTGGAGCGGCGATATTCCGGCAGCGAATTCCGCTACTTGCGGCAGGTGAAGACACTTGTGGATGTCGTGCTTGCAAAATCACTTAATTTAATGTTGCTTTTTATTTTATGCACAATAGACCCTGTTCACTGGGATCTTTGGGGGACTCCAGAGGGGACGGTGCAGGATTGGGATGAGACACCATTGTCAGAGATGCTGTGGCTACAGTTAGATAGTAGAGTGGATCCAAGCAAATCATATTTTTGTTTTATCTAATTTAGTTAGTTTGTTTCGACTTTAAAAACATGATTGAATGGGCCATAAAATCCTCCTTGGAACTTCAGTGGTGATACTCTTTAAGAGGTAGCGCTAGATGTGTCCCAGTCAGTTGGCTTCAGCTAACCTCACAGTTCCACTGACCTGTTTCAAAATAGGATTCTTTCAAGGCTGTACTTCAGTGCAGCTTCGTCACAGGGTGCTGCAGAATCTTTAAAATCATGGATTTGTTTTCCACAGGCCATGCATAGTTTGGAAGGCAATCCTTTCATGTTGTTGATTTTGTTATTTTAGTTACTTTTATTAGTTTGCTTTGTTTACTCCTTGGAACTTTAGTTGTGTCATCCCTGTAATCGTAGGCATGTCTTGTACCCTGGTGGGGCAATCCCACAGTCCTACCAACCTAATTTGGAATAGAAACCTTTGATATTATTGGCATGAAATTTTAATTGTGTTGCCCCTTTAAGGGGAGCACTTGTTGCATGTTGGGCTATGTCAAATCCCACAATCCATTGGCTTAACCTCTTCCATATTATGAATGTCAGCTTGGGCCAGTTGCTGGAATTCTCACCTCAGAGTCAGAAGTTGTGGCCTCAAGCTCTGTTTGAGCACGATGGGGCAGAATTTCCAGTGGGTATGCCGTCATACCGCCTATGAAATGGATGGCAAGTTCGGGACTTCCGCATGCACAAGTGAATGCGCTAAATCCTGAACTTGCGATCCGGCATTGAAAACCTAATTGCTGGCGCAGAGTTGGGCTAATTGCCCACCAACTGCCCAGCAATTATGTATGGAAATTTTATGGCTGGTGCAAACAGGCACAGGGCCTGTTTGCACAGCGTAAGGGGATAACCTTTTGGAAATCCAAGTATATATGTAATTTTAAAATCTTCAACTACAAGCCAGTCTTTCAAACTTACCATCAGCCCCCATCAGAGTAGAAAACGCTTCAAAAAAATTTCAATAATATACAAAATAACATTCCACTGTAGCCTGGCATATATCCTCTATTTTTATTTTTGGATGCGAATAGAAAGTTGCTGCATTTTATTTGAATGTTGCAAGCATTTACAAATAAGTAATTTCCCACAATAACATTTTGGTTGGCTCATGAGTGAGAGACTGGGGGTGAGTGAAAGACCTTTTGTTTCCTGTTTGGAGCACCGGCCCATGCAATCCCAGGTACGCTTCCACACATGGTGCGCCCTTGGGATCTGTGGGCCACTAGGCTGCCCTCTACTACGCAGTGTCTGCCAGCAAGTTGTTGAAGGAGGGTCCCATCAGGTAAGTGCGCATTTCGTTCGGATGTCGGCGGTGTATTCTATAGTTAATTCCAGGACATTGACTCTGCTGACACTTCAGTACAGCACTGAGAGAGTGCTGCAGTGTTGGAGGTGTCATCTTTTGGATGAGATGTTAAACCGCTTACATCAGCTTGTTTAGGTGGATGTGTTAGAGAGGGGTAAATATGAGTGTTCTTACTTATATTTATTCCACAAATCAATAGGGTTCGGAACATTGAATGTCAGATGTCACAGATTTATTAAGTATGCAGTAATTAAACCTACACTTAAAAGCAGTATTCACTGCAAAAAACTTGTGGGTTTAGTTGGGGACTCAAACACGTTACAGTTCCGAACTCGGTATACAGATTGATCAGACCTTAATCGAGTTCCAAAGTATCTGTTCCAACACTCATTTTTGATATATTTTTCTTACCCCTTCTACGTGACAATCCACGTGTTTCTGCATTACGTAACACAACTCCATATAAGGTGAATTTTAATGAACTGCTTCCCTTGACCCTTATCAATAACTAGTTTTAACAAGTTATTTTTCCGTAGACTTGTATAATTCCCCAACTATGTTATCTTATCCATGGTTTCACTCTGTTGCTATTCTAACAAGTGAAGCTCCTAAATATAAACCTGTGCCATTCCAATCTCTTGCTTCTAAAAAGGATGACATATTCGCAAATGTTTCCTTCTGCAGAACTAACTTGTTGTCAAATGATTAAAGTTCTCTGAAATATATGTATCAGTATGCATTTATGTCTTTTAATTAGGTTTACTAGTGACTAAACTGACCATTGCTTCAAGGTCAGTCTTAATTCAACAGTTCAGTGGTCACTGCATCTAAATTGACATACTTCCTTACTTAACAGGCAAAAGCTAAAGGTTACTATTGCTACAATGTAAAGAAAATCAATAGCAGTATAACATTAGCAGGCTTCAGGACAGTCTGATTAACCCTTTCCTTACAGATGCAAAAGATTCCATGGCATTATTTGAAGTTGAGCTCTCCTGGCGTCCTACCCAAGCTTTCTCCCTCAACCAACAACACCAAACAGATTAATTAGTTGTTCATCTTATTACTGTTTGTGGCACTTGCTGTGTGAAAACTGGCTGCCGTGTTCGCCGAGATAACAACAGTGACTGCACTTCAAGAAGTCATTTATAGACTGTAAAGAATTTTGAGACTTCATGAGAACATGAAACACATATAAAAATGCAAGTTTTTTCTTCTTAAACATGTACTCACAGCTAACTATTCCTTTGTGCATTACCCTTACATTTATCAACATTAAAATCCGTCTGCCATATCTCAACCCATTTACTTGACTGATCCAAATTTCTCTAAAGACATTCAGTCTTATTCCACTCATTAGTTTAGGATGTTGCATTAGATAATCTGTTGGGTACAATGTAAGTGGTCTGAGGATCTTACATTTAAGGATGTGCCTGTATTGCCCAATATCTAACAATATAATAGCATGATCCAGGAGTGTAGTAATAGTATCCTCTTGTGTTCTGAACTGGATATTCATGTCTTTTGTAGCAGTGCTTCTTCAATCTTTTCGAAAACACTTGGTAAGATTAGGCCAGACACAAATTATTAAGGTGCTTTATTTCATAGCAAGTGAATGTACAAAGCAACAGTTATGATCAAAGTCATTCAGTTCCATTAGTACAACTTGTCTTTTTGTAAGAGTACAAAATAATGAACATGCCATGCTTTCCCATATCAGTGCATTATCTTACTAGACCTAAACAAAATGACTCCAGAATTATCATTCTTATGAGCCTGGCCAAAGCTTGCCATCACATTTTTCTGTTTAAAAGCTGACTAACTGCCTGTGTCTCTTTCTTTGTTTTTATTACCCACTGTTCACAGCCAGAAGTGAAGGCTTGTCATACCACTGATCTCCTGGGACCAGAGACTTCTCCTCACAATGGTGTGAGACGTTTGCCAATTGCTGCTAAGTACTAAGACAAGCTAACTAATTGCTTATCATTTATAGCCTTTGAGAAAGCAACATCAAAGCTTAGATTAACATTTTAACCACCTTTCATCTCAGAGCCTTTTTAAAAAACATGCGTGAATGCACTTTGTTTTAAAAACTCAATTATTTACAAGTAATTCTTTTCCCAACATTTTTCTATTAAAAAATAGTCAACAATCATGAAATTTGACACTTGCCTGTATAGTCGTGTCATCAGCAAATGTAATAATACCATGTCATTTACAAATATTGTGAACAGCAGGAATTCCAGACAGATTCCTGTGGACAATCATTGGATAATGTTCCTAGGCATAGAATTTTCCATTTATAATAACTTTCTGTCTCCTGTTGTCAAGCCAATTCTATCAATCAAGGGTTCTGATGAAGGGGTACAGACCTGAATTACCTTAACCTGTCCTTTCTCTTTACAGATGCTGACTGACCAGCTGTGTATTTCCAACATTTTCTGTTTTTATTTCAGTTTTACAATATCTGCAATTTTTTCTTTAGATTTCTCAATCAAATTTGTGATATATTCCATGATCCTTAACCTTCCCTACCAGTGTCATATCGTAAACTTTGGAAAATACAAGTAAACTACATCTCTATCACCCTCAGCATAACGATTATTTAAAAGATGACACAGGGTACCAAAGCTAGAAGAAGCTGAAAAAGAGCAAAGCAGCTATAGGAGAACATTCATTTTCTGAGCACTAACTCTGCTAATTAGAGAAAGGAAAAACCTTCCATTGAGCCAGGTCTTCTGAATTGCATAGAGGACAGTCAGAAAGTTGGCTCCATATAGGGGACCAAGATCTGAAGTGACTTGAACTCCCAGATATTTGAAATGATAAAGTAAAGGGTCCATGAGATGTTCAAAAGCAGTAGCTTAAAGGAGCAAGGATGGGGGCAACCCCCATGTGTTACTGCCTAAGAGGTTAAAACTTGGAAGAATGACCCCATTTGTGAAAATACAGAACTGATGGGTGGAATTAGAGGAGCAAGAGGAACTGCATAAACTGATTGTCAAATCACATTGACCTCACAGCTCGTTTGATAAACTTCAAACTTCTCTGCATCTATGGACAGCAACAACAACAACAACTTGTATTTATATAGCACCTTTAACATAGTAAAACATCCCAAGGCACTTCACAGGAGTGTTATAAGACAAAAAATTGACACCGAGCCACATAAGGAGAAATTAGGGCAGATGACCAAAAGCTTGGTCAAAGAGGTAGGTATTAAGGAGCATCTTAAAGGAGGAAAGAGAGGTAGAGAGGCAGAGATGTTTAGGGAGGGAATTCCAAAGCTTAGGGCTTAGGGCCTAGGCAGCTGAAGGCACAGCCACCAATGGTTGAGCGATTATAATCAGGGATGCTCAAGAGGGCAGAATTAGAGGAGCTCAGATATCTCAGGGGTTGTGGGGCTGGAGGAGATTAAAGAGATAGGGAGGGGTGAGGCCATGTAGAGATTTGAAAACAAGGATGAGAATTTTGAAATCGAGGCGTTGCTTAACCGGGAGCCAATGTAGGTCAGCGAGCACAGGGGTGATGGGTGAACAGGACTTGGTGCGAGTTAGGACACGGGCAGCCGAGTTTTGGATGACCTCAAATTTATGTAGGGTAGAACGTGGGAGGCCAGCCAGGAGTGCATCACAATTGGATCAGCTAAGTATAGGCACACCCAGAAAATAATAGATACAAAGCTGGAAATTACTGTGCGCAATGTTATCATATGAATGCTTGATATGATTGTATAAAATTCCTCTCCTATTTTATCAGCAGTGCTAAACTATTTATTTTAAATTTCTAGGCTTAAATGCCCATTAAGTGCCTTCCACAGGTGAGTTCCACGTATTAACCACCTTCACTAGTAATTTCCACAGGGTTTCTATGGATCTCCCACTGTAACATTGGAGGAAGAGCTGTAAACTGTGTAAACAGCCATTTTTGCTGTTTCCCCAGGTTTTCTGCCAAAGTTACGGGGAATTGGAGAACCCCCGTGGAAATTCTACCCCCTATGCACAAAGACTGGATTGAAAAGGGATTAGGATCAGCTTTCTGCATGACTTTGAATTTTGTAGCTGTTAAACATCTTATGGACAATGACTTGGTTTAAAGGGGCAGCCACCAAACCAATATCTAGATAATTTCTGTCACAATATCAAACTGTTGAATACTGGGCAAAAAATATCAATATCAGATGTTAGATGCATAGCCATAACTTTCATTAAAAACTTAAGGTCACAATTAAGAAATAAGACTAGTTTGTAGAAGACACACTATATGGGATGCTTTATCTTCTAAGGAGAAGTGTGATATCTGTATCTCTCCAGGTGTTGGGTGTCAAGTTAAATGAAAATGTAAAAATAAAATACTTAGAGAAATGTTTTTTGAGGTGAGCTTCTTATAAGATTATCTTGTAAAACTACTGAAGCCAGGGGCCTTGGTCATTCATGGTGCAGTGTGTGGTAGGTCAGCCAAATATCTATCAATCATCTCTGGAACAGATGAGTTTGATGTATTATAACTTTCCAAACCATGTTGATTGCTGCAGCGCCATACATGATGGTGCCATCTCTGAGGCCCATTATAGATAGGTCAACAGCTGTCTGGCTTGGCCCCATGCTCAGGATGACTGCATGTTTCTTTGTAAAATACAGCACTATATATATGATCAGTCAGAGAAAAAAAATGTGAGCCACTCCTGGTCTGCATCAATGTGTGAACAGTCAACTTGGGAATGTCAGATTTATGTTAAGATTTTATTCTGTTTTCCTGGAAGCATATGAGAAAATCACCCCTCTTCACACTGTGTTGGAACTCTCCCAAAGGAGTAGTGAGGGAAATATTCAGACACTATAGTATCTGTTATGTTTTTTGATATTTTCTAATCTTCTTACCTTAGATTATTTCAACTCTCATCCCTTATATAATATAAAAGCAAAATACTGCAGATGCTGGAAATCTGAATAAAAACAGATTATGTTGGAAATACTCAGCAGGTCAGGCAGCATCTGTAGAGAGAGAAACAGAGTTAACGGGCTTGATTTTGCTGACGCTCAGAGGGCGGGTTTGGAGGCGGGTCCGCTGTCAAAATAGCAAAGATTGACAGCAGATAGGAAACCCGCTGTCAACCCGCCTCCACGTGAGTCTCCCAGGTGTCAGGTCTGTCAGCAGAGAACTGACCCGACACCAAACGGTGGGGGAGACAATTGAGCTCATTGAATGGCTTGTTAAGAGCCAATTTAATGGTATTTTGAGGCTTCCTTCCAATTTTACGTGCTCCCCCACGGGTTACCCGCTGCTCAGGGAACACGCCAGTTCACCCTGGCGTGAGTTGAGTCTGCTCTGATGTATCTGATAAGCTGACAGCTGCAGAAGTGGTGTGAAGGATGCCAGGTTGCAGATGGTCAGTTTCAGAGCGCAGAAACTGTTGGTTACTACATTTGTAAGACATATAGAGATTTCTTTAGCGTGCAAGTGTTTAGAGCCAACTGTATGTCCAGTGCCACCTCATTGGAACAACCTCTCTCACCATTGACAGATCGCTTCTGTCATCTCACCTGCAGCTGCCATCTATTGCAGCAACATTGGTGCCCTAGAAACTACCTCACCTTGCTCCTCTGATTCCTTCCACGCTCAGCCCCAACACCAACATCACCAGGCACACCAGCAGCACCAACAACAACACCAACCTTCTCCGCCATCACCTGATGCTGCACAGGACACAGGGCATCAGCCCCTGACAACATTGCTGCCCGGGAGGCCAGCGATGGTATCACCATGGCCAGATTTACTTCACTTGACGCTGTAAACCCTGGCTGCTACATGATGCGCTAGGTTGACACCATCCCACACCAGCACCACAAAGCATCCCTTTAATATCCAAGCCATTCCATGCGTACTCATCACTATAGCGGGGATGGGGGGAAGTTATATCTCAACATTCATTGGAACTCAGTAAGTCACTTCTCAAGGTGCGCACAGATCTGTCCAATAAGGGGCAGTGTTGAAAATATAGATTTCAATGTATGACAACACATTACCAGAAACTTCACATGGTCATTAGCTAAACCTCTCAAGTGCCTACCCTTGTATGTTGTTAGTTGGTATGCTTGCAGTAGGATGAGGGTCAGTGTGAAGGGTGACTAGTGAGATGGGGAACTGATAATGTAGATAGAGAGGGATGGGTGGAGGTGCAAGGTAAGTTGGTGTGAGTAAGGATGTGCAGGAGTAGGGTAGGGAAGGCAGAGTGATGGGGATGTGTTGAGTGGCACAGCAGGGTGAGTTTGTGTGTGGCTTTACAGTAACGTTTCGTGACCCACTGAGATCATTGAAAGGTTGGCGCCACTGCAGCCTGGGACCCCTGACGACATCTCTGCTTTTGCCCTCCTGCGCAATGTGCAACCAAGCTGCGTTGGTGTCCTGGGGAGGTCTCTTCCGCCCTTGGAAGGGAAGAGAACCTCCCTGCGTGCTGTGACTCCCTCCATAAGCATATGGAGGGAGTCATTGGAGAGCCTGGGTGCAACCGTCCACTTTTGTGCAGTGCTTATCAGTGTTTGCAGCACCTCAATGCTGTCAAACACTGACAGAATAACTGTCAAACTCAATGTGGCTGTGGTCTCTTTAAGGAAACCGGCTGATGAAGCGTCATCAAATGATGTCATCAGACCCGCTTCCTATTAATTGGCCGGGAAGCCCGCAGGGTGGGCTTAACAAGGCCAATCAAGGGAAAATCCCGTTGACAGAGCGGCTGCAGCCAGGAGCGGGACTGGAACCCGGCAAACAGCTATCCCGCCACCATCCCGACACCGCTGAGAAAATCCAGCCCAAACGTTTCAGGTCGATGACCTTTCGTCAGACCTGGAAAAGGTTAGAGATGTAACAGGTTTTAAGCAAGTACAGAGGCAGGGAAAGGGGGGAAGGAAGGAAAGAACAAAAGGGAAGGTCTGTGCTAGAGTGGAAGGCAGGAGAGATTAAATGACAAAAGGGATGATGGTGCAAGGCGAAAGGAGATGGTAATGGGGCTAGTAAAGAAACAAAAGGTGGGTCTAGAGGAGGTGTAAATGGGAATATCAGAATCATCAGTAACAGCTGCCATCCAAACAAATGGGGGCAGAAGTTATGAGCTGAAATTTTTGAACTCAATGTTGAGTGAGAAGGCTGTAAAATGCCTAATAGAAAGATGAGGTGCTGTTCCTCAATCTTACGTTAAGCTTCATTGGAATAGTGTAGGAGGCTGAGGTCAGAGTGGGAGTTGTCCAGAGAATTAAAATGACAGGCGAACGAAAGTTCGGATTCATGCTTGCGGACTTAATGGAGGTGTTACGCAAAGCAGTCACCCAATCTGCGTTTCGTTTCCACAATGTAGAGGAGACCGCATCGTGAGCAGTGAATACAGTATAGTAAATTGAAAGAAGTACAAGTAAATCACTGTTTCACCTGGAAGGAGTGTTTGGGGCCCTGGACAGTGGGAAGGGAGGAGGTAAAAGGATACGTGTTGCATCTCCTGCGCTTGCATGGGAAGGTGCCATGGGAAGGGGAGTGGGTGTTGGGGGTGATAGAGGAGTGAATCAGGGTGTCGCGGAGGGAACGGTCCCTTCAGAATGCTGAAAAGGGGAGGGGAAGATGTGTTTGGTGGTGGGATCACGCTGGAGGTGGCAGAAATGGCAGAGGATGATCCGTTGAATGTGGAGGCTGGTGTGGTAGAAGATAAGGACAAGGGGAACCCTATCGTGGTTCTGGGAGGTTGGGGAAGTGATGAGAGCAGAAGTGTGGGAAATGGAATGAATATAGTCAAGGGCCCTGTCAACCATGGTGGAGTGAACTACTCGGTTGAGGAAAATGGAAAACATATCGGAAGCACTGGAATGGAATGTGGCATCATCGGAATAGATGTGACGGAGAAACTGGGAGAATGGAATAGAGTCCTTACAGGAAGCGGAGTGAGAGGAAGTGTAGTCAAGGTAGCTTTGGGAGTCAGTGGGCTTATAGTGGATATTGGTTGATAGCCTATCACCAGAAATGGAGACAGAGAAGTCAAGGAAGGGAAGGGAAGAGTCAGAAATGGACCATGTGAAGGTGAGGGAATGATGGAAATTGGAAGCAAAGTTAATTAAATTTTCCAGTTCGGTGCGAGAGCAATGTACCGAAAAAAGAGGGGAGGGAGTGGACCTGAGTAGGACTGGAACAAAGAATGTTCCACATATCCCACAAAAAGGCAGGCATAGCTAGGACCCATATGGGTTCCCATAGCAACACCATATTTTGAGGAAGTGAGTGGAGTCAAAGGAGAAGTTGTTCAATGTGAGAACAAGTTCAGCCAGGCAGAGGAGTGTGGCGGTGGATGGGGACTGGTTGGGCCTCCATTTAAGGAAGAAGTGGAGAGCACTCAGGCCGTCCTGGTGGGGGAGGGAGGTGTAGAGGGATTGGACATCCATGGTGAAAAGGAGATGGTTATAGCCAGGAAACTGGAAACTGTTAAAGTGGCGCAGGGTGTCGGAAGAGTCGCGGATGTAGGTTGGAAGAGACTGGACAAGGGGAAAAGAAGAGTCGAGATAGGAAGAAATCAGTTCTGCGGGGGAAGAAATCAGTTCTGCGGGGGAAGAAATCAGTTCTGCGGGGAAAGAACAGGCTGAAACAATGGGTCTATCAGGGCAGTCCTTTTTGTGGATCTTGGGAAGGAGATAGAATCGGACTGTGCAGGGTTGGGGGACTATGAGCTTGGAGGCCATAGAGGGAAGATCTCCAGAGGAGATGAGGTCAGTGACAGTCTTGGAAATGATGGCTTGATGTTCAGTGGTGGGGTCATGGTCCAGGGGGAGGTAGGAGGAGGTGTCGGAGAGTTGGCGTTCAGCCTCCGCAACATAGAGGTCGGTTTGCCAAACAATAACAGCGCCACCCTTGTCAGCAGGTTTAATGACGAGGTTAGGGTTGGATCTGAGAGAACGGAGTGCTGCAAGTTCAGAGGGAGGTAGGTTAGATTGAGTGAGGGGAGCAGAGAAATTGAGATGGCTGATGTCATGCCAGCAGTTCCCAATGAAAAGATCTAGAGAGGATAAGAGGCCAGGGAGAGGAGTCCAGGTAGAACAAGAATTCTGAAGACAGGAGAAAGGGTCCACTGTGCAGGGAGAAGACTCCTGGCCAAAGAAGTGAGCACGGAATCAATGGAAGAAGAGCTCCGCGTGGTGCTGAGCTCGAAATTCATTGAGGTGAGGGCGTAAAGGGAATGAAGCTCAGGCCTTTGCTGAGGACTGATCGTTCGGGGTCAGAGAGGGGAAGATCAGAGGGGATTGTGAAAACATGGCAAGGGGTGAGTGTGGAAGAATGGACGGGGGTCAGAGGAAAGTGAAGGGGAAGAAGGTTCCGGAGGGGAGTTGGTATCCAAGAGTTGTTGAAGCTTGCGATCCTTGACACCTGAAAGGAATGAAAAAGGTTTCTTGTTAAAGCGCCAGATGAGGCGAAGGATGAAATGGAACTGCGGATCAGGACAGCTCTTTGATTACTCTGATGAAATTGCATAACCTTGCCTTGAGATTGAGGTAAGCTTTCAGCAAAGAGCCTGGGCAGTGAATGGCAAACCCCATCTGTTCAGTGCTTTTAGTTACTGGATTTACCTTATGCAGTCATAATGGCCTAGAATTTCCTGTAAAGTTTTGGCACAGATATGGTATAAGAGCAGCGTTGCACCATTTATTCCAAGATAATTTGCGTGTAACTGATTTACACCAAAACCTTGTGAGTGAGCATGAGTGTAGCTGCAGGCCTGTCAAAGTGTGCAACTGCTTAATATAAGACAAAAAGTTTCTATCAACCAATAGGAAAGACATTAGGGGGGAAAAATTTGTGTGGTTTGCGCCACAAGACGGTGCTAAAGTGTCGATGACAGTTGTAACGACAGCTGATGCCGGTTCCCACACCGCACTCCATATCGGTGGTGCCGGTAGCGCTGCCGGTAACCTCGATCGCCAGGGAGTTCACCATGATGGAGATCGTAATGTCAGAGAGTATGCAATGCTCACTGGATGCCCAATCTCCCAACTTTGTTTTAGCCAAGGTACTTACCGGCTGGAGAAAGCAACGACAGCTTCAGGTGGCGTGCAGCAGGAAGTCGGCTGCAGCGACGCTATTTAAAGGGATCCTCACCAATCACACGCACCTGTCAGGGTTTTGAAGTTTGAGTGGCTGTGTGCTAGTTCCTGCTACTGGAAGAATTTTCCTTAACCATTTCAAGGTTCTTTGGTATCAGGGAGTGTTCTGGCAAGTACATAACTCCTTCATTATTTTTGAAAGGCTTCAAAGTACACTTACTAAAAATCACTCACTCACTTAATATGCAGTTGGTGTGCGACCACAGACAGCGAATCCTTAATGTCAATGCCCGCTATCCTGGCAGCAGCCACGATGCCTTCATCCTGCGCTAGACTGGTGTGCCAGCACTCGTCCAGCCATCACATTAAGCTCGAGGGTGGCTGCTCAGAGACAAGGGCTATCCGCTCACCACCTGGCTCATGACTCCCCTCCGCAACCCCAACACTCGTGCCCAGCACTCATATAATGAGAGCCATGCTTCCACCAGGAACATCATCGAGCAGACCATCAGCTTATTGAAGCAACGGTTACGCTGCCTTGACCGTTCGGGAGGAGCCCTCCAGTAATCGTCAGAGCGGGTGTCCCATTTCATGTTGGTCTGCTGCATGCTCCACAACTTGGCCATCATGAGGGTGCAGCCCTTGCCAGCAGGGATTGCGGGACCACCTCAGGACAAGGCAGAGGAGGAGGAGGAACAGAAGGGAGGGAGGAGGCAGCGAGACAATTGGCCTTCCAGACGGGCTGTCCGTGACCGGCTCATCAGACTGCGAATCGAATGAATGAAACCCCAAAGCCCTGTTGCTCACCACATCCCCATCATACCATTCCTGTCTCACGCCATATCACAGCGTCCTCCTGGGCGCAAAGGTGAAATGAGACCACAAAATATTCCAAACACCATTAATAAATGTATCTATAAACCTATCACACATATTACATGAATTCTAATAACTAATGACCCTTGTGCCTGCCATAGTTGAATAGCTGTCATTGTGTGCAAGGTGTGAGATGTGGGTGTGAGTGTTGCTAGGTAGAGATTGTTGGTGGGTGAGTGCTGGGGGTGTGGTTCATTGAGCAGTGTGTGAAGCTTTTGGTACAGATGGTGGTATGTAGCATTTGTTGAAGCCTTCACTCACCCTGACCACTCATGTGAGCTTGTTAAACTTCCTCCTGCACTGGGTGTGGGACCTGGGGAGAACAGTGCTGTCCATGACCTGGTGTGCCACCTCCCTCCACATAATCTGGCAGACTTGTAGCGAGGGCCTCCTGCCAGTTGGTACAGGACCACCCGCCTTCTCTCCATCGCTAAAACCAATGCCTCCAAAGCTTCATCGGAAAACCTCCGGGCTCTCCCCTGGGGCAGATCTCTGCGATCAGGATTTGTAAATAAGTGCTCCTTCTCCTTCTTCTTCTGGTTGTTGAGGCAGCTGCACACTCAACAATGCTGAGAATGAGGTGCTGCAGCATCAATGAACCTCCCCTTTAAGTAGTGAAAAAAGCCCGTGGCAATCATTACTTGAGTTTAGACTACACCCGATATTGGTCCATCTTTTCAGCGTAACGCCAATGAGCTTGGGTTTTTAGACTAAAATCATTACTGCAATCAATTTAATGAGGAGCGAGGACGAATTTTGCTTGCAGTCTAGACGATTTTCACCTGGCGTTACTTAACCATTTTTAGTCTAAACACTGTCCATTCCTTGGCTATAATGAATTTCTAGCCCCAAATAATCATTAAGAGAAACTTTGAGAGAAGCAGGCCTAAGTGTGTGATCCAATAGAATGATTAAATCCATTCCAGCAGTCTGACAGGCTTGCAGCTACACTCCTGCCCACTCACATTGGAGCCTTTTGGCTCATGCTGGAGAGCTCCAATGTTCAAAGAATGTCTGGAGAGAGGAATACGTAAAGATAAAATACTTACTTGTTTTCATAAATCTTTGGATTGTTCTCAGAACCCCTGCAACCCTTTGGTCCTAGGGGACCTGGCGCAAGCCTAAGTGGCAGGTTTCTTTGGGTGCCTCTCCGCTTAGGTGCCCAATGTGCCAACACAGAGGAAACTGAGGTGGGAGGTTGTAAATGTTCTTTCCCACCTAATTATCATGCTTAGGTTGGTCTGTGCCTACTTTAGGTACAGACCCAATGGCGTAAGCTTGGAAATCTCAGGGCAGCATTATTTCTGCTCCTTTCCACTTCACTTACTATTTTTTAAATTTTTAAATAAATTATGGAACTGAGTATTCTCCAAGTGCAATGAAGAGGAAAGTCTGCCCTCAGAACTGTGCTCCAGATTCCCTGTGAGCAATGCCAGCTAGTAAACCTAATAAAGTGCATGGTAGCAATGGCAACAATCTCAGAAAACAAGAGAATTAATAAAGATAAAATACTAGAAATAGAGAGAACCCCCTGTGCAGATACCTGGGAATGGATTGCCATCTTAGGAACCAGCTCCCCCCACAACAATCACATCCATGACATACAAACACAAATAACGGACATTTATTGTTTATTTCATTGGTATCAACATATTTTTATGGCGTTCTATTATATGGTTGTTTTACATACCTGAAGACAATTAGGGAAAGACATGCAGTCCTTGTCATATCTCCACTTACTTCATATTGCAAGAAGGTGGGTTTCCACATTTACTAACCCTGCAGAGTTCACTGCCACTTACATCACTGATAGATCATTTTCACCAAAGTGAAAGTTTATTTATTTTTCCCAGCAACAAAGGATCTTTCCCTCTTCCCCCCCAAAACCTGAACTGATCATAATATGCAACTGTTTCAATAAATCAGTAAAAACAATCAGCACCATCTCTTCCAATTAATTTGATACAGCCAACGTCTGGAATCTAAATATGACACAAACTACTAGCACCTTATTTCTACTATTAACAAATGTTAAACTTTAGAAATCGAGTTGTCCAAAATTTGAAATGCATTTTCAATTGGGTTGCAACTATACTAACTGTAAAAATAAATGTAGGCCTAGTACATCTTTCACTCTGGCATAGTTGTCTAAATGTATCTGAACAGTGGTTAAAATGGATCAGAATGGTCTGGAACAGCACAATGGTTCTTGGCAGGCTGGCAAGAGCTAATTGGAAGTGGGCCTGAAGTTTAGAAAAATGCCATTTGTGTATGATATTGTTCAGCCAGGCATGGAGAAACAGAATTACAAGCTTGTGATTTTATTGCAAGTCTAGCCTAGAATTCCACTTTCACAGCTTTTGGCATGAGCATTGTTCTGTGCGCATTAATAGGCATTTAGATCTGCAGTGTAACACATGGTGCAGCAGATAAAATCTTTAGCGTGTAGCCTCAATAAATTGATAATTTGAGGTGATGCAGCCTGTGTAAATGAAAATCAATCTAACTTGTTTTCTTTATTTTTAAATAAATTATGGAAAATTAACTTCTGTATAATTGCGTTCCCATTTTGTACTTTTTTCTCTGGTCTTTCCTGGAACACCGTAGCCTTTTTGTCTATGATCATTCTTTGTTTGCAATCTTTTTTGCTGCTCTTTACCATATTTTAGCTGTTCATAGACTAAACTTCTTTGCCACCTTCCTAGTGCTTAGCAAGTCTCTCTGGCACCTTTGAACTCTAAACAGTTGTGCAGCCCCCACATCAAATGTTATGTTCTGCACAAGATCTATCTAATTTGGAACTTAGATATGCCAGGGACACATTCAGTTTGATTGTTTTATGGTTTGTTTGGTTTCACTAAGCTTCAAAATAGATTAGAGATTTAAAAAAATCTATATATCAACTATAGTAAGAAAAATATTGTTTACTTAGTTTAGCTAGTTTTTATAGTTTCAAAAATAAAATAAAAACCTTCTAACTCTTCCCCATGTTCCTAGAATAATAGCATATCAGGCTTCTTATTGGGAGTGAATATTTAGAAAAGTAGTAATATTTGAAAAAGAAAACAAACAAAACTAACATGTCTTTTGGTTAAGTTTCTATAAACAAGCACATTTTAATTTTATTATTGATAATTTTAAAATTGTACAGCAACCTAGATTTAAAAAGAGGATTAAGTGCAATAATGATGTTGCCAAGGCTGCCTAGGAGAGAAGTCTAAACCAGTATAGATCACATGGCAGAGGTCTGTTATTTCCCAATGGGAAGGGAAAACATAAAGAGGAATTCTTCTTGGACCAATCCTGAGCATCTAATTGTAAAGTACAATAAGCAGAGGCTTGTGAACAGATCACCTGCCTGCACTTTAGCTCTGGTTAGGTGGTAGCATAGCGAGACAATAAACACTAGAAATATATAAATTAGCAACCTTGTCTCATTCTCTTGCCATCTCCTGCCTCTGTGGTCTTTCTCTTGCTTTCTTTACTGTCTCCTATCGTCTTGCATCCCTCTGGCATTTGATAATAAATAATTGGTGTGGTCATTGAATTAATGTTACTACAATCCTGTATATTTGAAAAAAATGCATTTCTATTACCCCTTTTTTGTTAATATTTTGAGCATATTTATTCATGAAATATTTAAAATTAGGTAAATTTTATTTTTCTATTGAGCTTTATTCATTAATTCCATTTTTTCATAATTAATTTTATTCATTAAGTTAAGTCAGGGGTAAGTTGCTGGACAGTGCAAAAGGTTATACAGCAGATCAAATGTTATGGAGTGGGTCAAAGATTATGCAAGATAAGGGTTTGAGTACCCCTTCTTAACAAATTCCATTTCATCCACTGCACTTGGAATACTTTGAAATTTAACAGCATCAGACCTGAGTTGAGGAAAACACCTAGGCCTAGAAATTCGATCATGCAGCGACCATTTTATAGGCGTAAAACAGGAGCCTAAATGTCCAATATGACACGTGGCATGCGCAAGCTCATTCCGCGCCAGAAATGCACTGCCCAACATCTTGGATCGGGCTCCTCCATAGGCGTCCAGGATGTCTGCTGGAAGTATTAAAAAGCCTCATTAAAATATGTAAATTTTGTGAAATTGATCTGCCCATCACCTGACTTGCCAGGTGATAAATTTGCTCAGGAACTCGTGGTGCTAACAGGCATTGCAATTTAAAGAGCTCATCCACTCCATACAGGTTAGTTGCTGGTTTGTCCTTTTAAGCTGCTGGTTAACTTCTGGGTTTTATTTTGGCCTATTTTCTGCCTTGAACAACTGGTTTCTGCTAATGACTATTTGTTGGTGTTGGACGGCTTTTATTTGCCTTCAAAACAGTTTTACTGAAGACAAGGGAAAGCAGCCAAGACAGAAGAGAGCGGCAGCAGTTGGGAGAAAATGGAGGAGGAGGGCCCTGCACAGGAGACCATACCCACAGCAGATCTTCAGGGAGCACTTCTCCTAAGTTAACTTCACTGAGGAGCAATGTGTCAGGCACCTTCGCTTCACCAAGGAGGCCATCACTGAGCTATGTTACCTAATGCAGCCGCAACTCGAGCCTTGAACCAGGCATTGTCGGCACTGCCTGTGGCTGTCAAGGTCACTATGCCCCTTAGCTTTTATACCACAGGATCGTTCCAGGCTGCAGCATGTGACATCAGTGACATAAGAACATAAGAAATAAGAGCAGGAGTAGGCCATACGGTCCCTCGAGCCTGCTCCGCCATTCAATAAGATCATGGCTGATCATTGACCTCAACTCCACTTTCCCACCCAATCTCCATATCCCTTGATTCCCCAGAGTCCAAAAGTCTATCTATCTCAGCTTTGAATATACTCAAAGACTCAGCATTCACAGCCCTCTGGGGCAGAGAATTCCAAAGATTCACAACCCTCTGAGTGAAGAAAGGGGGAGCAGCCAAGACAGAAGAGAGCGGCAGCAGTTGGGAGAAAATGGAGGAGGGGGGCCCTGCACAGGAGACCATACCCACAGCGGATCTTCAGGGAGCACTTCTCCTAAGTTAACTTCACTGAGGAGCAAAATAAATTCTTCCTCATCTCGGTCTTAAATGGCCTACCCCTTATCCTGAGACTATGCCCCCTAGTTCTAGACACTCCAGCCAGGGGAAACAACCTCTCAGCATCTACCCTGTCAATCCCCTTCAGAATCTTGTATGTTTCAATGAAATCACCTCTCATTCTTCTAAACTCCAGAGAGTATAGGCCCATTCTACACAATCTCTCATCACAGGACAGCCCTCTCATCCCAGGAATCAATCTAGTGAACCTTTGTTGCACCGTCTCCAAGGCAAGTATATCCTTCCTTAGATAAGAAGACCAAAACTGTGCACAGTACTCCAGGTGTGGTCTCACCAAGGCCCTGTACAATTGTAGCAAGACTTCCCTACTCTTATACTCCAACCCCCTTGCAATAAAGGCCAACATGCCATTTGTCTTCCTTATTGCTTGCTGTACCTCCAGTTGGCTGTTCACCATTGTATCAGGGAGGTCACCAAGGTTCTCAACACCAGGTGAAACATCCACACTACCTTCCCAATGGAGCGAGCCAAGCAAGATGAGAGAACACTAACTTTGCCTCCATTGCAAGCTTCTCCGGAGTACAAGGTACCAAAGCCAGCCTTGCGGGCTCCCCCCAAAAAAGTAATGTGACAATTCAATTCATCCGCATCTAATATTTAACAGGAATAATTAATAACCCTTTGTGCCTGTCTTGCGTGCTCATTTACTTATCCTACTGCACCTATGAGGTGTATCCCCAGTGGCTATAGCTTGGGAGATGGAAGGCTGCTGTGCTTTTATTGAGGACACTTCACATGGCTGTGGTGGGTAACCTCCAGCAGCACTGGACTTTGAGGGTCCGGTTGTGGCCTGCCGCATCTCAGCATGGGCCAGAGCAGTCTGCCTCAGTTGGCTGTGTGGCACTAACAAGGTCAATGATGGACAGTGTGGCGGGGAGTAGGCATGTTGCCATCCTGCGAAAGGACAGTAGATGCGTCTCCCATGGAGCCAATGATACTCTCCTCGAACTGTGCCATAGCACTCCTACGGCTCTGCATAAGAACAGAGTGCAGGAATTATGTGACGCTCTGGAAGTCCCTGTCAACACTTGCCCCCACAGTCAAGAAGGCAGCCATTATACAATATGGAGAGAGTGATCATCTCTATGAACACGTCTGTGGCATACCCCATAATGAAGCCTCTGCTGACAGCTCTCACGGCAGCTCACATTACTCCCCTTCCAAGCTTTACTCTCCTACAATCACTGCACCACACTTTACTCCAGTTACTTCTCCTCATACTCAAACACTCTGCACCTCCTACTCTCACCACTTCCCCACACCTCACACCTTACACACAACATACAAATTATTCGACCTGCGTTAGTGATATCCATATTGAACAGAATGATCTCCATGCTCTGCGTGAAGCTCCGACACAAGTTGGATCTCGACTTCTCCATACTCTGACAAATTGTGCGCAAAGTCTCTGGCAGGCTGACAAGTGCACCTGGCATTTCTTGCTGTATGCCCATCAAACTTCTTCGGTAGCCTGGGCCCTCAAAGTATGCATCTGAGTCCTCTGCAGCAGAGCTACTATGTGAACTCGCCCTGTGGCATCCTATCCCTCTGCCCTAGCTCCTACACACTTGCGGCTGATGATTCATTGTATGAAGACTCCTCCTCTAGCCTACCCTGTAAAGTATGCGTCATGCCAGTCTCTGAGCTGGTGTTTGCTAGGGTCAGGTTGAATGACTCTGCATTTTCAGGAAGGTTGGTCTCTTTCTGACATGGCTGAGGGAACGCCCAAATTTTCAGCACCTGAAATGAAAGAGAGGGACATGGGTTAGCTTTTAGTGTGAAGGAAGAGCAGAGAGAGATGAGTAGCTGTTAAAAGCAGCTGCAGTTTGTCCTGTAGAGTGTGTGGGGTGAGACAGAAGTAAGAAGGGAAAAAGAGGTGTGAGGAAACCCTGCACAAAGTCTCCTCCAGCATTGCCACTTGCTACAGCCATGACTTTCCCCCTGCCCGTGATGGCCAGCATGTTTTCTTCCATAGGGGACAGGACGTGTAGGCACATAGGAGCAGTAGTAGGCCATTTAGCCCCTTGAGCCTGTTCTGCCATTCAATGAGATCATGGCTGATCTGCGACCTAACTCCATATACCCTTCTTTGCCCCATATCCCTTAATACCTTTGGTTAACAGAAAGCTATTAATCTCTGATTTAAAGTTAACAATTGATCTAGCATCAATTGCTGTTTGCGGAAGAGAGTTCCAAATTTCTACCAACCTGTGTGTGTAGAAGTGTTTCGTAATTTCACTCCTGAAAGGTCTGGCTCTAATTTTTAGACTATGCCCCCCTAGTCCAAGACTCCCAACAAGTGGAAATAGTTTCTCTCTATCTACCCTATCTGTTCCCCTTAATATCTTGAAAACTTCAATCAAATCACTCAACCTTCTATATTCCAGGGAATACAAGCCTAGTTTATGTAATCTCTCCTTGTAATTTAACCCCTGGAGTCTGGGTATCATTCTGGTAAACCTACTCTGCACACCTTCCAGTGTTTGGCTTCCTTCGGCTGCCGCCTCCTGTCGCAAGTTGTGTGCAACATTCTCCTGCAAGAAGGGATTGCGTTAGTGATATGCTTGTGAGATGTTTAAGGAATCTGCCTGTCCAGGTTGAATAATTTGTATGTTGTGTGTAAGATGTGAGGTGTGGGGAAGTGAGGGTTGCAATAGTGGTAAGAGTGTTTTGAGTATGAGGAGAAGGAACTGAAGTAATGTGTGGTGCAGTGATTGTAGGAGAGTGAAACTGGGAAGGGGAGTATTGTGAGTAGTGAGACTGCAAGTGGAGGTGTGAACAGAGAGTAAGAGAGGAGTGTTGTTACCTTAACAACTCTGGTAAGATCACTGAACTTTTCCTAGGAACCAAGCTCCTGGCATTAACCTCCTCAGCAACCTCTTTGCATTGATGACATAGGTGTTGCCTGGAGGACTTTCTGTCCCCTGGGGGAATGAAATCTCCCTCCTTCTGTCAACAGCCTGGACCAGAGCCTACAAAGTGACATCAGAGAACCTGGGGGCCCGGTCTGCATGTCTTGCAGCCATTTATTTTTTCACAAGCATTCCTTGCTGTTTTTTTAGCCAGAGTGCACCTCCTCTTTAAGAGGCACTGGCTGGATTTTCAGTGGCATTAGTGAAGCCCAATTTCACACCCCCCCCAACATGTGTGCAGCCGATGAATAATGGGGCAGCACCAATTAAATGGTGCAAAAATTGCGGTCCGCGGCGTAGTTCTGGAGTACGCCGTGGATCTGAGAAAAGAATACAATCCTACCTGATGGGGGCCCTCCTTCATAAACTTACTCTCTGATGCTGCGTACTAGAGGGCAGCATAGTGGCCCACGGATCCCAGGGGCGCAGCCTGTGCGGAAGCATACCTGCAAGCACGTGGGCCTGGTCCTCCAATCTGGAAACAGAATTAGATTTTACATCATTTCAGAAGGGAATTCGTAATCAGCTTTAATTACAATTACTTTACAGGATTGGAATTTAATTCCTAATTAGCTTCATTCCACCAACCTCATTACATCTTAGTTCTGTTAGTAAAAATTTAATTTTGCTGATAATAATCATCGACATCATTAAAACTCCAATCTTTGCAGAAACAAGAAAAACTCATTTGATACAATTAAACAATCTGATTTCTGAGATGAAAATGGTTAAAATATGCCTGAGGTGGGCCCTGTTTGCATCAACCGTAAAATTTTCATACGTAATTGCTGGGGAGTTGATGGGCAAATAGCCCAACTCTGTGCCAGCAATTGGTTTTTCTTTGGCCGTGCGGATGATTTGTCAACACGCACTCTGAGTACGTTGTCATACCGCCTTTGAAATGGACCGCAAGTTCAGGATTTAGCGCATGAAATCCTGAACTTGCGGTCCATTTCAAAGGTGGTATGACGACGTAGTCTGAGTACGCCGTCATACCCACCGCAAATTCTGGCCCAATGTGTTCCAGCAGGCGTGTGCAGCCCCCCATGCGCCCGTTTCAGGCACAATCGAATTTCTAGGCCCCAGAGTTTGATTGATACAGTCCTTTCAGTGCAAGGCATTTTATCCACTCTCATGTGATACACTTTCTGAGTTTGAGCCACACCTTTACCAACTTCCTCTTTCTGCTTTTGTCGTGCATCGTCAATTTCTTTCTCTGTCTCTTTGTCTGCACAAACTGCCACGACCCCCTGAGGTTAGGCTGCAGTTTCTAGGCAATTATCTAGAGCGTCTGAACCGTGATACGAGCAAAGGAGCCGCAGTTACATTGCCCCCTGCGTTGCTACGAGGGGGAGGTAGTGGAACTTCATGCACGCATGCTCAGTTATGCACATACGGCACAACATACCAAACTGCTGGCTTCCCCATCATCTTCTCTCAGGCAATTATTGGCAACCGGCAGAAACACCTTTTAATTTTAAATGTTTTTAAAAAAACATATAAGGCAGGTTTTAGTACAATGCAAACAAAAAAGTCTCGGATAGCCTCCTGGAGACTGTCTCATTTATAATAACATTGCCCTGCACCTGGCAGCTACACTAAATTCGAGTCTGCTGTTTTAATTACAAAATTGAGAGGTCGCACAACACCAGGTTATAGTCCAACAGTTTTATTTGAAATCACAAGCTTTCGGAACTATCGCTCCTTCCTCAGGTGAAGTAAATTGGATACAGAATCGTCAGAGCATATATAGATGGAAAAAAAAGCATGTGTACTTTACAATTGCAGACCAATTACAAACATGGACAAATGACCTTCTGCCAATGTGCCTGACCCACTCACTCCCAGCGAGCCAGTCCGCATTTGCACATAAGAAAGATATTGGCCGGCGTTCAGTTCTATTATACACGTGGATTGGATCTGTCAATTGTTTTAATTTAATACAATAAGTGTATAAAAGTATGCAAGACACAAAAGACTACAATATAGTCGCTTCTCTGCTCGACGCCTTTGGTATTGCTGAGGTCGCATGCAATTACTCAGCCTCTTCCTCCCTCCCCAAACAAACACTGGAAAGAATTGTGGGTTGAAACCAAAAATATGAATCCTCATTCGAAACCAAATATGACTTGGTAAACGTGTTACCATTGCCTGCAAGACGCTGAGCTGAAGGGCCGAGGTGACTTATCTGCAGTTAAATCAGCGAATTCAGTGTTGCTGCACCGCGGGGAGCTGCGGTGACAGATGGAGCGTGGGAGCCTGCCCCCCGGGGACGTGGGGAATTTAAATGGGCTGACTGACACCGACACAGACCCAGCGCAGGGAAGGGAAGGGAGGCGGACACTGATGCTGGGCAGACGAGGCCGCGCAGTCTCCCCCCCTCTCTGTGTCTCTGCCCCATGGCACACAAGGCCAGCCCCACTACGGGGAGCTGGGGGCAGCACTGACTGTACTCAGTGACGGTGCAGAGAAGAGTATATACATCGGACCCACACACACCCCCCCCCCGGGCCGACTACTGACTCGGCCTCAGTGACCCACAAACCAGCAGCGCTGCCGCTAATGGCAGTGAACGGCTTTGATCTCCGGCGCCAGTGACGCCCCCTTTCCCCGCTTGGGAGCCACTGCGCATGCGTTCCCTCACAGTCCCTGGTGGATGTTTAAAAAAAAATAAAATCATCATAATAATAATAATGATGTGCTGCTATCAGTACTCCCGCCAGTAATTTAAAATAACAACTTAAAAGGAGGGCGTCTAACAAAATGGAGGGTGATTGAGAGCTGCTGCGGCGGCGGCGAGCAGACTCGCTGCCTCCCGGGACCTAGCGGTTGCCATGGAAATGAAACCAAGGACAGGCTGGAGCGGCAGATCTTCGCTTATTTCATGTCGAGCGACGGTAAAGAAAATAAAAATCGCGTAAATCAATGGAGGAGACGGCAGAGTAATCCCCACCCCACCACCTGGTTCCCCTGATACTCTCTATCCGAGTGCGGTGACGGTGTCCTGGCCCCAGGGGCAGGGGGAGAGGATGTCCGGCCTGCACTCAGGGTGGCGGCGGCGGCCCGCCAGCGCCCCTCCCCACCCTCCTCGCAGTGTGTGAAATGGGACACGATTGTACCAGCCAACCGGCGGCAAATGGAAACACAGCAACAGTCTCTGCGTGATAACAGAATATGCAGTGCCGTTTGTAAGATCAGCTTCGTTTATAATAAGAACACTCGTGTTTCATGGGGGGAGTACCCTATTTTTTTCTTCAAAAGCAAAATACTGCGGATGCTAGAAAGACTTGCATTTATATAGCGCCTTTCACGAAAACAGGACGCCCCAAAGCGCTTTACAGCCAATGAAGTACTTTTTGAAGTGTAATCACTGTTGTAATGTAGGAAACCCGGCAGCCGATTTGCACACAGCAAGTTCCCACAAACAGTAATGTGATAATGACCAGATAATTTATTTTAGTGATGTTGGTTGAGGGATAAATATTGGCCAGGACACCAGGGATAACTCCCCTGCTCTTCTTTGAAATAGTGCCATGGGATCTTTTACGTCCACCTGAGAGAGCAGACATTGGTTTAACATCTCATCCAAAAGACAGTGCAGCACTCCCTCAGCACTGCACTGGAGTGTCAGCCTAGATTTTTGTGCTCAAGTCTCAGGAGTGGGACTTGAATTCACAACCTTCTGACTCGGAGGCGAGAATGCTAACAACTGAGCCATAGCTGACACTGAAATCTGAAATAAAAACAGAAAATGCTGGAAATACTCAACATACTGGAAATAAATCTGGAATAAAAATGCTAGTATCAGTAATGGTGGCCATGAAACTATCGGATTGTTGTAAAAACCCAACTAGTTCACCAATATCCTTTAGGGAATTAAATCTGCTGTCTTTACCTGGTCTGGCCAATATGTGACTCCAGACCCACAGCAATGTGGTTGACTCTTAACTGCCCTCTGAAATGGCCTAGCAAGCCACTCAGTTGCAAGAAACTGCTACGAGAAACAATAATAAGAATAAAACCGGACAGACCACCTGGAACACCCAGCCCAGTCGACCCTGCTAAGTCCTCCTCACTAACATCTGGGGACTTCTGCCAAAATTGGGATAGCTGTCCCACAGACTAGTCAAGCAACAGCCTGACATAGTCAAACTCACAGAATCATACCTTTCAGCCAATGTCCCAGACTCCTCCATCACCATCCCTGGGTATGTCCTGTCCCACCGGAAGGACAGACCCACCAGAGGTGGTGGCACAGTGGTATACAGTCGGGAGGGAGTGGACCTGGGAGTCCTCAACATTGACTCTGGACCACATGAAGTCTCATGGCTTCAGGTCAAGCATTGGCAAGGAAACCTCTTGCTGATTACCACCTACTGCCCTCCCTCAGTTGATGAATCAGTACTCCTCCAGATTTAACACCACTTGGAAGAAGCACCAAGCGTAGCAAGCGCACAGAATGTACTCTGGGTGGGGGACTTTAAAGTCCATCACCAACAATAGCTCAGTAGCACCACTACTGACCGAGCAGGCCGAGTCCTGAAGGATATAACTGCCAGATTGGGCCTGCGGCAGGTGGTGAGAGAACCAAGACAAGGGAAAAACCTACTTGAACTCGTCCTCACTAATCTACCTGTCGCATATGCATCTGTCCATGACAGCACTGGTAGCAGTGACCACTGCACAATCCTTGTGGAGACGAAGTCCCGTCGTCACATTGAGGACACCCTCCATCGTGTTAGCACTACCACCGTGCTAAATGGGATAGATTCAGAACAGATCTAGCAGCTCAAAACTGGGCATCCATGAGGTGCTGTGGGCCATCAGCAGCAGCAGAATTGTATTCCACCACAATCTGTAACCTCATGGCCTGGCATATCCCTCACTCTACCATTAGCATCAAGCCAGGGGACCAACCCTGGTTCAATGAGGAGAGCAGAAGAGCATGCCAGGAGCAGCACCAGGCATACCTAAAAATGAGGTGCCAACCTGGGGATGCTGCAACACAGGACTACATGCATGCGAAATAGCAGAAGCAGCATGCTATAGACCGAGCTAAACGATCCCACAATCACGGATCAGATCAAAGTTCTGCAGCCCTGCCACATCCAGTCGTGAATGGTGGTGGCCAATTAACAACTAACGGAAGGAGGAGGCTCCATGAATATCCCCATCCTCAATGATGGCGGAGCTCAGCAGCGAGTGAAAAAAACAAGACGTTTGCAACCATCTTCAGCCAGAAGTGCCTAGTGGATGATCCACATCAGCCTTCTCCTGAGGTCCCCGCCATCACAGAAGCCAGTCTTCAGCCAATTTGATTCACTCCACATAATATCAAGAAACGGCTGAGCGCACTGGATACAGCAAAGGCTGTCGTGCTGAAGACTTGTGCTCCAGAACGAGCCACGCCTCTAGCCAAGCTGTTCCAGTACAGCTACAACACTGGCATCTATCCGACAATGTGGAAAACTGCCCAGGTATGTTCTGTCCACAAAAAGCAGAACAAATCCAATCCATCAATTAACCCCCCAGTCTACTTTCAATCATCAGCAAAATGATGGAAGGAGTCGTCGACAGTGCTATCAAGCGGCACTTACTCACCCATAACCTGCTCACTGATGCTCAGTTTGGGTTCTCCCAGGACCACTCGGCTCCAGACCTCATTACAGCCTTGGTCCAAACATGGACAAAAGAGTTGAAATCCAGAGGTGAGGTGAGAGTGTTTGACCGAGTGTGGCATCAAGGAGCCCTAGTAAAACTGAAGTCAATGGGAATCAGGGAAAACTCTCCACTGGCTGGAATCATATCTAGCACAAAGGAAGATGGTTGTGGTTGTTGGAGGTCAATCATCTCAGCCCCAGGACATTGCTGCAGGAGTTCCTCAGGGCAGTATCCTAGGCACAACCATCTTCAGCTGCTTCATCAATGACCTTCCCTCCATCATAAGGTCAGAAATGGGGATTTTCGCTGATGATTGCAGAGTGTTCAGTTCCATTCACAGCTCCTCAGATAATGAAGCAGTCCATGCCCGCATGCAGCGAGACCTGGATGACAATGTCCAAAAATGTGTGGGTTAGGTTGATTTGGCTATGATAAATTGACCCTTAGTGTTAGGGGGGGATTAAATATGTGGGGTTACAGGGATAGGATGGGATATGTTAGGGGGAATTAAATACGTGGGGTTACGGGGATAGGGTGGGATATGTGTCAGTGCAGGCTCGATGGGGATTCTGTGTGGGAAAGCAGGGACAGGGTACTGGATTTGGATGATCAGCCATGATCGTATTGAATGGTGGAGCAGGCTCGACGGGCCGAATGGCCTACTCCTGCTCCTAGTTTCTATGTTTCTATGTTTCTATGACATTCAGGTTTGGGCTGATAAATGGCAAGTAACATTTGCGCCACACAAGTGCCAGGCAATGACTATCTCCAACAAGCGAGAGTCTAACCATGTCCCCTTGACATTCAACGGCATTACCATCGCTGAATTCCCCAGCATCAACATCCTGGGGGGTCACCATTGACCAGAAACTTAACTGGACCAGCCACATAAATACTGTGGCAACAAGAGCAGGGCAGAGGCTAGGTATTCTGCGGTGAGTGTCTCACCTCCTGACTCCCCAAAGCCTTTCCACCCTCTACAAGGCACAAGTAAGGAGTGTGATGGAATACTCTCCACTTGCCTGGATGAGTGCAGCTCCAACAACACTCAAGAAGCTCGACACCATCCAGGACAAAGCAGCCCGCTTGATTGGCACCCCATCCACCACCTTAAACATTCACTCCCTCCACCACCGGCACACTGTGGCTGCAGTGTGTACCATCTACAAGATACGCTGCAGCAACTTGCCAAGGCTTCTTCGGCAGCACCTCCCAAACCCGCGACATCTTCCACCTAGAAGGACAAGGGCAGCAGGCGCATGGAACACCACCACCTGCAAGTTCCCCTCCAAGTCACACACCATCCTGACTTGGAAATATATCGCCGTTCCTTCATCATCGCTGGGTCAAAATCCTGGAAATCCCTCCATAACAGCACTGTGGGAGTACCTTCACCACATGGACTGCAGCGGTTCAAGAAGGCGGCTCGCCACCACCTTCTCGAGGGCAATTAGGGATGGGCAATAAATGCTGGCCTTGCCAGCGAGGCCCACATCCCAGGATCGAATTAAAAAAAAAGGCCAGGCAGCATCTGCTTTCTTGGAAGGTGCTGATTCCTTGCTGGGGACATTGGTATAAGCGAGTCTCTCTGTGATTGCTGTATACATCAATGAAAAATCAGTATAGTGAGACGCATTTAAAGTGAAAACCTTTAATGGGACCTTGCGGTGCTTAAATTGGCTGGCGCATTTGTCTACCTAATAACAGTAAAAACACTTCCAAAGTAATTTATTGGCTGTGAAATGCTTTGGAATGTCCTGATGTGAAGGGCACTATAATATGCAAGTCCGTTTTTCTTTCAATGTTGAAGTTATGTTTTCAGTTCAGTTTTCAAAATACTGTAACTGGTAATGTAGTTCCAACTACGGGTCCCTCTATATTTCCTTTTGCTGAAATAGCCACAACTTTTCACAATCTCGCCCTTAAATTTTTTCTGAAATCTCTGGTTGGTTGGTTCAGTACTATAGGACGTGGTCCTTTCCCCAGAATTTCTTTAACTTCAAGCAAGATGAATAGTGAGGTACATCTTTTCCAGCAAATTGCACTTAGGGGGTTTATCAGGACCTATGGCTAGGATTGGTTAATGGTTTAACTCTAATTTCAATCCTGGTCTTTGCTTGTAAAACAGCTATCTCAGCAAGCTGTTGAAAGATCAAAGACTCTTTCAGAAAAGTATTCTATGTCCTCTCCAGTGGAAGGACATAATTTCTCAGATTTCTGAACAATAAAACAGTTGAGCTTCCCCCTTGGCAATGAATGCCTTCAACAAAGGCCCAATGTCTGTCCTCCAAGCATTCTATCATACCACTCTTTGCCCGTCTCCTGATGACGGTAGTTTCTTTCCCTCTTTTTTGCTTGCTTGTCTAATTTACTGGAACAACAGGATGGCTAACTGTTGTCATTAGATAAATGCAGGAAACATATTATTCTAAGTCCCGAGAAGCTTTTTTGCTGTTGAACTTTTAAAAAGTTCAGTGCCATGAATGGTAGACATTATGAGCACTTTTATTCTAGGAATAGTACTGTATAGTAATTTAGTGCTAACATCATTTATTTCCCACAAACAGTAAGGCAGATAGACCTAAAGCTAAGGTTTTTGTGCATTTAAAAAAAAAACACAGCTGTTGGGGCCTGCTTGCAAAAGCCACATACAAAAGTTTCTTGTCTATGTGTGCACAATCCAGTGAATCTGCATATAATTACTGACCAATCAGAGAGGTCCAATTTTCATTGGTATCTTACTGAATTTACAGGTCTATCAGTCTTCCTGCAGGAATGTAATGAAGCTTGGCAGCTGAGTATGAAGCAGAGGTTCACATAAAAGTTGGATGAGAGTATAGTTCAACCCATGGACTCTTGAGCAGTGCAGACAGGGACACCTGCTTTGTTATTTTTCCCTGCTTTGTTCAGATTGGCTGGCAGAGGCAGACATAATTTATCACTTCAATAGTACAATATAAATATCAGCAGTGATCGGAATTCCGGTGCTGCAGCATTTAAATGACCAGATTACTGCTACAAATTTCTTGCAATTTAATTAGCTGAAAGTAAAAGTCAAACCACTATAGTGTTACAAAAGCTGCAGCTACTGGTCTCAGGTTTGTATCTGTGGAGTGAGATTTGCAGCCAACAGACTGGATTTATACTCCTGACTGAGCATTGTTAGAATTTGCACTGAGGTCACGGATAAAAGAGCTCTTCGCACACGTGATTGAATTTGTGTCCAACTCTGCTTCCTGGATGGTTAGTTTTTAATGTTAGGAGGCTACAGATAGGATTGTCTGCTTTCTCTTAATATTAGAAATGTTGTAAAGTAAATTTATGAAATTCTGAGGAGCTCCAACAGACTACCTCAGAACTTTTGAAATGTAACTTAGCACTAGGCTGGAATTATACTGCATCTTTTGCAAACTCAAACTGGGGTGCGGTGGCTTCCTGGAGAAGGCTTTAGTGCACTTGAGAGACAAGTTGGAGTTTGACACCTGATACTACCATGTTTATGTCTATATACACCTGAAACCACTTAGCATTGATGTGACGTGGCAGAATAACTGCACCCAAACACTTCTAGTCCTTTTGAGATTATTACTAACATTGTTTTGTGTGAAATGTCATCTGTAAAAATGTAACTATGACTACATTTTAAATTGCATTGTCATCGATGTGATTGTTCAGTTACTATGGAAGCATAAACACAAACATTATGAGCAATCACTAAAATGTAGTAATCAGGTATAAAAATTACTCAAAAAGGCTAATGGAATGTTAGTCTTTATAACTAGAGAGCTACAATATAAAAGAGAGGAAGTTTTGCTACAGCTATACAAAGCCCTGGTTAGACCATGTCTGGAGTACTGTGTACAGTTCTGGGCACCGCACCTTAGAAAGAATATATTGGCCTTGGAAGGAGTGCAGTGAAGATTCACCAGAATGTTACCAGGGCTCCAAGGGTTAAATTATGAAGAGATTTTACATAAACTAGGCTTGTATTCCCTGGAATACAGAAGGTTTAGAGGTGATTTGATTGAGGCTTTTAGGATTTTGAAAGGAATTGATAGGGTTACATAAGAACATAAGAAATAGGAGCAGGAGTAGACCAATCGGCCCCTCGAGCCTGCTCCGCCATTCAATGAGATCATGGCTGATCTGATCCAACCTCAACTCTAAAGAACACAAGAAGTAGGAGCAGGACCAGGCCACTCGGCCCCTGGGCCCGCTCCGCCACCCACAGGGCCTTGACCGATCCGAACTCAAACTCATGTCCAATTTCCAGCCCGCTCCCCGTAACCCCTGATACCCTTTACTTCTAGGAAACGGTCTATTTCTGTTTTAAATTTATTTAATGAAGTAGCTTCCACAGCTTCCTGGGGTAGCAAATTCCACAGACCCACTACCCTCTGAGTGAAAAAGTTTCTCCTCATCTCAGTTTTGAAAGAGGAGCCCCTTATTCTAAGATTATATCCCCTAGTTCTAGTTTCACCCATCATTGGGAACATCCTCACTGCGTCCACCCGATCAAGCCCCTTCACAATCTTATATGTTTCAATAAGATCGCCTCTCATTCTTCTGAACTCCAATGAGTAGAGTCCCAATCTACTCAACCTCTCCTCGTATGTCCACCCCCTCATCCCCGGAATTAACCGAGTGAACCTTCTTTGTACTGCCTCGAGAGCAAGTATGTCTTTTCTTAAGTATGGACACCAAAACTGTATGCAGTACTCCAGGTGCGGGTTGATAGAGAGAAACTTTTTTCTCTGATGGGGGAGCCTAGGACAAGGGGACGTAACTTCAAAATCAGAGCCAGGCCATTCAGGAGAGAAGTTAAGAAACACTTCTTCACGCAAAGGGTGGTAGAAATGTGGAACACTCTTCCACAAAAAGCAGTAGATGCTAGCGCAATTAATAATTTTAAATTTGAGAGCGATCAATTTTTGCTAGCCAAGAATATTAAGGGATATGGAGCCAAGATGGGTGGATGGAGTTCGGATGCAGATCAGCCATGATCTCATTGAATGGCTGAACAGGCTTAAGCAGCTGAATGGCCTACTCCTGTTCCTATGTTCAATCTATTACCCAGTTTTCTGATGTTTTTAAAGCCATCTGACCTGCTAATTGACAGGTTAACATTCCCTGTGAGAATTGGCTTTGTGGTGCTTAACTGCAGTGCCTCTTAAGGGAATACATTTGGGACTTTTATTTCAAACATGAATTGCAGCAATTGTTTAAATAGCATTAGTCAGTAAGTCTCGCTGTGCACGCTCCATAAGATGCTATATTAAGTTTAATTTAAAAAAAATTGCTGAAGCCCATGGCATAGCAAAAGACGTAAAAATTGATTTGTGTATTTTAAGCTCATCCCAAGCCATACCATGACAAGTAATGTATTGTGAAATAAAACATGAATTTCTTTTCTAATTATGGAGAATAGTATTTCATTGTGTGCTAGTATTTTTGGGCAGATCTTAGTTGCAAATGATGTTAAATTTAGGGAGAGTGTAATGATAAAACGAGTTGTATCCTAAATATAAAATTGATCGAAATAATGTTTATATTAATACTAAAAACAGCAATTACCGGCATACAAATTATGACTTAATTGTGGTATGTGACTATTTATCATAGAATATTCAGTTAAAAGAGGTACATTGTACGTGTCATTTCAAAAATTATTTTGTACTGCATATTGGTGGTGTGAAATATGAAAAAAATTGCTATTAGAGTGAAAAGGTACTCTGTTGGGAGAATTGAAAACATGCTATTAACTGGTGGTACCTTCTTAGGTAGCACCTGAAATAGTCACCAGAGCCTGTTACCTCAGTTCCTTAGTATGTTCTGCATTTATTAAAGTCATTACTATTAGCATTTTTGGGTATTTTCTAATCTCGCTCTAGATTATGTCAGCTTTTTTATCATCGATCATTTTCATAGATGACTCCTAACTTGCCATATCTTTCAAAATGTTTATCCTTGCCTTGAGGTCCCCGTAAGCATTTGGTAATTTGCCCAGGAAACAAACAGTAAACCCTGTCTCGTAATTGCTTTTAGCTACTGCATTTATCTTATGCCTTAGTAACATTTCACTCTGGTCTTTAAGTGTTAGTGCATCACAGCAGATCATATTTTAAGTTTTAAAAAATCAAGCAAATTTGTTTTATAAAAAATGAGCAAGTGCATAAGAAACATTTATATAATATAGTAATGTATTTAGAGTAGACAACCTTCCATCTAACTGCTCGAGTGCACTAAATAATAAAAAGATTGCAATGCTAAGAACTAAGCTAATCCTTTGTAAATAACTTTTAAAATACAGTGAAAGGTGAATCACTCGAGTCTCTTCCCTATGTCTGGCAACCAGTTTATGAGACATATTTGCAGAGATCCGGGAGTAGATTTTATGTCTGTTCCTCGTAAGGTAAGCGATGGCATAGAGGGACCAAAAAGTACAGTAAAATAGATTTTAAAAATTGGTTGAATAAATAAGTTCTGTAGAATTTTGGGTAAAAATTGCTAGTTATTGCAAATACCATATTAGTGTTAATTCTCTGTCCCAGATTAGTCCAATTTTTCAGGAAATTACTGCTTCCCAGCTGTCTTGTACACAGGACCTATCTGCACATAAGTTAGGAGTTATTGAGTCAGTTGATAGTGTCCTCCATGTAGCTGTGTAAGCTTCAGCATAGATGGTAAGAGTAACATTTAGGAGCTTGGAATGCCTTGCTTGTTTGAACAGTGATGTTGCAGTAAAGCGGAAATAGCCGAACATCAAAAGCTGTCAGCTGCCTGTAAGGTACCAGGTATGGTTGAAACACTTTTTTCAAGGAGGTTTTCCTTTTATATTTGATATGTGCAATGATTATATGTCATCAGCCATGCCTACATGAATAAGGTAAATCTAATTTACAGATGCATGAACTTAAAAACACTTTATTTAAGGCTTACCTCACTTGTCAAGTTTTGGTTTACTAAACCAATTTGTCATAGAAGTTTTTTGTGTCAGATTGGAGACAGCAAACATAATTTTGCGGAGGTCAAGGCCAAAGATGTTCACTCATTCCTTATTGGCTCTTCAAGTTCCTTACGGTGTTTCTTGCTGACCTGACTTTCCCTGTCAACTTTCTTTGGATCTCTATTGAAGTAAATTTAAAAATCATCCCAAAAAAATCAATACTATCTCTACGCTGAGGGAATTGAAACGGTATGGCAAACAACAATTAAAGGAGCCCAAATCCTAATTTTCTTATGTTTTTAATTGACCTACATTGACTTCTGGTTCTCATATGTCTCAGATTTAAAATTCTCTTTCTTGTTTTTAAATCCCTCAATGGCCTTGCTTTTCCTTAGCTCTGTAACCTTGTCCAGTCCTACAAGTCTACCTTAACTCTCTGTTCCTCTGACTCTGGCTTCTTGTGCACCCTCTTACCCTTTGCTGTACTATTGGTGGCTGTGTTTTCAGTCCTCTGTCTGGTATTCCTCCTTTAAGACCCTGCTTAAAACTCCCTTTTTGACCAGACTTTTGTCATCCTTCCCAATCTCTCCTTTAACTCAACATTTGTTTTTTCTCACGCCTCTGTGAAGCGCCTTAGGATTTTTTCTATGTTAAAGGCGCTTAATAAATCCACATTGTTATTGATGGAAGTGCTATAATTTCTACAGCTATACAAATCCCTGGTTAGACCATGTCTGGAGTACTGTGTACAGTTCTGGGCACCACACCTTAGAAAGAATATAACAGCTTCACTGTATGTTTCTCGTGCAGTATCAAGGATCACTCTCGCAAATGAGCCCTCACTGCATACAAACTGTAGTGTTGTTGAGGCTGCCGCGAAACACGAATTAAGGCTGAATCCATGTGTGGAAAACAAGAGACTTTAATACAACTGCATGGTACAAAATGGCTGAACTGACTGCTCCCAGAATTATCTGGAAAAAGCCTGAGGCCCCGCCCACTCCTGCCTTAAAGGTAAGGTGCCTTAAAGGGAAGGTGCTCGATATTTGTCCACGGACGGAAAAGTGGATAATGCCCGTTTAGGTGGCGATCCGCCACACAGCTCCCCCCAGAATCCGCTTAGGAGGTGTGGACGAGACGGTGCGGCGGTCTGATGGGCCGGCCGGAGCGGCTCTTGTAGGACGCCGGTGGACGTGGAACGGCCGGGCGTGGAGCAGCCGGGTGAACCGGCTTGAGGGCAGGTTGGCCGCGTGGAGGTGGACGAGCTACAGGGACCTGCTCACCGGGCTCCGAGTGTGCTGGCTTGAGTCGGTCAACCGACACTTTTTCGGTCCTGTCGCCCACTTGCAGGGTGAAAAATTTGTCCCCAGCCTGTAGCACCTTGTAGGGCCTGTCGTACGGGGGTTGAAGGGGTCCGCTGTGGGCGTCGTGCCGGACGAAAACAAACCGTGCCTGGTGCAGGCTTAGTGGGACGTGTGAGGTGGATTCGCCGTGTCGGGCAATGGGCACCGGGGCGAACTGCAGCGCCGGTGAGGCAAAGTCGTGGCGTTGCTGGTCGGCTGACCAGGGTGTCATGGCGGTGGGCAGGAACTCGCCGGGTATGCGCAGCGGCTGACCGTACACGAGCTCTGCTGCCGATGCGTGGAGGTCTTCTTTAACCGCGGTGCGCAGGCCGAGGAGGACGCACGGAAGTCGGTCGGTCCAGGCGCCGTCCTGGAGGCTGGCTCGAAGAGATGCCTTCAAGGATCTGTGGAACCGCTCACACAGTCCGTTGGCTTGGGGGTGGTACGCTGTGGTGCGGTGAATGGTCAACCCGAGATTGCATGCGACGGCGGTCCAGAGTTCAGAGGTAAATTGCGGACCTCTGTCCGACGTCATGTCGGAGGGGACGCCGAACTGTGCGACCCAGGTGCTGACGAAGGCTCTGGCGATGTCGGCGGTGGTGGTAGAGGTCAGTGGAATTGCCTTGGGCCAGCATGTGGTGCGGTCAACGATGGTCAGCAACTGCGTGAGGCCTTGCGACGGCGGCAGGGGCCCGACGATGTCCACGTGGATGTGGTCGAATCTCCGCGAGGGGACGGTAAACTCCTCGAGGGGTGCTTTCGTGTGTTGCTGTACCTTGGCCCGTTGGCAGGCTAGGCAGGAGTTGGCCCAAGTATGCACATCCTTACGAAGGCCGCGCCAGACGAAGCGGTTGGCTACCAATTTGATGGATGCGCGGGCGCCGGGGTGGGAGAGGTTGTGGAGAATGTCGAATACCCGGCGGCGCCAGGACGCTGGGACGACGGGCCGAGGTTGACATAGGGATATGTCGCACTTGACCGTGACTGCGGTCGGGCCACAGGCGACGTCGGCCAGGCGTAGCCCTGGTAGGTTGGTGATGGCAGAGAGCAGATCAGGGTCGGTGACCTTGTCTGCTGCAAGTTGAGCGTAGTCGACTGCCAGGTGTGCGGCGTGGATGGCGGGGCGGGAGAGGCAGTTGGCTACCACATTGTCTCGGCCGGAGACGTGTTGGATGTCCGTGGTGAACTCGGACACTGCCGCGAGCTGGCGCTGCTGCCTGGCGGACCAGGGGTCGGTTGTCTGCCATTGCGAATGTCAGGGGCTTGTGGTCGACAAACGCAGTGAAGGGGTGGCCCTCAAGCAAAAACCGGAAATGGCGGACCGCCAGGAACAGCGCGAGGAGCTCGCGGTCAAAGGTGCTGTACTTGACCTCCGGGGGGCGTAGTTGGCGGCTGAAGAAGGCAAGTGGTTGCCAGGCGCCGTCGACCCACTGCTCATACACGGCGCCGACCGCGTGGTCGGAGGCGTCCGTGGTGAGGGCTACCCTGGCATTGGGCCGTGGGTGCGCGAGCAGGGTGGCGTTGGCAAGCGCGGTCTTGGTGGAGTCGAAGGCGGCAGACGCGTCTGCCGTCCATTCGACCGCCATCTTGCCGCTCCTGCCCCGGAGGGCTTCATACAGGGGCCTCATGAGGGACGCTGCTTTGGGGATGAAGCGGTTATAGAAATTCACCATCCCAAGGAACTCCTGGAGGCCTTTGATGGTGGTGGGGCGGGAAATTGTTGGACGGCCTGCACCTTGGTGGGCAGGGGAATGGCCCCAGCATGGGTGATGTGGTGGCCGAGGAAGTCGATCTTGTCCAGGCCGAACTGGCATTTGGCTGGGCTGAGGATGAGCCCGTGGTCGCTGAGGCGCCCGAACAGGATGCAAAGGTGTTCGAGGTGTTCCTGCTTGGAGGAACTGGCTACCAGGATGTCGTCCAGGTAGATGAACAGGAACTTCAGGTCCCGAAGGACCGAGTCCATGAGCCGTTGGAATGCCTGGGCCGCGTTTTTGAGGCTGAAGGGCATCCGCAGGAACTCGAACAGGCCGAAGGGGGTGATTACGGCCGTCTTGGGGACGTCCGCGGGGTGGACGGGGTCTTGGTGGTAGCCGCGCACCAGGTCGACCTTGGAAAAGACTGAGCGGCCAGCCAGTCTAGCCGAGAAGTCCTGAATGTGCGGCACGGGGTACCGATCAGGGGTGGTGGCGTCGTTGAGGCGGCAGTAATCCCCGCAGGGGCGCCAACCTCCGCCTGGTTTGGGGGTGATGTGGAGTGGGGAGGCCCAGGGACTGTTGGAGCGGCGGATGATGCCGAGCTGTTCCATGGTGGCAAACTCGGTCCGCGCGATCTCCAGTTTGGTCGGGTCCAGCCTGTGGGCGTGGGCGTACACTGGGGGGCCTGTGGTGGGGATGAAGTGTTCCACCCCGTGTTTGGCGGCCTCCGCGGAGAAGGTCGGATTGGTAAGGGCATGGCACTGTGACGCCATGTCGGCGGGTTGACGGGGGGCCATGGCGCCCAGGATGGGGGACATGGTGTTCATGTCCACGAGGCGGTGACGGGGGATGTCTACCAGTAGGCCGATGAGAGGGGAGAGCACCTTAGCAGTGATGAACTCCCATCGGTAGCGGCGACCAGCGAGGTCGAGGGTGACTGTCCGGGTGCCATATGTCCGGATTTCCGAGCCGTTAGCAGCAGCCAGCGCCGGTCCTCGTTCGCCCTTTTGGATGTCGAGGGAGGAGGCCGGGATGATGCTGTGCTGAGCCCCAGTGTTGCACAGGAACCGGTGGCCGGTTTTGTCATCCGTGACGAACAGCAGGGAGCCCGCGTGGCCCACGGCCATCGCGGGGGCTGGTACGGGGGCGGACTTGAAAGAGCAGGGAGGTGTGCACCGTTGTGTCCTGGCGCCGAACCGTGCGTGGTAGTAACAGTAGCCCGGGTTAGTGGGGCGTGAAGGCCCCGTGGGCCTGGTGGCAGGCCGTGGTGGCCGGTGAGGGCCGCGCCCAGGTATTGGCTGCCAGGTCCGGAGTGACGTCGCGGCTGGAGTGAGCGGACAGCAGCTTGTCGGCCTCATCGGCAAGGGCTTCCAGGTTCGTGAGGCCGGACGCCACGATCGCTGGGCGGATGCTGAGAGGGAGCTGGCGGATGAACAGCGTGCGTAAGAGGGATCCGGGTGGGCTCTCGTCGGTGAGGGAGAGCATGTGGGAGAGGAGGTCTGACGGTGAGGCATCACCGAGGCCTGGAAGGTCGAGGAGGTGGCAGTTTCGCTGATATGTCGAGGCCGTAAATTTTTTAAGGAGCGCTGTCTTGAGATGTGTGTACTTGCCTTCCTCTGGTGGGTTCTGCAGCGCTGTCCAAACCTTCGAAACTGTGGCGCTACCGAGTGATGTGACGAGATAGTCGTACTTCGTCCCATCTGTGGTGATGTTTCGCAGCCGGAAGCGAGATTCAGCTTGGAGAAACCAGGCTTCCGGCTGGTTTTCCCAAAACTCCGGCAGTTTCACGGAAACTGCATTCGTGTCCGCCATTGCAGTGCTTGGAATACGTTCTGAGCGTCGGGGTCACCAATGTTGAGGCTGCCGCGAAACACGAATTAAGGCTGAATCCTTGTGTGGAAAACAAGAGACTTTAATACAACTGCATGGTACAAAATGGCTGAACTGACTGCTCCCAGAATTCTCTGGAAAAAGCCTGAGGCCCCGCCCACTCCTGCCTTAAAGGGAAGGTGCTCGATATTTGTCCACGGACGGAAAAGTGGATAATGCCTGTTTAGGTGGCGATCCGCCACAGTGTGACTTTATAGAACAATGGCTGGTAATGTATCATTGCCCAGGGTCAAACAGAAAACCTTAATACTGTAATTAGTTTGCATGAATCCTGTTGTGTTCCCTAGCCTTTAGATAGCAGATAAATAACCTCTCTTCACCAGACAATTACAGAAGAATAACCGCTCTTCATCAGACTTAGGCTATAAATTACAAAGTAAGTTTCTTTAAACAGTAACAGAAAGTTAATGCAACAGATTTCACTTGATTGCAGAATATTTAACTTGCATCTCCTCAGCATACAAAATTAATAAAGGGCATTACATAGGAACAGGAGTAGACCATTCAGCCCCTCGAGCTTGTTTCGTTATTCAGTTAGATCATGGCTGGTCTGTACTTCAACTCCATTTAGCTGCCTTTGCTCCATATCCCTTGATACCCTTACCCAACAAAAATCTATCAATTTCAGTCTTGAAAATTTCAATTGACCCAGCGTCTGCAGACATTTGGGGTAGAGAGTTCCAGATTTCCACTACCCTTTGTATGAAAAAGTGCTTCCTGATTTTACTTCTAGCTGAACTCTGATTTTAAGATCATGCCCCCTTGGTCTGGATCCTACACTTTGCTAACTTTCCTAATACAGGAAACTGTTTCGTATCCGGCACCGACGGGACCGGGATGGTGCCGGTTGATTAAAAATTCCAGATAACGGAGAGGTATATCTACCGAGGCTATTTTTAACAAACAAAAATAAAAAAATCAAGAAATGTGCAGTATAATTGGGTGCTCCCCCACAGAATATTGTGTTAAATGGATGGTGGAAGATGCTTGATTAAGTACAGTAATGCCAGTTGAGGGTAATCCATAACTCTTTAATTACTTAACAGTAAAACAAAACTTATATACTGTAGTTTTCGGAGTATGAATTCTGCTGGTTATTAGAGAATTCCTGTAATGCTAAACCTGAACTAGTGTCCGTAATGCAAACTTACACGTGATGTTTAGTCAGTCTTCATTGAGTCTTCATGCATCCAACACCACATGGGCTGCAGTACAGTGGAATAGGAAGAACTGAAGAGCTACAGCATGTTTAGGTGAAATTACCTCTCATGGCCTCTGAATTATGAACTGGGACATATGTACCTTTCACATTTTAAATAAAGTTGCCAATCATTCATAGGATCTAAGGCACACAGGTGGTCTCCTGGCATGGTGTTGGCCCTGGTGGTCAACAGATTCAAAACAGATGTTAGATACAAAAGCAAAAATTGGGAATGCTGGAAATCTGAAATAAAAATAGAAAATTCTGGAAACACTTAGTAGGTCAGGCAGCATCTGTGGAGAGAGAAACTGAGTTAATGTTTCAGGTCAATGACCTTTCAATCAGAAGATGTGTCTGATAAATTCACGCCAGAATTTCAAACTTTGGTGAAAGAAAGATTGCAAGGTGGTAGATGTTTGTTAAGTAAATATACACCTGAAGTACATTTACCTATATTGTGTATAAGGCGTGTTGTACTAAAATTAGTGCATGTGGCTAAAATGGTGTCGCCATAGCCACGTCCTGTAGCTAGTCAGTGATTTCTATTGGACAACACTGGACTATGGTATCGACTCAAAGCAAATTCAGACTGTCAAGACTCATGGTAAATGCACTAGAAAAAATAGAATGCACACATACACCATATGCACTCCAGCTCTAAAACAATTATTCAATTTTAATGTATCTTGCCGTGTCTTATTATTGGACGGAAAAGAAAGCATCAGTTATCCAAAAGAAAAGCAAACTGTTTAGCAACAACTAAACAGGAAAGGTGCCTGGAAGTTCCATGATTGTTAATACGTCCAATAGATAGTAACAGTGAAAGAAGAAGTGGGCAAAGAGGCCCTCACTCACCTGTTTCCCTGCCTGCAGCGGCAGAGTTCTGATGAAAGGTCATCGACCTGAAACATTAACTCGTGTTTCTCTCTCTCCACAGATGCTGTCTGACCTGCTGTGTATTTCCAGCATTTTCTGTTTTTATTTATGTTAGATACAAATCCATTCATGCCTGATTTATAGTTTCCTTTTACCTTCACCAACTGAATTTCAGAACAAAGTGAACAAGGTAGCAATTAAAACACAAGGGCCTAAAAATTTGGTTGCTTTGTGCCTCCCGTTAGCGCCTTAAGAGGGCGCTAACGGTGCGCAAAGCAACTAGCGCCCGGGCACGGCGCCGCCAACGCCTCCCGCGAAATTCAGTGGGAGGTTAGTGGCGGCGGTAACCGTTAACGCCCCGCAGCGCTGCGCCGCCAGCGATGACATCATCGCCATGCGCAGCGCCCTGCTTGCGCCCCGGCCGCGATCTTCGGTAGCGCCCCCTGACTTACCGCCGGACGCTATATCCGACGGGGTCAGGGGGGCCTGCCTGCAGCCGGGGCGGCGCTAATTAAAGGCGAGGTGCCGGGCGGCCATTTTTGTTGCTGGCCGCCTGCCAGCACCTGCCCCTGTTGCTGTCCCTGGCCTCCTGACTAGCAGCCCCCCCCCCCCCCCCCCCGCGGAGTGCCAGCTATGCTCCGTGAGCCTGGCACTTCTCTTGAGTGCCAGGATCTTTTGCCGGCACTCCGATCCCTGGGGCCCAGCTGGAACCCGGGTCGCGCTGCGCAAGGCCCTCCCCTTTAAGAAGGGGAGGAAGGCCTGCAGTACCGCGGCACATAGCGCCGCGATATTCTCTCGCAGCGCCCCAAGAGGGAGGTGGGGCGCTTCCAGTAGCACCTCGCTTCCCTCTTGGGGCGTTACCGATTATTTTCGGCCACAGGGCCGCTAATTTTTTCGGGGCGCTAAAAGTAGCGCCCCGGCGAAGTTAGCGCCCCACAGGGGGCGCGACTCAATTTTTCCTCCTAGTATACTAAAGTCAATTTATGTCACTGTGGCTTTCTAGAGGAGGGTTAAAGGTGGATTTTCTCTCAAGCCTAGACTGTGTGGCATTATTTTTTAAGAACCTATTTTAACCCTGGAAATGCCATGATGAGAAAAAGGCGTGATGGACAAAATAATTTTCATATGGAGAAAGGGGCAAATGGTAATGGGGAATGGCTGGAACTTTACCTAGCCCCTTATAATGGCTGCTTTATATTTAATTTATCTGCTGTCAAGGGATGAAGTTATTTGTAAGTAGAATTTATTTGCTTTTTAAGAATTGTATTAGTATGTTGGAAGTGAATTTTACGTAGATATGACACAATCGCACATGAAGTGGTTATGCGCTGCTCACAGCTTGGGAAGCCATGATCGTATCATTCAGGCCTCATGGCTGTCTGGTGCTTTTTTAGCTTGTCTATTCATTCTTCACTGATTTAAAAAGTACAACACTGTTTACAAAGTAATAAAAAATAGAATTGGTATGTATAGATCCATTGCAGTACTCTGTTTTGGAAACACAGTAAATGCAGTTGTAGTATTTCATATTATCTGCACAAAAGTATTTGATGGTGAGGAATGGAATGCACTTTACATGGCACTGCCTGCAGAGGTCACTGTGCAGTACTGTGTATTACTCTGTCTCTGAGAGAAATAAATGAAAAATTGTAATTGAATTTTGTCTTTGGGTGAACTTGGGTATAAGAATTTAGCTGGATCATGCAGTAGATTCTAATAGATAAAATGCTAAAATTGCATAAGAGTATAAGAATACATGAAAATACTTGAAGGATAAAAAATTGCAGGGGTATGGGTAAAGAGCGGGGGTGTGGGAGTAACTAGATTGCTCTTTGAAAGAGCCGGCACAGACTCGATGGGTCAAATGGTACTATTCTATGATTCTATAAGACTGACAATGCAATTCAATCATATATTCTCATCCTTAACCCAATTTTCATTATAATTCTTAACAGCGAGATAGTCTTACTGGCTTTGTCAAACCATATAGCTTTCATATATAACTTCAGTTTTGGTGGTAGTTTGATTTAAAAGAAAAACTAGCTGGCCTCTGAGATAAACATTTTCTCCAGGAGCTGGCACGCTCCAAAGGTTTCACCTTGACCCCGCCCCTGGAACTGTATCTCCACTTCTTGATAGACTCCTTTTAACATATTTCCATCCTCTTAACCATGTTTGCCTCTCAGTCAAAAGGCAACACAGAAAGCTTTGAAAGGGACTAGGAAGCAGATCTATACAGCTACTACCTGCAGCATATTGTGTAAGATAAGACACTGAACATGATAACATGCTTTCACAGATGCATCCTCCGCAGTCATCCCTCAGAAAGGGAATGTGACCTGAAGGGCACATTACTATGCACACTATGGTCATAGCCCCCTCACTCACCAATGTTTTAATTTATTTTTATTCATTCATGGGATGTGGGTGTTGCTGGCAAGGCCAGCATTTATTGCCCATCCCTAATTGCCCTTGAGAAGGTGGTGGTGAGCTGCCTTCTTGAACTGCTGCAGCCCGTGTGGTGAAGGTACTCCCACAGTGCTGTTAGGTAGGGAGTTCTGGACAGTACCTTGGGAGAGCATGGCATCATAATCTCTAACGACCCAGCCTATGCCTGTTGGGACTGCTCAGTGCAAAGTGAGCCTTTACCGCAACATATAAGCTAGCAGAATTGTTGCTGCTAGCTGCAAGAAGGTGCATTCCCCTAGTGTGGTGAAGCACAAACCTTCCCACAACCAACTTCTGACTGAAACACCTATGGGACATAATGCCAATTAGAGCAGATGATGTATGGACTTTGATTCAAACAAAATGGCTCTTTTCTGGTAGCCCACATGATTTGGGCATCTTCCATACACACCCAGACCACCTTCGAAGGTCAAAATGGGATCTCAAACTAATATCCCAGTGCCCTACAAACGGCAATGATCATGACTTGATATTTCGCCGACTTAAGTCAAACTCCAGGGATTGTCATTAAATTATCAAACCCCCAAACAATGTGTAGTTCCCAGAGTTTATGCTAAATTGGGATATTTACCTTTGATGCCCAGAGTTTAATAGGACGTGCAGTTCAGGTCAGTTCCTATAACTTGTGCAGTTTCAGTGGCCTCCAATATAGCATGATAGCTTTGCATTGACTCTGATCCTAAGATGAGCATTTCAAGCTGTAGTGCAGTATTTTCATATGGGAAATGTGTTTAAATCTTCTTGTTAATCTGAGGATTCCAGGAAGACATGAAGGAACAAAAACGGAAACATAAACTACAGACTAAGAAGCCCAACTACAAGGATTTATTTGCCACAGAAGATTGTGATGACCTTGATCACCATACTTTATGGTAGGGCATGGGAAGCGTCCATTTTTGGAGTTAGTGAGGGGGAGCAGGATTAATAATGCTGTTGGAACAGAAGTAGAAGTCTTAGTTGAAATAAATGAGAAAATATTACCAGAGAAGAAAAGGAACAAGAAACTTTGAGATAGTGAGACGTAAAAACACTGTTGTAGAAAGGGCAAGGAATATAAAAAGGTAAATGAGAAAACTAGGAAAAAGAATAAGGGATGAAGTTCCAAAAGATTGGAGTCAGGGTTGAGATGTATGTATGTGAATACACAAAATATTAAAAACATTTGAGAGTTCGAAACATGGAAATGTGTTTGGAGCTATAACAGATGCGGCTTAGGTTTGTACAGGACCAAAAACATAAAATTCTTGGTTATTATACATTCTGGAGCGATAAAAGGGGTGGGGCGGCAAGATTGTACCATTGTGCTAGAGTGTAACGATGTTCTGGGGGTTATGTTAAGACAGAAATCGTATGGATAGATTTAAAAGAATAGAAAAGGCAGAATCACTACCCACAGTTCTCTGGGGTCTCATTAGTGGAAAACTGGTTCAGCAGAAAGTAACAATGACCTTCTTTTGTTGCCAAAGAGAAATTTTAGTTTTGGGACATAAATGGACTTAACACTCATAAAACTACCACTATTTCACTCTAAATATCCAGATATAATAAACAAACCATTTACTATGTCTGGCTCCAGTTGCCCTCAGGATTCATGAATTACCACAGCAGTTTTTGTGAGTGGCTTCAAAGCACAGGTAATGAAAATGTTTTCTGTCTTCATTGTCCAGATCCATGAGAGTTGTACTTAAAATCATAAGCCCTGATTTTAATCCTGCCCACCTGACATGAATGGGCTGGGTGGGTGGTTAAATAGCGTTAGATTGCTTGCCATTGAATTCCTGATGTGCTCCTGCCCAACGTGATTTTATTCGTGCACTTTTTGGAAATGGCCGAGGTGCCTGACGCAGGCAGGTGGGGGCCCTATGACTATATTAAAATTGAGGTCCTATGATGCAATTAGGAGTGGACCCTGATGCACTTTTTAAATCGTGGCAGTCCTGTCAGTGCCAGACCTACCAGTAAAACTTGCTGGCAAGTGGATCTGGGGCCAGAAGAGGCCCAGAAAATTAAGTATGTTTTCGTTTTGTTTCCTTGTGGGCCAGGAGGGGCAGGAATGCTCCTCTGAGCCCCACAAGGAAACCTTGGGCCTCCCTTTCTCCAGGATTGACTAGTAGTTATAAAAACAGAAAATGCTGGAAATACTCAGCAGGTCAGGCAGCATCTGTGGAGAGAGTTCTGACGAAGGGTCATCGACCTGAAACGTTAACTTTTCAGGTCGATGACCCTTCGTCAAAACTCTCTCCACAGATGCTGCCTGACCTGCTGAGTATTTCCAGCATTTTCTGTTTTTATTTCAGATTTCCAGCATCTGCAGTATTTTGCTTTTGACTAGTAATTAGTTTGATTTAAATAAAAATATATGAAGGGCAGGAAGGGAAGATGTGTTAGATGGTGGGATCACATTGGAGGTGATGGAAATTCCTGATTTGTTTTATGCCTATCGATTACAGGAAGCTAGATAAGCATGTGTACAGAGAAAGTAGAACCAAGGGACCGATGCGATGTTGAATGCCTGAGTGTCATAGTGCTTTGGGCACAGCAGCTCTGTATTGAGCATGGAGGCCTGATGCTTACTATGCATCTGATGGGTATAGTATGCCAAAATGCGGCAGGGAAGTGATTCTAACGCTTGGAGACCGCACACAGATTGCGTACAAGGGACATTTAAAGGCTACAATTTCATTTAAATGAGGAGTCCTTCCCATAATGTGATTAGAAGTGGTGAATAGCATCTAATAAGTGGAGCGCCTTTATGAAATGAGTACTGCTATGGACACTTGTTTTCTTTAGTTGAGTTGTCAAATATGGAGGCAATGAAGACATGCAAGAGGATTTCAGTGGCAGAGGGGCTGAGGTAGGAATGGAGGCAGGCAATGTTGTGAAGGTGGATGCAAGTGACCTTTGTGATGGAAATATATGGGGTCTGAAACTGAGCTTAAGGTTGAACAGTGGTGCTAGCTTTATTTAAAGGGCTGAGAAAACTTTCGACATGGTTTTGGAAGACCAATGATATGACTGGCAACTGTGGCACCAATGTAGTATCAATAGGCAAGCGCTCAGGATAGCTACATTGCATCCTGTGCATCCATCAGGGTTTTAGTAGAACACACTTTGACATCCTGAAACAACAATTACAATGCTTGGACTGATCAAAGTGCAATTATATAGGGCCTTGGTGAGACCACACCTAGAGTACTGTGTACTGTCTTGGTCTCCTTACCTATGGAAGGATATACTTGCCTTAGAAGGAGTGCAATGAAGGTTCACCAGACTGATTCCTGGATTGGGCTTGAGGGGGCGAATGGCCTACTCTTGCTGCTATTTCTTATGTTTTTATGTAATCTGTAAAGAGAAAAGACAGGTTAACATTTTGGGTGTATGCCCTTCATCGTAATGGAAGACTAATGATAAGCAAACAATTTAGTTAAATTGGAAAAATAGAAACAAAAATGGGGTGTGTGAGAAGGAAGACTATGGTCTAAAAATTCATCTCAGGCGGTGGCGCAAAACGGGCGGTATCGGATTGACCGACCGTTACAGGCAGTGCCTGATACAGGAAACTCTGGTTTAAACGGCACCTAAATATCCGGAATTCTCTATTAACCGGCAAAATTCAGGAGTAGGTTCAGGTAAGTTTTACTGTATACCAGTGGCCGTGTAACCGGGGTTCCTGCACCTGTGGCCGTGTAACAGGGACTCCTGGATCTTTGGCCGTGTAACCGGGGTTCCTGCACCTGTGGCCGTGTAACCGGGCCTCCTGGATCTGTGGCCGTGTAACCGGGACTCCTGCACAAGTGGCCGTGTAACCGGGGCTCCTGCACCTGTGGCTGTGTAACGGGGCTCTCGTACCTTGGTAGGTATACATCTCCGTTATCCGGAATTTTTAATAAACCGGCACCATCCCGGTCCCGTACGTGCCGGATACCAAAGAGTTTCCTGTATTCAGTTCCAGTGACTGCAATAGAACTGAATATCAGGCGCTGCGTGTAACGGGCGGCCGATCCGATACCGCCCGTTTTGCACCACCGACCGAAACGAATTTCTAGGCCTATCAACAAATACACCAATTGGCAGTTGCACTTTTGCTTTTTTATTAGTATTTTTACTGGGGTGGCTACTGGATCTACGCTGTTGCGTCTCCAGAAACTTTTTCATGCTTTTGAAAAGAGGAAGAGCATCTTATTTGACCTCATTGCAGACATCAAACAAATTGATTCAACAAGGAAATAATAGTAATGTCTACATTTGATATTAAAAATCTTGCATACAGTGTGCAGTTCCTGTGTACAGACCTTCCTGCATCACGATTTTGAGTTACACTTTTTATATCAACATTTAACATTGAAAATCACTATGTAAAATCATTATTTACAACAGGGAAACCATTGAGTGGTAACAGCTACCTCCTTGGGTGAAATAGGCATTGGCCACGCACAACGTTATCATTTTGTTCATCAAAGGCAGCAGATCAATGCAGTTCTCATAATTGATTCTTATGGCGCTTCCACAGCAAACCATCCACCAAAACTAAAAATGTAACAGCTCCAATATTCTGTTAAATAACACCAACATTCCATTTTTTCACATTCCCAGGAAAATCAAGATATAATACTCTTTTTCTCCCACACAATATTGCTTCAAAGTTGGTGATCCAGCATTACAAAGTTTACTTCTCAACACTGATGTTTCCAAGTCAGGTTTAAAAATATTAAAACGAGTATGTACCTTTCTTCCAGTAAATAACTCTTCAGCCTTGGCTTGGGGGATATTCATGAATATCCAAACTAGGGTTCAATCCTATACGATAGTCACCACAAATTCTAATGCCACCATCAGTTTTTACTACAGGCACGATCAGGCTTGCCCAGTCACTGGTCGACTTTCTCGATTAATCCCTCATGCTCCATGTTGATCTAATTCTGCTGATATCCTTTCATTTAGAACATAGGGCACTGCTCTGGGCTTAACATTTTTTGCCTCCCTCTCTCCCCACCCTTCACATTAAGGTGCATTTGAATATGTTTTGATGCACCAAGTTTTGGATTGAATAAGGACTTGTGCTCCTCCATAAGTATGTCCACGGGTCTTGGAGTAGTGATTTTCTTAAAACTGGCCCAGTTTAACTTCAGGCTATGAGGTCAGTCTTGGCTCATCAATAAGGGAAGTTTTGTCTGATTTTCATGTTTTACTTTCCCCAAGGATGGGAAATGGGTGTCCAGAATAACTTCTCCGCAAAATTCCTTTTTTTTTCTATAGGGCAATTTTCCAAAAATGTTCTTCATATGCTTTTGATGACGTAATAGCTATTGTAGCCCCCGTATCCAATTCAAATTAAAATTTTACACCTTCTGTCCCGATGTGAACCACAATTTTGTGTTGCCCCTTTTTTATGGAATATGCAAGAAAACATGTCTCTTCTTTATCTGTATCACCATGTGATACGGTTTCGTCTTCAGGTTCCTTGTTGGAATCAATGTAATGGACGTTGGTTTTTTGTCTTTTCTTCTATTGATTTCTCACAGTACTATGCTATGATTTGGGGCCATCATTTCTTCTCCCTGCTTCCAATCTAGCAGCACCTTCTGACTTCTGGCAACACTTAGCTAAGTGGCCCGATTCCGTGCAGTTATGACATTTAGCCTGCTTAAAACACATTGGGGGAAAAATTCAGTTGGTTGCGCCTCCCATTAGCGCCTTAAGAGGGCGCTAATGGGGCGCAAAGCATCTAGCACCCAGGCGCGGCGAAGTTTGCGCCGCTCGTGAAATTAACGAGACATTTTGTGGCGGCGCTAAACACTACCGCCATGATCTCCTGCGCCGGCAGATCGTGACGTCAGTCGAGTGCGCAACGCCCCGGTATCGCCCTGGAGCGGATATTGAGTGGCGCCCCCTGCCTTACCGCCTGAAGCTAGCAACGACAGTTTGAGTGGAGCGTTCTGCAGTCATGAAGGGAAAGGGGGAGCGCTATTTAAAGGTGACCGCTTCCTGCCTTTTATTGTTGGTGCCATTTTTGAACTACGCATTCTGAGAGAGAGAGAGAGAGAGAGACTTCTGGAGAGTTTCAACGTTGTGTGAAGGAGTTTTGGGTACTGAGTAGCACTTTGCAGGTTCATTTTGATTTGCCATTCCTTGTATCGATTTAGAAGAGACTGTGGGGGCTGCACTCTGAGCTCTTTGCCTGGTACTCTCCATTGTTCTTTCCAGCAGATTTGATGTGCAGGTCTCTCCAGGCCGAGATTCAAGGCTGCAATTAGCAGGATGTGGATGGAAAGTGAGATTAACCATCCCCTTTAAGAACTGGCCCGTGCCATTGTGTGTGTGTTCCATTGCTGACTGACATTACATGAGCTTCGCCAGCACTCTGAGGTAGCGCCTCGCTCCTCGGCCTTTGCGCCTTAAGACAGGTGTGAAGCGCCTGATTTAGCGCTCCAATCACCTCGAGGGGCGATAAAAGTCAAGTTTGCAGTCGGTGGCGATAATTAGTGCCAGGCGCTAATCTTTGCGCCCGGCCGATAATTGCGCCCCAAATGGGGCGATACTGAATTTCTCCCCCATTGGTCTATATGATGATTATTTTTACCACATGACCATGGTAAACTTGAACCATTCCGCAATAATGAATGGCTTTGGGCTCAGATAATCTTTCACGGGACTAACTCCTCATACGTTTTGACTTGTAGGCTGGGCAGAAGCGATTTTCGTTCTTAATCAATGTGTTCTTGGAAGGTCCACAGATAGTAGGCAAAAATACTCTCTCTTGGCATCCATTTTAAGTTAATTTGCCTCAAAATAAAAATTAAGTGTTTCTGCATAATCAGACCAGCTAGACCCCATTCGATCCTCGATATTTCCAACCAATATTGACAAGTTAAACAAAAATTGTAGTGAATAACATTATCCATTATACTTGTCGCCAACTGTTTCCGTGAGCACTCCAGTTGGTGTGGTAACGTCATGGCTGCTTTTATTTTAGACTCTCTGCAACTTTTTCATTAGTTATAACAAATAGTATAAGAGGAGATTCTGGAGTGTAATCAGTATGCTTGCTTCCATCAGAGGCCCTCTAGTGTTCAATTAACAATATCCAAATTCAATACATATCAAATAACTGTCAGCTACATTGAAAAGTAACTGCAGCCATACATATAACTGAGCAATCACACAGTATATTTTGTTTGAATGTGTTTTGGCTCTTCCCTCCAGTCTGTAGCCTTAAGCGCAACTAATCAAATGTTAGCAATATCCGTATCAAGTTAGGCTGGGTTTCATAATTTTGAATGCAACTGGTTTCTGAATTCCTTGGGGGAAAAATTGAGTCGCGCCCCCTTTGAGGCGCTAACTACGCCGGGGCGCTACTTTTAGTGCCCTGAAAAAATTAGTGCCCCCGCGGCCGAAATTGAATGGTAGCGCCCCAAGAGGGAAGCGGGGCGCTACTGGAAGCGGCCCATCTCCCTCTTGGGGCGCTGTGAGGGAATATCGCTGCGGCACGTCATGCCGCGGTCCTGTAGGCCTTCCTCCCCTTAAAGGGGAAGGGCCTGGCGCAGCGCGTCCCGGCGCTCAGCTGAGCCACCAGGGATCGGGAGTGCCGGCAAACGAGCCCGGCACTCAAGAGGAGTGCCGGGCTCACGGAGAGCAGCCGGCACCCCGCTGGGGGGCTTCACGGGGGCTGGGGACAGCAACGGGGGCAAGTGCTGGCAGGCGGCCAGCAACATAAATGGCCGCTCGCCACCTCCTAACTAGTGCCACCCCGGCCGCAGGTAGGCCCCCCTGACCCTGTCGGACATGGCATCCAGCGATAAGTCGGGGGACGCCACCGAAGATCGCGAGCGGGGCGCTGCGCACGGCGATGACATCATCGCTGGTGGCGCAGCACCGCGGGGCGCTAATGGTTACCGCCGCCGCTAGCCTCCCGCTGAATTTCGCGGGAGGCGCTGGCGGCGCCGCGCCCGGGAGCTATTTGCTTTGCGCCCCGTTAGCGCCCTCTTAGGGCGCTAACGGGAGGCGCAAAGCAACCAAATTTTCCCCCCCTTATGTATTGTGAATGAATTAAATGGACTAATAATAAGCTACAACTTTATACTTTCTAAAATGTTGACAACTTTTGGAAAGATTTGGAATGCAGTGTAGCAAGGCTACTATAACACTTAAGAAAAATTAAATACTGATGAATCTGTGCTGTACCGTCTTAAAGGCCATTGTATCTTTCCTGAGATGCAGTGCCCAAAACTGAATGCAGATGATATTTGACCAAGGCTCTGTAGAACTGAAGCATAACTTTCTCACTTTTGTTCCAACCCCTTGAGATAAAGGCCAACGTTCCATTAGCCTTTCTGGATCTGTGCACTAGCTTTTAGTGATTTGAGTACATGGACACCCAAATCCCTTTGCTCCTCCACAGCTCCTAGTCTCTCACCATTTTTCCTTGAATGTTTCGAGGTTTTGTAATTTCTGCCTTCTCTTCCTCAAATTTTGTTACAATAGTTAATTAAAATTACAAACAAATTAACCAATACATACTTAGCTCATTAAAGAATGTGTTCATAAGTAAATTATGTCAGAACAGCAGGATCCATCTGTACATTTCAGAAAATGAACTGAGCACAGAAACATCTCAAATATGGGGCTGTTCTGTAGTTGCTATGCTTTTAGTTCTATGTTTGCATCATGGAGGCCAAGGTATGAAAATCCATCTTTTGAGTCTGGTATGGTTTAACAAATTCAGCTGCAGACATGATGAAGTCTGATAGCACTATAACCAGCATTTTGCCTCACATTTCAGAAGCAAAATCTACATTGTGCATTTGAATGGTGTGAGTTGCCATCTTATTCATTGTTGCTTGATTATGCTTTGACCTTGAACGCTCTGATACATTGCTTTCCTTGCTTTTGATATACTGTGATTTTATCTTAAGTCAGATTTGTTGATACCACAAAATTACCAATGAGCATTTTAGTATTTTTAATCAAACCTACAATGACTGTGGGTGTATAGTTTTGAGAATGGTTTAGTTGCACTGTATTGGGTTAGCAAAGATAATATTTTAGCTAGTTGATGGAATAATGCAAAAAGGAAGTGGAGAAGATTTCTGGAATACTACACTATTACAGCTGATTTTACTGCATCAAAATGATGTTTTAATTCAAGGTACATTGCTTTATTTTTTAAACTCATCATATTTTAACTGCCGATTAGTTTATCTTAGTGAGGCTGTTCAGAGATATGTGTTTTAAAAGATTGCTCATTAATTTTAGGAATTAGCTGTACAAATACTGAAAATCAGGAAATCCTGTTATTGTAGAATATACTCTGCAGTTTACTCACACCTTCCTTGTACAGTTTGGTGTTCGTCAACCCTGTACTGCTTGTCCATACAGATTATCTATTTATGGTCTTTTCTTGCTAGAATATAGTGATCGCTGTTCACTTTCTTTACCCCCTTTATGCAGATTCTGTGTCCTACATCCCTGTTCAGTTCTGTGACACCTGGAAGATAAGACTAGTGCAATGGAGCTTTCTAATTAGGAAGATACCATATGAAGTGCCTGGGCAGGGTTTGGGGGATGGGATAAGCCCCAGTGTGCAGCTGCTGATTATTTTGCATGGATGGCTGTAGAGAAAAGGGTGTTGTGCTGAAAGAGGCTGCTGGTTCTGGTAAGTGTAGATATAATTCACTACTGTCTTATATTATTTGCCTGTAGCACAGATTCTTTATTAGAACATTCTGTTGCTGGTTGAGCTGTTGTGTAATAGATTTCTGTAGAACATGGCAATTTCTGGCTGCATTTTCACATCTGAATGTTGGTCTGATATATTATCTGAGCTGGAGCAAGAATTACTGCCGGTGAATGAGTCCAGATCTTTACCTTATGAATATTGTAATGAATGTGTATAATGCATTTAAAACCATTTTATATTAGGCATGCTTACAAGAAATAATGTATAATACTCATGTATTTTCTGTAGAATAAAAACTGCTGATAAAACAAAAATCAGATTGTTCATAATCTATTTTAAATTGCACATAGATAAACTATTTAAAATAAATCCATCTTGCTTTTATTTAACAATAGGATTGATCTATTCCTATGAAGTTGTAGATCAATCTGGTGGTAGCTGCAGTTGCCAGTTCACATCGTTGTCATGGTGATTGTACTATGAGCCTGAAATAATATAGTTGGATCTAGGCTGATGAAGGGTATTATCAGTGAAGAGTTTGGGTTTGTGTCCTTCTGCACGTGGCTTATTTATTACATGCTAAAGATTAATTTAAATAAAAAAGGGAAGAATGTTACATTAGATGTGTTAATTCTTTACATGTAGTATTTAACTATAGATATTGACAATTTGCTCTTTTTCTGCTGCTCAAACAGTTGCATTATGGGCAATATAATGACTTTGAGTTCTGAGGACCACAAATAATATTCTTATTGCCTTTATAAAATGGGAGCATGCAACACACAGGTGGTGCTGTACAGATGAACATGTAATATAAAGAGCCCATATTTGATTTATATACTTCTGTTCAGTGTTTGCTTCAATGATTTTCTACATGCATTCTCTTTGAAAAACTAGGCTATGCTGCAGAAAGATATTAATAGATCTGATAAATATATTCTGTTCAATAATCTTAGCAGTTTGGGCAGAAATTATTTGCTTTAGGTAACCACTATCAAAGGTACTTGAAGCAAGGAAGATTACTTGAAAATTACTAGTAATTTTATGCAGTTTACATAATTATTTTCTCTATAGCATTTAAATTGCTTTGGATTTTACAAGGTTTACCCATTTCTTTTTGCTGAAGTTTTTAAAATTGTAATCGTATGACAGTATGTCAATTTCCAGTACTTGTGATATAAAAATGATCTCACATCCTGGTTTTTAACAATACGCAAGGTCAGCATCAACAAAGGTTTAACTTGCTGACCGAGCATTTGTTTCTTCTAAAGGATTGTGGAAATAATAGTTGTAGTTCTCATGGCTTTATAGCATTATTATGTAGTGTTTAGAATTTTATTACATTTATATTTTATTCTTTGTTAACCTCTGATCAAAATATCTATTAAATTGAACATCTGGGTTAACATCCTACCATTTCTGTGGTAGGTTTAGAAAAGCCAGGATTCATATTGCAAATTAATTCACTGCAGGTACTGTATTTTTTATGTGAAATATTAAGAATTAATTTTAGTTTTTATAGGAATTTTTAATAAGTTTTAAAATAGTACAAATATTTATATTACAGTGGAACCTTGACTTATCCACCATAATAGCAGATAACCGATTACTGTACACTACCTATTGCTGTGCCTCTCGCTACCTGCCTGCATCTGTCCTCCCAGACAAATTTCACCAATGTTCCTTTTGCTAGCAAAATCAGCTGACGCTACAACAGCTAATCCATCAGCCAATCTGCCAGGTCAGTTTCCCCACACACCTATTCAGCACCCTTGCCACAGACCTGAGAAAGGCCACCAGCAGTGTTCCCACTGGATCCTTTCAGCTACACAACTAAGCATGTAGGCATTTGGCATTCACGTCCAGTGATCTGATTGGCAGTCACCACATTATTGATCTCAGCTGATTTTAAAATTGATAGAGCTTGTCTGTTAAAAAGCACTCATGTGCCACTAATGACTGAATCATAGAATCATACAGCACAGAAGGAGGCCATTCGGCCCATCGTGCCTGTGCCGGCTCTTTGTAACAGTTATCCAATTAGTTCCACTCCCCTGCTCTTTCCCCATAGTCCTGCAAATTTTTCCCCTTCAAGTATTTATCCAATTTCCTTTTGAAAGTTCTCATTGAGTCTCTTCCACCACCCTTTCAGGCAATGCATTCCAGATCATAACAACTCGCTGCGTTTTTTTTCCCTCATGTTGCCTCTGGTTCTTTTGCCAAATACCTTAAATCTGTATCCTCTGGTTTCCAACTCTTCTGCCACTGGAAACAGTTTTTCCTTATTTACTCTATCAAAACCCTTCATGGTTTTGAACACCTCTATCAAATCTCCCCTTAATCTTCTCTGCTCTAAGGAGAACAACCCCAGTTTCTCTAGTCTCTATGTAACTGAAGTCTTTCATCCCTGGTACCATTCTAGTAAATCTCCTCTACACCCTCTCTAAGGCCTTGACATCCTCCCTAAAATGTGGTGCTCAGAATTGGATACAATACTTCAGCTGGGCCCTAACCAATATTTTATAAAGGTTTCGCATAATGACTGTTTAAATGCCAGGCTCTGTATTGATTTCAAAGTTGGCAGCTCGCTGAGATCAGTATTACAGAGGCTGCCAACGTAGAGGTGAATGAATTCTGTAGCTCGGGGACAGTGGTTGGTGTTGGGAACATTCTTCATTGGCTGTATTGGGTCTTTGATGTCGTGGCTGTCGTTGTGCATGTAGGGTGAATCTGTGAGACAGCGCATGAACTGTTTGATAAGCTGTTATTGTCCCAACTAATCTTGCTAGCAGGAGAACCCTGCACTGAAACAACAACAACAAAATTCTGGAAGTTCCGACTCTCACTGGTCTCCCATTGATAATCATGAATGCAGATAATAGGACTATAGATAATCAGGACTGTATTGTAATTTTAAAGTTCTAATAATTCATAATCTTAAATGTCAGGCTTACAATGGGCACCACACCTTAAAAAGGATATATTGGCCTTGGAAGGAGTGCAGCGCAGATTCACCAGAATGTTACCAGGGCTCCAAGGATTAAATTATGAGGAGAGATTACATAAATAGGCTTGTATTTCCTTGTATACAGAAGGTTAAGGGGTGATTTGATTGATCTTTTTAGGATTTTAAAAGGAAATGAAAGGGTACATAGATACATAGAAGATAGGAGCAGGAGTAGGCCATCCGGCCCTTCGAGCCTGCTCCGCCATTTAATGAGATCATGGCTGATCCTCCAATTCAGTATCCCGTCCCCGCCTTCTCTCCGTAACCCTTAACCCCTTTTGCCTGTCGAAATATATCTAATTCCCTCTTAAATATATTTAATGAGCTGGCGTACACTGCCCTCTGTGGCAATGAGTTCCACAGGTTCACCACCCTCTGAGTGAAGAAATTCCCCCTCATTTCTGTCCTAAATGGTTTAGCCCTTATCCTTAAATTATGTCCTCTAGTTCTGTTCTCACCCGCCAAGGGAAACATTCCTTCTGCATCTAGTCTGTCTAGACCTGTCAGAATTTTATACACTTCTATGAGGTCCCCTCTCAATCTTCTAAACTCCAGTGTGTACATCCCTAAACTACATAGTCTCTCCTCATAGGTCAATCCCGCCATTCCTGGTATCAGCCTGGTGAATCGCCGCTGCACCCCCTCCATGGCAAGAACATCTTTCCTCAGATGAGGCGACCAAAACTGTACACAGTACTCGAGGTGTGGTCTCACCAGTGCCCTGTACAGCTGCAGCAAGGTATCCCTGTTCCTGTATTCCAACCCTTTTGCTATGAAGGCCAGCATACCGTTTGCCTTCTTGATCGCCTGTTGCACCTGCATGCTCGCCTTCAGTGACTGGTGTACAAGAACACCCAGGTCTCTCTGTACTTCCCCCTCTCCCAATTTATTGCCATTTAAATAATAATTTGCCCTCCCGTTCCTGCACCCAAGGTGGATAACTTCGCACTTGTCCACATTATAGTGCATCTGCCATTTATCCGCCCAATCACCCAGTCTGTCCAAATCGCTCTGGAGCTTCCTGGTCTCCTCCTCTGAGCCCACCCCCCCTCCTAGTTTAGTGTCGTCTGCAAATTTGGAAATGCTGCATCCGACTCCCTGATCCAGGTCATTAATGTAAATTGTGAACAGCTGGGGACCCAGGACAGATCCCTGTGGTACCCCACTTGTTACTGCCTGCCATTCAGAAAATGAGCCGTTTATTCCAACTCTCTGTTTTCTATCTGACAGCCAGTTCTCTATCCACGTCAATACTTTCCCCTTTATCCCATGAGCTTCAATTTTCCCTGCTAATCTTTTATGTGGGACCTTATCGAAGGCCTTTTGGAAGTCCAGGTACACCACATCTACTGGCTCTCCCCCATCTATTTTACCAGTTACTCCCTCAAAAAATTCCAATAGATTAGTCAAGCACGATTTACCCTTTGTAAATCCATGTTGACTCTGTCCTATCCTGTCCCCATTTGCTAAGTGCTCCGCTATTTCATCCTTAATGATGGACTCCAGCATTTTGCCCACAACTGATGTAAGGCTTACAGGTCTGTAATTACCTGCTTTTTCCCTACCCCCCTTTTTGAATAGTGGGGTAACGTTAGCTACCCTCCAATCCATGGGCACTGTTCCCGAGTCTAATGAATTCTGAAAAATCATACTTAGTGCATCCGCTATCTCTAGGGCCACCTCCTTCAGCACCCTAGGATGCATGTTATCAGGCCCTGGGGATTTGTCCGCCTTCAATCCCTTTAGCTTCCTTAACACCATATCCTTAGAGATATTGACTTGCGTCAGTTCCTCCTTTGCAAATGTCCCTATTTTTCCCGATATCCCAGGGAGGTTTTTTGTGTCTTCCTTCGTAAAGACTGACCCAAAGTATGCATTTAGTTGGTCTGCCATTTCCTTATTTCCCGTTATATATTCCCCCGTATCTGACTGCAATGGGCCAACTTTGGTTTTCACCAGTCTTTTCCTCTTGATATACTTATAAAAGCTTTTGGAGTTAGTTTTTATATTTTCCGCCAGCTTGCTTTCGTAAGCTATTTTGCCCCTCTTGATTAAGCCCTTTGTCCTCCTTTGCTCTATCTTAAACTGTTCCCAATCTTCCGCTCTGGCGCTTTTTTTGGCTATTTTATACGCCCTATCTTTGGATTTTATGCTGTCTCTAATTTCCCCTGTTATCCACGGTTGAGTCACCTTTTTAGATTTCCTTTTATGCCAGATTGGTATAAACAATTTTTGCAATTGTCATTCTATCTTTAAATGCTTGCCATTGTTTATCTACCTCCAGTCCTCCCAGGAACGTTGTCCAATCAGACCTACTCAGTTCCCGTCTAATGGCATCATAATTCCCCTTGTTTAAATTCAGGACCTTAGTATCTGAGTCAATTTCTTCGCTCTCCATTTCGAGTGAGAAATCGATCATGTTATGATCGCTCTGACCCAAGGGTCCCCGTACAACAAGATTACTAATTAGTCCCTTCTCATTGCACAGTACCCAGTCCAATATAGCCTGTTCCCGAGTTGGTTCCTCGACATATTGATCCAGATAACCATCCCTTAAACACTCAAGGAATTCCTCCTCCTCATTATTTTTACTGATTAGGCTATTCCAATCTATATGCAAGTTAAAGTCACCTATGATGACAGCTGTGCTCTTATTGCACGCTTCTCTAATTTCCCTCGTGATGCCCTCCCCAACCTCTATTTTACTATTTGGAGGCCTATATACCACTCCTATTAATGTTTTTCGCCCCTCGCTATTTCTTAGCTCCACCCATATAGATTCTGTATTAACTGAGTTAATATCCTTCCTTTCAATTGCATTTATCCCTTCTTTTACCAGCAATGCTACCCCTCCTCCCTTTCTTTTTTGTCGATCCTTCCTAAATACTGAATACCCCTGTATGTTAAGCTCCCAGCCCTGCTCACCCTGCAACCATGTTTCCGTAATCCCAATTAGATCATAATTATTAACCTCTATTTCCACAGCTAATTCATCTACCTTGTTCCTGATGCTTCTCGCATTAAGGTATAAAACCCTCAGGCTTTTTTTATGCTCACATTTTTTATGAATTAGTTTGGCCCTTTGTTTTTTGTTCCTCACTCTTTTACCATTTATTTCTGTCTGCCTTTCACTTTCCTCTATTTCACTACATAGGTTTCTAGCCCCCTGCCATACTAGTTTAAATGCTCCCGAACTGCTTTATCAAAAATTACCCCGAGAACATCAGTTCCATCTTTGCACAGGTGTAGACCGTCCCTTTTGTATAGATCACACCTACCACAAAACTGGTTCCAATGCCTCAAAAATTTAAAACCCTCCCTCTTACACCACTGCTCAAGCCACGTATTTAGCCTAACTATCCTGTTCTCTGTACTCTTACTAGCACGTGGCACTGGTAGTAATCCAGAGATTACTACCTTCGAGGTCCTACTTTTTAGCTTGGCTCCTAACTCCCTAAATTCTACTTGTAGGACCTCTTCCCTTTTTTTAGCTACGTCGTTGGTACCAACATGTATCACGACAACTGGCTGTTCCCCCTCCCCCTCCAGAATGTTCTGCACCCGCGCCGAGACATCCTTGACCCTTGCACCAGGGAGGCAACATACCATCCTGGAGTCTCGGTCGCGACCACAGAAACCCCTATCTATTCCCCTTACAATCGAATCCCCTATTACTATAGCCCTGCCACTCTTTTTCCCTCCCTTCTTTGCAACAGAGCCAGTCATGGTGCCATGAGCCTGGCTGCTGGTGCCTTCCCCCGATGAGTCATCCCCCCCGACAACAGCACCTAAGGCGGTGAACCTGTTGCTAAGGGAGACAACCCCAGGGGATTTCTGCACTACCTTCCTGCCCTTGCTCTGCCTTTTGGTCACCCATGTACTATCTACGCTGGCCTTAACCTGCGGTGTGACCAACTCACTAAATGTGTTATCCACAACCCTCTCAGAATCGTGGATGCTCCAAAGTGAGTCCATCCGCAGCTCAAGGGCCGTCATGCGGTCCCACATGAGCTGCAGCTGGACACACTTCCCGCACACATGGTTGTCAGGGACACAGGAAGCGTCCCTGATTTCCCACATGTTACAGGAGGAGCATGACACAGGTCCGAGCTCTACTGCCATGACTTAACCCTTATATTACTTTTTAATTTTCTAGTTTTAGTTTATTTATTGACTTTTGTTTTCCCGAAGCTTACTTAGACCAATGTATACTGTACTCCTCTTATTCCTTTTTAAACTAACCAAATCCCACTAGTTTTAGTTTTACTTTCTAGGAAGGTTTGAGGAAAGTACTTACCAGTTAGTCTTACCTCCCTGGTCTTTCGCTGACTTCCCGGTCTTGTGTCCCCTTGGTCCTACGCCGACTTCCCGCTCCTCCCGGTTCCTGCCCTGCTGAAAAGAAACTGAGACCAAAAAATTTGTGACCTCTGTTTTTAGACTGCTAAAAGACTAGTAGGTTAGAGGAGGAGGGCGGGTGGGGGTTCCTACTCTGTAGGAACTCGGGTTTAAGCCAGCACCCTCCTTAAATGCTGTTCACCTGGGTGCTTCCCACCTGGTCCGCTTCCGGTCTCGTCTCTCCGGACACTGGCCTCTGCAAAAAAAGCCCGCGAAAGTGAGTTTAAATACTCACTGTGCTGCTGCTCTCTCCGCTCCCGACACTGGCCTCTGCAAAAAAAAGCCCGCGAAAGTGAGTTTAAATACTCACTGTGCTGCTGCTCTCTCCGCTCCCGACACTGGCCTCTGCAAAAAAAGCCCGCGAAAGTGAGTTTAAATACTCACTGTGCTGCTGCTCTCTCCGCTCCCGACACTGGCCTCTGCAAAAAAAGCCCGCGAAAGTGAGTTTAAATACTCACTGTGCTGCTGCTCTCTCCGCTCCCGACACTGGCCTCTGCAAAAAAAGCCCGCGAAAGTGAGTTTAAATACTCACTGTGCTGCTGCTCTCTCCGCTCCCGACACTGGCCTCTGCAAAAAAAGCCCGCGAAAGTGAGTTTAAATACTCACTGTGCTGCTGCTCTCTCCGCTCCCGACACTGGCCTCTGCAAAAAAAGCCCGCGAAAGTGAGTTTAAATACTCACTGTGCTGCTGCTCTCTCCGCTCCCGACACTGGCCTCTGCAAAAAAAGCCCGCGAAAGTGAGTTTAAATACTCACTGTGCTGCTGCTCTCTCCGCTCCCGACACTGGCCTCTGGGTAGATAGAGAAAAACTTTTTCCTTTGGTGTGGGAGCCTAGGACCTTAAAATAACCTTAAAATCAGAAAGGCCATTCAGGAGTGAAGTTAGGAAACATTTCTTCACACAAAGGGTGGTAGAAGTGTGGAACTCTTTCTCACGAAAAGCAGTAGATGCTAGCTCAATGAATAAATTTAAATCTGAGATCGCTAGATTTTTGCTGGCCAATAGTATTAAGAGATATGGAGCCAAGGTGGGCGGATCAAGTTAGGATAGAGATCAGCCATGATCTCATTGAATGGCGAAACAGGCTCGAGGGGCTGAATGGCCTACTCCTGTACCTATGTTCCCATAATTACATTGATTAACCAGCACATTATATTGAAAATGATGCATTCGCCCACAACTTAAAAATACAAGTGCCTTATTAAAAGATATCAGCTGTATGGTGTGCCATATTGCATCTGAAATACTAACTTGTTACTTTTTTATTGAAAAATATTAAAGTGACATTGATTAATAATGACAGTCTTGTTAAATGGAGTGTTTTCCATAATTTTTTTCAGAAAATGGTAGATGGTACAAAACCACATAGTAATTAATCATACTCTTGCTATGAAGCTTCAACATAATTTTGAAATCTGGCATGATGCCTCATTTATAGTATGCCTTCTCTAGCCCTCAAATAGTGAAATAGGGAAAATATTGTGCTGTAGACCAGTGTCAAATGGAGAAATACTGAAACTACCAATAATTTGTCTTATCAGTAATAAGTATCGCTGCAAGTGACCTTCAGTTCACATCCCTGTAGTTTAAGAAGAAGGCCCACCACCACCACCTTCTCTGGGCAACTAGAGATTAGCAATAAATGCTGGCATTGCCAACGCCACCCACATCCCAAGAATCAATAAAAATACAATTGTGGGTGTGCCAAAAGAGTTTACTAAAGGTACAAAAGACAAACTGTTACAATGCTTTCATTGACCCAGCATCTTTAAGAACACAACTGAATTTGTACGATGTGTTATTATATCAGTATATGGGTAAACCAGTGGTTCACAGCACAATGCCTTTGGAACCCCTATTGATTATTAATGTACCTTTCAAAAGTGTGAACATCGGTATCGTAGGCCTCATGCCTGCCAGGAGTCAGCTGGGGAAATTATAACCATGGTACACTACTTGTCTAGGTATTGGATACACTGGCTCTCGTGTGAATGGACACTGATATTGTGGCCAACACATTGTTACAAATGTTCACTTGAGTCAGATTCCCAGAAGATATTCTGTCTGACCAGGGGGATAGTTTTATGTCCCAGCTAGTCATTCACTTGTAGCAACAGTGCCAAAGAAAATAACTTTGCTTTACTTTAACATCCTCAGATGAATGAGCTGGTAGAGACATTTAATGGGACACTAACTTGCATGCTTCACGCATTCACGAAGCAAAACCCCAAGGGGTGGTGCAAAATATTGCCATATTCATTGTTTGCCTACAGGGAAATAACCCAAGACTTTACAGGGTTCTCACAATTTGAATTGTTACACGAATGCTGAGTTAATGGTAATCAGAAAGGCATGGTTTTGGAAGATCATTGACCAGGGCAGAAATGTAGTGGTTCGAATTGAGGCATGACATGATCAGTTGGCTGAGCATGTACAATCGAATCTTGTACATGCGCAGGGCTGCTGAAAAACTGGTTCTGTTGTCAGTGGTGTAACAAATTACATGCTTACTGGGCAGGTCAGTACATAGTGGCGAAAGGTTGCAACAAGATAGATTGCAAAGGCTTGATACCTAATTGTTCATGTAAGTGCCAGGTCTATTATGTGAATATGTTAAAATCTCACCTTACCCCTGAAGAGGCAGACCTGTGCATCATGGTTGCCTTGGAGAAAGACACAGTTATAGGCTTCTAAGAGTAAAACTGGTTCCTCGGTGGGTGAGTTCAATAATCTTCCACAGAGAAGTAGCAACCTGGAAAAATGTAGCTAGGGTTTTGGGCTCTTCTTGGGCCACATGCGGTCATCCAAAATTCTCATGGCTTGCAAAATGGAAACACCAATAGGTATAAAGACAGTTTTGATCTTCTCAAGCACTGTGTCACTGGTATTCTTGAATACTGAATCTGAAATAGAGTGTAGTAATTGTAGAACATACCATTGGCATGTTGAAGCAAAGATTCAGGTGTTTGGACAGATCCAGGTATGTACAGCTCCAATAAGGGAACACTAATCTGCCTACACCCATAGTGCCCAACTCTCCCAGTCAACTCCCAAAGCTCAATTTTTCCTGAAACAGGGCGGTTATCTTCCAATTTCATGCTCTCAGCAGAGAGCCTCATGTGCCAGGAGCATATATCGGAAATTTGGGCCATGCTGTAACATGCTTTATGGTTGAAAAATCATAGTGTGCACTTTAATTTCCAATGTACTGTCAGCAGACAAAGGCCAAGTTGAAAAAATATCCCTGTGTTGCAGAACCTTAGAAAGAACACTGGCAGACTGCAGTGCAACCAACTTTTTTAATCCTACATATGATGTGCATGAATGCCTACTGTTTGGTTTTCTGGTGCTTCCCTTTGGTGATCGTGTATGACATATATCTTTTTTTACCTATTCTAGTACTTTGCAAGACTACGCACATGAGTTATTGCACTTCTACATCTGAGTTGGTCACCTGCAGTATACTATTTGCCTTATCCTCCAAGACTGCACCAATACTTGATGCTCAGAAAGTATCCTCAGAGGTATACGAGGACCCTCAAAACTGGAGTGGCTCTCATTCCCCTCGGAGTTGGGGCCTGAGATGTAGACACTACTTTCTCGCCCAGTGTGCTCTCATGTAATAGTGTTGCATAGAGATAATGAGAGGATTGTAATTGTGGCTAGCCTTGGAGACAGCACCATCATCATGCACTGTCTCATTATGGCCATTGATCAGTGTAACAGGAGACCTGATGGCTCTGCCTCATAGTTCCCCAAGCCTGCTGAAGCCCCTATGGCAGCAGGCTGAGCATCCATGGGAGCTGCTGACTGCCCTTAGGGTCTCTGTCACAGGGGCCCAACTGAAGATGTCAGTAGCTTTGCCATATGTTTCATGTTGGACTACAGTATTGTTATTCGTTTTTATGGGATGCGGGCGTCGCTGACAAGGCCAGCATTTATTGCCCTTGAGAAGGTGGTGGTGAGCTGCCTTCTTGAACTGCCGCAGTGATTCTAACATTTAGCTTCGATGTGATAGTTACAGCATTTCAAGATATAAATACAATGACTCTAATATTAACAGCTCACTCTCCAGCAACACAAGACGCGCTGCACAAACATTGTGTGGTGAAGGTACTCCCACAATGCTGTTAGGTAGGGAGTTCCAGGATTTTGACCCAGCGACGATGAAGGATCGGCGATATACTTCTAAGTCAGGATGGTGTGTGACTTGGAGGGAACTTGGAGGTGGTGGTGTTCCCATGTGTCTGCTGCCCTTGTCCTTCTAGGTGGAAGAGGTCGCGGGTTTGGGAGGTGCTGCCGAAGAATCCTTGGTGAGTTGCTGCAGTGCATCTTGTAGATGGTACACACTGCAGCCACGGTACGCCGGTGGTGGAGGGAGTGCCAGTCAAGCGGGCTGCTTTGTCCTGGATGATGTCGAGCTTCTTGAGTGTTGTTGGAGCTGCACTCATCCAGGCAAGTGGAGAGTATTCCATCACACTCCTTACTTGTGCCTTGTAGATGGTGGAAAGGCTTTGGGGAGTCAGGAGGTGAGACACTCGCCGCAGAATACCTAGCCTCTGACCTGCTCTTGTAGCCACAGTATTTATGTGGCTGGTCCAGTTAAGTTTCTGGTCAATGGTGACCCCCAGGATGTTGATGGTGGGGGATTCGGCGATGGTAATACCATTTAATGTCATGGGGTGCTGGTTAGACTCTCGCTTGTTGGAGATAGTCATTTTCTGACACTTGTGTGGCACAACTTGTGAAACCATCATGCAAGATTGTGTACATGCAGCTGGTGTATTTCTATGTCTGAGTCAGCCTTGGCCTGGTCCTCAGTGACTGTATTAATGCTTGATGCTAGAGTGGCTAATTCATCAAAAGGGTCTTTGTACCTGAAAGTTTTATTTGAAATGGCCTTTTTAAATCCATTCCATAGTTGCTGATGCAGACATTCCGGCCCCTGACCCCCAAGGCATTCCCAATGCATCATGTACTATTTCTGTGGGAGCTGTACAACAATATTTAATGAGCTGACATTATTGGACAAGGTCAGCTCAATGGGTACAGGAGCAGCCAGTGCATCTTTGCCAGGACAGCATTATTGACTCTAAATTGTCACCATATAAACCGTAGTAACTGTTATGACATGTACATGTCTCATGGATTAGATGGGAGGATTATTTTGGGCTGAATGCATGTTAGGATGTGAATAAATATTCAAAGTGCACCTTGATGAATATTGGACGTGCATGATGAGCATTGAAAGTACTTCAATGCAGTGTGAGGGAGAGGTAGTTGTAAGTGCCATACATAGTGCACTGTATTAATGGAAGGTAATGGTGTATTCTCCCATTTTAGATAATATGCTAAGGTAATTAAACTTGTTGTAGGACTGCTTCTAAGTACATGGAATGATGGAGGTGCCATTGACACCAGTTATTATCTCCTATTCTCTTTGGCCTCCTCTTCTTGGGACTCTGTGGCGCTCATTGCCAACGAGGGCACCCATGCTCTCCCTGATTTCCAATAGGAGAATTTTTTTTATTTTTTTCATTGGGTTCTCAAGAAAGCGCATTCACATTTTATGAAGCCAGTATACATATAGATGTACATTCACTTGTATTTTATGAAGCAATTGTATGATTAAGGGTACGTTCACATATTTTGCTATCACTGTACATATAGCTGTTAATTCACATGCATATTTTGAGAGTCTATATTGCCATGCATAATTTATGAAGTCACCAAATTCTAATTGCACAGTGCCTGTTGGAGGAATGTATCGCCACATTTGTGGCAGGAATATGCTTGTACTAGGAGCAACGCAGGTTGGGTGAGGCAGCTTGTTTGGCCTTGGGTGCTGGGGTTAGTTAGGATAGGAGAGATTGGGGAGGGGCCTTGCATACTGGTAGTCATGTTGGTTGGAGTTAATGCCCCTCATGCCTAGTGGGTGGGTTGCTGCGCTGACAGGGTAGTTTGTGTTGAGTTTCAGAAGAATTTCTATGGACCCAGCAAAGAAATATGCTATTCTCTCCCTTTTTGCACTTTTTACACACATTTATGACTACATTACTACCTTGTTTTTCAAAGTGTGTAATCATCATGCCTTTTCATTAAACTTCTGCAGGCCTTTAAATCCTGCAGCAGTGCCAGATTTCCTCCCCACCACTAAGTGAGTTCCCAATCACACGTTGCTTACATTATGTTAATGAGGCTGACCCTTGAAGTACACGTAGAGGTGGTGTATTAATGGGCAGGTGCTGTTTCCACATTGTCTGACTTTGTGTTGTAGAATCTAGATTATGCATTTTTGTCTGCAAATATTCAACAGCTAACGCAAATAGCAGTTCCATCATTTACATGCAATAGAAAGTCATAAATACAATTGTGGAACAGCCAGGAAATCAGCTTCTGAGAATGCTGTCCCTCTGCCTGAACAGGTTGCTCAATTGCTGGTAACTGCTGTACATCATCGTCCTCTTTGTTTTCCATGGCTTGCTGTTGCTCTGTCTAAAATTCTATGATGAGGCCTTAGTCTATTGCAATATTATACATATGAAACATGAAGTTACACTTTTGTCAACCTTCTCTAGGATATATTGTAAGCACATCAATCCCTCACAAACAGTACTGCCATACATGGGATTCCTGCCATCCAATGATGTCAGTCCCATGCCCTTCCTTTCCTTTCACTGCTGAGAGACATCAGGAATGCACCAATAAGCCAAACCTCACAGTCCATCCCCAGTTCTGCCAAACCTCAGGTTTCTTGTCCACAGTGATTCCAGACCAAAGGACCCCAATGATGCCCAAACCCCAACAGTTCTATTGTAGTACTGTTAAACTCCAGGACACTCACCCCAGTTCTGCCAAACCCCAGGACCATTCCCCAGCATTACCAAAGCACTACAGCAAAGGACTGCCTTTCATGCAACTAAAGCCCATCACCCCTACCCAGTATTGCTAAATACCAGGTATCTAACTCCAACTAGTATGTCTTGCCATGTGATGTCAGATCCATGCCCTTCCTTTCCTCTCACTACTTAGAGACATCAGGAATCCACCAGTGAGTCATACGCCACATTCTACTCCCAGTTCTGCCAAACCTCCGATTTCCCTTCCACAGTTCTACCAAGTCCCAGTTTCGCTCTCCACAGTGCTGTCAGTCCAAAGGACCTGTATAACTTGTAAGGGATAAAGATTAAATGCATAGTTATGTGTGTGTATATATATTATGATTTCCATTGAGTACTGGACAGAGTTGAGGAATTCAATCCTCAAAGCACTAGTAGAAATCCCAGAATACTATATTAGAAAAAATGGAATTTGATTTGTTCAGTCACTATAAATCAATGTCCCTGATGTTATCCCATATTGATTTTTCAGAGTGTATTATCAGCTGTAGTCCTTATCAGCGTGGTGGTGGTTGCGGGAAAGGTGGTATAATGTTAAAGTAACATTAATGCGCCAGAGGTTTATTAAGGAAGACTTTGAGTTGCTGTTGACGTTACCCTTTCAACATTAGAAAATGGGGAGCTGCATCTGCTCTGATTTTGGAAAAATGCAGTTTGATCACTCTTCTTGACATATATTGGAAATTTCATGCTGAGATTAGACCCAGGGTGATGATCCAAAAATTATGCAGTAATCAGTTTAACCACTCAGAAATAATTTTGTAATTTTGTTAAAATTTCGCAGCATCTAAGAATGTTACAGCGTTTTGTGATAAGGCTATACTGAGACCTGCATGTCTTGCAGTAACTTGTAGATCATCAATGTATCAGCATTATAGAATAATATTTCATGGGGAAATAATGAAAAACATTTTGATTATAAATAAATTATATCATTAATCACATGTAATTTCTGTTTTTTGAATTATACATTAGACCTTATATTCTAGACTATCATTCTATCTTCAAGGATTTGACATTCTGCTTCTATTATATCCACATTTGCCATGCTCTGACATCGAAATCTGATTGACAAACTGATGGTGTTTTTTTGTAATATAAGTTACAATTTATTTTCTGGAAAATAATAAACTGTCAGCCATTCTAGCTTAGATTTTCCAATGAGTTGTGCGGATGTAGGGGATTGGAGAATTAGTTGCGTAAACCTTGTACCTTTGCATGCAATTTTTCCATCTAGCTATATTTTGGGTGCTAGCATAGATTTCACCTATAGCTTAATTAAGGCCCCAGAATGTGTGAAAATGTATTTAAATGAATGCCTTTTTCCAAAATGTTCTGTCTTTTCCACTGAGATGAATTGATGCCTTGCAGAGTCCATTATGAATGGATACAAGAAAACACTTTATACAGTGGAGCTCCAAAAGTGGAACAGAGTGAATATTTTTTTATGCAATGGTTATAGTACCATTTTGATGCATGTTTATATTACAGGTTTTTTCAGTATTTCTGAATTTTTTTTATTAATTATGTAATGTTTTTGGCTGTTTTCTACTGTTCTTTACTCTAGATTTTTTTGGCTCTTGTATTTTAAATCATTGTCATAGGTGGTTCGCAACTCACTATGCCTTTTAGAGTCTCTTCACTAGACTTACAACCAACGCTACCAAAAGCAGCTTATCTGGTCATTTGTGATCTTGTTATTTTGTTATTGTGCGCCAGTTACCTGCATAGCAACAGTGACTGCAAAAGTAATCCACTGGCTATAAAGCACTTTGAGATGTTCTGAGGATGTGATGTCCTTAAATAAATGCAAATTATTTCTTGATTTCTTTTTTTTTTTGCTTTCTTTCTTCACTTTATCCCTCCTGAAAATGTTAAAATCGGAACATTTAGTTAACTGTCCTGCCCTTGTCTATGTCATATCTGTTAATGCAAATAAATCAACTCTTTCTCTTTCTGCCCCCAACAATCTGTGCCTCTAGTTTACCAATTTTACTCAATATTTTGTATGTTTGCATATACAGCTCAAACCTGTCTGTCTGTTTCGTAATTTTACTCCGTTTCGTCCTTCCTCCTTCTAACCAGTTCTTTATTACTGTTCTGTTTTCTCCTTACTACATCTCTTGCCCTTTTGCTTTCCTCTTTTGCTTCCTCTTAATTTTTCCCCTCCTTCTCCCATGTTAGTTTGAACTCTCCCACACAGCATTAGTAACTCGATGAGGGCATTCATCTCAGCTCTGTTCAGGTGAAGTCTGTCCATCCTGTCCCAGAACTGGTCCAAGTGTCACAGGAATCTTGCACCATGTCTCTGACCATGCATTTGTCTTCCTTATCTTGCTATTCCTGTACTGACGAGTGTTTGGCAGAGGGAGTAATCAATCCTCAGGTTACTACCCTTGAGCTCCTGCTGTTCAATGTAGGACTTCAGATCTATTTCTTCCTATGTCATTCGTTTCAACATGTACTGTAACTTTTGGCTGTTTCGCATCCCTCTCCAAAGTTTTTGCATCCACACCGAGGTCCCTTACCTTGGCATGTGGACGGCGACACAGCATTTGGAACGCTTGCCTGCAGATACAAATGTGTGAGAGTCTGTTCCACAGAGTATAGGAATAAGGGATTCCATTGTGTTTCTACAGTCTGTTTCCCACCCTTTGGCAGCCATTTGCTCCAAGATGATGTGGTGGTGTTCGTGATTTCCCTTTTTGAACAATTTGATTAGTTGATTTCAGGTTTGTTAGATTTTGAGGAGTCCTCATAGTTTCAGATGGATCAGGATAATTACAGTATTGTTTTTCCCAATCAAGAAGTGTGACAAGAAGTATATATGAAAACAACTGTAGCAATTTGCATTATGCAAATACAGTGTGTTTAACATTAAAAAAAATCCCAAGGCACTTTGCAGTGGTGTAAAGAAAATTTACGGTGAGAGAAAGAGGGAGAGATTAGGAGGAATGACCAAAAGCCTGATCAAAGAGGTGGCTTTTAAGGAGGGTTTAAAGAAGATAGGGAGGTGAAGGGTAGGGGTTTAGGGAGGGAATTTCAGAGTGGAACTGAGATGGCTGAAGGCATTGTCATCAATGATGGAGTGATAGGAGGGCAGAATGCACAGGCGACTGCAGTCAGAGGAACAGAGGAGATTAGATAATTAGGGAAGAGTGAGGTCCAGGAAGGATTTAAACACAAAGGTGAGAATTTTAAATTTGAGTTGATCAGGAGCCATAGTAGGTCAGCGAGGACAGGGGTGAGGTACAAGTAGGACTTGATGCAGGATAGGATGTGGGCAATAAAGTTTTGGATGAGCTGAAGTTTATGGAGAGTAGAGGATGGGAGACCAGCCAGGAGAGCATTGGAGTAATTGGGGTCGATATTAACGCATAAGTGGGATCATAGCGGGGGCGATAGAGGGCATGAAACGCGGAATATCGTGGGAATGCCCGACTTCAACAGGGGTGCCTCATTATAATTTTACTTCCAGGTTTCGCATCTTCAGTGCGCATGAGCAGACGTGATGCGGACCCGCATGACGTAATTTCACCTGGACTATTTAAAGGGCCAGTGCACAGAGAGAATTTGGAGGAGTTGGGTAAATTGTATTTAATAATTAGAAGTAGAAATGGAATCAGGTAGGGCAAAGGCCGCACCCCAATTTTATGATGTACTGCTGGGTGCAGTAAGGGCGAGGAAGGAGATCCTATTCCCCAGTAACAGAAGGTGTGGCTGAAGAGGTGAGCAGCAGGAGTATTGTGGACGTGGATCCAGTGCAGGAAGCGTTTTAATGACCTAACCAGGTCAGGAAAGTTGAGCAAAGTTGCAGATTCACCTATATCCTGCAGTGCACCCCACCCCCTCTGTCTTGTCAAGCATACTCTATCACATCACTCCTCACACCTACTTAAATTTCAGGAGCACCCATCATTCCATTTAAATGCACTTCATAACCTCCCCCTTCCTCCATCCAGCATCGCAATGCCACTCACTCCAATGCTTTTGTAATGTGATCCCACCTCAGTCAGTTCCCGATTCTCAGCACACATTCTTAAATACTTGCCAGTGACACTCATGATGCATCTGTCTGATAGTCACTCTCACCAAATGCATTGCATCCATTGGATGCACACATGCCTTTTAGACACTCATAGGTCTGTTGTGCTCCCTTGCAGGAGAAAAAAGCCCCAAATACAAGGGAGAAGGCGAGTACCAGAGGTGGACCACCACAGATTGTGAAGCTAACAATTGCAGAGTAGGAGGTGCTGGAAATAAGCGGCATGTCAGCCTCCGTGACCTTCGGAAATCGCGAGACTCGGACTTCATTACTGCATGGTGGCAGAATTAAATCTCTCCGACCCACATCTTATACAAGGCTAAGTTGTGCTAACTTGAATTCAGCACCGAATAAAATATGATCACCTTAATCATGTGCATTTCAACATTTGTACATTCACATGACTAAATCACATCTGTCTCTTCTCTCTTCCAGGGCCATCATGCAAAGAACAGCAGCCCCTGCCATTTGCAGACAACAATTCCTGAGAGGAGCTGATTCCTTCTGATAGTGCACTATCACAGGACACACGCGAGCCAGGCACCAGTGCAGATACGCGCACTTCGGTGTGCCCTGTTAAACAGTCAGGTGGGATGTCACCTGGTGATTCGCATAGCAGAAGTGAGCACGAGCAGAGAGTGATGGCAGGGACAGCTCTAGAGAGTCCGCGTCAGAGGCCTCAGTCCTCTCCAAGCTCTGCTCAACTGGACGGAGATGCTGAACCCGGGGGGCCATCAATGAAAAGGAGAATGATAGAGGGTCAGCAGCAAATGTGCGAGGTACTGGCAGTCCTGCCAGGTACACTTTCCACAATCTCTGAGCGGATGGAGGAGTCCAGCTCAAGCATTTATGGATTGATGTCGCAGGCCATTGCAAGGATGTTTTCCATGGAAAGTCCCTGCAGGCCCTGATGACGGCCATGCAAACTACGGATACCGACATTTCTGATGCCTTAAACAGGATGACAGATATATTAGCTGTGGGTTCACAAGGTGTCACTGATCTGCTCTAAGCTGTTCTCCCACAGGGCGGCAGGTGTGATGTGCCACTGGCCCAGGAGAGGGACAATGGCGATAGGGGAGATGAAAATGGGAACTCCTGGTCACTAAATCTACCTGCCTGCCCCTGCCCCGCTCCCTTCCCGCCTTGCAGTTATTATCTGGCCCAAAGTATCTGGCATATAACAGCACTGTGAATGTAATGGGGTCATGGGTTTTGCAGCAGTGTTGGTAGCACTGCAAGAGAGAGGTGGTCCTAGGTTTTTGCAGAACTGAGATGGCAGAACTGAGATGGAGGTTATAGATTTTGGCAACACTGCGGCAAAATTCCTTTCCCTTATTTCCTCTTACCTATGTGGCTTTATTAATTAGATTGCTGTCAATCTGAAAGTATAAGCAAAGCACAGCTGCCTGCAATAAGCCTTTACTTTTGTGATACGTTTATCCAAAAAGCTTTCAGAATTTGATTTTTTTGTTTTTGTTTAATTTTTTGGACCTATGCTGTTGACTATTTTCACAGCTGTCTCCCTGTCTGATCATTTGGATGACCTGGTAGTGCCTCCTGTGGAACATTGTCATCATGTTCTTCCATCTTTTACATCTGTTCTTCATTAGCATCTATAGGGAGGCCTCTTTGTGCTGTAATATTATGGAACATGCAACTGACAACAATGAATTTGCTTACCTTTATCAATCCATAATGCGAGGATCCTAAGAACGTTCAAGTATCTGAAAGATGCTTCTCTATGATGGCCATGGTTGCATCATGTGCCATATTATGGTGGTCTGGGGATTTTGCATTGGCATGTCTGTAGGGGAAAGCCCAATCCATCCAGTCCACCAACATTTTGGAACAGTTCTGGGATGCTCTACTGCCTAAGTGTATGGGAGTCATTTCCTGTTCCAGAGAAATGAGCATTCACATGTAGAGTTGTTCGGTAGGCATTGCACAGCATTTGTGCATTCAGGGAATTACATTCCTTTCTGTTCATGTAGGCCATTGGATTAACAGTAGGCACGTAAATTGCGACATAGGTATAGCTTATGATCCTTCGCACCGTGAGAAGCCAGCAATTTCAAAAAAATCACACTTCTTGGTTCTTTGGATTTATCCTCAAAATTAATGTATATTGATGGATGTATAAACAGGCCTTTCATAAGCTGCGTAATTGAACAATGCACTGCATATCAGTTAACTTCAATGGCTTTTGTAGGTGCTTGGAATGTAACTGTTATATAGAAGTTCAGTGCTGTTACCGTCTTTACTGTCATAGCAGTGGCCATAGCTGTGACATAGAGGTGCTATTACAGAACATGTCAGCAGCTCTTCAGCCCCATCCAACTCTCTCCCCGCCCTTCCCGCCCAGTGTGCTTGCCGGGAGCTAAATTTGACAACGTTCTTCTTGTCCCATTCACCACTGTCACCCTCAAGTCACTTACCACTGCACTTTCAACTTCCCAACTGTCTAGCCTTTGGCCCTCCATTCATTATGACATTTCTGCAGCTACTGATCTGCTAAATCACACCCTCTCCTCCACCTTGTCCCCATTAAAACCATTGCTCTCTCTGACCCTAGTCGTTCCCCCGGTATACCTCTCAGCTCCGCTCCCTTAAGTCCAAGTGACGCAGATTTGAACGTTTATGGCGGACAACTGGTTTAACGTCACCAGATCTGGTTGAACCACATAATGCACTATCGGGTCCTGCTCTCCTTTGCTAAAACTGCTCACTATTCAAAGATCATCCTGAAATGCAAAGATAACTCTCGGCTTCTCTTCACCACATCCCCGTCTTCTTAAAGCACCCTCCCGTGCCTCCTCCACCTTCACCTCCAATAACAAGTGCGAGGAACTCATGGACTTTTTTGTCACAAAGATCAAGACCATCCATTCAGCTGCCTCTGCCGCTTCCCTCCCTACCCCTAGCCCACTGGGCCAAACTTCCCCAAATGTTCCCTGCTGCCCCAGCCCTGAACTCACATCTTTCCCTAGATTCTGTCCCATCTCCTGCCGTGCTCTCTCCATGCTCATCCTGTCCCTGAGACCCACCTCCTGCTCCCTCGACCCTATTCCCACCAAGCTGTTGACCACCCAACTTCCCTTCCTGGCCTTCATGTTAGCTGAACTTGTTAACAGTTCCCTCTTCTCAGGTACTGTCCCTCTCCCCTTCAAATCTGCCATCATCACCCCTCTCAAATACCCACCCTTGACCTCTCTGTGCTTGCAAACTACCGCCCCATCTCCAACCTTCCTTTCCTCTTCAAAGTCCTTGAACGTGTTGTTGCCTCCCAAATCCATGCCCATCTTTTCTGCAATTCCAGGTTTGAATCCCTCCAATCAGGTTTCTGCCCCCGCCACAGTACTGAAATGGCCCAAATGACATCCTATGTGACTGTGACTATGGTAAACTATCCCTCCTCATCCTTCTCGACCTATCTGCAGCCTTCGACACAGTTGACCACACCATCTTCCTCCAACACCTCTCCTCCATCTACCAGCTGGGCAGAACTGCCCTTGCCTGGTTTCATTCTTACCTATCGAATTGTAGCAAGAGAACTACCTGCAATGTCCTCTCTTCCCACTCCCGCACCGTTGTCTCTGGAGTTCCCCAGGGATCGATCCTTGGCCCCCTTCTATTTCTCATCTACATGCTAACCCTCGGCAACATCATCCAAAAACACAACATCAGGTTCCACATGTACACTGACGACACTCAGCTCTATCTCACCACCACCTCTCTTGATCCCTCCTTTGTCTCTGATTTGTCACACTGCTTGTCCGATTGGATGAACAGAAATTTCTTCCAACTTAATTTTGGGAAGACCAAAACCATTGTCTTTGGGCCTGCCACAAACTCCGTTTCCTGACCACCGTTTCCATCCTTTTCCTGGCAACTGCCTGAAGCTGAGTCAGATTGTTCACAACCTTGGTATCGTGTTTGACCCTGAGATGAGCTTCCGACCACATATCCGATCCATCACCAAGACTGCCTACTTCTACTGCCGTAACATTGCCGACTCCGACCCTGCCTCAGCTCATCTGCTGCTGAAACCCTCATCCATGCCTTTGTTACCTCTGGTCTTGACTATTCCAGTGCTGTCCTGGCCGGCCTCCCATCTTCCATCCTACATAAACTTGTGCTCATCTAAAACTCTGCTGTCCGTATCTTAACTCGCACCAAGTCCCGTTCACCCATCACCCTTGTGCTTGCTGAACTACACTGGCTCCGGGTCCGACAACACCTCAATTTTAAAATCCTCATCCTCGTTTTCAAATCCCTTCATGGCCTCACCCCTTCCTATCTCTGTAACCTCCTTCAGCCCTACAAACCTTCACATTTCTGCGCTTCTCCAATTCTGGCATCTTGCGCATCCCCGATTTTAATCGCTCCACCATTGGCGGCCATGCTTTCAGCTGCCTTGACCCCAACCTCTGGAATTCCCTCCCTAAAGCTCTCAGCCTCTCTACCTCTCTCTCCTCCTTTAAGATGCTCCTTAAAACCTACCTCTTTGACCAAGCTTTTGGTCATCTATCTCCTGTGGCTCTGTGTCAAAATTTTATGAATAACGCTCTTGTTAAGCACCTTGGGACGTTTTGCTACATTAAAGGCACTACATAAATGCAAGTTTTTGTTGTTATGAGGTGGCAGATATCTGTCACAGCCTACCAACTCAATCTCAGGCTGCTGATCGATTGTTTCTCTGTTAGACCCAGGTAGCTTTCCTCTGCTTGTCCAGCTCGTATAATCCTACCCGTTAGCCTATTAGCTTGCATGATTATCTGAGCTAAATGTGAAAAATTGCAGCCTCTAGTGACAACAATATACCCATCCCTCCATCATTCCTTGACCAGGCTGAAGTGTTTGCAACCATCTTCAGCCAGAAGTGCCAAGTGGATGACCCATCTCGGCCTCTTCCTGAGGTCCCCACAATCACAGAAGTCAGTCTTCAGCCAATTCGATTCACTCCACGTGATATCAAGAAAAGGCTGAGCGCACTGGATACAGCAAAGGCTATGGGCCTCGACGACATCTCGGCCGCAGTGCTGAAGACTTGTGCTCTGGAACTAGCCGCGCCTCTAGCCAAGCTGTTCCAGGACATCTACAACACTGGCATCTACCTGACTAAGTGGAAAATTACCCAAATATGTCCTTTCCATAAAAAGCAGGACAAATTCAAACCAGCCAATTACCGCCCATCAACCTACTCTCAATCATCAGCAAAGTGATGGAAGGTGTCGTTGACAGTGCTATCAAGCAGCACTTACTCACCAATAATCTGCTCACTGATGCTCAGTTTGGGTACCATCAGGACCACTCAACTCCAGACCTCATGACAGCCTTGGCCAAACATGGACAAAAGAGCTAAATTCCAGTGGTGAGGTGAGAGTGACTGCCCTTGATATCAAGGCAGCATTTGACCGAGTGTGGCATCAAGGAGCCCTAGTAAAACTGAAGTCAATGGGAATCAGGGGGAAAACTCTCCACTGGCTGGAGTCATACCTAGCACAAAGGAAGATGGTTGTAGTTGTTGGAAGCCTATCATCTCAGCCCTAGGACATCGCTGCATGAGTTGCTCAGGCAGTGTCCTAAGCCCAACCATCTTCAGCTGCTTCATCAATGACCTTCCTTCCAACATAAGGTCAGAAATGGGGATGTTCGCTGATAATTGCACAGTGTTCAGCGCCATTCACAACTCCTCAGATAATGAAGCAGTCCATGCCCGCATGCAACAAGACCTGGACGACGTTGAGGCTTGGGCTGATAAGTGGCAGGTAACATTCACGCCACACAAGTGCCAGGCAATTACTATCTCCAACAAGAGAATGTCTAACTACCTCCCCATGATATTCAACGGCATTACCATCACCGAATCCCCCACCATCAACATCCTGGGGTCACCATTGACCAGAAGTCTAACTGGACCAGCCACATAAATACTGTGGCTACAAGAGCAGGTCAGAGGCTGGGTATTCTGTGGCGAGTGTCTCACCTCCTGACTCCCCAAAGCCTTTCCACCATCTGCAAGGCACAAGTCAGGAGTGTGATGGAATACTCTCCACTTGCCTGGATGAGTGCAGCTCCAACAACACTCAAGAAGCTCGACACCATCCAGGCCAAAGCAGCTCGCTTGATTGGCAACCCATGCTCCACCACCTTAAACACCCACTCCCTCCACCACCGGCGCACTGTGGCTACAGTGTGTACCATCTACAAGATGCACTGCAACAACTCGCCAAGGCTTCTTTGACAGCACCTCCCAAACCCGCGACCTCTACCACCTAGAAGGACAAGCGTAGCAGGCGCATGGGAACACTACCACCTACAAGTTCTCTTCCAAGTCACACACCATCCTGACTTGGAAATATATCGCCGTTCCTTCATCGTCACTGGGTCAAAATCCTGGAACTCCTTCCCTGGGAGTACCTTCACCACATGGACTGCAGCGGTTCAAGAAGGCGGCTCACCACCACCTTCTCAAGGGCAGTTAGGGATGGGTAATAAATGCTGGCCTTGCCAGCGATGCCCACATCCCGTGATTGAATAAAAATAAATAAGGTGCTGCAATCTGGTTTTGCATTGCCCATGGCACAGAAATTGTTCTTGCCAGTCATAAATAACGTCCTCTGTGACTGTAATCATGGTTTACTGCCCCTTCTCATCTTCCTTGACCATTCTACTGCCTTTGCCTTTGTTGATCACTGTAAACTCCTCCAATATTCCATCTTATGGGTCTGCTCTCTCTTAATTTAATTCGTAACTGTTTTAACAAAGACATACATTTCCAAATGGCTTCTTTTCCTGTCCATGCACTATCAAAACTGCAGTCACCCAGTGTTCCATCCTTGTTCCCTCCTCATCCTTGTCTATATACTTTCCCTGGGTGACATAATGCGGAAGCATGGGATCCATGTTCCTTATGTATGCTGATAACAATAGCTTTACCTTTCTGCCTCCTCTTTTAATTCCAAGGCAATTACCCTACCTACTGCCTGTCTGACTTTGTCTTGGATGAGTCAAAGTTTCCTCCATCTTAATGTCAGAAAAGCAAAAGCCATCCATTTTGGTTTCAGTAAACCCCTACATGCCTCTGCTTGTAATACCATCATCCTTCCAGACTAATCTAGTGGTGCGCAACCTCAGTGTGCTGCTTAATCCCAAACAGAGTTTCATTCCCCACATCCATTCCATCATTAAGACTGCCTTCTTACACCTTTATAATAATCCTGTCTTGTTTGACATGTTCAGGAGATTTGGCAATTTAAATCAAGATATACTGCATTTTGAATACTATTATTTCTATTCGCAGTACAAATTAAATGAACAAAATAGGTTTTAAGTATGTGTTTGGCTGTATACTTGATGTACTATGGAACTATTAGATGATGAGACTGATTTATAAGTACAATGAAACGTTAAATATGGTAATATTAGTTTTCATACAGTATTTGTAATGATGTTCATACAGTATGTCATTATAGCATTTATTTTACTGTACTAATTCTAATTGTTAATCCTTTTTATGTACTTGAATATAGATTTATATTAAAGGGGATCAGTAATTGGTTATGTATTTGAAATTATACTAAGAACTTAGCAGATCGTGTGTTCTCGGTGGTGCCATCAATCTCATTTATGATCATTTCTTTGTTTATGTTGTAGCATGGTAGCTCTATTTGAATTGTGAGCTCACAGCTCATTAAACGCAGGCTGTAAAGAAAATGCAGATAAAGTAAATTGGCTTAAAGGACTTACAGATGCTGGGAACAAAAATGTCATTATTTATGGAAAATGAAGGGGTGAAGTTGTAATTTATTTTTTACACAGGAGGTTATTAGAACATGGTATCTTTTTACCAAAAGTGGTAATTGAGGCAGAGAATTGAAAGACAATTGGAGAATATTTGAAATGAAGAATATTAGAGGATTTGGAGAAGGCGCAGGGGAAAGGGATAAGAGTGGATAGCTGGAGATCTAGCCCTGGGACAGAGGCAGTGGACCAAATAGACTCCGTTTGTGTTATAGTATCTATGGCCAAGATTTTCTGGGGGGGTCAGTGGGCACGATCGGTGGCGGGTCAGGTGGGAAAGTGTTTTTTTCCCCCAATGGGTCGGGACCCCACTGTGAACCCGCCGCCACACGCTTTTCCCCAATGTCGGGTCTGTCAGCGCTGAGCAGACCCTACATGCAGCGGCGGGGGACCCAATTCAGGTAATTATGACCTTGTTTAGAGATCATTGAGAATACATTTGCGCTCACCTTTTGATTTTACGTGCTCGCCCATGGGGTCTTCGCTGCTCAGGGATCATGTCTGTTAAGCTGAGGCGGGAGTTCAGTGACCATTGAATCAGCTGTTGAGTTGACAGCTTCAAATTAAAGTAAAAGCTCCCACCTTACAGAGATATTTTCCCTCAGCCACAAGCTCTTCCTCACTGCATTTCCACAACAGATTCACCATGCTGCAAGTCTTTACACAAGTCTCCATCCAGTCTGACCTCATTACCTCTCTCACCATTGACAAACCGCTTCTGTCATCTCTACTTCACCTGCCATCTATTCCATCAGCATAGGTGTCCTTTATACTCTCTCACCTTGGTCTTCAGAATCCCACCACGATCAGCCCCAACACCAGCAGCACCAGGCACACCAGCAGCACCAACAACAACACCAACCTTCTCCGCAATCAACTGATGCTGCATAGGACACAGGGCATCATTGCTGCCCGGGACGCCAGGGATGGCCTCACCATGGCCAGATTTACTTCACTTGGTGCTGTATACCTTGGCTGCCACATGATGCGCCAGGTTGGCACCATCCCACACCAACACCATAAAGCATCTCTACAATGCCCAAGCCATTCCTTTCACACTCATCAGCATTGCGAGGAGGTACCGTTATGTCTCATCATTCACTGCAACTCACTAAGCCACTTGCAAAGGTGCATACAAATCTGTCCAAGAATGCAAAGTGTTGAAAATAAAGGTTTCAATGTTTGACACCACATTAACAGAAACTTTACATGAACATTGCATAAAACACCCAAGAGCCTACCCTTGTGTGTTGTTAGTTGGTATGATTGCACTAGGATGTGGGTAAGTGTGACGGGTGGCTAGTGAGATGGGGATGTGATAATGTAGATAGAGAGGGATGGGTGGAGGTGCAAGGTAAGTTGGTGTCAGTAAGGATGTGCAGGAGTAGGGTAGGGAAGGCAGAGTGATGGGGATGTGATGAGAGGCACAGCAGGATGAGGTTGAGTGTGACTTTGTACTAATGTTTCATGATCTACTGAGATCGTTGAAACGTTTGCAGCACTGCACCCAGGTCTTCACTGCGCGCCAATTACAAGAGAAATGCAGGGAACAGCACCAACCGCTGTACATGGCCTTCTTTGACCTCACAAAGGCCTTTGACACTGTCAACTGAGGGATTATGGAGTGTCCTCCTCAAATTCGGCTGCCCTCAAAAGTTTGTCACCATCCTCCGCCTGCTTCACGACGACATGCAAGCCGTGATCCTGACCAACGGTTCCACCACAGACCCAATTCATGTACGGACCGGGGTCAAGCAAGGCTGTGTTATCGCACCAACGCTCTTCTCGATCTTCCTTGTGGCAATGCTCCATCTCACCCTCAGTAAGCTCCCCGCTGGAGTGGAGCTAATTTACAGAACAAACGGGAAACTGTTCAACCTCCGTCACCTCCAGTCCAGATCCAAGGTCGTCCCTTCCTCTGTTGTCGAATTACAGTATGCAGACGACGCTTGCGTCTGCACACACTCGGAGGTCGAACTCCAAACCATCGTGAACACCTTCACCGAAGCGTACGAGAGCATAGGCCTTACACTAAACATCCGTAAGACAAAGGTCCTCTACCAACCTGCCCCTGCCACACAGTACTGCCCCCCAATTATCAAAATCCATGACAAGGCCTTGGACAACGTGGACCACTTTCCATACCTCGGGAGCCTACTGTCAACAAGGGCAGACATCGATGACGAAGTCCAACACCGCCTTCAGTGTGCCAGTGCAGCCTTCGGAAGAGAGTGTTTGAAGACCAGGACCTCAAACCCGTCACCAAGCTCATGGTGTACAGAGCAGTAGTAATACCCGCCCTCCTGTATGCCTCAGAGACATGGACCATGTACAGCAGGCACCTCAAAACACTGGAGAGGTACCACCAACGCTGCCTCCGCAAGATCCTGCAAATCCATTGGCAGGATAGGCACACCAACCTCAGTGTTCTCGCTCAGGCCAACATCCCCAGCATCGAAGCTTTGACCATGCTCGATCAGCTCCGATGGACGGGTCACATCGTCCGCATGCCCAATACGAGACTCCCAAAACAAGCGCTCTACTCGGAGCTCCGACACGGCAAGAGAGCCCCAGGTGGGCAGAGGAAACGCTTCAAGGACACCCTCAAAGCCTCCTTGAAATTGCAACAACCCCACCGACACCTGGGAATCCCTGGCCCAAGACCGTACAAAGTGGAGAAGCATCGGGAAGGCGCTGAATACCTCGAGTCTCTTCGCCGGGAGCAAGCGGAAGCCAAGCGCAAACAGCGGAAGGAACGCACGTCAACCCAAGCACCCCACCCACCTGCCGCTTCAACCACTGTCTGCCCCACCTGTGACAGAGACTGTAGGTCCCGCATTGGACTCATCAGTCACCTGAGAACTCATTTTTAATGTGGAAGCAAGTCCTCTTCGGTTCCGAGGGACTGCCTAAGACTGCACCCAGGTCCTCCTGACCACATTCCTGCTTGTGTCCTCCTGTGCAATGTGCAACCAGGCTGCGTTGGTCTCTTCCACCCATGGGAAGGGAAGAGGACCTCCCTGCGTGCTGTGAGTCATGGGAGAGCCTGGGTGCAGCCCTGCACCTCTGTGCAGTGATTGTCAATGTTTGCAGCACTTCAATGCTGTAGAACACTGACAGCACAAATATCAAAATAAATTTGGACTTGGTCCCTTTAAGGAAACCGGCTGATGACGCATCATCAAATGACCTCACCAGACCCGCTTCCTCTAATTGGCCAGGAAACGCGCTGGGTGGGCTTAACAAGTCCAATCAAGGGAAATTCATTTCAGACAGCGGGATGGAGCCAGCAATGGGGTTGGAACCCGCCATCGACGTCACCCACCAAGGTCAGCAAAATCACAGCCTATAGAAGCATAGAAAAATAGGAGCAGGAGTAGGCCATTCGGCCCTTCGAGTCTGCTCCGCCATTCAATATTATCATGGCTGATCCTCTATCTCAATACCATATTCCCGCTCTCTCCCATACCCCTTGATGCCTTTTGTGTCTAGAAATCTATCTATCTTCTTAAATATATTCAGTGACTTGGCCTCCATAGCCTTCTGTGGTAGAGAATTCCACAGGTTCACCACCCTCTGGTTCTATGAACAGGATTTAAGATACCTACTGTAAGGTCATTAGAATATTACATTAATTTTTTGTGCTTATTAAAGGAATATATGGAGGCTAACCAAAAGTTACAGTCTATCTTTAATCATGAGTGGGCATAATCATTAAAAATCCTTTATTTTGCAAGACAACTATTTTGCACCTGAAAAATACAAAACAAATTGACACTTGTCTGACATGCAGGTTGCTACCATTGTTTACTTTCAGTTTTGCACAGATGAGTTGTGCTCATTTCTCATTATTTGTATATGGAGACCTTATCATTTTAAAGCATTTTAAATCAGAAAATATCTAAAAATCCATTTTAAGTATTTATTTAATAATATAAAATAGGGCATTCTGTTCATGCCAGCTCTTATTTTTTGTACTTATAGAATGTATTTTGCTGTGGCATGTCAGCAGTTATTTTCATGTTGGATTATTTGCTGCAGCTTCGGTCATGTGATGCAGTCCTGTCAGAGATGTGACTGAAAAACTTAAGTCTGTCTGCAGCGAGTCTCCATGAAGTACGATTATGCTGCGAAGTTTCAGTGGAGTGCGTCTGTTTTTGAAAGCAGACCAGTTTCTTGCAATGGAATTGTCTGAAGATGATGGTTTGATGTTGGTTTTTGTTATGCAGGTTCTGGCTGTTACCAATTATTCTGGGATTTCTGTGATAGGCCCCAATCAATATGCAGTGATTAATGGAGGCAGGAGTTTTATAAATGAGTTTTAATTACAAAAAAAGTGTTTGGGGTAAGTGGGTTTGTTTTCTGCACTCCAGTCCTTGTAATTCTTATTTAAGATGCAGCAAGTGAAGGCTGTAGTGCATTTCTGGCTGTGTGTCTATGGACAGCAGAGGAACTTTAAAAAATACTGGAATAACTTGCATGGTAAAAACATAATTAAAAAAACTGCATATATTTTAATTTTCTGTTGAGATATTTTGGCGGATATTTTATCAATTTGTTTGAAATTAGCACAGATCTGCATCAGTAGGCTTAGCAATGAACAAACAATAGTATGGGTGCTGTTATACTGGCACTGTTGGAATCATAGAATGGTTACAGCACAGAAGGAGGCCATTCAGCCCGTCGAGCCCGTGCCGGCTCTCTGCAAGAGCACTTGGCAAAGCCAAGTGTCTGGATAACATTCTGACTCCAGCGTATACTGAAGTGAGAGATATGAAACTACCATGCTGTTTGGACTTCACAACAGACTCCTGCAGGCTCTCATAACGTAAAACAAATAACCATCTTAGTTATGAATCTCTGCACATGTGCAGACCTCCTTTGTCATTGAGCTCAGTGCAAGGTGCAGCAGCAGTGCAACTCGGGTCTGATTGGGCATTGTCATAAAACTGCACTGTCATATAACTGCACTATTAGTGCCCAGTGTGATAGCTGAGTGAATGCATTCTAACACCAAAACACGCCCTCCATTCTATACTTTTACATATGATACTTCATGTGCAAAACTTTTACAAATCACTTCTAAAAGCGTCTATCATAGTAGTTGGTAATTTTTTGTCATATTCTGGTCCTTTTGTCCATCAGTTATATTAATACTGAATGCTGAGTTTCTGTGGCCAACTGGGGTGGTTGAGCTGTGGCCGGCAGTGGCCCGCGGTTTTAATGTGGGGTTCGCTCCTGCTGACTGCACATTCAGGTAAGTATATTTTACACACCTTGTTGGTCGCAGTGACAGCAGTCCCTTTAAGGACCACCTATTAGGTCGCATCTAGACCTGGTTTTCCTGAATGCAGCCGGTCCTGCTGCATTGCCTTAGCTGCTGTTTATGTTTTTAATGAACCTGTTCATAGTTTATAGCCTAAGCCATGGTCTGATAGAGTGTTTATTCTACTGCTTTCCGAAGTCTAGGAGACTGAAAGAGCTCATGACTTATCCAGTAAGCCAAATACAGTAGTTTGTATTTGGTGCATTATCAGATATTGGGCATAAAAATGTTTGCAAGGAGTGAACATTAACTGATGGGAATAGACTTTGATGCTGAGCACAAGAGAAATATTTGAATAAAAGACCCATAAAAATAACAGTGATAGTTGGGAGTTAGCTATCCTGGGAATGCTTGATGCTGATCCTGGGTGACTAAAATGGAAATTGTTCCAATATTGGCTCTAAAATAGTTTACCTTGATGAGAACCAGAATTGAGAGGATGCAACTATCAGGAAAGATGCAGCAGATTAGAGTTCTTTTCTCTGGAAAAGAGTAAAATAAGAGGAGACCAGACCTTAAATAGACCTTAAAAATAATGAAGGGGTTCGATAAGGTGGACTTAGAGAAATTGTTTCCACTTGAAGGTGAGTCCAGAAAAGGAGGACATAAAAATAAAATAGCCACTAGCCTTTTTCTGTGACATAGATTCTATGGGCTGGATTTTGTCAATGGGAAGCTTTTGGAGGCGGGACTGCTGCTTGCCGGCTTTCAATCCCGCCTCCATCAGCTTCTGGCCAACCAGCGGGATTTTCCCCTGATTGACCTTGTTAAACCCGCCCAGCGGGCTCAGCAGGCCAATTAGGGGGAAGTCACTGACAGAGCACGTGAACGTATGACGTGGCATCTGTCAAGGTGTTTTGAAAGAAGAAATGTCAGCATTTGAAAGCTCTGTGAAGCTGTCAAACACTGACATTCTGTGTAGTTTGATGAGGCCTTGTGTTCAGGACTCATCAAACCTTTCAACTTTGTAGAAATCACCAGGCTGTTGGTTCGGAGGATCCAACAGCCAGTCTGTGAAATCTACAATGGAGATGTCGGGACTCCGGCTCCACAGCGGCTGAAGGCTGTAGGCAGAAACAAAGGTAAGTGAACATTTTCTAACATTTTACACTCACCTTACATACTTACCACTCCACACTTGCACCCATCACTCACCTCTACATCTCACTTTCAGACCCCGCAGACCCCCGCAGACCACCTCCTCATCTCCTCCACCCTGGCGGGGTTCCCCGAGGTCGGGAAGCCTGCACTTGGGAAGGTAAAATGGAAATAATCCTATTTTCTGCCTGTTAACTACCTGTTAACAGGCAGTTAATAGGCTTTAATTCCTTTCCCGCCTCGAGGAGACAGGACCTGGGGCAGGACGGCTTCCCGCCTCCTGGCAAGAGGGCACGGAGGCGGATGGTGGCGGGTTTGCCACCCGCCCCCAAATTCTGCAACTTTACCGGCAGTCCCGCCTCCGTACCCGCCTCCTCGGGGCTGAGAAAATCCAGCCCTTTGTAATTCTATGTAACAACACTATACACTAAATTTGAAAAAATCCATCTGCCACATTACTGATTGTTTACTTAGAGAGTAAGGCTGGTAGAGAAGGCACACAAAGACCTATGAAGCAGAGATTCATCTATTAGAATGATATGAGAACTGAAAAATCTGTGATAAAGGACTAATAAGGCACAAAAATATAATGACATTTAGGAACTCCTCTAAGGATAAACTAATTGTACTGTTCTAGAACTATTGTACTTCTAATTTTAAGTGGTTCAGCAAATAGATTAATTGAAGATAGCAATGCCGTCGCCAAAGGTCTCTCAATTGCGCTGTAATGGCTCTTGTATCTCTCTTTGTTTGTGCCACAAATATCCAAAAGCTCAAGATGTGAAAGAAAATGAAAGACTTGTGGGTAATTTTAACCCCACCACGGCAGGCCGGAGAGGTCGTTCAATCTGGAAAAAATGGGAGACCCGACCCTAACCCGCTGAATTAAATTCGGCAGGATCTCTGCAGTCCTGGCATTTCCGGGTTTCCCGGCTGCGAACAGGTGCCCCCGCTCCCTCCCTGCCTCCCCGTAAATATCGGAGTCATAGGGGGAAAAATTGAGTCGCGCCCCCTTTGGGGTGCTAACTTCGCCGGGACGCTACTTTCAGTGCCCTGAAAAAATTAGCGTCCCTGCGGCCGAAATTCATCGGTAGCGCCCCAAGAGGGAAGCGGGGCGCTACTAGAAGCGGGAGGAGTCTTGCGCAGCACGACCCGGGGCCCAGCTGGGCCACCAGGGATCGGAGTGCCGGCAAAAGAGCCCGGCACTCAAGAGAAATGCCGGGCTCACGGAGCACAGCCGGCACTCCGCGGGGGGGGGGGGGCTGCAGAGGAGGCCGGGGACGGCAACGGGGGCAGGTGCTGGCAGGCGGCCAGCAACAAAAATGGCCGCCTGGCACCTCACCTTTAATTAGCGCCGCCCCAGCCGCAGGTAGGCCCCTCTGACCCCGTCGGACAAAGCGTCCGGCGGTAAGTCAGGGGGCGCTACCGAAGATCGCAGCCAGGGCGCGAGCGGGGTGCTGCGCACAGCGATGATGTCATCGCCGGCGGCGCAATGCCGCGGGGCGCTAAGGGTTACCGCCGCCGCTAACCTCCCGCTGAATTTCGCGGGAGGCGTTGGCGGCGCCGCGCCGGGTGTTAGTTGCTTTGCGCCTCATTAGCGCCCTCTTAGGGGGCGCTAACGGGAGGCGCAAAGCAACCGAATTTTTCCCCCATAGTGTCTTGGGTCTCTCAGACCACCTGAAGCATTTCACATACGATGAATTGCTTTAAAGTGCAGTTGTGATGTAGGGTATTTTCATTAGCTTTTTTTCCTGACTTCTATTGCACATTTCATATTGAGATACAAGATTGGCATATCGTGGAAACGATACATTAAGACAATAATTTAGTGTGTATGCCTTTAAGTGCCAATAATAACCAAATTTCCACTGCAAAATCAAGATTCTGTGCATGAAAGTGTATTGCCAAATGCCCTGCAGCAGTTTTTCTGATCGCTCACTGGTTGGGCAGCATACAAAATTTGGAACTTCAGAAATTGCTGTTACCTATCATACAATTGCAGCTGGCATTATGCCAAAGACAATTTCCAGGCTTAAATTCATTGAGTTACCTCATAAGATATGCTTTATTGACCTTTCCTTATGTTATCAAAAAACCTGGCTCTGGAATTTGTTCACAGTCTTCACCAATGAAAGATACATTTAACAAATCTGTAATTTGCAGATCCTCCATAATATTTGGAACCTTAAAGCATCTCTATGTCCTTTAACACTTAGTTTTCTTATATCGCTGAAAAATTATTTGTAACTCCCATGATGTTATCAGTAATCTGTCATTCTGTTATTCTCTTATTCCTGCTGAAACTCATTTTGCTTTCACCTTGCCACTGCCCTCCCACCCCCAACAACCCCTCAGTTTTCTCTCGCTCTCTCTCCAGTTCACCTAAAAGCAGTGGGGGAAAATTTGGTTGCTTTGCGCCTCCCATTAGCGCCCTAAGAGGGCGCTAATGGGGCACAAAGCAACTAGCGCTCGGGTGCGGCGATGTTTGTGCGGCTCGCGAAATTGACCAGACATTTTGTGGCGGCGCTAAACATTATCGCCACGATATCCTGCGCCCGCAGATCGTGACATCAGTCGAGCGTGCAACGCCCTTGACCGGATATTGAGTGGCGCATCCTGCCTTACCGCCTGCCGCTAGCAACGACAGGTTGAGGGGAGCGTTTTGCAATCGGGAAGGGACTGGGGGAACGCTATTTAAAGGCGACCGCTTCCTGCCTTTTTTTGTCGGTGACATTTTTGCACCACGTATTCTGAGAGAGAGAGACTTCTGGAGAGATTCAATGCTGTGTGAAGGAGTTTTGGGTACTGAGCAGCACTTTGCAGGTTCATTTTGATTTGACCTTCCTTGCATCGATTTAGAAGAGACTGTGGGGGCTGCACTCTGAGCTCTTTCCCTGGGTTCTCTCCATTGTTCTTTCCAGCAGATTTGATGTACAGGTCTCTCCAGGCCGAGATTCAAGGCTGCATTGAGCAGGGTGTGGCTGGAGAGCAAGATCGACCCTCCCCTTTAAGAACTGGCCAGCGCCAGTGTGTCTGTGTTCCATTGCTGACTGACATCACATGAGCTTCGCCAGCGCTCTGAGGTAGCACCTCGCTCCTCGGTGTTAGCGCCTTAAGAGAGGTGTGTAGTGCCTGATTTAGCACTCCAATCACCTCCAGGGGTGATAGAAGCCAAGTTTGCAGTCGGAGGCGATAATTAGTGCCAGGCGCTAAACTTTGCGTCCGGCTGATAATTGCGTTGCGCCCCAAACGGGGTGATACCGAATTTCTCCCCCAGTGACTCCTGCTGAGGCATGATTCTTCTGGTGCTAGCAGTTTTCCAGTACCACACTCAAGCAGCAAGACATTACATGTGAATTAGTTAGTGCTGGCACACTATTCACCCATGGTGAGGGCACCACAGCTGAGCCTGATGCCATCTTTACTCATTGTCCGCACATGCACATTCTCCAGCAGGGATTACAGCATAACAATCAAAAGCGGGAACCCTGGGATATACAACTTTTTCAATTTCCTTGAAATAGACATAAGATCCTATTTCTTCTGTTGTTTTATTTTCTAATTCTGCTTCTATTTAATTCTTTATAGAAATTTTCTCTTAGTCTTCAAATTTGATTTTTCTAAAGTCATGAATATCTATGGGGGTTAAATTGGTTAGCCCCCGAAAACTGGCGTGGGGCTCACGATGCGTGATTAACCCATGCCCATTGAATGGAATGCAGGCAGCACACCAACTTTGTGCTGCCCGCTCATTATAATGATTTCTGTGTGCAGCCAGTGCTCCCCGCGCTGTTCATTGGCTGCATGCATCAGCAGGGGGTCCAATATCATGAGTGGCTAAAGATAGTCTGCACCTCTTAAAGGGGAGGTTCATTGTGGCTGCAATAGGTGCTAGGAGTCGTTCTACAAGCAAGTCTGAACTGAGAAAGAGTGAAGAATGGCTGACCATGGGAGAGAGCGGGCACCAAGGTTTTTGGATGCTGCACTGCAGGTCTTAGTTGAAGAGGTGGAAAGAAGGAGAGATGTCCTATACCCTCGGGGGGGAGGGGGTGGTGGCAGAGGCCCTCCAGACACATGCTCAGAAGGCAGTGGCAAGAGATAGCGGAGGAGATTAAGGTCAGGAGTATAGCTCCAAGAACATGATGCAGTCCAGGAAGAAGTTTAATGAACTCACATGAGTGGTCAAGGTCATTGAATGCATCTTCAAATGCCATATCCTACCAACTGCACCACTAGCCTCAGACACCACACTCCCATCACTCACCTACCAACAATCTCTATCAATTAGGACTTAACCCTAACATTCATATGCTTCACCTCACCCTCACACACTTAGCACTGTTGCAAGCCTCAAACTGACATCTCACAGCTTGCACAGACTGGCAGCTATTCAACCATGACAGTCATATCACCCAAACAGATTGCACGACACTCACTGACAAACTTTCCTCTCTTAGATGAAGGGACTGAGTGCAATGTATCCAGGTTTGCTGACAATACAAAGCTAGGTGGGAAAGTAAGCTGTGAGGAGGACACAAAGAGCTGCAAAGGGATATAGACAGGTTAAGTGAGTGGGCAATAAGGTGGCAGATGGAGTATAATGGAAGGAAATGTGAGGTTATTCACTTTGGTAGGAAGAATAGAAAAACAATATTTTTTAAATGGTGAGAAACTATTAAATGTTGGTGTTCAGAGAGATTTAGGTGTCCCCGTACAGGAAACACAGAAAGTTAGCATGCAGGTACAGCAAGCAATTAGGAAGGCAAATGGCACGTTGGCTTTTATTGCAAGGGGGTTGGAGTATAAGAGTAAGGAAGTCTTACTACAATTGTACAGGACTTTGGTGAGACCACACCTGGAGTACTGTGCACAGTTTTGATCTCCTTATCTGAGAAAGGACATACATGCCTTAGAAGCGGTACAACGATGGTTCACTAGATTGATCCCTGGGATGAGAGGGCTGTCCTATGAGGAAAGATTGAGTAGATTGGGCCTGTGCTCTCTGGAGTTCAGAAGAATGAGAGGTGATCTCATTGAAACATACAAGATTCGCCCGGCACCTTCCCGTGCAAGCGCAGGAGATGCAACACCTGCCCTTATACATCCCCCCTTCCCACTCTCCAGGGCCCCAAACACCCCTTCCAGGTGAAACAGCAATTTACTTGTACTTCTTGCAATCTAGTATACTGTATTCGCTGCTCACGATGTGGTCTCCTCTACATTGGGGAGACCAAATGCAGATTGGGTGACCGCTTTGCGGAACACCTCCGTTCAGTCCGTAAGGGTGACCCCGAGCTTCCGGTCGCTTGTCATTTTAATTCACCCCTCCACGCCCACTCAGACCTCACCGTCCTCGGCCTCGTGCATTGTTCCACGGAAGCTCAGCGTAAGCTCGAGGAACAGCACCTCATCTTTCGTTTAGGCACTTTACAGCCTTCCGGACTCAATATCGAGTTCAACAATTTCAGATCATAACCTCGGCCCCTACCACATATATATACATTTTATCCACCCTTTTGGTCCGTGCCTTTTTCCTTTTTCCTTTTTTTTTCTCTCTCTCCCCCTACGGCAGCTGTCTCTCATTCTGCCAGCATTTCACACCTCACCTTTTGTTTCTTAACCTGTCCTATTACCATCTCGTCTTGCCTTGAGCATCTCTTAATGTCTCTACTTACCATAGACCACCCCTTTTGTTCTTTTATTCCTCCTCCCCAGCCTCCCCCTTGCATTTTTATCTGTTTAATTTCCTGCTCTGTTCTCAGTTCCGACGAAGGGTTTCGACCTGAAACGTTAACTCTGTTTCTCTCTCCACGGATGTTGCCTGGCCTGCTGAGTTTTTCCAGCGTTTTCTGTTGTTATTTAAGATTCTGAGGGGGATTACCAGGGTAGATGCTGAGAGGTTGTTTCCCCTGGCTGGAGAGTCTAGAACTAGGGGCATAGTCTTAGGATAAGGGATTGGCCATTTAAGACTGAGATGAGGAGGAATTTCTTCACTCGGAGGGTTGTGAATCTTTGGAATTCTCTACCCCAAAAGGCTGAGTCGTTGTGTATATTCAAGGCTGAGATAGATAGATTTTTGGACTCTAGGGGAATCAAGAGATATGGGGATTGGGCGGGAAAGTGGAGTTGAGGTCGGAAATCAGCCATGGCCTTATTGAATGGCGGAGCAGGCTCGAAGGGCCGAATGGCCTACTCATGCTCCTAATTCTTATGTTCGTATGTTCTTACAGGAGAAGGTGGCACACAACTGAAGGCAGCAGGAACTAACCGGAGGGGGAGAGGCGTGCCTGCATGGTCTAACCCCCCCATGGAGGAGACAGTGCTGGCCATTATGGGAAGGGCCATTGCTGAGGCCGTGGCCAACGGTGGGGCTGAAGCCATTGAAGATGAGGGTATCCGCATACCTAATGCTCCTTCTCTCATCCCACTTCTCTGTCATCCCACAATCTCTCTGACTGAGAAGCTGCTGAAGGTGTAAGCATGCACTTCTTACTTTCTCCTCTCCCCTCACCACAAACCTACCTTTGTCCTTTTTCCTTTCAGATACCCAAGAACTGCAATCTGCCCAGGCAGTGGAGGAAGAGGAAGAAGACAGTGAAGGTGAAGACACACCTCACTTGATTTCACAGTCGCAGCCACCAGCTCAGATACTGACATTTAGAGGATAGCATAGAGACAGGATCTGCACGTGGTGAGACACCGGGCACAAATGCGCTGCAGCCAGGGCAGGGGGAAAGGATAACACAGGTGCTAGCTCACTGGCGGGCGAGGTCGCACACTACTTGTACTGCGGAGGACTCGGATGATGACTTCGATGGGCCAGGCTACATAGGATTGCTGAGGCGTCGCCCCGGGAGAGTGGCAGTGGCTCCATGGAGTCCGAACCTGCTGTCCTCTCTCTGGATGACAGCATTCGTGCTCCCACCCCTGCCACTCTGCCAGTGCCCATGCTGTTGCCTGACAGCCAGCCAACCGAGACTGCTACAGCCCAGGCCGAGATGGTGCAATCTGCAGCCGAGCCTTCTAGGGCCGGAGCTGCTCGAGGTCGCCCTCCAAGGCCATCTGCAGTCCTCTCCACTGTAAGTCAGCAGCCTTCCACCAGCCATGCTGTAGCCACTGGGGAAGCACCTCGTAGGAGTATAAGGACAGGCAAAGGCACACGGAAGAGGCACAAAGGAAATGTACAAGGGTGATGACTTTATTTTTATATGCATGATTTAATTTCTAAATTTGGATTGGAATGTGTATTTTGTGTTGGTTTTTATTTTTGCATTGTGGGAAAGAGGGCGACATGAAGGTCAATGACAGAGGGAGGATAATGAGTGTGGGACTGTTGGTGAAAGGGAAATTGGGGTTGAGGTTATTGGTATCGCTCATAAATGATTTGTTCATGTAGAGCCCGGGCGGAAAGGGGTTGTCTAGGTTGCAGACTCTCTTCTGCGTTCTCCTCCTCCTCCTTGTACTCCTGCTCCTCACCTTCTCGTGTGATGGATGGTGGCAAGGGCTGTTCCCTCATTATGGCAAGGTTGTGCAGCATGCAGCATACCTCACAAAAAAAATGTTGAGACCCGCTCAGCCGAGTACTGCAAGGATCCTCCAGAGAGGTCCGGGTAATGGAATCGTTGCTTCAGGACACTAATGGTCTGCTCTATCAGATTTCTTGTTGCAGCATGGCTCTCGTTGTATGCCTGCTTTGCACGTGTGCGTGAGTTGCGCACTGGAGTCATGAGCCATGTCGTCAGCGGATAACCCTTGTCGCCCAGTAGCCACCCTTTGGTTTGCCATGGTGGTTAAAATACAGCTGGCACAGAGCACTGCCGCAGAATAAACGCATTGTGATTGCTGCCACGATACCAGGCTTTGACCTGCATGATGCGTTGCCTGTGGTCACACACCAGCTGCACATTGTGGGAGTGGAATCCCTTTTGGTTCAGGTACATGGGAGAGTTGACATGAAGCGCAAGCAATGTACGTGCAGTCAATGGCACCCTGCACCACGGGGAAGCCTGTAATCCTTGCAAACCCTCGTGCTCGCTCTGCGTGCTTCTCTCTGGCAAGAGGGAATGAAATCAAGTTATCTCTCTTTACATAGAGAGCTTCAGTGACCTCACTTATGCAGCAGTGCACTGCAAACTGAGAGATGTTGCTTATATCTCCAGCAGCAGCAGTTTGGAAGGAGCCAGCCACATAGAAGTTCAGAGCCACAGTCACCTTGACAGCCACAGGCAATGCGGCCCTTGCCCTGCTCTGAGGTTGGAATTGTGGCTCACCAGGTGGCAGATTTCAGTGACAACCTCTTTTGTGAAGCACAAATGTCTCAAGCGTTGGTCGTGGCTGAAGTTCGGGTAGGAGAATTGCTCCCTAAATACTCTCTGCGGGTATGGCCTCCTGCTGAGAGCCCTTCAGCCCCTCCTCCTCCTCCCTTTTCTAGCAGCTTGTCCTGCTCTGCGTGGCCTCTCTTGATTCTCCCAGTCATGCTCAATGCCAAGAGGAAGGCCTATTAGCCCACCCATGTCTGGGAGTAACTGGTCTGTGCAGAAGCCTTTAAGTCAGTAAAAAAGTACTTCAGCACCTGCCACACCACTCCCTGTACACTATTAGAACTTTAACCAACTATAGAAAGCACCCAAAACACGTAGAATTGCAGCAACAGCCAGAAGAAATAAACCAGCAACTAGCCTGTAAGTAGTTGATGATCCTTTAAATAGTGCTGGTGGGTCCTTCATGCGGCTTAATGTTGTGTTCAGCTGTGCAAGGTTAAGAGAGGGCGTAGGCTGGAGCGTGGAGCTCCAAAATAGCAGCGCTGGCATCAAATAAATGTTGCACGCTGATTGATGTCATGATCTGCCTGTTCTGCATGCTGCTGGCAGACGTTAGGTGCATGCACGCTAACCCCTTTACCATAGGGCAACACGGTGGCATAGTGGTTAGCACTGTTGCCTCACAGCGCCAGGGACCCGGGTTCGAATCCGGCCTCGGGTGACTGTCTGTGTGGAGTTTGCACATTCTCCCCGTGTCTGCGTGGGTTTCCTCCGGGTGCTCCGGTTTCCTCCCACAGTCCAAAAATGTGCAGGTTAGGTTGATTTGACTATGATAAATTGACCCTTAGTGTTATGGGGATAGGGTGGGATATGTGTCGGTGCAGGCTCGATGGGCCGAAATGGCCTCTATCTGCACTGTTGTGATTCTGTGATATGGTGTCCGGCGCACTTCGCGTCAGAAGTGTGCATGTGCCACGGACGCCATTTTGGAACCTTAAGGGACTTCGTAGCGCCCAAAAAACGGGCGCTACCGAGCCCAATTTCGTCCCCTTTATCTTTAGCCTTGGCCTTTAATCTATCAAATCAGTGATGACTGGAACCCAAGTGTTTATCCAGTTCCAATTTCATATTATTTCTGGTGGATCGCTAAATACTAAATCTAGAGTAGCACTTCCTTAGCATCCCAGTTCACGTTTTAAGAAACAGTCACTTATTTCCTCTCAGAAATTGTTTGCGGTTTCACCCAATAGTTTAGGCTGCCTCATTTACTCTGCATTACTTTTATAGTTAAATCTCAGGTGATTACCACATTGTAATCCCCTGCAGCTTCTAAAAGATTAATGACAAAAAAAAAATTCCCTGCAGCTTCTCCTCCTTGTCTTAACTGCTTGCTAGTTGCTTCATCACCTTGAGCTGGTGGTTGATAACATATGCTAATTATTACTATTTTGCCTTTATCATTACTAATTTCTAACTGATGTTCTAGAAATTAAAGGAAAATGTACAAATTTCAAACAGAGTTACCAGTTTCTCATATTATGCTAATCATCCCATTTCAACCAGGAGTTAAAATATCTAAGGGGGCAGGCAGAATTTGTATAGTCAGCAGGGGTACACATAACTTATGGTTATTGGCTGCAGAATACTTTAAACTGCCTGAGTGCAGCTTCAATTCTACTTCTGGACATGTTTGAGGAGGTAGACGAACAGAAGCAGTGGGAGACCATACCAGGGAGATCTGGAGGCATAAAAGGAGGACGTTCACAACACTATGCTACCTAAGGCACAGAGAGGACCAAACGTATATCAGCTACTCTGACTTCAGCAAGTATATAGCGACACATTATTTATAATTATTATTTTTCAGCCTATTTTTTGGTATGTTGTCAAAATAAGGGCATGTTGTAGCAGTTAAAATAAATAAAATGAAGTCAATGTTCACAGTGTTCAGAATATGTTTTTATTTCATTAAGAGTGTATGTGATGTGTAAATCGTTGTTGTTATGGCTTCTTGTGCTAGTCTTTTGTGCTGTGTGGACTACTTAGTGCCGCTGCTACTCTTTTTCTGCCTGATCACTTATTGGAAGGCATAGAAGTGGTGGATTTCTCTGAGGTCCCTTGATAACCTGCCTGTGATTCTGTTGCCTATTTCAATCAGAAAATCTTGTCTGGCACGCCAATTATGAACTGCTGATATGTGCTTCCAGCATTTGAAGATCTGTGTTAGGAGTGCAAATTTGTAAAATTACTCCACTCTTGTATGCTGCTAGGAAACTTGTTTCTGTGAAGCCAATACTTTCATTGGTTGCATAGACCTCTAATTGTTTGTTCCTAATACTCTTTGCCTCAGTTTAAAAAAAAAGTTCCTCCAAAGCTGCATTATCACTATTTGAACTTTTTATTTATATTTGTATTTATTTCTGTACCCTGGACAGCATTATTTCTTTCTACATCTGACAACAATAATTATTTCAGCATCTAGTATTAGGAAAATATTAGCCCCTCCAAGTCTGGTTCAAGTGAATTCCGATTACTAACAACTTTCCAAATTGTCAGGAATGATATAGCACCTGACTACTTTTTAAATATTTTATTCGGCTTGAAAACAACAGACTTTCGAACTAAGACCTGTATGGAAACAATTTGCTGATCTATTGAAGACTACAAAGAAGAATGGTCAGCTGTATAGAGCTACAGAAGTCTCAAGAACTATATCACATTGATTCTCCATGTGAGCTACATCACTTTCTGTTGAATAAGATACAAGCAGCCAGTTTTAACTGACTTCTTGATATTGGATAATGGGCCATATATTGCTGGAGTGGGGCATCTTGTGGCATACGCCATTAGTTAGATTTTTTTCCTGCACCTTCAGCTTGAAATGTTTTTGCGGTGTAGCTTGCTGGAAGTGCATCGGGGACCTTAGTGAACGGCGGGATCAACAGTCCATCTCCTTAACCAGTGAGTTTTTAAGAATTGAGAAAGAAACAGAGGAACGATGGAGAAGGGGGGTGAATTAGAGTCAAATCCGGTACAGAAAGATAAATAAAGGGAAAGAAAGTTTGGATTAAGAGAGAGAGAAAAAAGACAAAGGAAAAGTAAGAAAACATTTTAAATTATTTTTTTTAAATCTCTAAGAAGAATTGACTACATGCAGGAATAAGATTGAACAGTTTAAATTGTTCCCTTTATGGGCCAGAGAGATTGATTGGCATTGCATGAACAATTATCACGTCCATCCATACATACCAGCAGCATAAAATGGGTGGGCACCTCACCTGTCCCACTCTGCCAGAACTCCACCCACTTTTGTTTTTCCCCATTTTCGATGTTGGTGCCATTGGTTGGGGGATGTACCTGCCCATTTTTTGGCAGTTCTATGGAAATGAGTCAGTAATGACGTGATGGCTTGTGTCTCACTCACTGACATTTCTGCTTCATTAATGGCCAGTTACGTTCCTGCCTGTATAAAATGGGCATCCAAGGTAGTTAGACACTGCTGAAAAGGCAGACGTGAATTTAGAGCCCTCCAGATATATCTTGAAGCTTTATAGAATTGTTTTTGGAGATGATTTGTTTGTATTTTTGCTGTTACCGATTACATTATCATCTGTCTTTGTGCCATTTGGTGTGGGTCTGCCATTTCCTCCCATCAAGCATTTTAGAAAGGACACAATGGGATTCCCATTGGGAATTCCCGATAGATTCATTTTTTTGGAAGGAGAGGACTAACAGAAAGATGCCAGATTGGTCAAGCAGCAGTGGAGTTACACTACACCTACCCTCCAGTATCTCAACAACACAATATGCAAGCAGTGCTGCTTCACTTGGCCGAAAGTTTGCTTTACAAAGGAAGTTGTCAGTCAGTTCTGCCACATGCTGCAATCTGACCTATAGCCCACCTCCACCACAGGCATCAAATTACCAATGGCTGTAAGTTGTTTGAAATTCGATCCTATGGGGTCATTCCAGGCTGCCACTGGAGCATCAGCTGCCCACAGATTAATTGAGTAAATTATGGATTCATTGTTTGCTCAAGGGGGGAATTTCATCTACTTCTCCACAGCAGCAGCATAGCAGGGCACTGCAATTTTACCAAGCGACAGGATTCTGAAAAGTCCAAGGAGTCAAGATTGCATGGGTGTGCTACTACCTGAATAATGCCACCACCCACCTACATTAATAAATAAAAATCCACACTTTCAGTTTGTAGCGTGCAAGTGAATGCTTATTTCCCCGGGTGTTGTTTGTCACAATGCCTTAATTTTAAGGTAGTCCACCATGCCAGCTCAATTTGAACCAGACGAGCAAGTATCTGGGTGACTTCTGGGAGTTGAAGACTGTCCTCTGAAGCCATGGCTCATAACACCTGTCCAGTGTCTTGGCATGAGCTGAGCACTGGCATAATGAGGTTCCTGCAGTCACCAGAGTAATAATCGAGCACCCTTGAGGCACACTTCGGTCGAGCTTGGTGGGGGGGTTGGGGAATATGGCAATATAGTTTGGCTAAGGTTTCTACGATTGTGGTTTTGAGCTGCATGCTCAAATTGTTTGAAGATATGGTTCACCAACAATTAATATAGGTACACTAGGAGGAGCTGTGGAATATTGTGATTAACTCTCAGGTGGCACATTTCCCACTTCCCATTTCTAACACTTTCAATGGCCTTCCACCCCAGGATGTGCTGTACTTCCTCCTAATTGGGAGTTAGAAGTCTTGGGATTGGTGTGCACCACCTGTGGATGATCTCTGCCTGCTGTTTTGGGCTGCCATGCCCAAGAAAAAGAAAGGACATTAACTTCAGTAACCATGCAGTAAAACCAAGGGGGTGGAATTTGAACCCCCAAAAAGGGCAGGTTTTGGTTGGGTGGGAGGTTAAAGTGTTAAAAATCTGACTCCCGATCCCAAACCACCTCCAACCCACCCAATTCCGGTTTTAACGGGGGCGGGCAACCAATCCGCTACCAGGAGGCGGGTTAGCAATTTAAATACTATAATGAGGCTGCGTGCCTCATAATCCATGATTTCAAATTTAACTCTGGCCGGCAGAGTTTCCCAGGCCTCGGGGAAACCTACCGGCTAAAGGGAAGCAAGGACTGCTGGATCCAGGAGGTAAGTGCCTTTCCATTTACCTGCTAGATCCAGCATTCCTGCCTCGCCAACCCCCTGCGATCATTCTGATCTCCCCCCCCCCGCCCCGACGAGACTTCCGACCTCCCCAATGCGGCCTCCGATCTCACCCCTGAGGCCCCCCCCGGTTGTGCCCTTGTGCCGAAGGCCAACCCGCCCAACAGCCAGCCTCTCAATCTGGCTAGCTGCGGCCGGGAAACAGAGCAAAAAAATGTTAATCATGTCCTGCCGTTAAATTCGGCAGGGCCTGAGGGAAACCGGTTCTTCCGGGTTTCTCAATCCAGCCACCCTGCTTCCTCCCCGCCACCGAATAAAAATCCAGCCCAAAGTGTCTGCTTGCACAATACACGGAATGACCACGTGCCACTTGAGGCTTTTTTGTGAGATCAAAGCATGTAAGGCTACAAATGAGGAGGTAATACTTCCAGAAGGAGGCTGGTGGTGTAAAGTGCACAATGCCACCTCCTAAGCTGGGCATTGATAGTAAGCCATTTAAGCACTGTAGCAGGGTGATTGAGGGCTGGTATGTCTGAGGGCTCTGCCCCCAGAGGAAGGGTATGGGCCCTTTAAGAACCTCTACTTTAAAAGATAATTGCAGCTGGCGTGTGAGGAGACTTTTCCCAGCCAGGTGAGCATAAAAGGAGAGGTTCAGGGGAAGTAGGGAGCTGAAAGAGGCTGGGATTTGGAGAGCTGAAAGACGTATTGTGTGGTCTTGCTTTGTGTTATGTGCATTTAATTTAAAAAAAGGTGTTTGGCACTTGAATTGTTCAAGGACTACTGTTTGTAGGGGAAAGGAGACTCTGAAATGGTAGGACCTTGTAATATGTGGTGTCAGAAGTGGGATCTGTATCTCTAATAGAGAAAGAAAGAGACCAACCCCAATGGAAGAAATCTTTAGAGAACTGGTGTGGACCACGCGAGCTCTGCAAGAGGCCCACGGTGCCTCACATGAGAGGACCACTCAGATCCTTAAGGCCCAGCAAGATGCCTACCGGGCTGCACAAGAGAGGACCTCTCAGAATTGAGGCCCAGAAGGGGACTACCCGACTATTAGTGAACCGGGTCGCCCACAGTTGGGTAGAGATCGCTGAATTGAGACAGCAGCGGGGCCAGATGGAGGGTCAGGAGTCCCCCATCCAACCTATCTGAGACCATTTAATGCTGCAGAAAATGACTCTAGAGAACAACGTGGAGGCATATCTCTTGGCCTTTGAAAGATGTGTCAAGCAGGAGAGGTGACCACAATGTGCTGGCATTGTGGCACCCTTCTTCAGATCCTCAAACCGATAGCCCTTTGGAGAGGTTCAATAGAACCCTCGAGTATGCTAAAAAAGGTTGTGGATAAGGATGGGTAAACTAGATACCTTACTGCCTATGATCTCCAACTAGTAACTAATGTACCTAGACTCCTAGAAAGCTTTTGATGCCCCCAGTTGTTCCTTCATCACTGAAAGTTAGGGAGGTGCCAGTCCTCTACAGGGTTTTCCCCATTTGAGCTACTGTATGGGCGACAGCCTCTCAGAATCCTTGACATCGCGAATGAGGAATGGGAGGAACAAAACCATTCCTCCAAAATACTGTTGAACACGTAGTGAAGATAAGGGAGCAGATTGGGGCGGTTATGCCCATAGTGAGGGCTCGTACAGCGAAGGCACAGGAAAGCCAGAAAGCCCTGTATGATAAAGAGGCTGCGGTCAGCAGGTTCTGACCAGGCGACTACGTTATGGTCCTTGTCTCCACACCTGAAAGCAAGCTCTTTGCATGGTGGCAGGCACCTTATGAGGTTATAGAGGTTGTGGGCCCGGTGAATTATAAGATCAGACAACCCCAGATAAGGAAGCCTGAGCAGATATACCACCTGAACCTCCTTAAGCCATGGACAGAGAGAGAGAGAGGCTCTTTCAGTGATGAAGGAACAACTGGGGGCATCAAAAGCTTTCTCGAAGTCTAGGTACATTAGTTACTAGTTGGAGATCATAGGCAGTGAGCACTGAAATTTCCAATTTGCAATGCTAGTAGATGAGGGTTCCTGCTGGCAGCTTGGACTCGTAAAATTATCCCATAAATCATAGGTGGCACAGTTGATAGCACTCTCGCCTCTGAGTCAGAAGGTTGCAGGTTCAAGTCCCACTCCAGAGACTTGAGCATAAAAATCTAGCTGACACTCCAGTGCAGTGCTGAGGGAGTGCTGCACTGTCGGAGGTGCCGTCTTTCAGATGAGATGTTAAACCGATGGCCGATCTGCTCTCTCAGGTGGACGTAAAAGATGCCCCGGCACTATTTCGAAGAAGAGCAGGGGAGTTATCCCTGGTGTCCTGGCCAATATTTATCCCTCGATAGTGATCCCTCCATCACAAACAAATTATCTGGTCATTAGCATAATTATCATAGGGCTGTTTGTGGGAGCTTGCTGAGCGCAAATTGGCTGCCACGTTTCCTACATTACAACAGTGACTACACTTCAAAAAGTACTTAATTGGCTGTAAAGCGCTTTGGGTCATCCAGTGGTCGTGAAAGGTGCTATATGAATGGAAGTCTTTCTTTTTGTTCATAATGCTGCCACTAAAATAGCAAGTGGAGGAATGTCAAACATGAAACCTTTTTCTTCTAATATCACCAACATCAATTTCTCTGCTCTCATATTTTTTCTTTGATAATCCCCTTACTATTATGTGGGCCATAGGCAGCCCGCAAGCACTTGGTATTCGATTTTCAAAGCTCAAGATGCTCAACTATTTGCCCTGATATTTACCTCTCATTGGTTTCTACCATTTGAATTTTGCCCTGTACAGCTGTACTAATTTCCAGTTCCCTCTTCGTCCCTCTGACCCACTGTATTCTTCCCAGTTGTTCCCCTCCTCTTTCTATCTGCAAGCTTTGTAGTCTTTTTCTTCTTTATTTCACATGGCATTGTCTTGTTATTTTTAAGGTCTTTACTTAGTCTGCGTTTACTAGTCTACTGGTCCTTGGCTTCATGCTTACTCTGAAGTAAATTGTTAAAGGTTTTCCATTTTCTTGAATACTAACTTCCAAGTGCATTTATATAAACTGTTGCCTCACTCCTTTGAAGTTGGACCTTTTAAAGTGTATATCTGAGCTTTAATTTGTCCCAGATCATGTCAAATTTATTGTGTAATTATTTTAGTTCTTATTAGATATAGAATAAAACTCCCATCAGTGTGCACTAACCTCAGACTCAAATTTGCAGTCTCTTCTGTACCAATTGGCCGCGATTTTGCCGGCGCTCAGAGAGCGGGTTTGGAGGCGGGTCCGGAGATAAATTCAAGATGATTGACGGCGGGTTGCGAACCCGCCTCCACGCGACCTTCCAAGGTTTCGAGTCTGCGACTCCTGATCAGACCCGACACCAAGCGACAGGAGAGATAGTTAAGTTAGTTAACAGCCTGTTTAATCCTATTTTGAGAGGGTTTTTCCAATTTTGCTACATTTTCAGCGTGTTCCACAGCGTTCCAGGAACACGCCAGCTGATTGTGTCGGGTGTTCCAACAAGCTGAATACTTCACAGCTGCAACTGTAGCATTAAAGCTAACCTGCCACATTAGTTGAATTTCAAAAGCCAGAACTTTGATTGCAGGATGTTGAAGACATTTTCCAGGTGTTTTGAGGTTGTAAGTGTGTGTTGTGAGATCTATATACACTGTGACCTCCTTGGAATAACCTCTCTCCACTTTGACTGAGCGCTTATAACATTTCATCCTCAAGTGAGATTTTCATCACAATGGGAACCATTTATACTCTCTCATCATGGTCCTTAGATTCGGAGGATGAGCAGCTGCGGCAACAGCAGAACCAGGCACACCAGCAGCACCAACAACAAGAGCGCCAATCTTCTGAGCTACCTGATGCTGCACAGGGCAGAGGCCGTCAGCACAGGGCTGCACTGTGCCGCAAGAGATACCCCCAACACGGTTTACAGGCAGAGGATGAGCTTCCTCAACATGACTGAGCAGCAGTGGCAAAGGAGGCTGAGACTTTCGTGAGAGGTGGTCGCAGACATCTGCACAATGCTGCACCAAGACCTGCAGCCCAGTGGAGCGGGTGGACACTCCTTACCGGTGGCTGTCAAAGTCACCACCGCCCTCAACTTCTTTGCGTCAGGGTCCTTCCAGGGATCATCTGCAGACATTAGCGGCATCTCCCAGTCGGCCGCACACAGATGCATAACGCAGGTTACCGATGCCCTGTTTGGCAAGTCGGCCAATTACATCCACTTCTCAATGGATGAAGCAAGTGTAACCGCGCGGGCGATTGGGTTCGCCAATATGGCATGCTTCCCAAGGGTGCAGGGCGTCATCGACTGCACACATGTGGCCATCAGGGCACTCCATCACAACCCAGCTATATTTGTGAATCACAAGGGCTTCCACTCCCTGTGGTTACACACCAGCTGCACGTTAAGGAAGAATATTATGCATGTGTGCGCAATGTTCCCTGGCAGCTGCCACGACTCGTACATCCTGCAGCAGTCCACTGTGCCTCAGCTCTTCAATCCGCCAACCCAACTTTCCGGATGGCTACTTGGAGACAAGGGGGGAAAAATTCAGTTGTTTGCGCCTCCCGTTAGCGCCCTAAGAGGGTGCTAATGGGGCGCAAAGCAACTAGCGCCCGGGCGCGGCAATGTTTGCGCTGCTCGCAAAATTAACTAGACATTTTGAGGCGGCGCTAAACACTACCGCCACGATCTCCTGCGCCGGCAGATCGTGACGTCAGTCGAGTGCACAATGCCCCGGTAGCGCCCCGGACCGCATTTTGAGTGGTGCCCCCTGCCTTACCGCCTGCCGCTAGCAACAACAGGTTGAGGGGAGCGTTTTGCAGTCGGGAAGGGACTGGGGGAGCGCTATTTAAAGGCGAACGCTTCCTGCCTTTTTTTGTTGGTGACATTTTTGCACCACGCATTCAGAGAGAGAGAGACTTCTGGAGAGATTCAACACTGTGTGAAGGAGTTTTGGGTACTGAGCAGCACTTTGCAGGTTCATTTTGATTTGCCGTTCCTTGTATCGATTTAGAAGAGAGTGTGGGGGCTGCACTCTGAGCTCTTTCCCTGCTACTCTCCATTGTTCTTTCCAGCAGATTTGATGTACAGGTCTCTCTAGGCCGAGATTCAAGGCTGCAATGAGCAGGGTGTGGCTGGAGAGCAAGATCAATCCTCCCTTTTAAGAACTGGCCGGCGCCATTGTGTCTCTGTTCCATTGCTGACTGACATCACATGAGCTTCGCCAGCGCTCTGAGGTAGCGCCTCGCTCCTCGGCCTTTGCGCCTTAAGACAGGTGTGAAGCGCCTGATTTAGCGCTCCAATCATCTCCCAGGGGCGATAAAAGCCAAGTTTGCAGTCGGAGGCGCTAATTAGCACCAGGCGCTAATCTTTGCGCCTGGCCGATAATTGCACCCCAAATGGGGCGATACTGAATTTTTCCCCCAAGGGCTATCCCCTGAAGACGTGGCTAATGACACCGATGAGTAGGGCATCAAACGAAGCTGAGGAGCACTACAATGAGAGCCACATTTCCACCAGAAGCATCATAGAGCAAACCATAGGATTGCTCAAAATGCGCTTCAGATGTCTGGACAGATCTGGTGGAGCACTACAGTACTCACCAGCCAGGGTGTCCAGAATCATCGTAGTCTGCTGTACCCTGCACACCATCGCACTGCAGTGTGGCTTACTGCTGCCTGAGGAACAAGTGGCACAGCACACAGTCTCCTCACAGGAGGAGGAGGAAGAGCCGAATGAGGCTGCAGATGAGGAACATCTGGCGGAGTCGGCTGTCCCAGTGCTACCAGCACACGATCTCATTGCTGGCCGTTAGGCAAGGGATGGACTAATCCATGCCAGATTCGCGTAACTTTACGCTGTACATACATGTGGCTGGCACATGCACATGAGGGTTGGTAGGACCTCCATTCCACACAATACAGCATCTGAACAATGAACTCTGCATTCCTATCACTCTCCCCACCATCACTGCAGATGAAAGGCGTCCTCAGCCCTCAATGTGACACTTCTAATTCTGAGCACACATGGGTCAACGCATTGAATCATTCACATCGCATAACTTTAATAAACTAGAAATAAATATGACATGTAAAATGGTATACTATGAAATCACCCAAGTGACTACTTGTGCTTTAGCTTTCTCTTACATGTGCTTCTACGTGGTGTTTCCCCTGTGGCTTCAGCAGATGTAAAGGCAGCTTGCTCACATCCCTGCTGCGCCTGCTTAGATGCCTTTGGTGGGAGTCCTCTGGGTTTGGAAGCCTTGGAGGGCTCCGCAACACTCTGCTCCTCCTCCGTATGTGCAGGGGCAGAGACGGCCATCTCAGTTGGGTGACGCATCTGGGGCTCTGACCGAGGGCTCCACAGTGGCATGGAGTGTGAGCGCTTAGAGAGGAGCCCCCACTTCCTTGTTGTCAACCACCACCATTCCTCTCATGGGTCACCCACACTTCACTGCTAGCAAGTAGCTGGAGAGCACCTTGCTGCATATCAGTGGGGCCATGAGGACCCATTTCTGTGCTGACATTCCTCGTAACAAGGACGTCCATGAACTTCTGATTTCGCTCCTCAATAGATGCCCATCTATTTAGAAGTTTAACCATGTTCTCCTGAGTCTGGCGATTTATATCCTCTATGGAGGTTGCCATCCTTTCCATGGCGGTATCTACATTCGTCAATGCGTGCACCATGGCATTGCTCATGTTTGACATGGACTCCTCCATTCTCTGCACTCTTGCAGTTACCGTGGATGCAAACCCAGCCAGAGCCTCTTGCACTTGTTCCTGAAGTTCCAGCACCGCTCTCTTTCTGGATGGCCCCAGAGGCACAGCGTCTACATGCAGCTGAGCAGAGCTAGGAGCGCCCTGCGGCCTCTGACGAGGACTCTCCACTGCTGTCCCGGTCTCCACCATCTGCTGATGCTCATTGAGCTGTGATACACCAGGTGACAACACTACTGTATCTCGCAAACTACCCACCGAGGTGTGTGTCTTTGCGCTGGTGCTGGGTGCACTCATTTCTGCTGACGCTGCTCTCTGAGGCTGCTGGTTCCTCTGAGGAGTCCTCCGGCTCTTCCTCATGGTCCTGTGGGGGAGTAAAGGCATGAGTTAGACATGTTATATTTAGGTAGCAGCCACATCCCATTGTGCAGATTATCATAACTATATTTCTATGAGCATCAGATGCCATATCAGTCACTCATGAAAACACAATGATAGGGTTGCAAATCAATTCTGTCACCAGCTTGCTGTACTGTGCCCGTCTCTCCGTCCCCTACTTCCAGCTCCTCTGCACTTCCCACGATCTCCAGAGCTGCCTCCTCAGCAGTCATTATATGCGCCAGGGATGGTGGGCCTCCTCTTGTCCTCCCTCTTATTGTGGGCTCTCTCTTCCTGCAAACAGGGACACAAGTGGAGTTTCAGCGAGATCGATGGATTCAGTGTTAAGAATGGATAAGATAGATGTTTAGAGGGAGACAAAGATGGAGTGAGGTGCCAATACCAAGGTCCCTCCCTGTGCGTTGTTATTGCATAACAGTGAGATCGAGTGTGAGGGGTGCATAGTAAGATGGTGAAGTGATTCAGTACAGAGAGAGGGATGGGTGAGGGTGCAAGGAATGTTCGGGTCAGTTGGGATGTGCAGGAGTAGGTTGCCAATGAAGAGTGATGGGGATGAGAAGAGATGGGAAGCAGACTGAAGATAAGTCTGATGTTTAACTCACTTTTGCTGATCGCATCAGGTCATTGAACCTTTATCTGCGCTGCACCCAGGTGCGTGCACACACAGACCGTGCACTTACCTCCTCAGCAATTTGCAGCCAGGCTGCCTTTGTGTGCTGAGGAGGCTTCCTCCGTCCATCGGAAGGGAAGAGGATCTCCTTTCATCCTCTTACTCCCTCCACAAAAGCATTGAGGGAGGCATCATTGAAATGTGGAGCAGCCTTGGAGCATTGTGCTGCCATTCCTGCAGCAACCAGCATTCAAATGTAGAAGAAAGCAAGTGAAAAGCAAAGGGGACATGGCCCACTTAAATATCCAGGCTCCTAGTGCGTCAAGCGTGGGCAACCGACCCGTACCCACCGATTGGGCCGGCTAGCGCGCACGTCGGCCTTAATGGAGGGCGGCTGCAACAGGGAGTGGGACCAGAACCTGTGGAAGACCGAACCCGCCACCATCCCGCCTCCGGCTGGAAAATCCAGCCCAATGTGCTGTTTCAATTTTTTCATACCAGACATCTAAGTAAGACTGCCAATTTAGAGAAGATTCATGCCAAATCTTGAGTGGTTTTAAAGCTTTGGCTTCATGCTCCCCAAAATAGATTGAGTCTGCCCAGAGTAATTTTACTTTGAATTTTGTTCCAATCGGCCTGGACTAGATTCCAGTTCCAAGGTTCCAGAAGTGAAAGGACCAGTCCCCCAATGAAATGTAATTATGTGCAGTTTCTGCTTTTCTAATATTTTAGAGCGGTTGTGTTTAATAAATCATGTGCTTAAGTTATAAACCCCTAAGCACTACAATGGTTGCAACCTGTGAGTCAAGATAACCTTCTGTGCTGCGTGTGGACACATATTAGGAATAAAATGAAATAATTCATATGCATTTGTATGAAAAAAACTTTTTTTATCTTTAGTACTGAGTTATATTAATGTGTATTTGGTTTCTTTTTAATCTAAAAGATTAGTTACTGTTAAATCATTCTGTACCAATATGAAGAGTGGGCAAAAGCTCCTTGGACTCAGTTTACATTGATAGTGCTACCCTGTGAAATAGACTATAGTCGATGAGCCATGCCAGTTTTTACAGCAATCAAATTTATTACACAACATGTTGTTTTTAGACTAACTTTCACAATGGTTAATGGACTGCAGTATTAAAAACTGTAAGATATAGAACCCATAGTGAGCAGTGTCATGAAATGGCAGGATGTGGGTTTGTACATGTGACTCCCCACATAGTACATTCTGATTTATGTTTTCCAAGTAAGCCACCAAGTAAAAGGGACATGGAATAAATCGAGGTTGCTCCAGGACACACTGTGTGTGTGTGTGTGTGTGTGTGTGTGGCTGGTTACAGAGTTACATTGTGGTGAGTGCTGGAAATAAATTGCTTGTGCATTCATTTGACTAGGAACCTGTGTGACTTTTGGGAAGAATGACATAAAAAGAGAGGGCATTGATAATTGATTTTTTTTTTAAAAAGGGGGGGAAAAAAAGAACTCTCATCAATTGTTATATTAAGGCCCGCTTAATTGTAATTTGCTTAAATCATTAGCAGCAGATTTGTAACAGGTAGGCAGAAAAAACTGAATAAAGTGTGTGTGAAGTTTCATGTAAAATGAAAGAAAAATCACTGAATAATACACCTCATAAATAATGGGTAATCGAAAGTTACCTTTTTTGAAGGGTTGCAACATTTTGGTCTTTTTCAGTATTTATTAATCAGTCTGCTTTTTAAAAATATGTTTGTGTAATGTAAATTAATCTGTTCTTAAATGTTACATTATAAGTAGTATTTTGTATTTATGTTTCAGTTTTTCTAGCTACAAACTGTTCATTCAGAAAAACATTATTTTTCTCTCATTCTCCTACAGATTAAAGTTTCATCTTTATCAACTGTAAGTAACGGAACAAAGTACACTTCAAAAACTGGAAGATTGCCTACCTTCTATAACACTGACATGAACCAAGACAAGAACACCTCTTGTACCTCAGGGGTTGGTATAGAGAATAAGCTCAACACCTTGGTGCAAGAAGTAGCTATCCAAAACCGAAATAAAAATCACCTGACAGCTGCGGAAGGTCAAGCTCCAAATGGGCATGAACAGATCTTTCTAAAGATGGCGACATTAAGCTCAGAATACACTCCAGATGTAACAGCTAAGCAGCCAACTGCTGATAAAAGCCCAAGCATAGGAGATGAGAGACCAAACAACGCACCTGAACCTTTGGGAACAATAGCTAAACAAGAAAATGAGGCACAGGGCGTGAAAAGAATGCCTGAGCAGCCAGATCAAGAATATAGTACAGGCACAAGGAATACTTCTAGTCTCACACTTGAGGTTGATGTGATAGCAGAACCAAGCATGGAATGTGCTGATGGTAAAGTTGCTGAGGGAGTGTCTGGAGTATTGGCAAATGGAATCAGTTGTGACTTAAAAGCTGGGGAGAATACTGGTGAAAGATCAGAAAATGTCATACTTATGGGGTTAGCAGAGAAAAAAGACAACAGTATATTTTTGGAGGAAAGCACGATGTGCAGGAAGGATATACAGATAAAATGTTACGCAGAAGAGGAGCAGAAAAGGTAATTTGTTGGAGGAGATGCATCTGAGTTCTGAGGTTCCTTAATAACCTAGAACCACTGTTAATGGCAACAGTACTTGATTTTGCATAGTTACATCAGTTGTCCTGTTACCAACAGAATGTATGGTTTCATGCTTATAGGGAACAATGGAAATTATTGGTAGCATAAAGCACAAATGTTTTTGGATGCATTATTGTGCATATTCAAGCCATACATTAAAAAAAAACAAAGTACTGCAGATGTTGGAAATCTGAAACAAAAACAGAAATTTCTGTTTTATTTTCAGTTTTTGTGATTGTAATTATTTTGTTTTAATTGTTAGTTGTCCATGGAAATTGATGGCAGCCAATTTCTATCATGCACTGTAGCACTTTTAAGATGCAGCTGCTGTAAATACTGGCAAATATCAGAACTCCAAATTACCAGTTAACCCACATTTTCTTCACCCTAACTTTTTGTGGTATAAGTGTGGTTGCCTCCGTGCTTGCTCTTAGTCAAAGTGCACTGTGTGTGTCGTCTACTTTATTCTGTGTGGTTCTGAGTTGGTGGAGCAAATGAGGTGATGGTTGCCGAGTCTCAGTGTCTGCCTGTAGGGATGGAGGTGGTCTAGTATCTCCTTGAGTTGGATGAGCCCTTAAACTGGTCTCCCAGCCAGTATGCTGCAGCTCATCCAATTCCACCTACACTTGTTCCTCCTTATTTGTGCTGTGTACTTCACGAAGTGCTTAGTCCTGCAACTTGCCAAAGTAATCCACACCTCCCACCAATCCCTCCCACACATGAGTGGATATATATCTACTGGCCACTATAGGAAGGATGCTATTGGGTACTGTGAGGTGGTTGGTTGAGGTCAGTCTTTGGGCTCTACCCTTTCTTCCTTTTGAGAAGAACATATTTTAGAATTCTAGGAATAAGCTGCCTCTTGAAACAGATTTTTAGATGGCAAGACACTGCTATACCTCAGTGTTTGCCTGTGTGTGGGTGGATGAATGAGTTTGTGAATAAAGATGAGAGAGGGGAAAAAAAAGCAAAGATGATGCTAGATAGACCTCATCATTGTCTCCCATTCCCTATAATGCTTCCAAGCCCAGAATCTCCAGTGCCCTCGCCTCTTGAGTCAAGGTTTGGAACTTAAGTGATCCTCTTTCTGTCTGCATGTATTGACATCAGTTATGTACAGTATTCTCCTGCAAGCAGATAGGAAAAGGACATGTGTTGAAATAGGGAATACAAGAAAAGATATGTTTGACCAAGTGCCAGAACACCAGCCAGCTTACATGACAGTGTGAACATGCGCATTCCAGTACTTTGTGTGCAATGTACTTGGTGTTTGGTGCATTCAAGGACCACATGCCCAAAGCATTGTAATGGCACCAATGTAGAGTGCCTTGGTGAAACATGGGGATGCTTGTGTTATAAATTTGGGTCTTCCATATGTACCTTCTCTGGTTTAGTGGGATCAGTCACTCTTGTAAGCAGTCTGAGCTGAGATGTCTTACTTTTTATGGAGTTGACTAACACTGCTCTATATCTACGTGTATGATAGTACAACTCAGGGACATAATAGCATCCCATAGTGATCTGGATTAGATAATTATGCATTTTACATGAAGGCTGTGAAGCGGCTTCAATCTCTCCAAATGAAGACCGAGTCAACACTTGGTGAGATGAGGCTTGATATGAAATGTTAAGCTGGTTTAACAAGTGAACATTCAGAGTAACAGTTATGTTCAGATTCATATCGTTCAATTGGTACAACTTATCTTTGTATAATGCACAATAAAGAACATGCCACACTTCCCACATCAACGGGTTGTCTTACTTGACTTGGATGTCTTTTACCTGTTCTCCAGCATTTTATTTTTTTTACCTCTGCAAAGGCTCTCTCGGTTTTCCCTTTATCAAACCCAATTGTCCCTGTAGCCTTCCTGTTTTCTAAATAACTTTTTTTCTGTCCCTCTGTCTCTTTTTTATCTGCCTCTTCACAGACAGACACTGATCACAGGACTTCCCAATACAATGGGTGTGAGTTGTTCATCGGTTACCTACACAAGCTAACACATTGTTTATTATTTAGTCTTTGGGGAAAACAACTTATATTTAACATTAACCACCTTTCATCTCTTTTTTTAAAACTAGGAATATGCTTTGCTTAGAAAATTAGAACATTGTAATGGACCCTTATTTGCAAATTGTTTCTGTGGAAAAATGGTCAAAAAATCCTGACGTGACTGCTGCCAGTAACACAACATTGTATGCAAAGCGTGAGCACGCTTATTTGCAACTTTCTGTAGCCTATCGGATTTCTTCCTTACCTTCTCCTAGGTTCAGGCCACCGACGAGAAAAAAGTAACTCTCTGCAGTGTTCGATGACAAAAGTTAAGCTTTTTTGTCTATGAATTATCATAATTTTTTTGTGTGCGTATATATGCCATTACCAACCAGGTTCACTCACAGAAAATGACCCAGCTTGTTTTAATCCACAACAGTCCCAGAATAGATGTTGGAGTAATTTTCAAACTTTGTGTTCCTGATGGGGAGCCTTGCCCACCAGGAGCACAAGATTAGACAATTACCCCTGACTGTTTGCATCAGGCACCTGAGAGTAAAGCCATTCAGTGAAATATAAGCATCTTGTGGGTTTTATTTGAACATATGTTTAACTGCTCTTCTTGAGACAAATTTGCCTTGTCTGATTCATGTTTTGAAAGGTATAGGCTTATTTTCCAAATGTGGGATGTGGAAGTTCACCTTTCCGGAATATGCCAATGATTCCCAATAGTGAGACTGCAAAACCATTACATTCTCACACCCTAGTCGTTCCCCCAGTATACCCCTCATCTCCGCTCCCTTAACTCCAAGGGACGCAGACTTGAACATCTTTGGCGGACAACTGGTCTAACCATCCATCACCAGATATAGCTGGATCATATAAAGCATTATTGGGTCCTGCTCTCCATCGCTCAAACTGCCCACTGTTCTAAGATCATCCAGGAAGGCAAAGTTAACACCAGGCTTCTCTTCACTAACCGTCTTCTCAAACCACCCTCCCCTGCCTCCTCCTCCTCCCTCACCTCTAATAATAAATGTGAGGCGCTCATGGACCTATTTGTTAAAAAGATCGAGAACATCCGTTCAACTGCCTCTGCTCCCTTCCCCTAGCCGTCCGGGCCTAACTTCCTCTCAGCTTCCTCCCTGCCCTAACCCTGAATTTGCATATTTCTTTAGTTGCTCTCCTATCTCCCCTCGTGCCTTCTCAAAGCTCATCTTGTCAATGAGACCGACCTCCTGCTCTCTCAACCCTATTCACACTAAACTGCTGATCACCCAACTTCCCTTCCTGGCTCCCATGGTAACTGATATTGTTAACGGTTCTCTGTCCTCGGGTATTGTCTCCCTCTCCTTCAAATCTGCCGTTATCAACCCTCTCCTCAAAAAAACAATCCTTGACCCCTCCATCCTTGCAAACTATCGCCCCATCTCCAACCTTCCTTTCCTCTCAAGTCCTTGAATGTGTTGTCGCCTCCTAACTCGATGCCAATTTTCCAGGAACTCCTTGTTTGAATCCCTCCAATCAGGTTTCCTCTCCCACCAGTACCAAGGTCACAAATAACATTCTAATTGACTGGGGCAAAGGTAAACTATCCCTCCTCGTCCTTCTTGACTTGTCTGCAGTCTTTGACATGGTTGACCACTCCATCCTTCTCCAATGCCTCTCCACCGTCGTCCAGCTGGATGGGACTGCACTCGCCTGGTTCCATTCCTATCTTTCCAGCCGTAACCATAGAATCACCTACAGTGGATTCTCTTCCCGATCCTGCACTGTCACCTCTGGTGTCCCCCAAGGTTCTATCCTTGGCTTCCTCCTGTTTCTCATCTACATGCTGTACCTCGGTGACATCATCTGGTGACAGTGTGAGTTTTCACATGTACGCTGATCATATCCAGCTCTACCTCTCCTCTACATCTCTCAAACCCTCCACTGTCTTTATAATGTCAGACTGCTTGTCCGACATCCAGCACTGGATGAACAGAAATTTTCTCCAATTAAATATCAGAAAGACCGAAGCCATTGTCTTCGGTTCACGCCACAAACTCCGTTCCCTTGCCACCGATTCCATCCCTCTCCCTGGCAACTGTCTGAGGCTGACCAAGTCTGTTCACAACTTTGGTGTCATATTTGATCACGAGTTGAGCTTCCTAACTCATAACCGTTCCATCACTAAGACCGCCCATAACATTGCCCTTCTCCACCCTTGCCTCAGCTCATCCGCTGCTGAAACCCTCATCCATGCCTTTGCTACCTCTAGACTTGACTATTCCAATGCACTCCTGGCTGGCCTCCCACATTCTACTCTCCATAAACTTGAGGTCATCCAAAACTCTGTCGCCCGTGTCCTAACTCCCACCAAGTCTCACTCAACCATCACTCCTGTGCTCGCTGACCTATATTGGCTCCCAGTTAAGCATCGCCTCGATTTTAAAATTCTCATCCTTGTTTTCAAATCCCTCCATGGCCTCACCCCTCCCTATCTCTGTAATCTCCTCCAGCCATATAATCCTCGCGATCTCTGCGCTCCACCAATTCTGGCCTCTTGAACAATCCCGATTTTAATTGCTCCACGATTGGCGGCCGTGCCTTCAGCTGCCTAGGTCCTAAGCTCTGGAATTCCCTCCCTAAATCTCTCCGCCTCTCTACTTCTCTTTCCTCCTTTTGAGAAGCTCCTGAAAACCTACCTCTTTGACCAAGTTTTTAATCATCTGCCCTAATATCTCTTTTTATATGGCTCGGTGTCAAATTCTGTTTTTGATAACACTCCTGTGAAGCGCCTTGGGACGTTTTATGACGTTAAAGGTGCTATATAAATGTAAGTTGTTGTTGCATGTGAGGGTGCACATTCCAATATGTGGCGCTTATATTTCAGCCTGTCTTGTTCCAATTGAACAATCTATCCTGAAGCTATCAGACAACAGAGAAGAGAGAAAGATAAATCAGAGAGACATCCATGGACACAGTCCACAGCGAACCAGCATTGAAAAGCTATTATTTAGGGAAACGTGTCCAGTTTAGTTTGCATTGCAGTTTAGCACAGCGGATATAACTGTTATTTTTCTCTCTTTGGAGGTGGGATAGTTAAGCCTGTAAGTGCTGTAAATCTATAGTGTATTATTGCTTCTGTTCACTTATCATTTACTGTTTAATAAAACTGTTAAATTGTGGCCTAAGCCATATCATAGAGAAGCATTTATTCTACTGTCCTCTGAGGTCAAGGTAGATCATGTGCAGGCATAAAGTATAACCATAAATCAAAATAGAGTGATGAGGGTTTTCTGATCGATTCCTGGGCATGCTATAAACTGCCTAGACATTGACCAGGTAAAAGTACTTTCTGGATCATAGGGAGCGAGGGTCTGCTTACTGCTGTGATCTGTGGTGTGGAACCAGAGAACAAAATTATCAGGAGTAAGTATCTGGAGTAAAAACCTAAAAATGTAACCCCTCCATCCTGGCAGCTCTGATGGTATTCTTGATTGGAACGTTTCCTTCAGCTCCAAAAAGATCCACCTTTCTCTGTAGCATCTCCTGCAGAAGCACCTCCAAAGCTGTATTTTGGAATGACAATGTTCTTCCTCTGTGCCTTGCTTCTGCTGTTAAATTTGTTGCTAGTTCCCCTTTAAAGGTGACTAGCAACCCTTTCAGAGCTGCTGGAGCAGGATATTCCAACCCCCTGACACTTGTGTGCTCCCAGTGCATCATGTGCAGTGTACTGGGAGTGCTAATGTTTTATTTCAATGAGCTGACCTCACTTTATAGCTACAGGTGTATCCAGGACCCAGGAGCCTTGGTGCTTGTACTGCAATGTTTTCCTCTCTAATTATAAGTCTCAAGTCAGAAGATTATTTCTTTAAAGAGAGGTGATCCTTTTCCAAATGGAAGTAGACAGGAAAAAAAGAATAGAGACTATCCGGTTCACTCTTTAACACTTCCAGCTTTATTTTCTTGTCCAGTAAGTGGAATAATATTGTCATTTTAATAAAATCCAGTATAATGACCTTATGTCCAGCATGTTTACAAAATGTTGACAGTATTTGCCTCGGCTTTCCATACACTTTAATCTGTCACCAGGAGTAATAAAGTGTAACAATCAGGTTGATGGAATTGATATTTTTTCGCATTTATTTGTGGATTCTGAAAATAAATTTTTACTTTATTTCAGTATATTCATGACTACGGTGAAAAAGGGAAGAATAACCAATTAGGAAAAATTTACACAAAGTGCCAAATAAATTAAAGGGGTAAAAATTGGGTAGCGCTCCCTTTGGGGCTAATTTTAGCACCCCGAAAAAGTTAGCGCCCTCGCGGCCGATTTTCCCAGGAAGCGCCCTGAGAGGGAGAAGGGGGCGCTACTGGAAGCTAACGGGAGGCGCAAATCAACCGAATTTAGCCCCCAGAGTGTTTTAGAATATAACATCCAGGGGCTATACTTATTCCTTTACACACTCTGTCCTGAAACTGAGATGTAGACTGGCTCCATGCTGCTGACCCTGGCATTAGCTCCACTTCAGACCCTCGTGTAGCTGGGACTGCCCAGCTCTTATTCTCCAAGACCAAGCTTTGCACTCATAGCACCAGCCCCAGGCCTTAGGCATACCACTACTTTTGCTGCACCCTCAGCTCTAGCTTTAGCCTCAGCTCAGGCCAAGACCTTGTCCCGAGGTCAGACTCAAACTTTGCTCTGCCTCAGACATGCTAACTACAGCTATGCTGCAACTTGAAAAGGAGTCTTTGATCCAAGTTCTGTCTTATTGGAGGCAAAGTGAACCAAACCCATCCTTGGACAATGAAGGCAGTAAATATTAGATATATTGAAGTTGGAAATGTTAAGTAAGGTTGTGAGGGTCTTCTAAAATGCTGGGTATGCCTCTGATTATTTAAATGAGAGATAAAATACCTGATCTCTGCAGAGGATGCTTTTTAAAATAGTCCAACAGTTGGTCTACTGTTCTGTTAACCAAACCTGTCCCCAGTCTCTAAATTGGAGTGGGTACAGTACTGAGCCTATAACATTTATCATGCTACTGTGCATTATCTGGAAAATGGTGGATGTGAATGTGCAGTCTGCTCTGCCCATCCACATTTTAAAATGACATTATTAGCTGAGAGATTAACAATGCTAATTCGAATATACAGATGTTAAATTAAAAGCGATGCTTTAAAACTTTTAAAGCAGGATAATATTTACAAAATGTTTCATGTTTTCGGTGAAGTATTTCTATTTGTTCAGTAAAAGAGTAAATGCATTCATTACAGTGTTAAAATGTCTCTAAATGCTGTTGTTTGTTGTGATGGTTTGATGACAGGTTATTAGCTGGAGAGATGATGCCTGATGATGCAATTGTAGAAAAAGAACAAGTCCAAATGAAGGACAGTCGAGATGGTTTCAGTTCTACGTTTGAAAGAATTGTGGAATCTGATCTTATGAAAGGCACTTCATACAGTAGCCTGGATTCTTTGGATGTATTGTCACTGACTGATGAGACAGATAGTTGTATCAGTTTTGAGGCCCCACTCACACCACTGATTCAACAACGAATTAAGGAAACCCCTGAACTGCTACAGCAGAAATTGGTTCAGGTTGCTGAACAGCGAGAAATCCTGGAAGCTGGAGTTAGCGATGACCAGGAACATCATTCTAAGATGAACGAGGGAAGTGTTGACAGTCCACTGAGACACTCACTCACCAGTAGCAGGTCTGAGAATGTGCTGAGCAGGTCCTCTCTAAAGTCAGTGCCAAATGGTTTACACAGCGAGAGAGATGAACAAGAAGATGACATCAGCAAGATAGTTAACTCCATCAGGTAAATAGTCTAAGTAAAAGCAGTTTTAGTGTAAACTAATTTTGGTGTGTATTGTTATGTTAAACATTTTGTTTTTTAAACATATGTATGTTTACAAAAATTCACACTTATATGATGAGAATTTTCTGCTTTGTTGGTCCCAGCACATGCCAGGAGTAATTATCAGGAAATTGTGTGCTCCCAGTCTATGATTTTCCATCTAATAATTTTAATGAATGGAAAATCATGGGCTGGGTGTTCATAATTTCTTGATATGTGCATTGGGGCATTGTAGCAGAAAATCTCCCTTTATAGTGCATTTAACTCAATAAAGCATCCCAAAATGCTTCACATAAATTAAAACAACTGGGGGAAGGCACGATCCAGGAGGAAGGTTTTGGGAAGGGTTTTGAAGGAGGGGAGTGATCCAGTGAAGCGGAGGAGTTTAAGTAGAGCATTCTTGAGTGTGGGGCTGAGAAGGTTGAAAGCTCTGGCTGGAGGTGCAGTGGTGGGAGGGGAAGACAAAGAATCCAGGGTCAGAAGAGCAGAGGGTTGTGCAGGAGCATAAGGCTGAAGAAAACTGCAGAAGTAGGAAAGGGTGAGGCCATGGAGGACCTTGTTGATGAGGATTTTGACATCAATATTTTAGAGGATAGGGAACCGATGAAGATTGATGAGGATAGGGTAATAGTGGAGCGGGAGTTAGTGTGGGATATGATATAACAGCAGAGTTCTAGATGAGTTCTAATTTCTGAAGCGAAAGCAAAATACGTCGGATGCTGGAAATCTGAAATAAAAACAGGAAATGCTGGAAATACTCAGTCGGTCAGACAGCATCTCTGAATAGAGAAACAGAGTTAACATTTCCGGTCTGTGACTTTTCATCAGAACTGGAAGATGTTAGAGATAAACAGATTTTAAGCAAATACAGAGCCAGTGGAAAAGGGAGGGGTGGTGGTGGGGGGTGGTGACGGGCAGGAAAAGAACAAAAGGGAAGGGTCTGTGATAGGCTGGAGAGTAGGAGTGATTAAATGACAAAAGGGATGGAGAAGGTTTAAATGGTTATAGCAGAGGGGGAGGGAAGCATGGAAAATCTGGCAAACCGGAGAAGTTCCCTGTGGCCCAGGAATGTAGCGAAAGAAAGGCAAGTAGATCTCTGGTGTGGACCACCCCACTGGCCATGCACCGATAGAGGAACTCCATGCCAACCATCAGCATTTATAACATTAAAACAGCTGAAACATAATGTTGGCTGCGTGAACCTTACTAATATGATATTTTGTCTGAGAGACAGCGTTGTGTAGGCATGCAGTTACATTACCAAGCCACTGGGTGGCAGTATTTCAATCTGCTTGCCTTTACAGCAAACTGAATTTAAATATTTTTATTAAAACTTCTTTCTGGATGTCACTGCTCTAACTGGCATTGTACACTAACCGTGATCAACAATGCCTCTACCTGTCTTTATGGATTTCCTCAGGCTCCCACTCCAGCCCCACACCACAAATTTCCTTTGTGCCCTCCCTGAAAATTGTTTGGCTTTCTCCCTCCACCCCCAGTCCAGCTGGAGCAGAATTTCCCACATAAAAATAGTTAATGTTTGGGCTGAACTTTGAAGAATCCATGAGGCTGAGCAGCTGTTTCCATGGTCTTGCTCAGTAGGCCCTGTGATTGCTCCTGTTGGCTATATCCCCACTTGTCAATTTAGATGTGCCACCTTGTTAGCGCCTCACTGCTAAGTTCTTGCTGTTGAAAGCATTCCCCTCCATCCTGGATGACCACACTTTCTGATATCCAACCCCCAGCTCTCCCATTGGCAGCATATTCCTGGCCTCAGCAATGACTCTTCCCCTCCACCGATTGTCATCGGAGCTCAATTTGCATATTTAAAGAAGGACCTGCTGGTTTCCCGTGGGTGTCCCTCTCAACTTGCTCAGAAGAGCAGGTTAAAATCGTAGTCGGATTGGTGTGAAATGTTGGCGAGTGAGAAAGATTTACAAGAATGGTTCCAGGGATGAGGGACTTCAGTTATGTGGATAGACTAGAGAGGCTGGAGTTGTTCTTCTTAGAGCAGAGAAAGTTGAGAGGAGATTTGATAGAGGTGTTCAAAATCATGAGGGGTCTAGGCAGAGTAGATAGAGAGAAACTGTTCCCATTGGCGGAAGGGTCGAGAACCAGGGGACACCGATTTAAGGTGATTGGCAGAAGAACCAAAGGCGATATGAGGAAAATCTTTTTTATGCAGCGAGTGGTTAGGATCTGAAATACCACTGCCTGAGAGGGTGGTGGAGGCAGATTCAATCATGGCTTTCAAAAGGTAATTGGAGAAGTACCTGAAGGAAAAAATATTGCAGGGTTATGAGGAAAGGGTGGGGGAGTGGGACTAGCTGAAGTGCTCTTGCAGCGAGCCGGCACAGGCTCGACAGGCCAAATGGCCTCCTTCTGTGCTGTAACCATTCTATCATTCGCTAAAGTATTTTTCTATAGTCAATTGTACATGATGGTTTTTTACAAAACAATGGAAAGGGACAACAAAATGAAAATGCCTACCAAGTGCAGGTTCCATTTTAACTGGCTCCTTTGTGCAGTGGGATTCATTGAACCATTCAGTATCTTCCAGACATTCTTAAATCACAGGACTGAAAGTCACACAATCAAATTGTGATGTTACTGAGTAGAAAATGATTAAAACACATTAGGTTAAGTGCTGCCATCTGGTGTTTTTATACTATTCTCATGGTTATAAATGTTATTCTCTTGTCCCTCCTCCTAGTTTTGTTTGGCTTTTCATAGCAGATACAAAGTATTTCTTTCTTGAATAGGAGATTTATAGATGACCTTCAATTTTAATTTGTAATTTTCTTTACAGTATTGCACATATCAATTTCAAAATCAAATTCAAGCAGTAAATATATAGTTAATCTAATAATACAGCAGTGTTTTCAATCACTAATTATGAGTTAGCAACTCAGCAGTGTCTAACATTCAAATCTATCAATCAAGTTCATGATACCTTTTACCAATATTCAGTAGTCAGTAGACTGTTGAGGATATGCCATCCTACATAAAAATTGACAGGTACTGTATGTGCAGATTTAGTTGGCTGAGCCACAGAGTGGCACTGGTGCTCCAGTTAGAGAGGCCATAGACCACTTTAAGATCGAGGAAATACTGTTGATTTGAGAGACAAAGAGGTTACCAGGAATCAAACAAGAACAAAGCATTAAGTATGGGAGTAAAATTTAGAGATGCATCTTGCTATATCCTGTTATCCCAGGGTTCATTGAGTGCTGGACTTGAGACCAAAAGGTTTTGGATTTAAAATCTCAGAGTGCACTCAAGCTTTAATCCTTGCAAGGTGGATAAAATGAGTACATGACTTGGCAATAAAGCAGCAGGCTGCCTGCAGTACTGTTGCTGCAGTATCTATCTTCCAGCACTTTTGGCTATCTGGATGCTTGATTTGCTGTTCCTGGCTGAGCTTAGGTTAAGTGCCACATCCAAACAAGCCAAATGTATTGTTATACATTCATCAGATAGTGACTAATACAAGACCTCTCTAATTATCTTAATGATACTGATAGCATCCTTAAAGCAAACCTGTACATGAAGTTTAGTCTCTCCTCACTGAATGTCCACGTATCCACCTCTACATAGGCTATGGTACAGTGGAAGAGGAAGAACTGAAGAGCTACAGCCTACTTGGGTGAGATACATCTCCCATCCCTTTGAAGTACAAAGTGGGACAAAGGAAAATATGTACCTTTCCTAATTAAATAAAGCTATCAATTATCTGCAGGAATTGACGAGTAGAGGTAGTTTGCTGTCATGGAGTTGTCCCTGCTGGGTCAGCAGACACAAATCCAACTGACTGATGATACAGCCTCGCAAGCAATTCGGTATTTTACTCCTTGTCCTAAAATGTACCTTTGTGCCTGCTAGGTAAAGGTTCTTACAGAACCATGAGAACCTAGTGAACTAACCAAGAGACTGCTACTTCTACAAAGACAAAGAGAGAAACAGCTTGCTCTCTAGAATAAGATTACTACAGACTGTTTACTACTGCTGACTACCGACTATGCCAAGGGGTGCAGACCCTCTATTTTTATATCTTAATTTTAAAGGGCGATCTCCCTACATTCACTTAACCAGTCAGGATGACACTGGTGCTAGAAGGTCCCCCCCCCTTCTGCCAATCATAACAGATAAATGTGGAGTCCTGTGGCTGTCACGAGGCATAACTTTTTCCCCAGTAAGACGGACTACAGGGTAGAAATTGGTATGTGTGGCGCCTAATTTCCCGATGTAAAACTGACGCAAAGCACACTAATTTAGCAAATGGATGACCTGTACCGAACATGCAAAGGCATTGCTCCCATTGCTAAATTCGTGAAGCCCATTTATTAGGCATCCCAGGCATTATGCCCCTTGCATTTGTTAATGAGGGCAGGCTGCGTTGAGGATAATGAGGTCTACATGTGGCTTAACCAGTGCTGAATGCTGCCACCAAAAAGGTAAGTTTCATTAAAAATTCTTACCTGAATGTGGAACCAGGAGGAGCAAAAATGTCCCTCCCGGCTCCACAGCAGTCCCGAAGACAGTTGCCAGCCCACGCTTGCCACCGCCTCTACCCGAGCACCACTGCTGGCGTTGCAGCGGCCCTAAATGAATGACCGCTTCGCCGGCAAGCTGCCTGGGAACTTAAAGCAGGCGCAGTGATTGTTCCAGTCCATGCTGCCACTATCCAATTTCTACCCTTTTGTATCTATGATTTGTACGACTCCCCTACTGATCTGGCAATTCTCGAGTGTTTTTTCTCACAAATGGGTAAAGGTAACATAGGTGTTCCACCCGAGACCTAAGCTAGAGATAATGGGTCTCATACTAGTAAGAAATATCGGTGGTATAAACACATATCTTCCTGGTGCAATTAACCTAGAGGTTTTACAGCTTTAATTAGTTTATGATCTTTATTTTAAAAGATTCTATGGCCAAAAGCCTGGGTGTTGGTTAGCTTTGCTTGAGTTAGCTAAAAGCCTTTGCCAGTATTCAGTTTAAGAGCTGAACTCCATTTTATGTTGTCAACTTTCAAGATAAAGCTCCATTTTAGGTAATTTCCCCACATAACCCTGAAGGCACCCTTCAGGCAATTTATGGGGCACTGTTCCTACAGTGCTGTTCAATAAAGAGGAGGGTGTCTTGGCCAATATTCCTCCTTGAACCATAACAGTTACTACACCTCAAAAGTAATTCATTTGCGGTGAAGCACTTTGTGATGTACTGAAGATGTGAAAAGTACTACGTAAACGCAAGTTCTTTTCTTATTGGTTTGTTAAGCCAATCAGGTGCAAGTGTGATGTCCACTTTGCATGCACAATACTTGCAAATGTGATTGAGTTTTTCCATAGGTTATGTATCTATAACTTTAATTTATATATTGATATGATAGATCAGTAATTTTTTCTTGTGCAGTTTATCAGGAGACTTTATGCCAAATGTATTTGCTATGTCCATAACACTGGGATTGTTGCGTTCCTAAGGGATACCCTCCAATGTCCCCCCCCCCCCCCCCCCAACCTTTACTTATGTTACCTGGAAAGAAGAGGAGGAGCAATGGAGGGATGTCGATCAGACTGCACTGGAGACAGACTGTGCCTACCTGCCGGAACCTCCAATCCACATTTACAGGCAGTGACCCTGTAGAACTGGATACACAGGTTCCAGGTCTGTAACATCAAGAAGTTGCATTTATATAGTGCCTTTTAATATAGAAAGTATCCCTAAGGTACTTTTTATAAGAGGAAGAAAAATTAAAATAAGGAATGATGGAGTGGTCACTATGCCATGGTGTGACTGTTAGGAGAGGTGACCAAAAGCTTGTAAAGATAGAGAGAGAAATGGAGAAGGGGGTTTAGGCAGGTGGTTCCAAAGAGTATGATCGAGGCAGTTGAAAGCTCTGCCACCAATGGTGGAACAAAGGGACAGGGAGATGCACAAAAGACCAGAGTCGGATGACAGATGGATGCAGGATGGGATCTGAGACTGGAGGAGACACAAATTGCAGTTGCAGAATCTGGGGTGAGGTTGTGAAGGGATTTGAAGATGGGGATGAGTTTGATAAAAGAGCCCGACAACCTTTGTAAAGGCTGAAAAAGACTTCAAATATTTCATCTCCATATGAGACTATTTACCTATAAGTGGCCGCATCCCTTAAATGTACCAATCACCACTTGTAAGCAGCCCGTTGGGCAAGCTCCAAAAACCAGATTTAAGAAGACCATGCAAAATTAGGCAGGGTCAGCATACTAACAGACACTATTCACACACTGTATGACTAACACCTGACCAGAAAATGTATCCCACTGTTTTAATCCTTTTTTCCTCTTATTCCCGATCTATCCATAATATTTACTTTCAGATTAAATTTAACGGTTCTAAAGCATTTCCTGTTTTAATTATAGAGAGCGTAAACACTTTGTTAGTTTTTCATTGTCAGTTTTTCAATTAGTGAAATTTGTTTTAAAATTGGATTGATTCTTAAGAGGAGATAGTCAATTAAATGATTTAGTTCACTATCCTCCACAAAGAATTCATTATTTCATTAATGTGAAACCCAGTTGCACTCAATTGTCAAAGAACTAATCAGAAAATAATTTGTAGATTTTTCTAACTGGATTTGGGAAATGTGTTACATTGAATTACTGGTTGAAGCCTGTTTTGGAATTGTAACTTGTTCTGGGAGTGATTTTTGATCACAATTACAAAAAATGTACTTTGTACTTCCTTGGAGTTCCCCAAGGATCTATCCTTGGCCACCTCCTCTTCCTCATCTACATATTGCACTTTAGCAAAATTATGCAAAGACTTCCTGTCAGCTTCCACATGCATGCTGAGACCACCCAGCTCCCCCTCTCCATCACCTCCCTTGACCCTTCAGCTGCCTCTGTGTTGTCAGATTGCTTGACTGACATTCAGCCTTGGATGAGCCACAGTTTCCTCCAGTTTAACATTGGGTAGGCTAAAGCCATCATCTTTGGCTCTTGCCACTGATTGAATCAGCCTCTCCATCCACTGTCTCAGATTGAACCGGACTGTAAGCGGCCTTGGCGTCCTATTCGATCCAGAGCTGAGCTTCGGATCCAACATCCTCTCCATCACTAAAACCGCCTACTTCTACCTTCGTAACATTGCTTGCCTCTGCCCCTGTCTTATCCTATCAGCTGCTGAAACTGTAATCCAGCCTTTGTCAGCTCCAGATGTGACTATTCCAATGCTCTCCTGGCCGGTCTATTCTCCATAGAATCATAGAATAGTACAGCACTGAAGGAGGCCATTCGGCCCATCGAGTCTGCGCCAGCTCTTTCGAAGGGCAATTCAGTTATTCCCACTCCCTCACTCTTTCCCCACCTCCCTGCAATTTTTCCTCCTTCCAGTATTTATCCAATTGCCTTTTGAAAGCTTCTATTGAATCTGTATTTATCACCCTATCAGGCAGTGCATTCCAAATCCGAACCACTCGTTGTGTAAAGAATTTTTTCCCCATGTCGCCTCTGGTACTTTTGGCAATCACCTTTAAATCTGTGCCCTCTTGTTATCGACCCTTCAGCCATTACAAACAGTTTCTCTTTATTTACTCTATCTATACCCTTCATGATTTTAAACACCTCTATCAAATCTCCTCTTGGCCTTCTCTGCTCTAAGGAGAACATGTTTTGTAAATTTCACTCAAAACTCTGCTGCCATCACTCCTGTCCTTGCTGACCTACATTGGCTCCCTGTTCTACAATGCCTCCAATTTAAAATTCTCATCCTTCTGTTTAAATCCCTTCATGGCCTTGCTCACCTCTATCTGTAACCTCCTGCAGCTTTACAAACTTCCGAGAATGCTACATTCCTCCAACTCTGGCCTCTTCTGCATCCTCCAATCCTTTTGCACAACCATTAGTGATTAGGCCTTCAGCTGCCTAGGCACATGCTCTGGAATTTCCTCCCTAAACCCCTCCATGTCTCCACCACCCTCTCTTCCTTAAAATCCAACTCTGATCAAGCTTTTGGTCATCACTCCTAATATCTCCTCCTTCGGCTTGATATCAGTTTTGTCTGATTGCCCCACTGAAGCACCTTGGGACGCTTTTCTACTTTAAAGGCACTATATAAATGCAAGTTGTTATTATTACTAGCAAGGCACTGATTCTCAAGGCAGTATGTACACCTAAACTGTTTCTGTTTGTTATTATAGTACATCCACAGTTCTTGTAGTACATCCATTGTTCAAGTCATTTTACCCTCTTTTGTTTAGTTATTGGCCCAGAAATTCGAGTCTCCGGCTTGCCGCGGGGGTAAGGATCGCGCGCGCTCTTACCTACTGCGCCTGCCGTTGTGTTTTGGGCCCACGGGAACTTCGGGTCCTGGGCCTCTCCCAACTGCCGGTGCGCAGTGCTTGCGTGTTCCAGGGGCGCAGTTAGTGCGATGCGACCCCTGGGATCACGTGGTCCATGGAGAGCTAATGGCAGCAGACCATCTTTCATTCATAGATTTGACACGAGACCTGTCAAATCTGTGAATTAAAATTCGCCCCAAAAGAACAGCTAAACTTAAAATAAATTTAAAAAAACATCACATTTATAAAATAACTATAGTTAAATAAATTAACCACTTGAAACAAAAATTTAAATTTTTGAAAAAATTTAAATACTTTTTAAAAGTGATAAAAATAAACTTACCTTTCTTTAAAGTATCTAAAAAAGATAAACCTGTTGAAAAAAATTTAAAACTATACTTAATTAACCGCTTACCTTGTTCAAAAGGGGTCTTACACCTCCTTTTTATGAGCGTAGTATCTTCAATACTTACCCTCGCGTAGAAACCTGAAAAAAAATCTAAGTGTGCTGCGTGCGCGCAGCCGCTAGCGCGCATGCGGTTCACCTAGGAACTGCCCCCTTCACCATACCGGAAGTTCCGGTTTCCCGCGCATGCACAGTGCATGCAGGAAACCGGCACTTTGGGAAGCAATACGGGTGAGTATGGACTGTGTACTCACCCGGGAAGGGCCGAATTTTTGGGCCATTATATGTAGCCAGTTAAGTTAAAGAACTGCAATTTGGAGTTGTTTTACAAAATAAAATCTCTGTCTTTTGCTTCTAGTGATGCCAACTTTCAGGAAGTCCTATCTGATTCTGATTCAGAAATGGGCAGTACAGAGCAACTAGAACAAGGGAGCACTGACACTTTGGCTAATGGCTGCAAAACAGATATAGATCCTGCAAAAAGACTTGCCAAACGACTGTACAATCTTGAAGGGTTTAAAAGATGTGATGTGGCACGCCACCTTGGAAAGAAGTAAGTTTTCGCATATTACTTATGAGTATTGGCCTGCTTACTAACTGTCTCTACCCAGTATCAATATTGGTATTTGAATAAGGATAAACATCATTACTGTCCATTTGTGCGATAACCATTATCCATTTGCATTAAAGCCAAATTCAAAGTTGCCTGTTATGGTGTCTAAGTGCCCCGTTTATTTTGGGCAGAAACAGCTATATTAAGGTTCTCTGCCAATTTAATGAATTGTTATCTTCCTTTTTCCCCACTGATCATTGTTTCAATTAAACTCCAATCATATCGAAATGAATGAGGTGGATTCTGTGAATAACAGGATTTAAATTTACTCTCCTGGTTTCCATGTTAGTCAGTTTAGAGTCAGTTTCTCCAGACGGAGTAATTTAGGCTCAGGGTGACCACCTGCCCTGATCAGACTATTTGAAAGTGTGTATTCTGTGCAGTCGTTGGCCAAAGAGTGGAGTTGGTGAGGGCAGATGGGGTTATCGAACTGGGAGCAATCCTGGTCAAAACCAGTCAGGCGGAAAATTGGATTAGCCTTGTTAGCTTCTCCTTTGCCACAGTATCAGTGATTCTATGAAATTGACTACAGATTTTTGTCAGATTATCACCAATAAAAAACTCAATGCCCTTTCTTCATCTCCCCTGCAGTAAGAGTGAGACAGAGTTTCATTAAGATCGGTCACTCAGCAAAAAAAGAAAGGAAACTGAGGACTTTTACACCCATATCACAGCGATATCCCGTGAATACTGGCCATCGCCTTTAGCGGGCAAATCATGTTCACACAAATGCACCCACTGTAAACGGTGGGGACTGCAGTATATAAATGTTGTCCTCAAATTTCAGGGATTTAGTACATAAGACAAGTTATATACAGTAGATAATTAAGTTGTGATTAAATAGCAGAAAATATATTAATTTCACATTACCAGATTCTGGAGTCAAACTACTCAAATTACAGATATGACTCAATGACTTCAGGGCTCTGGAGGGGGTAGGAAGGCAGAGAAAGACTTAAGCGGTGTATCATTGGAAGAACAAAATGAAGTCAGAACCAAAGCTGCAATTTGAAAATAGCATGGTGGGCTTAGCACAGTGAGACATCACAGCAGCTGCAGCTAGAAAAATAAACAGGTTGTTCGTGCGATGAAGCATGACTGAGTGAAGAACAGTGGAGAAGCAGAGCAGGTGGAGCTCGGGCATTTAAGGTGGGAGAACAGTGCTGGGCCAGGACAGAGAATGGCTGTAGCAGATTGTTGCCTGGACAAAGTAAAGCTAATCTGCAAATCAGTTGAGTAAATTTAAATCCAATTGTAAGGGCAAGAGCAGATAAGATAGTATTTTTCTAATGTTGCCAAAGTTAGATTGAAGCAGAACGTGGCCAGAACAGATTAGAAAAACAAAAAGAATCAGTATTAGAGCATTCCAGCAATATTTTGAATTGTGCAGTTACCCACCAAGGAACAGTGATATAAGCATCGTTGCGAATAATTTGGATCCTTGCCTCGTGAGTCGTGACCCCCCTTGGGACAGCCATTAATAAGAGCTGAACAGCAATATAAGTTACACGTCGGCACCAAGATCTAGTTGAAATGAAATGTTAAATCAAAGGTTGAGATGTTTAGACAGAATAGGGTGTTGTAGTATAGCCCCACCAAGGTTTCAAAGATCACTTAGTCTGTGCTTATTGCATAACTTTATCATACAAAGATTCATTGCCATAGGGCAGGCGCAGCCATTGGCAGCAGAGAACACAGAAGGGTGATTTGTAATCTGACACTTCCACTGGGGAGTGCCACAAACCAGGATCACGTCTCAGGAAATTTCATGTACATTATATTAGTGAATGGAAAGTCACGAGCTGTGCACCCACAACTTCTCAACATGCACTCCTTGCAAATGGTGGATCGCGGAAGCCAGCCAGAAGACATGCCTGCTGAGCTTGACTGGCAGCAGGACGGAGAAGAATTCGTGCTCTCCAACCTTATGAGTGCTGACCCATTATAAATTCTGGGATAAAACCTTTTGAGTTTCCGCTAAGCAACCGAAATGCTTTTGATTGCAAGCTGGGAAATAATGTGTGGATGGAGGATTTAAAGGCCTGCAGCATCTTAAGGGGCCAGGCAACATCAATACCATTTCTATGTGGGGGGAAAAAATTCTGAGATTCCAGAATGGCCGCCAGGTCTACAGGAGAACAGAAAGAGGCACTGGAAATACTCTTGCAGGAAGCCCACTAGAAGAGGATGATTCTTTTTGGCACCGAGCTCTGAAAGGCTATCAAGAGGTAACAGTAGTGAGTGGCAGCAGGTTATCCTTGCATCCTCTTCAGGCTGCTCCTGCTTCTCTTGCTGTCCATGGGAGCCTGCACATAAGCACTATCCTTGAGACTCTAGGTAGAATATATGGCACGACATGCCCAGATTAAAGCAAATGGGTTCAAGTCCCACTCCAAAGACTTGAGCACACAATCTAGGCTGACATTCCCATACAGCACTGTGGGAGCGCTGCACTGTTGGAGGTGCCTTCTTTCGGATGAGACATTAAACCGAGGCCCCATCTGCTCTCTCTGGTGGATGTAAAAGATCCCATGGCACTATTTCGAAGATGAGCAGGGGAGTTATCCCTGGTGTCCTGACCAATATTTATCCCTCAAGCAACATCACTATAAAACAGATTATCTGCCATTACCATATTGCTGCTTGTGAGATCTTGCTGTGCACAAATTGGCTGCCGCATTTCCTACATTACAACAGTGACTATATTTCAAAAGCACTTATTTGGTTGTAAAGCGCTTTGGGATGTCCTGCAGTTATGAAAGGCGCAAGTCTTTCTTTTCTTTTCTTGTATCATTCTGGTGAATTTGCACCGTATCCCCTCCAAGGCCAATATATCCTTCCTGAGGTGTGGCGCCCAAAACTGAATGCAGTACTCCAGGTGGTGTCTAACCAAAGCTCTGTGCAATTAAAGCATCAATTCCTCCCCTTTGTTTTTTAATCCATTAATTTGGTATTTCTTTCTTTTATAGCAATGATTTCAGCAAGCTAGTGGCCGAAGAATATCTTAGTTTCTTTGACTTTACAGACTTGACTTTGGATAAAGCACTCAGGTGAGCAACAGTCGCAAAGGTAACTCCATTGCAAGATGCAAATATGACTAAGTCTGTTTTCAAAATAGAAAATATGAAAAACACATTTATGTTAATATACCTACTATTATTTATTTAAAATAATAGGCTTGATGCAGGTAGCTCTCAGTTCTGTTAAAAGTAAAATTTAACTTGCATTGATTTTTTAATCTTACAGGGAAATTTTGCTGCAGAATAATGTGTAATATACCGTAAAATGATTATTTTGTTATTTCTATGTATAGTTGCGTAATGACGAACAATATGGGGTAAACTTTAATATGTTGATGGAGGGACACTATAGTGCTATGTTTTGTGCTCCATAGGTGGGCGGAATAGGCTTTTTGGTTCATTTTTAATTATGATTTAAAATGTTTTTTTCTATGATTTTAGTGTCTATGATCCTGGTGATCTGATAAATATCTTCAAAATTATGAAAGATCATGATGAGATAAATAGTGAGATTGTTTCCATTGTGCAGCAAACAGTAATGAGAGGGCACAAATTTAAATAATCACAAAATAATTAAAGGGGTAGGTAGAAAAAATATTTACTCAGATGATAGTTAGAATGTAGACTTCTCTGCCACAAGCTGTTTTCCATAAATTCCTCTAAAAGGGAATCAGTTAGTTGCTTGAAAAGAGGAATATTAAAGGGTATGGGGATCGAGCGGGATTAAAAAAGATTGCTCATACAGAAAACGTCAGCATAGACCTGATGGACTAAATGGCCTGCTTCTGTGTTATAATAATCATTTAGATTTAGGTTCACTAGGGTAGGAATCCCGGCCTGGAGTTTCCACTCAATTGCGCTGGCTTTTTCGCCGCAGATCCCCTGATATTGGCGTAACTGGCACAAAAGATCGCGGAATTTTAAGCACAAATTGTGCTCAGCGCAATTCGAGTTTCCACAATCTTTTGCGCTAGTTTTAAAAACATCGCACTAGAAGCAGGTCCCGTCCAGAAAACTGGCCACGCCCCAGGGTGAATTAATCCCCATTGGGAATTTCCGATAATTGCACTCATTTGCAGGTCATCGAGGAGGCTCCAAAAATTGAGCTGTATCTTTTGGGTGCAAGGACACTAATAGGTATGTTTTGAAAGGTTTTGAATGAATTTTTTTTTTTTAATTTACTGCGGAACTGACTACTGTACCCCAATCTAACTGGAAAATAGATTTGTATATTTTTTAAAAGCCATTTTCAGTTATTTAAAATCGGGTTACCCATAGGTGGTTTTACACTGTGATTTAATATGCTTATATTTGTGATAAACCAATTTTCAGCTGTATTAATTAAACTTTACCAAGTTACCACTCCTAACTATATCAATTAATATTTTTAAAGCAAATTAAAAAAAAAAATTACATTTTAAAACGCTGCCCGATTGGTTCATGGTAGACGTTGCATTCGACGATATGAAAATGAGTTTGCACGGAAACTAGTGGGGGGGTGGGGAAAGCACTTTTCAAAATGGGCGTAATTTTGTGCGCAAGAAGCTGAAGGATGTGTCCTCTCATCCTGTGAGAACTTGGGATCTGAAATCCCCTGTTTTTCCAAATGACTTTTCACTAAAGTGGAAATTGAATTCTCAAAGATTTATTTCAAGCAGCTCTCATTTAAAATATTAACATTTTCTTTATGAAGAGCTCAGTCAGACAAAACCTGTGATTAACACACTTGTGGCCAGTGGTAGCTTATTTGTTTCCCTTTCTGAATGTCAACAAAGATTATTTATTGAGAATGGATTTCTTTCTCTTTAATTGATAGGTTGAAAATTCAATCAAAAAACCTTTCTCCATGATAATTTAAGGATTATTATAATAAAAAAAAACTGGGAAACTGTATAAACAATGAACTTTTGAGCATTTTAGGACCCAGGAGTGTGTGTGTGGGGAGGGGGGAGTTGGAGCCTGATGGTTTGAAAGGGAACAAGGGCAGTTTGGGTCCCATTCCCCTGGTCCCTCTCAAAGCTGCTAGATCTTGCCCTGGCTAAATACTGCCAGATTCCAGAAATTCATAACACTCTATAGTGTCCAATAACTGCAGCATTGTTCACCCAGTGCTCCAAGATCCTGGGTTCCACCTAAAAGTCCCCAAGAACCAATCCCATTGCTGCCAGACCCCTAGCTACTCCCAAAGTCGTCTTTTTTTCGTATGGTAGTAGCAAAGCAAATCAAATGTCAGTATCTAAGTTGGATATCCAGGCCAAAGCTTCCGGGTATAACAGCGTGGATATCTTGTAGGCTGCCTGCAAATTTCCTCTGAGGACAGTGCACAATGATGTGCTCCAGGGTCTGATTAGGAGCTCCAGTTGCATGATGGGGATGCTTTAATCTTCCATCTATGGAGAAGGTGGCAGCATCTCCCATGACCAGTTCTGAGGCGGTTCATGGTTGTCCACTGTTTGCGAGGAAGGTTTGATCCTTCAGGTTGTGCTGTGGGGTCCTCTATAAGGAATCCATTCCATATGTCGCAGTTCTTCCAAGCATTTCATCATTGGTCATCAAGGCTGAGGGGAGATCGCTGAAGGGCTTCGGCGATGGTTCAGAATGGCCTTCTAGATTTGAGACGGGTTGGTAGTAGATTGTTCAAGTCGGCCTGGATTGGCATGTCTTTGCTGCTGTAGCGGTTGTATTCGCTGGAGACTGCATATTCGTGGTGTAGGTGTGGTGGTGCGATGTTTGCAACACGGGCTGCCAAGGTGTTGGTGTTGATAAAAGCGTACCGGTGATAATTCTCATAGTAGAATTCAGCTGGACATCAACGGATTTGACATGCGGACTGGATAGCCATGCTGGAGAGCAGTACTCCGCTGTAGAGTACATCAGGGCGAGTGCAGCCGTACGGAGGGTTTGAGCGTCTGCTCCCCATGTGGATCGGCGAGTTTCTGGATCAAGTTGACCCTACTCTTTAGTTTCTTCCCAAGGTTCTGGAGAAGTTGTCTATATGACAGGGTGCGATCAAACGGGACTCCTAAATAGGAGGAGTTTTTGGCATGGTTTACCTCTGCGCCGCAAAAGGAGACTTTCAGAGCTTGGTTTGCTTGATGGATGTTGAGGTGGAATGTCGAGGTGACAGTTTTTTTCCGAGTTTGACCGAAGTCGCCATCGGCAGAAGTAGGCCTTCATCCTCTGTAAATCACTGGTTAGGGTCTCTTCGGTGATGGACAGATTCATGTTTTGCGTGGCCAAGGCAATGTCATCAGCGTATACGAACTTGCGGGACTTTGTTTCGGGCAGATCACTGGTGTAAACGTTGAATAACATGGGTGCCAGGACAGAACCCTGTGGGAGTCTGTTGTTCAATGTCCTATATCTGCTCTTCTGGGTGCCAGAATACACACGAAGCGTCGGTTGCTAAGCATGGAGTTGAGATGATGGATCATTGTTCTGCAGAGTAAAATGGTGGAGAGCTTGAAAAGCAGTCCATGCTTCCATAGTACTCCCAAAGTTAATAAGTGTTCTGGATAAGCCCACACTACCTATGAATGGAAACACACCTTGTGCATAAATAATCTAGGATAGAGTACCCTAGGCAAACATGCATTTATTGCCTAGAAATTTCCTCTTGCGCTCCACCACTGTAGCTTTGCCAGAAGTGTGGCAGAAACTCTTATGCTTCCTCAGCAATGCATTGAAATGTCAGCCTGGGATTAAGTGGCCAAGTCCCAGTGGAATTGAACCCACAACATTCTAACTTAGAAGTGCGAATGCTTCCAACTGAGCCAAGCTGATACAATAGACAAGCATTTCTTGGAAAAAGAGTTGCCATGCAATCCCTGCTGGTAGTCTTTTTCAGAGTTGCACAGACGTTCCTACCTACAGAGTCATATCTTGCCTCTCTGTCTGTTGTGGCCAGGTCAAAACCATTACTGGTAAATCAATATTGTGTGATCTTTATATCCATAAATCCTTTGATACAGTCTCACCTTTGAGGAGTCAATCTGCAAGACCAAGACACTTGAAAATGAAAAGCAAGCTCCATAACACATACTCAGACATGCCAATGGCCACCAATGCTGTCTATGCAGGGTTATTCTGATTTGATTATTTTGTTACTGAACAGCCCAGTGATGCACATTAATTATTTCTACTACTTGGGTGGGCTCGGTGATTATTTTCCCCAATGCGTACGACTGTTGGTACCCAACGCTATTGACATGGCTTCTTTCAGATATACTTCATGCAGAGTTTAAAAAAAAATAGAAGCCAGTATCACAAGGTGCTGTTGCAGAGGCCATTTTGAGGAGGTAACTTTCTTAAAAGAAGCTGTTTTCTAATCTAAGTAATGCAGTACAGCAAAGAATCCCATTTTTGTCACAGTTCTCATTCATTATTGTTTCTAGCAGTTCTCCTACTACTATCGTGAGTCTAACAGCTTATTAGTTTCCTTTTTTTTAAGCAGTGGTGTAACATTCACTCCTGTTCTTCAGTTGTTTGGTACCAATCCTGTTTCCAAAGAATTTTGAAAAAATATAATTAGTGCCTCTGCAATTTCATCACTAACCTCCCTCAGTTATCAATTGTAAGTTCCATTAACCCTTTAATAGTTTCCTTTTTAATATTTATATATCAATTAGTAGTTCCTCTACATCCCATTCTTGTACTCCTGAAATCCTTCCTTCACCTTCTCTGTAAATAGAGGCAAATACTTATTAATCCATGGAACTCTGGCCTTTGTTGCACCACCTTTAATCCTGGTGAGAATGTTCCTATTCTATATCATAACCATCTCATTTAGATATTTCACAGTGCTGTATTTTATTGGCCAAATTTTCTGTTCAGTTTATCTAGGCTAGGTCCCCATTCATCCCTCTTTTCCAGTATACCATTTTGTTTTAATCTGTTTTTCTTTATTTTGAATATTAATCTATTTATGTTACGATGCTGATCCCTAAATGTTCTTCTCCCTCAGGTCACTTACTTGTTCCTATTCATTTCCCAGAATCATGCCTGACTTAAAAAGTGATCCTGGGTGCATTTTAGGAACCCCTTCCAGACCATTTTTACCCCATAGCTAAAATTATTGGCCTAGAAATTCAATCACACCACACCCATTTTACAGGCATAAAACGAGTGCCTAAGGATTCAATATTGCGGGAGACATGCACGCGCTCATTCTGCGCCACAATTGCACCACCTGCCACATTTGATCAGGCTCCTCCATAGGCGTCCAGGGCATGCACCGGAATCATTTTAAAACCTCGTTAACGTATTTAAATAAGGATCCTACCCTTGTGGGACCCTTTCGTGAAATTGGTCTGTCCCCATGCCTGACTACCACGTGATAAACTTGCTCAGCAACTTGTGGTGCTCATAGAATCATAGAAGTTTACGACACAGAAGGAGACCATTCGGCCCATCGTGTCTGTGCTGGCCGAAAAGAAGCCATCCAGCCTAATCCCACTTTCCAGCTCTTGGTGCATGCTAAGAGTCATAAAGGCCCCCTCAGCAGTGCTATTTAAAGGCCTCATGCACTAGATACAGGCTAGTTGCTAATTTGTCCTCTTAGGCTGCTGGTTAATTCTGGGTGTTTTTTGGCTTATATTTTGCCTTCCGCAACTGATTTCTGACTTCTGCTAACAACCTTTTGCTGGTGCTGGACTGCTTTTATCTGCCTGATGGTCTGGTAGTTCTACCTTTTGGGGTTGAAGGACGAGGGGAAGCATCCAAGAAGACAGGAGAGAACAAGAGCAGCTGGGAGAAGAGGGAGGAGGAGGACACTGTGCAGGAAACCATAGCTGCAGCAGGTCTGCAGGGAGCACATCTCCTACCTAAGAGTGACTACCCTTGGCATCAAGGCAGCATTTTGCCAAGTGTGGCACCAAGGAGCCTACAAAAACTGAAGTCAGTGGGGATCAGGGGGAAACTCTCCAGTGGCTGGAGTCATACCTAGCACAAAGGAAGATGGTATGGTTGTGGTTGTTGGATGCAAATCATCTCAGCCCCAGGAAATCGCTGCAGGAGTTCCTCAGGGCAGTGTCGTAGGCCCAACTATCTTCAGCTGCTTCATCAATGACCTTCACTCCACCATAAAGTCAGAAGTGGGGTTCTCGCTGATGATTGCACAGTGTTCAGCTCCATTGACAATTCCTTAGAATATGAAGCAGTCGATGTCCGCATACAGCAAGAAAAAGTCTAATCACCTCCCCTGACTTCAACGACAGCACCATTGCTGAATTCCCCCACCATCAACATTCTAAAGATCATTGACCAGAAGCTTAACTGGACTAGCCATATCGATCCCATAGCTATGAGCAGTTCAGAGGCTGGGTATCCTACGGCGAATGGTTCACCTCCTCACTATCGATGCCGCCCTACAACCCACAAGGCACAAGTCAGGAGTGTAATGGAATACCTGATGTTCACTTGGATGAGTGCAGCTACAACAACACTCAAGAAGAACAACACCACCCAGGACAATGCAGTCCTCTTCATTGGCTCTTTAACCAATAGCCTAAACATCCACCACCAATGTACCGTGGCTGCAGTGAGTACTATCTACAAGATGCACTGCAGCAACTTGCCAAGGCTTCTTCTGCAATACCTCCCAAATCTGTGACATCCACTTCCCAGAAGGACAAGGCCAGCAGGTGCATGGGAACACCATCACCTCCCAGGCCGCTCCAGGTCACACACCATCCTGACTTAGACATATTTTGCTGTTACTTCATCGTCCCTATGTCAAAACCCTTGAACTCCCTACCTAACAGCATTGTGGCAGCATCTTCACCACACTGACTACAGCAGTTCCAGAACGCTCGCTACCACCTTCTGAAGGTCAACTAGGAATGGGCAAGAAGTGCCAGCCTTGCCACACATCCAAAGAATAAGACAAATTGATAAAAACAGCAGGATCATGGGAACATCATTTCCAAGTTATACATCATCTTGACTTGGAAATATGCAGCCATTCCTTCATCATCACTGGATAAAAATCCTGGAATCTGCTACTCAACTTCATTGGCACAAACACTGCCGTGGTTCAAGGACAAGACCCACCAACTCCTTGTCCGGGCAAATAAGGCTAGACAATAAAAATACCACTTTGCCAACCTTGCCCACAGCGTAAGAACAAACAAACAAGAAACATGTATTTATCATGTGTCCTGCTCAGGTAGGCAGAAATATTGCAGTTCACGTATTTTGCAAAAGACACCATTGTACATATCCTTTTACATATTCCTTTATCTTTAAATATAATTTATACTTCAAGTTTCTTTCACGTTTTTTTTACAAATAATACAAAACAACAGCTATTTTTTGGGTACATGGGGAAAAACAATCCACCAATGGGTAGTCGGGGTTTAAATGAAGGTAAATAACACATTTATTTCCTGCTCTCCCTTTCATTCACAGCGATCTTTGAACCAAAGGCAGTTTCAATATACAAATTGAGTACGAGGAGTGGTGGGAAAAGTCCCAGCACTCATTCACTCCAATTTCATTTGCATTTATTTCTTAAAATTGGAAATGTAAAATAGCATCAAATCATTGATTTACATTTCCAATTTTAAGCAAAATAGCATCTTGATGTGGTGGTCGCACTAACCAGCTTGTTTTGTTTTAGCACTCCTCTTCTTTGGATTACTGCACAATTTACTTTGTATCAGCACAATGTAGGGAAATTTCAGCAACTGCTGCAATCCATTGGTATGCAAATAGTGTGCACCCATGAGAAAACCAGGGTTGTAGCATTGAAATTGTCCTTACAATAATCTATTTAGAAGCAAACATGTATTTCCAGAGACCTCCTGAATAAACACAAGAAGTATCTGCTGTTTTTTTATGAATTGCTAAACAGTTCCTCCGTTCCCTTTTTCCACTAGGAGATTTTTGAAAGCTTTCCCACTGATGGGTGAAACGCAGGAGCGAGAGAGAGTTCTGATCCATTTTTCTAAGAAATACTGCCAATGCAACCCTGACTGTATCAATTCCGAAGGTATAGAAAAATGTCACAAGTGTAAATCACTTACTCCATCCTTGTGTTAATGCAATTAAAAGGTTCCAATATACATAAATGATTGATTATTGTACATTAGTTATTGGTGTAGATTTCAGAAAAGTGAAAAATGTATTTAAAGGTAATTTGATTGTTTATATTGTTTACAATTATATCTTTGTGGCAGATTCTGTGACACAAATCTTTTTAGTGTCTCCTAAGCTGTGTTTTACACTATGAAAGCAGCCCAAAATGTTGCAATTAATAATCACTAATACTTTATATAAAGTCACCACTCCACCTCTATGATATTTATATGTGTAAGTATGTGAATGGAAAAGAATATTTTGTGCTGTGTGTGCACAGAGCTGGGTGAATCTGCGAAACAGAATGGCAACGGGAATTTGGTGAGAGTGGGAATTTGGTGCAGAGGGGGAAGGTGGAGCTAAGTACTTTAAACCAAGGGGCAACAGTAAATAAGTAAATAAATGCAGCGGAGGAAATGGAAAAAGTGACGCCATAATCAGTACACCGAGAGGAGCAGCAGAACCCGAGAAAATTAAGATAAGTATCTAGATTGCAAGTGTAAGTCAAAAGATAACAAGCTAAGTGATTCATTTGTAACTGTATTTAAAGATGATAATAATTGATAAATAGCTAAGTAATTAATCACAGTAACTAATTACTAATTTTATTTAACATCAAGTTAAATCCACCTATTTAATAAATCTAGACCTCAAGTGACCAATTAGTTTAAGGAATAAATTACAGATAACTAACAAATAAATAAATAAATACATTTATAAAGATATGGCAGTACAGGCAGTGTGCCGGGATTGTAGTATGTGGAAGTTTATGGACAACAGGACTGTCCCAGACTGCCACATCTGCAAGAAATGTCTCTGCCTCGAGACACTCCAGCTCAGAATCGTTGAGCTGGAGTCCGAGCTGGAGACAATCTGACACATAAGGGGGGGGGGGGGGAGGAGGAATTACTGGATAATTTACTCCAGAGGGAAGCACAGGTGCAGGAAGGGGAGCGTGTGACTGTCAGTCAGCCGAGTAAGGGGAACATAGGAGAGGTAGTAAATGAGGTCCAGCAGACACTACTCCTGTCCAACAGGTCCAAAATACTTGATACCTGTGAGGATAAGGAGAAAAACTGTGGGAAAGACAGCCAGAATGCTGACTAAGGCACCATGGAGCAGGAGGCTGTCCAAGGGGAGGAGATGCAGAGTAGCAAAGTTGTAGTTGTAGGAGATTCTGTAATTAGGGGCATAGATAGTATTCTTTGCAGTCAGGATCCAGAGTCCCGAAGGTTGTGTTGCCTGCCAGGGTAATGGGCATCTGGAAAGGGAGGGGGAGGATCCAGTTGTCGGAATCAATGACTTAGGAAAGATTAGGGAAGAGGTCCTGCTAAGGAAAGATTAGGGAAGAGGTCCTGCTAAGGGAGTATCAGGGGTTAGAAGCTAAATCAAAAAGCAGGACCTCATGGGTAATAATATTGGCTAAAGGAGTTGTGTGGGAAGGAAGGGTTCCATTTCATGGGACAGGAAGGAGCTGTACCATTGGGACGGGCTACACCTGAACCGGGCTGTGACCAAGAGCCAAGCGGAAATGATAACTAGGGCTGCAAATAAGACTTTAAACTAATAACATGGGGACAGGAACTGCTAGAAATTACAGAAACCTAACAATAAAAGAATCAGGAAAAGAGTGTAAAGGGCAAACTAAAGGAAGGATAAAGGTAAAACAACTACTAAAAACAAAGAGAGAGGAATAATAAAAACAATTTAAACTGTACGTACTATCTAAAACAAACTGGATGATCTGGAGGCAATAATTTGTAGAGGATCCAGATATAGTAGGGATGACTGAAACATGGCTACATAGAGAACAGGATTGGCAGCTAAATATGGCAGGATATAACACATTTAGGAAGGAAGGAGGGGAGGTGGAGTAGCTGTACTAGTTATAGATAACATAATGGCAGTAGAAAAAAAGGATGTAACTATCAGTAAGATAGATACAGAATCCATATGGATTGAGTTAAAAGATAAGAAAGGATCCATCACCCTAATAGGGGTATACTATAGACCACCAAATAGTGGAAGCGAATTGGAGGAAGAAATATGTAGGCAAATCTACGAGGTGAGTAGCAGGCATAGAATAATAATCATGGGAGATTTCAAGTACCCTGAAATAAACTGGCAAGAAGAAGTAGTGAAAGGAGAAAAGGGAATCGAGTTTTTACAGTGTATACAGGACTCCTTTCTCACTCAGTATGTAAGAAGTCCAACAAGAAAAAAATCACTGCTGGATCTTGTAATGGGTAATGAACCGGTACTGAACCAGAACAGATAGGAGAAGTAAGAGTAGGAGAGCATCTTCGTAGTTGTGATCACAACATAGTAAGGTTCAAGATTAGGAGTAAGGTTCAAGATTAGGATTGAGAGTTACATAAGTAGGACACAGGCTAAGGTAATAGATTGGAAAAGAGCAAATTATGAGGAAATGAGGGTGGAACTAAAGAAGGTAAACTGGGAGAAAATCTTGAAAAACAAAGGGACAGAAAAACAATGGGAAATCTTTAAAAGGGTAATCAATAGAGTTCAAGAGAAATGTATTCCACTAAAAGCCACAAACAAGCAAACTAATTATCGTGCACTGTGGATAAATAAAGAACTAGAGGGAAAATTGAATCTAAAGAAAAAGACATATAAAATGTACTTGGATACTAAAAGAGAGTTAGGACAAAATAGACACTTCACCTAGAGGATGAGCTTAAAAAGAATATTAATACAGTTGGTATAGAAAGGGAGAAAATAATTGACAAACTAGCAAAACTAAAAGTATAAAACCCCAGATCCGGATGGTATGCAACCAATAAGGCTCCTCCTTGTTACCCACTGATGCTGGGCATAAGCTCAGAGATACTACTGGTCAGCATCATAATGGACCAAATGGTACCAAGCACAATTTGGAAGATCTGTGCAAATGTGGTGTTCAAGCTGACCATCAAGGTATCTATTGAAACAGAGGTAGCTACCACTCCAGCAGCCATCAGTGCCCTTATTGTGTCCTCCTAGCACCCTGTTGCCGCAGAAATCTGCTTGACTGTCACTCCATCTCCAGGATGTTCTGTAGGTCGTGTGAAAACTCCTGAAGTATGTTGCAAATGCAGGTAGCGAAGTCCTCTCACTTGTCCATCATCTCAACCACTTGCATGGAAACCATCTCCACTGCCTCAACACGAGATCAATATTCCCTAAGCATTGCTCTTTTGAAGACTGGGCCACTGAGATCACAAACTCTAAGCTTCTTGGCTGAGGGCACTCCTCTCTCAACCTGCCATGGAGCAACATCACTCTCCATCTCTTCCACTCGCAGATCCTCATTTTCACTACTGCTCAGTGCTTCACTCAGGAAAACCCTTCTGATTCACTAAATCCTTCCTTCTAGGTGGATGTCTTTAGGTTGGTACTGGAGTACGTGAGATGCCATAACAGAGTGAGAGTTTTGTCCAACAGTAGATGTGTAAAGTTTGATGGGCAACGCAGGCCTGGATTTTCCGGGGCCTATGGGTACACTGTCGTAAGTGCCCCACAAGTTCCGGGTTTTCGTATGCGATGCGCATGCATGCAAACCTGGAACTTGCGAGCTGTCAAGTTTCGCTTGGACAGATCCACCGCATCCGCTACAAAATCACTAATTACATTTTTATTTTAAATGCTTAATTAAAGGGTCTTCTAATTAATTTTGAACATGTGATCATTTATTTTTATTTAAGTGGTGTGAAACTTTATTTATTTGGGGATTTCTATTATGCTTATGGGGATTCCGTATGTAAATGAAATCCCCAGAAGCATCGTGGGAATCCCCCTTTTTGATTGGTTGGCCTGCCCCACGTGCTCCCAGGGGTGATTGTGAACCCTGTGGACCTTTCGCAGTGGAAGAGTCCGAAGCTCCGGAGACACCAAGTAAGTTCGTATTATCTTTTCAGTTCGGAGGCGTACGCCAGCGGCATGCCTCCGACCGCAATTGCCAGGCCAATATCTTCTGTATCTATTCCCACATCTTGCAGGTGATACACACTGTTGACCTTGGCTGCCACCTCTTGCCTTCAAGTGCCAAATAGGGCAAACTTCCTCACACCCCACCATATGCAGCAACCCTTCCAGTTTACCAGCCATGCAATAGTTGCTCCATGCCCACAGACTCTCTTTCCTGCCTTGGCAAAGGCTGACAAGTATTGAAAAAGAATTGTCAGGTTTTATGTGTCCGCTTACTTTTAAGTGGTCATAGCCCTTTAAACCTGAGCTGTAGTCCATGAATTCCAGCCCTCTTTCAGTAAGCTCCTGCAAGCAGGTGAAGCTTGGCAGGAGCTTGCATAAATTATTTAAATTGTTCCACCTTGGAATACAGCACAAGGTTGTATATTACCAACATCTGCGAGCACGTTCGACTCTGTGATCTGATCTCAATTCTGTGCCAGGACTGGAAAGATTACATTATCGTGTTTTATTGCAATGTGTACAATTGATAGTGATAATGATCAATTTTTCTTTTTCAGATGGGGTCCATACACTAACCTGTGCACTAATGCTTTTGAACACAGACCTTCATGGGCATGTAAGGGCATTTAGTTATTTTATGGATGTGATACTCACCCTTTGGTAAGGATTATGTAATAAGAGTAAAAATTCTGAAGATAACTAGATTTAAATTTCACAAAAGGGAAATAAACCAAACAGCATATAATTTAAATAAAAAGACCACGTTAACCGTTTGACGAAGTCTAATTTCGTGCATTAATTTTTTTTTTTCAAATTCATGCATAACTACCAGTGTTCTATTTATTTTTCTTCACAGCCCATCCATGATGTTTGTTAAATATAACATTAGAAAGAGAATTAACATATTTATAAGTTCCAACACTAAATGAAATTGTATTTCTTTGATAGCTTCAAGTTTTAATAGCTTTGACTTATTTTTGAGTTAAACCCTTTTCTAGATGATGGTGCTCTTCAGTAACTGGATTTTCATGCAAACCGGAACAAGACATAATTAGCACTTACTGGCTATTCAAATAGGAACTATTGGCTAGAAATTCATTATAGCCAAGGAATGGGCGATGTTTAGACTAAAAATGGTTAAGTAGCGCCATTTGAAAATTGTCTAGACTGCACGAAAAATTCATCCTCACTCTTCTTTAAAATGATTGCAGCCATGATTCTCATCTTAAAAACCCAAGCTCATTGGTGTTACACTGAAAAGGTGGACCAATATCGGGTGTAGTCTAAATGCAAGTAATGATTGCCACCGGTTTTTTTTTTCACTTAAAGGGGAGGTTCACTGATGCTGCAGCACCTCATTCTCAGCATTGTTGGGTGTGAAGCTGCCTCAACAACCATAAGAAGAAGGATAAGGAGAAGGAGCACGTATTTACAAATCGCCGCCCCAGGGAGAGAGCCTGGAGGTTTTCCGAGGAAGCTTTGGAGGCATTGGTTTCAACGGTGGAGAGAGGCAGGTGGTCCTGTACCCCCAAACTGGCAGAAGGCCCTCACCACAAGTCTGCCAGACTATGTGGAGGGAGGTGGCACACCACGTTACGGGCAGCACTGTGGTCCCCAGGACCCCCACACTTCCTCGCCCTCTCGTCCTCCTCATCCTCCTCTACCTTGTCATCCTCCTGAGGTAATCTGGCAATCCCGCAGCCCCCATGACTGTGAGGAGGTATTGTGAGCAGAAGCATTTAACAAATAATGATTGACTTCTGCACTTGAATCAACACTCCCCGTCACCAAAAAAACTTGAAATAACTAAAGAAAGCTGTTTCAGTTGCAGGAAGTACCAGTGACCCTGCAGAACCATGTTAGCTGCAGCTGATTGGGGATGGTGCCTTTAAATGTCGCTGCTGCGGCCTGCTACCGGCTGGTAGGCGCCAGCTCTCCCTGCCGTTGTTCTGCACTGCCGTTAAGGTTAGTGGCTATAACGAAGTTGAGAGATCGGGCGTCCAGTGAGCGTTGCACACTCACTGACGTCACGATCTCCATGATGGCAAGGTCCCTGGCGATCGTGTTCAGCGGCAGCACTACCGACGTGCGACACTGGAACCGGCATCAGCTGTCGCTCCAGCTGTCAACGGCATTTTAGCACCATCTTGTGGTACTAACATGTGGCACAAACCATACGAATTTCTCCCCCTATATATTTTCAAATAGAACAAGTTCTTGTGTGAATAAAATCTCAGAATTAGAGTCCGTGAGGGGGAAAATTGCGCTGTGTAGCGCCCATTTTTTATAGGAGCTACGCGGCCTAGTACTCGAAAATGGGGTCCAAGATACGTGCGCACACTTATGGTGGGAAGTGCACTGGATGCCATCTTCGTAAAGGGGTTTGCGTGCACGCATCTAACGACTGCCAGCAGCATGCAGAGCAGGCAGATTATGACATCAATCAGTGTGCTATGCTGATTGACACCAGCGCTGCCATTTTTGAACTCCTATGCCCTGCCTTAACCTCGCACAACTGAACACGTGTTAAATGAAATGAAGAAACCCCCCCAATACAGCGCTATTTAAAGGGCTCATGAACTACTTGCAGGTTAGTTGCTGGATTCTTTTTTCTATTGCTGCTGGTATAATTGTACGTGTTTTTGGAGCTTTCCTATACTTGGCTAAAGTTTGAATAGTCTACAGCACCAGCCAGACCACTCCCTGAAGTACTTTTTTTGTTGATTTGAAATCTTGGGCTGAAAGAAGTTGCTTCCAGACATGGGGGCTTCCTCTGGGAATTGAGCATGACTGGGAGAATGACGAGAGGTCACGCAGAGCAGGCAAGCTGCTACAAGAGGTGGGAGGAGGGGGGTAAGGAGAAGTGCTCTCAGCAGAAGGCCATATCCGTCTAAGGTCTTTAGGGAGCAATTCTCTTACCTCAACTAGAGTGAGGACCAATGCTTTAGATGGCTTTGCTTCGCAAAAGAGGATGTGACTGATCTGCCAAGTGCTGCAGCCACAATTACAACCTCAAGGACAGCATTGCCTGTGTTTGTCAAGGTGACTGTGGCTCTTAACTTTTATGTGTCTGACTCCTTCCAGGCTGCTGCTGGAGATATAAGCAACATCTCACAGTTTGCTGTGCACTGCTGCATAAGGGAGGTCACTGAGGCCTTCTATACACAGAGACAGCTTCATCTCATTCCATCTTGCCAGAGACAAGCAGCCAGAGTGAGCACTGGTTTTTCACGGTTTGCAGGCTTCCCCATGGTCCAGGGTGCCATTAACTGCACACAGATTGCCTTTCATGCACCTCATGTGAACTTGACCATTTGCATGAACCAAAAAGGATTCCACTCCCTCAATGTGCAGCTGGTGTGCGATCACAGGCAGCTCATCATATAGGTGACTGGCTGTTATCCTGGCAGTAGTCACGATTCCTTCATTCTGCGGCAGTCTTCTGCCACCTGTATTTGACCCACCACGGCAAGTCAAAGGCAGGCTACTGAGCGACAAGGGTTATCCACTCATGACATGGCTCATGACTCCAGTCTGGAAACCATGCACACATGCACAGCAGGCCTACAATGAGAGCCATGCTGCCACAAGGAATATTATAGAACACACCATCGGCGCCCTCAAGCAATGCTCCCGCTGCCTGGACTGCTCTGGAGGAGCCCTCAGCTGAGTCGGTATCAAGATTTGTGGTAGTATGCTGCACAACCTGGCCATTATGAGGAAACAGCCCTTGCCACCACCTACCAGGCGGGAAGCTGAGGAGCAGGAGCATGAGGAGGAGGAAGTACAACAGGAAGTGGAGGAACACAAAGAGGAATTGAGATTACAACGTAGACAGTCCCTTTCTGCCCGGGGTCTACGTGATAAAATAGTTCATGAACGATACGACAGAACTCAACCACACCTTCCCATTCACCAACAGTCCCACGCTCCTTACCTTTCCTCTGTTGCTGACCATCACACTGTCCTCTTTCCAACAACACAAAAATAAAAACCACTGGAAAATACACATTCTAATTCAATTTTATAAATTCAATCATGACATAATGCATACAAAAATAAACAAATCACACTTGTGCATTCCCTTAGTGCCTGTCTTCCTTGTGCCTTTGCCTATCCTAGTGCTCCTATGAGGCCTTCCCCAGTAGCTGCTGCATAGATGGTGGAAGGCTGCTGACCTTCAATTGAGGAGACTGCAGATGGCCGTGAAGGGCGACCTCGAGCTGTTCTGGGCATAGAAGGCCCAGCTTCAGACTGCATCATTGTTGCCTGGGCTGCAGCAGGCTGGACTGGCTGGCTGACGGGCAACAGCAAGGGTAGTGGCAGGGATGGGAGTAGGAATGCTGTTATCCTGACAGAGGACAGCAGGTTTATACTCCATGGAGCCACTGTAACTCTCCCGGGGTGGCTTCTCAGCAATCCTACTGATCTGTTGGAGAATAGATTGATGAACTGCTGTGACACCCTGGAGGTCCCTTTGACCACTGGTATCTAGAGCCATGGGGGCAGCAGTCTGAGCTTCCACTGCAGCACTCAGACCTTTGATGGAATCTGTTTGTGCTGCAATGGAAGCTGTGACATCGGCCATCAGACGTTGCATCAGACTGTCATGGTTGAATAGCTGCCAGTGTGTGCGAGCTGTGAGTTGTGGGTGCGAGGCTTGCAACAGTGTTAAGTGTGTGAGAGTGATGCAAAACATATGAATTTTAGGGTTGAGTACTGATTGATAGAGATTGTTGGTAGGTGGGAGATTGGGGTGTAGAGAATTGAGCAGTGGATGAGGTTCGTGGTGCAGTTGGTAGGATATGCCATTTGAGGATGAACTCACTCACCTTGATAACTCGTGTCAGTTCATTAAACTTCTTCCTGCACTACATCCATGTTCTTGGAGCAACACTCCTGGTATTGACCGCCACCGCTACCTGTTCCCACTGCCTCCAGAGCATCTGTCTGGGGGGCCTCCTGCCCCACTGTGGATACAATGGGGGAGAAATTCGGTACCTTAGCGCCTCCAGTTAGTGCCTGGTGGGGGCGCTAATGGGGCGCTGATGCAGTAGCGCCGCGGCGAGGCGAATCCAGCACTGCAAGCCAAATTGCGCCCCCCCCCCCGTAGCGCCGCCGCTACGAGTTAGTGCCAGGTACTTCAGCGTCAGGCAGATCGTGATGTCAGTGAGTGTGCAACGCTCACTGGGTACCCGATCTGCATAATTGAGTATCGCCCCCTGCCTTAGCACCTCGCCCCGACAGCGACAAGGAGAGGAGGCGTGAAGTAGTCGGTAGCTGGCTCCAGGGGTGCTACTTAATGGGATCATGAGTAATGAGTCACTGCTGTCAGGTTAGTGCTGTTTCACTGTTTCCTTGTCAGTTTGACATTGAATTAAACTGTTGCACAGTCATTTAAAGGTCGTTTAGTCTCGAGTGTTGCGGCTACTAAAAATTAGTTACATTTATTCTCTCAAAATATAAAAGTGCTACACTTCCCTACCTTAAGGGGGGCTGTACTGGCAGTTGACCTCGCCCTCCAAGATCTACTGTGGAGGGAGCACAGGCAGTGAGAAAGATTGGAACATGTGGCCAGAGGGAGGAGGAGGGCCATCAGGGTGCTCAACAGGAGGCCTTATCCTCCGATGGTCTTCTGACAGCAATTCTCCTACCTCCAATTAAGCCAGGAGCAGTGTCTGAGAAGGCTCTGCTTCAGCAAGGAGGTGGTCACAGAACTCTGCCACCTCCTGCAACCAGACCTCGAGCCTCAGATCAGAGCGACCACGGCTCTCTCAGTGGCAGTCAAGGTCACTGTCGCCCTCAATTTCTTTGCCAGCGGATCCTTCCAGTCTGCAACAGGAGATATAGCTAACATCTTGCTACATCCGGGAGGTCTCAGAGGCTCTCTACAGTGGGAGAAGGGACTACATTTCCTTCCCCATCACCAGAGAGAAGCAGGACGAGCGTGCATGTGGCTTTGCCAGGATAGTAGGATTTCCCCATGGTGCAGGGCGCCACGTTGCTTTGCGGGCACTACATAACAATCCTGAGATCTTCCGTAACCGCAAAGGCTACCACTCACAATCTCCAGTTGGTGTGCGACCACAGACAGCGAATCCTCAATGTGAATGCCTGCTATCCTGGCAGCAGCTACGATGCCTTCATCCTGCGCCAGCACTCTTCCAGCCACCACATCAAGCTCGCAGCTGGCCGGTTGGAGACGAGGGGTATCCGCTCTCCACCTGGCTCATGACTCCAACACTCCTGCCCAGCAGTCATATTATGAGAGCCATGCTGCCACCAGGAACATCATTGAGCAGACCATCGGGGTGCTCAAGCAATGGTTCCGCTGCTTTGACCACTCGGGAGGAGCCCTCCAGTACTCGCCGGAGCGGGTGTCCTATTTCATCGTGGTGTGCTGCATGATCCACAATCTGGTCATCATGAGGGCCCAGCCCTTGCCAGCAGGGATTGTGGGACCACCTCAGGAGGAGGGAGACAAGGACGAGGAGGAGTTGGACGACGAGGAAGACAAGAAGGAACAGGAGTGAGGGAGGAGGCAGCCACTCAATCGGCCTTCCAGAAGGACGGTCCGTGACCGCCTCATCAGACTGCGGTTCCAGTAAATTCAACCCCAGATGCCCGTTGCTCACCACATTCCCATCATTCCATCCCTGTCGCAGGCCATATCACAGCGCACAGCTGAAATGAGAGACCGTACAAAATTATCCAAAGTGAATTAATAAATTTATCAATAATCAGAACACATTTTTACAAAAACAATATTTACTGTTCACCCTTGTGCAATCTCTTAGTGCCTCGCGTTACTGTGCCTTTGCCTATTCTAGTGCTTCTACAAAGTGTTGGCCAAGTGGCTGCAGCACGGCTGGTGGAAGGCTGCTGAGTGTCCGTGCGGGAGACTTCAGATGGCCTTGCAGGACACCCTCGACCAGCTCTGGGCCTGGAAGGCCTGACTGTAGACTGCACCACCTCAGAATGGGCAGCATCTGGTTGGATGACAGTCACGACAAGAGCAATGGCGGAGTGCCAGTGGTAAAAGCAGGAATGCTGTCATCCTGAGAGAGGACAGCAGCTTCCTGCTCCATGACCCACTGCCACTCCCCCGGGGCAGCACCTCAGCATCCCTAGCAATCTGTTGCAGCACAGATTGCTGGCCTGCTGCGACACCGTGAAAGCCCCGGTCGACGGTGGTAGACCCAGACATGATGGCAGCAGTCAGAGCTTGTGTGACATCAAGCTGAGACTGCATGAGCGTAGTCTGAGATTGAATGGCACCAACCATAGACTGCATTACAGCACTAAGACGTTGCTTCGCTTCTGCCTGTGCTGCAATGGAAGCTGCCAGATCAACCATCACACGTGGCATCAGGTCTAGGTCGCCACGGTCTCTCTGGGAGTCTACCATCCTTTCCAGACTGGAAATGATGGGCTCCATAGTGTGCGCAGAGCTTTGTACAATGTTGGAAGTGGACTCCTCCATGCTCCTTACCATTGCCGACAGGTTCTTGGGCACCCTTGCTATTGCTCCTATGATCTCCATGTGCATGCCCATCACCCTTCTTCTAAAGGCCTCCCCATCGAAGTCCTCATCTGAGTCCTGTGCAGCAGAACTCACGCACGAACTCGCCCTCTGGGGAGCTGGCCCCCGAGCTACCCTTTCCCCCTGGCCTTGCTGCAGCCCGCTCGTCCCCGGTGCCTCACCCTGTGCAGATCCCGCTACTATACTAGCCTCTAAAGAACGCGTAGTGCCAGTATCTGAGCTGGTGCCTGCGGGTGAGACGTATGTTCCTCCTCCTCTTCCCCGGCATCGCTCTCAACGCTGCCCTCAGGGACAGGCTGCTCCAGTGCTTGCTCATTATCTGAAAGCATAAAGGCACAAGAGAGGGGTTAAGGTGAGGGGAGGAGGGCAGGGAGGGAGAAATGCATGCATACAGCATGATTAGTACGAAAGGCTTGTGGGGTGAGGGGCAAGTGGGATGTGAGAAGGAGGAGTAGGGATGAGCATACCATTGTTGTCCCCAAGGGGGTCAACGTTGCCGGTGGCCACGGCACCCATCACCTGGTGCCAATGATCTCCAGCACTCGATTCTCCAGCGCAGACAGTGGTTGGGTGTCAGCTTGTCCCCCGCCAGTGCGCTCCTGCTACCTCCTGTAGTGAGCCACCTTGGCCTGCAAGAGAAAGGAAAGTGTGTGAGTGTCTGTGGAGTAATGCGTTTGGTGATGTGCCTGCCATAGTTGAATAGCTGTCATTGTGTGCAAGGTGTGAGATGTGGGTGTGAGTGTTGGTAGGTAGAGATTGTTGGTGGGTGAGTGCTGGGGGTGTGGTGCTTTGGCCAGTGTGTGCAGACTGTGGTTCAGACGGTGGTATGTAGCATTTGTTGAGGCATTGACTCACCCTGACTACTCGAGTGAGGTTGTTAAATTTCTTCCTGCACTGTGTATGGAGCCTGGGGACCACAGTGCTGCTCGAGACCTGATGGGCAACCTCCCTCCACATGGCGCGGAAGACTTGCGGCGAGGGCCTCCTGCCACTTGCCAGTTAGAGCACCACCCTCCGTCTCTCCACAGTGGAGACCAACTCCTCCAGTGCTTGGTCCGGAAATCTGCTGGCTCTCTCCCTGGGGCATGGATCTGCCATCATGAAACCTGCTCGAGTCATCCGACTCCTTGGGCTTGGCCTGCTCCTGCTTGCTGACACAAGTTCACAGCCAGCAATGCTGAGAATGAGGTTCTGCAGCATGAATGAGCCTCCCCTTTAAGAACTGGAAAGAGCTTGTGGCAATGATGACTTGCGATTAGACTGCACCTGATATTGGTTAGCGCTTTGAGTGTAACGCCACTGAGCCAGGCCGTTAGCGCTTGATTTAGCGCTCCCATCCTTTCTTTGAGCGATGACCATGAATTTTGCGTGCAGCGAGATTCATGAGCGCCTGGTGCTAAATCTCAAACTTTTCCAAAGTTAGAGCCCATTCCTGGGCAATAATGAATTTCTCGCCCAATACTTCTCTCCTTTCCACCTCTTCAACCAAGACCTCCAGTGCATTGTCTGAAAACCTTGGTACTTGCTTTCTCGCATGTTCAGCTATTGATCAAAGGATCACAGCCTAAATTGACTTTTGAAAAAAACTTCCTCCACTTTTTGCAGTCACAATGTACCTCCCCTTTAAGAGGTGCAGGTTGACTTTAAGTAGCGCTAGCCTCTTGCGATATCGGGCCCCCTGCTGATTTAACGGCCGCCTGCAACGCAATGAACGGGTGTAGGTTAATCGTGTACCGCAATCCCCACGCCCGTTTTCGGTGGTTAGCAAATTTCTTCTCCACAAGAAGGTAAATATGATGTCATAAAGATTCTGGAAAAATGGCTCGTCCAGAAGATGCAAGTGAATTTGTTATACTGAGTTGTAGGCTGTTCAGGAAAGACTGTGACGATGAGGAAGTTGAAATAATATCTCGGTGGAAAGCAAATTAAACAGTTTGTCTAGAACTAAAAGCAGGTAGAGGGCATTGTTAACAACTGGGATCTGCTACAGACTGATGGATAGGTAAGGTGTTTTTTGTGATGAAATAAGAGTAATATAAACTAGAAATGCTGTAATCGAGCTTTGGCAGCAGAATATGAACCAGTAAATGTGGTGTAAGACTGCGTCTTGTTGTAATGTTTTACAGACCTCACTAGGCACAACTCACATCTGGATTTGATTCTTATAGGTAATCAGGATGACATCCATAGTATAGAAACAGTGGAGCATGTGAGGATAAGTGACCATAGTACAACCTTAGATGCTGAAGGGACTAGGAAGGAAATTTGTAATGCCCTGGGTATAGCCATGAAAGACTCATTGGTTAACAGACATATTCCACAGGATAGAAAGTAAACAGATATAGTAATGATACTGGAAAAGGAGACAGTTAGCACCCGCAAGGACTGTATGATTTCAGTAAGGCAAACTTTAATAGAATGAAGAGCGAACAAAAGGAAATAAAGTTGGACATCTTACTGAGGGATAGTTTGGTCAAGGAAAAATGGAAAACTTTTAGAACTATAAAATTAAATATCAAGACAAGTATATAGTGAGAAAATGTGTAAATTAAATAAACAGACCACAGAATGGACAAATAGAGAAATCAAAGTAGAAACAGGGAAGAAAACAATCTGTACAAAACCTACAGGGAAAATGGAAAGGTATAACTTTTGGATAATGTTAAAACAGATTTTAAAAGAGGTGCAAAGAGGGCACTGGAGTTTAACATAGCAAAGGATGTTAAACATTATATAATAAAACTTTTTCAGTATTATAACAGTAAAAGAGTGGTTAGGAAGAAAGTTAGCAATTTAATAGTAACAAAAGCAAAATATTGCCTATTGGGAGAAAAAGCGAGCAACAAAGGAATACAATTAGCACAGGAAGATTTTGGAAGGGACCTGGGAGTGACAATAGACATGTTATTTTCAGTTTCAAGACAATGTAGAGAAGCAAATAGAATGTTGGATTTCATAGCCAGAACAGTGGAGTACGAGTCTGTGGAAGTTATAATGCACTGGCCAAACCACGCTTAGGATTCCATTTGCAGTTTTGGTTGAGGATATCGGAAAGAGTAATAGAAATGATCTCGAGGGTAAAGGGGATGAGCTATGAGGAAACATTTAGAGAATATTGAAGTCAAAAAGAAAGTTAAAGTGGGACTGGATTAAAGCATATAAAATATTAAAATATATAGTTAAGGTGAACCCAGAATATTACTTTAAGTTGTGTCAAACCAGTAGGTCAAGAGGACATCAGTTTAAATTGTGGAGAATTAAATTCAGCAATAATCTAAGAAAAATGTATTTCCTTTAATGGGCGATTAACATTTGGAATAATCTCCCAGTTAAGAGTGCAGTTAAAATACATTTGGAAGTTGGAAGCTAGGCTGGGTAAGTGGAATACTTATGGTACAAGCTCCAACGGGCCAAATACCTTTACTCATTTTAGGTCTTTCCTATTTTTTTCTTCTTTTTGAGTGGGTATCTTTAATGCTTTGCAGGGTGGGAGAGAAGAGTTTGCACTGATATGTGTGTTGTCTAGCATTTCCCTAGCACATACTTCCATTAATTTTGTGTAAACTTGATTCTCTTATAACCTGTTGTGAGCTACATGCAATAGGGAGTATGTGACATTGCATTGGTGTTCCCTGGTAACCTCCACCAGACCTGGTAACCTCCACTAGGGGAAATTCCACCAGCTGCATGTTAGATACTAACCTTTTCTTTTGCCTTTGTATCCTTTCTGATTTCCTGCCTGGTCCTGGATCCCATATTTGCTGTTTTTACCCCTCTCAGGTGGTAAGTGTAGCTCTGTTTAGTGCATGATCTTTGAAGCTAATGCAACCCTCTAACTCTTTCCATCTCATGAACATTCACTTCTTCTAACTTCCATAAAATCAACATAGTCCATTTAAGTTTGCTGGAAATGTAAGATAGATTTCATACTCTGACAATTTAGCTGGATAGTAGAGAACGTTTCTATTGGATCAATAACATGATTGGGTTTTTGGTTCTGACCATTTGGTTGGAAATGCAAACCTAACTCATCCAATCAGGTGTCCAGATTATTACAAACTGCAGATGAAGTTATCACAATTCTGACGTAACTCTGCAGTTTGGAAAAGTAAAGCCACAATGAAATCCTTTACTGGTAAATAATAAGCTAGGACAGGTCTCAAAACTGTTTGTAACTAAACTAACTAAAGTGGCTATGGTAATACTACACAAGTTAATAGCGAATTAGAATTTGACAATTTACTTATATAAAATTTCTGCCATGTTTATGTTTTCTTGAGAGTACTAGTTATTTTTGAAGATTTTTCCTGAATTGTGTATTAAAGTACTTTTGGTTATTTCTAAATGTGTATTGGAGAAATGTTCCTTTCTAACATTTATGACTCTTCCCACTAAGCAGAAAATGTTGTTATTGGTGATATAGCTACTTTAGGCAGCATTTATGCACGTTTTATGCTGGTGAACTAAAAACATCAATTGAGACAATTACTGGGGATTGTAGAAGCAGAATAAATTAACTTGGGTTACGCCAGCTTGTATGAATGCATTTGTTACCACACAACATTGATCAGTGAGCTACAGCTACACAATTTGTAATATGTGCACCTTTAATGCAGTAATTTACAGTTTTTTCAAAGTCATTATATGTTTTGTATGCAGTCCCCACGTGTGTACTGCTTGTTGGCTATACCTTTATATCTAATAATCATATCAGTTACAAATTGATTTTTTTATTCAGCCACAAAATATTGCAGTGCATAATGAACTGCAAAGCTTTTCTGTTTCACTCAATCAGTATCATTCATTTTCATTCCCTTGCATGGTATATTCTAGTTGATATTTTCATTAACTTTCCTCTGCGTATAACTGTATGAACTAAATTATTAGACACACCGAAATAGCTGTCTTTGCAAAAGATGCTACTTTTCCATTTGCAATTTGGTTAAACATGTGAAAATTAAGTTACCATATATAAATTTCACATGTCAACATTTGTTTTCAACTGTATTTTATTTAAGTTAACCTCTACAGGTTCTTATCTTCACCATCACCTTTTCCCAGTGTCACATATAATTCCCCAACTGTGAGGGTGGCCAGGTAAGCTTGGGCTTCAACTAGCACCCTCTTATCTGCCTTCCATCACCTGGGAAAGTGAATTAGGGTAGATTTTCCAGTTGGTGCGTTTATCCTTCTCATCAAAAGTGGAGACTTCCTGCTACTCTACAGAGCGGTGTGATAGCACTGTGCCACAGGGCAATCCCACGGTTTTCTCAGTTCTATTACATTAATCTTCTAACTGAAAGTGGTATTTCCATCCATTGGAGGATTTTTTAAATAAACTTTCCAATAATCTTAACCTTATCCCTCCAATATCTACACATAATAAAGAAGTACACTGTTGTTTAACATTGTACATAATTAAATTAGTTATGTTGAAATGCGACCATTTTAAAGAAACAATTTCAATTTAAGGATAACTGAAAAATTCATACTTTTATTTCATAACATCAAATTTTTTAGTTGTGTTTATAGTTTCTCGCGAGTAAAAATTATTTTTGAAATTGTTCTTGAACTATATTTTAAAGTACCGTTAATTTCTAAAAGCTTATGGTGGCAACATTCTTTCCTAATATTTATGATGACTTCCTGCCATGTCTCAAATGGCAGTCCAGGCGCTATGATTATGATATGGTGGGCAGCGTACTTCCGTCCGGAAATGTGTGCGCACTATCTGCCCGCCATATTGGTAGCATAGTGTAATACTGTCAAAACAACAATTTTAATTTCTTTGCACTTCATAATCATTAAAAGTAGTTTTGGAAATGTTTTGTGTCTTAAATCACAACTTTCATAGTTGCAAAGAGCAGTCAGTACTGAGAATAAATGAGCTGGTTAGAATAACTATGGAGTATTTTCTGGTCATTAGTGCAGGAATATGGGAGTGGCAAATGAATCACATACCAAAATGCGCTAGTTCAATCTTGGGATTTTCTAAGATTGGGCCTATTAGTTATGCATAATAAGCTTCTGGCCTGGATTCAGCCGGGTGCTGGGAGTTCACTGGTAGAGTGGGATGGAAATAACATGCAGCTGCAAAAAGGGTTGCCCCTCCATGCCTGCAAGAAAACAAAACCTAGTTTCAGGCTAGTGCTGACCATTAACATCACTGGATATTTTATCTCTCTGCTGCATGGTAGCTACAAGTTTCCCTGCAGCAGATGACACAGTTCTGCATCTGACTTTTGCTTACTTAGATCCTGAGAAGACAGTTCCATATGGCCATTGCCAGCTAGCTGTGCCAGGGCTTGTAGAAATGGTTGGTGGCATCTTTTTGATGTGACCAATCAGGCTACACTGGGCCTTGATCATCCCAGCATGCCTTCCTTCATTCATGCAGTACCATTGAAAGCATAGCATACTGTGATTGGGGTGTTTTTGAGAAAGCAACCAATATTCTGGTTCGTCAAGCATTCACATATCTTGATGGTGTCATTGGGGGGGGAATTTTAACCTAAAAAAACGGGTGGGTTGGGGTAGTTAAAGTGTTAGAGCTGTGAATCCTGACCTGAAACCGCCTCCAACCCACTCACTTCTGGTTTTAACGGAGGTGGGATGGGGGCAGGCAGCCAGCCCGCTGCCCCGATGCTCCCTCCCCCATCCCCCACTGTTGCTCCGACCCCGATCGTTGCTTCTCTCCCACCCTCCGATCCTTCGGGCCCGATGCTTCCCTCCCTCACCCTCCCCCCCCCACCCCCGATCCTCCGGCCCCGATCTTCTCTCCCATCCCCCAGTCCACCAGCCCCGATCCATTCTTCCCTCCCCCACTCATGCTCCGGCCTCGATCCTCTCTTCCCCCTTCCTCCTGATCCTTCTCCGGCCGACCCCAGCTACCACCCGATCCCTCCTCTCTGCAGGCCTACCTGCCCGCTGCCAGCCAGCCAACCTCTCCATCTGCCTGGCTGCGAGTGGAAAACACAGGCGTCCCATTGCAAATCATTCTCTCGGGTTTCCCAACTGCCTCGGAGACCCCCACCCCCCCCCGACGCCTCCAACCCGCCTTCCCCATTAACATTCAGCCCATTAGGTCTTCTATCCAGCTTCTTTTGGGAAGAGACACCTCTCCTGCACTCGTTGTCTACCAAAGTAAGGTATGTTCACCAGTTGCAGGTGTACAGTTTCTGAAGGGTGGTCACAGAACATCTCTCATATGTAGCCTGATTTGCTTGGCATCCTCTTCTTTCCCACACATCAGAAAGATGAATTCCTATTGGCACCAGTAATGGTGCTAGGGAAAAAAATAAATAATGCAAAACAATTGACACAAAGGTTCTTGAGAGATGGAAAAGACAAACAAAAGAAAAGAAAACATTTCAGAAATGGCTGAAATATATTTACCTTAATATTATTGTGTCCTTTCCTATATCTATCCTGGCCTATCGGCCCTGGGTGCTCGTGCACATCTGACCTCCTATCCTGCATGCCAAAACTGTAGGAAATAGCATAAATTCAAAATTAATATTTAAGTGAATTGCCCACCTGTTTGAGTAGGGTGCTTTCATTGCCACTGGGTCTTCCTACCAGAAACTGCCAGAGCGCACAGTAGGTGGTGTTCCAATGGGACAGAACTCCTCTATTTTTCATTTCAGACACCTAAAATATGCTGCTACAATAGGCGGCTAGGAGCAGAGAATCTCGGCTTTAGTGCGCTTATATAATTGCCAAATATATGCTGATAACTACAGTGTAAGTGCACTATTCAGTTTAACAAAGACAGGCTTACTAGTTCAGTTCTACATTTACACTACAGACACCCTTCTACCGCCTTTGTGAAGTCAGACTGCTCATTTGGCATCCAGTCTTGGATGTGTCTTAACTTCCTCCAGCTAAATATTGGGAAGACAAAGCCATTATCTTTGTCCCCTGCCACAAACTCTGTACCATTGCCACCGACTCCATTCCCCTTCCTTGCATCAATCGCGTACTGTTCGCCCATCACCCTGTTCTCATAGACCTTCCTGTCTCCTAAGGTCACAAATTAAAAATTCTCAACTTAGTGTTTAAATTGTTCTATGTCCTCGTCCCACCCTATCTCTGTTAAATCTTCCAGCCCCCTCCCCCCCAGAATTATTCACACATCTGACTCCAGCCTCTTGTTTATTCCCCCTCCCTTTGCCCTACCATTGGTGGTCATGTCTTGGGTCACCTAGGCCCCACACTCTGCCATTCCCTCCCTAAACTTCTCCACCATCTCCCTATTTTTCTTTAAAATCTTCCTTAAAGTCGACCTTGTTGACCAATATTTTTGTCACCCCTTATAAACTCTCTTTCTTTATCTTGGTTGCACCTCTGTGAAATGTATTGGGATGTTTTTCTACATTAAAGGCAAGTTGTTATTGTATTACATGACTCCAGTTAAAACAAAATTGATTACTGGGGATGCACTTGTGCTATGCACAGGGCCATCAACATTTAGCACTATGCAAAGGACAGACAACGGTTGTATTCTCTCACTATGCTGAGCTAATATTCTCATCACTGCCTGGTGAAGTGTCAAGTAAAGGCCAAGCATTTCCCTGAAGTACCCCTCTCCACTGAGCTGCTTTTGCTGGCTATTATTGCTCACCTCTTGGCAGCCAGCAACAGCAGCATTGGGTTGAATCTTGACAGGGGCGGGCTGCATAGGCGGGGGGGAGTTTCTGTTGGGAAACCCGGAAGTTCGGGTTTCCCTGCATGCTGTGGAGTTTTGACTCTACAGAGTGCGTAGTTTTGCTTTGACAAGTTCCTTGCCTAGAAGTCAACCTGATTGACAGCTTGGCTTCCAGTCGGGCGGGGAGCACTCCGGAAGAGGCCGCAACTGCAGGTAAGTCGCCTGCTGCTCCTAGTGGGAGCGTGGGGGTTGTCCGATCCCCGACGACCCCCCTCCCCTCCCCTCCCCTCTCCACGATGCGACCTCGTTGCGGGGGGGTGCGACCCAGGGGGAGTCCAATCCCCAACCCCGGGGAAGGGGCTCGGCTGGGGGGGCGGGGGGGGGGGGGCGGGAGGGGAAGCACTTACCTTCTCCCCGACGCTGACCTCGCCTCCCTTCAGCTACCGGGTTTTCCGAGGCCTGGGAAACCCGGCCGGCCAGGGTTAAACCTACAAAGCAGGTTAAATCAGAGGCTGCTAGCCTCATTAAAATATTTAATTGGCCAACCCGCCTCCTGGGAGTGGGCTGGTTGCTTGCCACTTGTCCCGCCTCCGTTAAACCTGGAGGTGGGCGGGCTGGAGGCGGGTTGGTGTTGGGTTTGAGATTTTTGAAGGTTTAACATCTCACCCGGCCCCAACCTACCCATTTTTGGGGGTTGAGATTCAGCCCATTGTTATGGTTCTGGGAACTTTCCCCATCTATCAGATGGTAAAACTGTGTGTGCAAGTGAGATCTGCAAGAGGACAGAATAGGAGTCTGAGGAGGTTACATAACCTCAATCCCTCCAAAAACCAAAATTACTAATTGGGTGTGGCACTAAACAGGGCATATTGCTTGTTATTTCATGAGATTGTTCCAGAAGTACTCCATTCCAGATTCCTATAAAGGTCTATAGGTATGTAAAAAGGAAAAGATTAACGAAAGTAAATGTGGGTCCCTTACAGGCTGAGACAGGAGAAATTATAATGGGGAATAAGGAAATGGCAGAGAAATTGCTAGAATCTATTATTAAGGACGTGGTAACAGGGCACTTAGAAAATAATAATAGGATTGGGCAGTGTCAACATGGATTTATGGAAGGGAAATCATGTTTGACAAATCTGTTAGAATTTTTTGAGGTTGTAACTAGCAAAATAGATAAGGGGGAACCAGTGGATGTGGTGTATTTGAATGTTCACAAGGCATTCGACAAGGTGCCACACAAGAGGTTATTAAACAATATTAGGGCTCATGGGATTGGGGGTAATATACTAGCATGGTTTGAGGATTGGTTAACGGACAGAAAACAGAGAGTAGGAATAAACAGGTCATTTTCGGGTTGGCAGGCTGTAACTAGTGCGGTACCGCAAGGATCAGTGCTTGGGCCTCAGCTATTCACAATCTACATCAATGATTTGGATGAGGGGACCAAATATAATATATCCAAGTTTGCTGATGATACAAAGCTGGGTGGGAATGTAAGTTGTGAGGAGGATGCAAGGAGGCTTCAAGGGAATATAGACAGGCTAAGTAAGTGGGCAAGAAAATGGCAAATGGAATATGATGTGAAGAAATGTGAAGTTATTCACTTTGGTAGGAAAAATAGAAAAGCAGAGTATTTTTTAAATGGTGAGAGATTGGGAAATGTTGGTGTTCAGAGGGACCTGGGTGTCCTTGTACACGAATCACTGAAAGTTAACATGCAGGTACAGCAAGCAATTAGGAAAGCAAATGGTATGTTGGCCTTTATTACTAGAAAATAATAATAGGAGTATAAGAGTAAAGACGTCATACTGCAATTATTTAGGGCCCTGATGAGACCACACCTGGAGTATTGTGTACAGATTTGGTCTCTTTACCTAAAGAAGGATATACTTGCCATAGAGGGAGTGCAACGAAGGTTCACCAGACTGATTCCTGGGATGGGGGGATTGTCCTATGAGGAGAAATTGAGTAGACTAGGCCTATATTCTCTAGAGTTTAGAAGAATGAGAGGTGATCTCATTGAAACATACAAAATTCTTATAGGGCTTGATAGGGTAGATGCAGGGAGGATGTTTCCCTTGGGTGGGGAGTCTAGAACCAGGGGTCACAGTCTCCGAATAAGGGGTCGGCCATTTAGGACTGAGATGAGAGGGTGATGAATCTTTGGAATTCACTACCCCAGAGGGCTGTTGAGTATATTCAAGACAGAGATCGATAGATTTTTGGATATTAAGGGAATCAAGGGATATGGGGATAGTGCAGGAAAGTGGAGATGAGGTAGAAGATCAGCCATGATCTTATTGAATGGCGGAGCAGGCTCAAGGGGCCGAATGGCCTACTCCTGCTCCTATTTCTTGTTATGTGAGTACTGTACATACTGCGGGGCTAAGTCAAGTGTGGAGTAAAATTGAATTCAGAAAATGAAGATACCCTACTTAGATGAATAATTTTTTTAAATTAAAATTTCTGTATACCATACCCAGAAATATCGGAGCCGAAATCACTCTATGTGCTTGGTCGTAAAGGATCACCTGCATGCAGTGCATAGAGAAATATCAGGTGGGGGACCTCACCAATGTAACAGTCCTACTGATTTTCCATCAGTTTAAAATTAATGGACGTTAATGTGCTGGGCTTCATTACAGGTGTGCAGTCCCCCCCCCCAATTTTCCTCTGTCTGGTCCACCCAAGTGCCCCTTTACCCCAAACACAATAAGAGAAAAAATCTACCCTACATTTTTCTAGCTTTATTTGTGCAACGCCAATGCTTAAAATATTTGTCTCCGTTTTTGTGTGATTGTCAATAAACATGCCGACAATGATAACATTATTCGCTAAAATTTGTTTCAAATTGAAAGTAAGCAACTTTTTAAACCAATTCCGCTGCTTGTTTGGTAAATATCTTTAAAGGGCGAACTCTGACCTGTCGTCATTTCAATATTCTCTTGATGCAGAAGAAACTTGTTTTTAAAAAAAAAACATTGTGTTAGGAAAAAGCTAATGGTGGTAAATTTCTATGGGATTCTCCTGATCTCCTGCGATAACTCCAACGGGAGATTGGCGAAAACCCTGCTGCATGATAATGAGAAGTCGCACAACACCAGGTTATAGTCCAACAGTTTTATTTGAAATTACGAGCTTTCGGAGCTCTGCTCCTTCGTCAGGTACAGGAAGGAGCAGCGCTCCGAAAGCTCGTAATTTCAAATAAAACTGTTGGACTATAACCTGGTGTTGTGCGACTTCTCATTTTTGTCCACCCCAGTCCAACACCGGCATCTCCGCATCATGACTGCTGCATGATGTAAGTGGCCAATCCATTTATATTGTTTCTCCAGGACTTCTAATCTGAGAACCCCTACAGCTATTCCAGGCCAAAGTGACATTGAAGTTGTTCAGACTAGTTGATTGATATGTATTTCTAGTGAACAGTTCGAACACATTGATAAATTGTTTAATTCTAAATATAAAAATTAAGACATTTCAAATGCACAATGCAATCTCTTCTAACTGTTTTACCTCATCAGAATGCATCTGACTACAAATGGCATAAACAAATATTGACAGAATAGAAAGAACAAAAGAACTTGTATTTATATAGTGCTTTTCATTCCCAAAGGATGTCCCAAAGTGATTTGCAGCCAATTAAGTACTTTTAAGGTGTGGTCACTGTTGTAAGGTAGGGAAAAGTGGCAGCCAATTTGCCCATAGCAAGGTCTCACAAACAGCAATGAAATAAATTACAAGTTCATCTGTTTTAGGTGTTGGTTAAGGGATAAATGTTGGCCTAAACACTAGAAGAAATTCCTGTTCTTTGTTGAATACTGCCATGCGATCTTTTACATCCACCTGAAGGAGCAGAATGGGCCTCGATTTAATGTCTCATCTGAAAGTTGGCACCTCTGACAGTGCAGCACTCCTTCAGTACTGCACTGAAGTGTCAGCCTAGATTATGTGCTCAAATCTCTGGAGTGGGGCATGACCTTCTGAATCAGGCAAAAGTGCTACCACTGAGCCAAGGCTAACACCTAATAAACAAAATTAATTTACATGTCAGACATTGTACAAAATATCTTTAATATGAATCTGAGGCAATCAGTTATTCTAATTTTTGGTACCAACCTATTCAGTGAGATTGCTAGTGCAGTAGACTTGGGAAATCAGGGATAGACGAAGAAGTGTTGCTGTTGTTATTTCGGATTTCCAGCATCCGCAGTATTTTGCTATCATATTACTGTATTATATGTTAGTTGCAGTTTTGCAGGTACAAACAAATAAATATTTGTAGTCAAGCATTGTTATGAAATCCTATTGACCATTAAAATAGATTTAGTCGTCGATTTGCACTCTTCTGACTCTAATCTAACGACACCACCTGGAGCACTGCATTCAGTTTTGGACGCCGCACCTCAGGAAGGATATATTGGCCTTGGAGTGGGTGCAGCTTTTAACTTTGAACTAAGTCAATATTTACTTCTTCCCTAAAATCCTCTTTTGTAAACACTGATGCAAAGTACTTGATAAGTATCCCTGCTAACTAGAGCTCTACTAACATACCATCCAGTCCTCTCAGGGGTTTCACCTCACCATTTAACAATTTTCTTTTTACTGATTTATTTGTAGAATACTTTACTGTTCTTTTTAATATTCTTTGAGATTCTCTCCTCATACTCCCTCTTTCCCTCTTTGCTTTTCTTATCCCCTCTCTTTCCTTATTTTCTCATATTCTCACTTATTTTTTTACCATACCCAAGAGGGCTCCATATGCTATCTTTAATTTTAGATTGTTTCCAACCTCTTCAAGTTTCATAATTCGGTAGAAAAATAAAGTTGTCTTTTTTAGTAGTATATATTTATTATTCTGCACATTTGCTATCTTATTGAAAAAAATATCCCATTCTTGGTCTACAGTCCTGTGTTCCAACATCTCTTTCCACTTCACCTCAGCTAGCTCACTCCTCACTTTTCTAAAATCCAGTTGCTTGCTTTTTCCCTGTAGCCTTTTCAAATGTTTATCTAATTCCCACTTAAATGTTGTGATTGGCTCAGCTTTATTCACCATTTGTGTTAATGTGTTGCATATTTTAATAGCCCTTTGCATGAAACAAAATCTTCTAACTTCCTCCTTCATTCTTCTAGTACTAATCCTAAATTTACGCTTCTTGTTATCAATTCATCAACTAATGGAACTAATATTTTCTCAAACTTTCAAAATTTTGAATACTTCTTTCTGTTAGATGTCCCTTTAACCTTCTCTGCTTCACTGACTAGTTTTTCAAGTCTCTCACCTTAACGATGTTCTCTTCTCCAAAGTTTCTTCCTAGTGAATCTATGTTGCAGCTTTTCCATGACTCCAATATGTTTTCTATAATGGGGGTGCCCAAAACTGCATATTGCGCTCCAATTGTGGCCTAACCCAAGTCTTGTACAGATTCAGCATCACTTTCTTGCTATTGTGTTCATTGTCCCTATATAAAAAGCCCAGAATCTCATTTGCACTTCTTTTTCAGCTGCAGTTGTTTTTTAAAGATCTGGTTATTTGTACCCCACATTCCCTATTCTTTTCCCAAAATGTCCTACTTCACATTTGTCTGTGCCTCCTGCAGTATCCCACATTTTTGCTCAGTTTGTCCTCCTCCCTAAGTTGATATTGTAGGCAAATTTTGATATAATTCCCTCTGTGCCTAGATCAAAGTCACTTATGTATATGATGAAAAACAGAGATGCCAAAACAGATCCTTGGGGCATACCAATTGCTATATTGTGCCAATCTGAGAAACTGCCATTTATTCCTACTCCCTGCTTTTTAAACCTGCAGCCATGCCCCTATCCATGCTACCAGTTCGCCTTTAATACTATAGGCCTTAATCTTTACAACAAATCTTTTATGTGGCATTTTATCAAAAGCTTTATGAAAACACAAATATATCATATCCACTGCATTCTTTTTGTCTATACATTAGTAATTTCCACAAAGAATTTGTTTAAATTTGTCAAGTATGGTCTTACCGTTATAATTTGTGCTGTCTGTCCCTAATTAGCCAATATCTTAAAATATTCACTAATCATATTCCTTGTTATATTCCCTTGCAGTTTTCCTACAACCAGCATGAGTCTAACTAGTCTGTAGTTTTCTGCCATAGCACCAATCCATTTTTTGAACAAGATGTAAAAATATTGCCCTCCAGTCTAGAATCTTTGGAAAATTATGGTTAGTGTTGCTGCTAACTTCCCTTAGAAAGAAAGAAAACTTAATATTTGGAATGTCTAGTCTAGGCCTGGTGATTTACCAACTTTTCGTTCTCATTAGCACTTTTCATATTTTTCGGGGCTGGCATGGTTAAAATTGCTTTTTTATTTTTCAATTCAATCTGGAGAGAATTATACTGAACACCACCTTCAGTAATATCCTTTTATTTTCAGTGCTATAATCTTGTCATTAATTATGCCGCTGATCCTTCGTCTTTGCATTCTCCATCTCTTCTGAAAATTTTACAGCCAGGAATATATAGTTCCCTGCCCTGCCCTAGCTGAGGCCAAGTTTCTGCCAAAGCTATGACATTGTACCTCTCCACAGTAGCTGGTCCTATTGTTCTCCAATTTTATTCCTAATGCTTCAGGCGTACACTTCAGTCCTTTCTCGTATTACTCCTTGGTATATTTATCCCATCTAGTTTGTCCTTTTTTCCTTTTTATTTTTGCAACTATACTTAACTCCTCACCATCTGCTCTCAGGTGAGTCTCTTTTTCCCATTTATTATAGAGGTTTATAATCAAAACTTTTTTAATTTCACTGTAATTGCTTTTGTTTCAAAATAAACTTTTCATTCTTGTGCTTAATGTCTGTCTTAAGTATCTTAATTTTGCTTTGTTTTGAACAATACTTAAAATATATTTTAACTAAAGAATAAAATGTATTATGTCTGTGTATTCCAGAATATTGGAAAAAAGATGTCATGTCAGCAGTTTATTTCTAATCTGGATGGCCTTAATGATGGGAAGGATTTTCCAAAAGATTTATTAAAGGTATTGTTCGCATTAATGTAATAATGGCTATGCTATACCAAGCTATATAAAGTTTAATAAACCAAAATGTCGTTGTAACCATGTTAAATAAGAAATGATTGCTTGTGTAACTACGAAGAATGAAACATCTGTCAAATTACAAAATTGCTATGCATTGATGCACAAAATGTACTGTGCCATAGAATGGTAATATACATTTAATGAGTTCCCAATCTCATTTACTTCATTAATAGCAGGTTCCCACTAGAGGCCAAATCTTTTCTCACTGCAAGAATCTCAGGATAAATCACCCTCACCCACTGTAGCCCACTTATTAGTGGGCTGTACATGAGCATTGTAATCTACCTCCTTGCTGTGAGCTTAATAGTAGAAAATTGTGACGTAGTTGCCTGTTTGCTCTATTAACGAGGGAATTGTATTTGATGCCCAAACACCTAAGGGAGGAGATATAAGCAAGCGAAATTTCTTACTGTCAGTGTAATTAATATTAAACTTCAGGTTATTTGTTTTTATTATTCATTTTTTATGGGATGTGGGCATTGCTGGCAAGGCCAGCATTTATTGCCCATCCCTAATTGCCCTTGAGAAGGTGGTGGTAAGCTGCTGCCTTGAACCGCTGTAGAGCATGTGGTGAAGGTACTCCCACATTGCTGTTAGGTAGGGATTTCCAGGATTTTGAGGAGTCAGGAGGTGAGACCCTCACCGCACAATACCTAGCTTCTGACCTGCTCTTGTTGCCACAGTATTTATGTGGCTGGTCCAGTTAGGTTTCTGGTCAATGATGACCCCCAGGGTGTTGATGGTAGGGGATTCGGTGATGGTAATGCCGTTGAATGTCAAGGGGCGGTGGTTAGACTCTTGCTTGTTGGAGATAGTCATTGCCTGGCACTTGTGTGGCGTGAATGTTACCTGCCACTTATCAGGCCAAGCCTGAATGTCGTCCAGGTCTCGTTGCATGCGGGCATGGACTGCTTCATTATCTGAGGAGTTGTGAATGGCACTGAACACTGTGCATTCATCAGCGAACATCCCCATTTCTGACCTTATGTTGGAGGGAAGGTCATTGATGAAGCAGCTGAAGATGGTTGGGCCTAGGACACTGCCCTGAGGAACTCCTGCAGCGATGTCTTGGGGCTGTGATGATTGACCACCACTACCATCTTCCTTTGTGCTAGGTATGACTGCAGCCAGTGGAGAGTTTTCCCCCCGATTCCCATTGACTTCAGTTTTACTTGGGCTCCTTGATGCCATGGTCTCCTAAGTTTGGTTGAACTGTACATTTGAAAAGGGACAAAAAAGTTAAAAGGAATGTATAAAAATGGAGAATACATTTGGACTTGCATTGTACAGCACAGTGCACATTTTGGGTATAATTAGGGCATTCAAGTCCCAAGTTAAATTTCACATTCTTCAAGCGAGCTCTGCCCCAGGTGCTCACCTTGCCTATTTCAAATGGGCATGACTAATTCACTGGTGTGGCCAATTGAAATTAACTTTGTACATCTAAGGCTGTGATTTTACTTACCTCGGTGGGTCGCGGCCCTGCTGCTGGCTCCATCCCGCTCTGTGAAATGACTTTCCGTTGATAGGGCTTGTTAAGCCCGCCCAGCATGTTTCCCGGGCCAATTAGGGGAAGCGGGTCTGGTGACGTCATTTCATGTCGCGTCATCAGCCGGTTTCCTTAAAGGGACCATGTCCAAATTTATCTTGACATTTGTGCTGTCAGTGTTCAACAGCATTGAGGTACTGCAAACTCTGATAACTGCACAGGGCTGCACCCAGGTTCTCCCATGACTCCCTCCATGGGAGGGAGTCACAGCACGCAGGGAGGTCCTTTTCCCTTCCGGTGGACGGAAGAGACCTCCCCAGGAGACCTAAACAGCCTGGTTGCACATTGCAGAGGAGGGCACAAGCAGGGATGTGGTCAGGAGGACCTGGGTGCAGTGGTGCAATCCTTTCAATGATCTCAGTAGATCACGAAACGTTAGTACAAAGCCACACTCAACCTCATCCTTCTGTGCCTCTCGTCACATCCCCATCACTCTGCCTTCCGTACCCTACTCCTGCACATCTTTACTCACACTAACTTACCTTGCACCTCTTTACCTACATCATCACCTCGCCATCTCACTAGCCACCCCTCACATTTATCCTCATCTTAGTGCAATCATACCAACAAACAACACACAAGGATAGTCATGGGTGTTTTATCCAATGTTTATGTTTCTGTTAATGTGCTGTCAAACATTGAGGGGGAAAAGTTTGGTTGCTTTGCGCCTCCCGTTAGCGCCCTAAGAGGGTGCTAATGGGGCGCAAAGCAACTAGCGCCCGGGCGCGGCGATGTTTGCGCCACTCGCGAAATTGACCAGACATTTTGCGGCGGCGCTAAACGCTACTGCCATGATCTCCTGCGCCCGCAGATCGTGACGTCAGTCAAGCGTGCAACGCCCCAGTAGCACCCCGGACCAGATATTGAATGGCGCCCCCTGCCTCACCGCCTGCCGCTAGCAACGACAGTTGAGGGGAGCGTTTTGTAGTTGGGAAGGGACTGGGGGAGCGCTATCTAAAGGCGACCGCTTCCTGCCTTTTTTTTTCGGCGACATTTTTGCACCACGCATTCAGAGAGAGAGAGACTCCTAGAGAGATTCAACGCTGTGTGAAGGAGTTTTGGGTACTGAGCAGCACTTTGCAGGTTCATTTTGATTTGACCTTCCTTGCATCGATTTAGAAGAGACTATGGGGGCTGCACTCTGAGCTCTTTCCCTGGGCGCCTCCATTGTTCTTTCCAGCAGATTTGATGTACAGGTCTCTCCAGACCGAGATTCAAGGCTGCAATGAGCAGGGTGTGGATGGAGAGCATGATTGACCCATCCCCTTTAAGAACTGGCTGGCGCCAGTGTGTCTGTGTTCCATTGCTGACTGACCTCACATGAGCTTCGCCAGCGCTCTGAGGTAGCGCCTCGCTCCTCGGCGTTAGCGCCTTAAGAGAGGTGTGTGTAGCGCCTGATTTAGCGCTCCAATCACCTCCAGGGGCGATAGAAGCCAAGTTTGCAGTCGGAGGCGATAATTAGCACCAGGCGCTAAACTTTGCGCCCGGCCGATAATTGCGCCTCAAACGGGGCGATACCGAATTTCTCCCTCTGAAACCTTTATTTTCAACACTTTGCGTTCTTGGGCAGATTTGTGTGCACCTTTGGAAGTGGTTTATGAGTTGCAGTGAATGGTGAGACATAACGGTACCCCCCGCAATGGTGGTGCATGTGAAAGAAATGGCTTGGACATTGTAGGGATGCTTTATGTTGTTGGTGCGGGGTGGTCCCAACCTGGTGCATCATGTGGCAGCCAGGGTGTAGAGTGTTAAGTGAAGCAAATCGACATAGCGAGGCCATCCGTGGCATCCCGGGCAGCAATGTGCCTTGTGTCCAGTGCAGCATCAGTTGATTGCAGAGAAGGCTGCTGTGGATGTTGGTGCTGCTGGTGTGCCCGGTGATGCTGATGGGTGTTGGGGCTGATCGTTTTGAGATTCTGAGGACCATGGTGATATTTTTTCAAGGGAACCGATGCTGATGGAATAGATGGCAGGTGAGGTTGAGATGACAGAAGTAATCTGTCAATGTTGAGATTGGTTGTTCCAAGGAGGTGACAGTGGATAGAGAGATTACTCCAAACACTTCAAAAGTGCATAAAGCTCAAAAGTGGGTTCCAAATCATTAATGCGCCAGCTTCTAAGATTGGGAAGTGAACAGCTGTGAAATGGTAGGTTTTAGACTACTTTTGCAGCTTTCACCTATTCACAGCAATCCACAGTCATTGAGAACCCGACATACTTACCTGACGTGATAGCCGCTCTCCGGGAACCTTGTTGAAAATAGTAAGTACATGGGAAAATGGTTCTTAACTACCTTTTAATAAGCTTTTAACTATCTAAATTGGCTGACCCATCGCTTGGTGTCGGGTCTGTTCAGGGATGACAGACCCGACATTTGGGAAACTGACAAGGAGGCGGGATACCGACCCACTATTAATCTTTGTGATTTTGACAGCGGACCCGCCTCCAAACCCGCACTCTGAGCGCCAGCAAAATTCAGTCCGCCGAGTCTGAACCAGGAAGTATGAATTAGAATAATTAATTCAATGTAAAATCATGTACAGAAAGCAAAACAAAGAGAGGGAAAGAAAGATGGGAATAAGAGAGAGAGATAAAAGAGACAAAGAAAAAGTAAAAAAAAAAAATAATAATTTTTAATTAAAAAAAAATCTCCAACAATTAAATTCTGAAGGAATGAGACTCCACACTTGTAAAATTAAATTTTCAGGACCAGAGAGGTTGTTTGGCAGTAATTAAGAGTTATCACACCGTTAAAAATTCACATACACTTAAGTGCATCAGCCCTAACTTTTTCTGGAGTGTTTAGTGGGTATCTAGTGAGTAAGTACAGCAACTTCACGCCCTTACATGGATTTCGATGTCGAGTCTATCGGCGAGATACCAGTAGAGCGCAGCTTGTGGAGGAGCAGGGCAAATTTGGACCGCAACTTCTAGATTTCTGTGTTTAAATGCGTATGTGCGGACACCAGAGTTGCTGTCCGATTTACTCCATAATAATGGTGAGCGCTGATAGCCTCACTGTTATTTCGGTCGCAAAGTCCGGACCATTATGTTACTTTATGGATAATGTGCAAGTTAAGTTCAGTGTTTGCCAGTGAATTCTCATGTTTAAACTAAGCAGAACCTTGTTAGCAGTTAAGAATTGTTGATCTGTGCATTCCTTTCACATGTCATCTAGCCACTTATTCAGATTAATACTTTGGATTAATAGCTCACAGTAAGGGCTGGATTTTACCAGCCCTGAGGAGGCGGGTTTGAAGGCGGGTCAGGTGAGGAAAAAATGACGGCGGGTTCCGATCCCGCCCTAAACCTGCCTCCGTGCAACTTTCCCAAAGGCGGGCTTGCAGACTCCGTATCAGTCCTGCCTCCAAGTGGCGGGATAGGCCCTTAAGGCACTTAACTGCTACTTAAGTACCTCTATAATCCCATTTTGAGAGGCCTTTCAAAGTTTGCCACATTTCCAGCGTGCTGCACGTCTCTCCTGAAACATGCCAGCTATTCCTGTCTGGTTCACAAGTGGCTGGCTTCCTAACAGCTGCAGCTCCACCATCAAAACGGAGTTTTCAACAAGGATCAGTTGCAGGTGGCAGAACTTTCTTTTCTCAGGTCTTGGAGAACTTTTTGCAGGTCTACTGATTTTGAAAGTGGTGAAGCTGAGATCCATTTCCACTGTGACCTCCTGGGAAAACCCTCTCCCCACATTGACTGAGCGCTTCCTCAACTGAGGTATCTACCAGCAGCATGGGAACCATTTATTTCCCTTCATCCTGGACCTCAGATTCGGACGAAGAGCAGCCGCGGCAGCAGCAGAACCAGGAACAACAACAGCAGCACCAACAGCAGCAGCAACAACAGGAGCGCCAACCTGCTGCTCACCCACCTGATGGTGCACAGGGCAGAAGGCGCCAGCGCAGGGAAGCACATCGCCGCAGGAGATACCCCCAAAACAGGGTTTACAGGATGAGGATGAGCTTTCTCAACATGACTGAGCAGCAGTGCCAAAGGAGGCTGAGACTTTCGCGAGAGGTAGTGGGTGACATCTGTGCAATGCTGCAGCAAGACCTGGAGCCCAGAGGATCGGGTGGACACCTCTTACCAGTGGCTGTCAAAGTCACCACCACACTCAACTTTTTTGCTTCAGGGTCCTTCCGGTGATCATCAGCAGACATCTGCGACATCTCCCAGGCGGCCGCACACACTTGCATCACGCAGGCTACCGATGCCCTTTTTGCAAAGGTGCACAATTACATACACTTCTCAACGGATCAAGCAAGTATAACCGCGCGTGCGGTTGGCTTTGCAAAAATGGCAGGCTTGCCAAGGATGCAGGGCGTTGTAGTCTGCACACATGTGGCCCTTAAGGCACCCCATCATAACCCAGCTATTTTTGTCAACTGCAAGGGCTTCCACTCCCTCAACGTGCAACTGGTGTGTAACCACAAGAAGGACATTTTGCATGTTTGCGCCAAGTACCCTGGCAGTTGCCATGACTCGTTCATTCTGCTCTTCAGTCTGCCAAACCAACTTTGCGGATGGCTACTTGGAGACAAGGGCTATCCCCTGAAAATGTGTATAATGACACCGTTCAGGAGACCATCCAACGAAGCTGAGGCGCGCTATAACTCCAGCCACATTTCGACCAGATCCATTATCGAGCAAACCATCAGCTTGCTGAAGATGCAATTCAGATGCCTTGATAGATCATGTGGAGCCCTGCAGTACTCAGCAGCCAGGGTCTCCAGAATCGTCGTGGTCTGCTGTGCACTTCACAACATCGCACAGCATCGTGGCTTGCAGCTGCCTGAGGAACATGTGGCTCAGCGCATAGCCTCCTCAAATGAGGAGGAGGAGGAGAACGAGAACGAAGACCTTGTGGAGGCGCATCAACCAGCTGTAGCAGCACGCGAGCACATTGCTGCCCGGGATGCAAGGGATGCACTCATCTTGGCCAGATTTGCTTAGGTTGCCCAATTAAACACATGTGGCTGGCACCTTCTTACCACACCATAGACAATGGACAAGAACCTGTAGCTTCCTATCACACTGACCACCAACATGACAAATCTGAGTCGCCCTGAGCCCTCAATGTGGAACTTCCATTTCCGAAATTACGGAGGCCAGAACTTCAACAGTTTGCCATCACTTCATTTTATTACATTGATTAAAGGATGGCATTTAACAATTAAACACAACAGAACACCCAAGTGACTACCCTTGTGACTACTCGTGCTTTATCTTCCTCTTACGCGTGCTCCTACGTGGTGCTTCCCCTGTGGCTTCAGCAGATGTGGAGGCCCCTTGCTCACTTTTATGCTGCTCCTGCCTCGACACCTTTGGCGGGCATCCTCTGGGGTTGCGAGCCTGTGAGGGCTCGCCAACATTCTGCTCCTCCTGCGGCTGTGCAGGCTCTGAGACGCCCATCTCAGTTGGTGAGGACTCTGGTGGGGCTCTGACTGAGGGCTCCATAGTGGCATGGGAGTGTGAACGCTTGTAGAGGAGCCCCCACTTCCTTGTTGTCTGCCACCAACATCCCTCTCATGGGTCAGCCCCACTTTAGAGCTAGCAAGTGTCTTGACAGCACCTTGCTGCACATCAGGGGGGCCATGAGGACCCGTATCTGCACTGGCAGTCCTACTCTAGAGGACTTCCATGAAGCTCTGGTTTCTCTGCTCAATAGCTGCCCATCGCTCCTCCAGAGATGTCAGTCTATTCTGAACATTCACCATGTTTTCAACACTGGCGACTTAGCTCCTCCATGGCTGTAGCCATCCTCTCCTCTACCGTAGCCATCCTTTCCATGGAGATTGCCATCCTTTCCGTGGTGATGCGTTCATGTACCAATGCCTCCACAAAGGCTCTGCTCATGTTAGCGATGGACTCCTCCATCCTCTCCATACTCGCAGTGACCCTGGAGACAAAACCTGCCAGAGACTCCTGCACCTGTTCCTGGAGTTCCAGCACCGCTCTCCTGGATGGACCCGGAGGCACAGGGTCGACATGCAGCCGAGCAGAGCTGGGAGCACCCTGCGGCCTCCGACGAGGACTTTCTACTGCTGTCCCTGTCTCCACCATCTGCTGATGCTCACTTGTGAGCTGTGATGCACCAGGTGACAACACTATCTCCCGAAAGTCCCATGGAGGTGTGTATCTCTGCGCTGGTGCTGGGTGTGCTTAATTCTGCTGACTCTGTGCCCTCAGAGGTTGCAGCTTCCTCTGAGGAGTGGTGAACCTGTGGAATTCTCTACCACAGAAGGCAGTTGAGGCCAATTCATTAAATATATTCAAGAAGGAGTTAGATATATTTCTTAAGGCTAAAGGGATCAAGGGATATGGGGAGAAAGCAGGGACAGGGTACTGAATTTGGATGATCAGCCATGATCCCATTAAATGGCGGAACAGGCTCGCGGGGCCGAATGGCCTACTCCTGCTCCTATCTTCTATGTTTCTATATTTCTGGCTCAGGCTCTTCCTCCTGGACAGTGGAGAGGGGGGCTGTCTGTGGGGCAGTAAAGGCATGAGTTAGACATGTGATATAAATGTAGCATGCACATGGAATTGTGCAGATGATCATAAGTCAATCTGTTTGAGCATCAGAATCAATATCAGTCACTCATGCAATGTAAATGAGAGAGATGCAAAACTATTCTGTCACCAGCTTGCTCTGATGTGCTCCTCTGTCCGTCCCCCACTTCCAGATCCTCCTCGGCTCCAGCGATCTCTAGGGCCGCCTCCTCAGTGCTGGTGAGCTGTGCTATTGAGGGTGGCCCTCCTCCTGTCTTCGCCCTTTCCCTCTTATTGTGGGCTCTCTTTTCCTGCAATGAGGGACACAAGTGGAGTTTGAGTGAAAATGATGGAGTGAGTGTAGAGAATCCATAGCCTAGATGCTCAGAAGGACACAAAGATGGAGTGAGGTCCCAATACCAAGGGCCCTCCCTGTGTGTTGTTAGTTGTTGTCATAGCATAACAGTGATAGGGAGTGCGAGGGCAGCATAGTCGAATAGTTAAGTGATTGTGTACATAGAGAGAGAGGGAATGGTTAAGGGTGCAAGGGATGTAAAAGTAAAGTGGGATGTGTAGGAGGAGGTTGACGATGCAGAGTGCTGGTGCTGAGAGGAGATGGGGAGCAGAATGAGGGTAAAGGTGATGGTATACTCACTTTTCCTGTGCGGACAAGGCCATTGAACCTCTTCGGCACTGCAGCCAGATTCTGCTGCACATTGATCTCAAACTCACCTCCTGAGCCAGTTGCGACTACACAGCTTTGGTCTGGTGGGGAGGTTTTTTCCTCCCAGAGGAAGGAAACAGCACCACCTTCTGAGCTCTGGCTCCCTCCACCAGAGAATGGAGGGGGGAGTCATCAAACCAAGATGAGGTCTTGGGCCTTGAACTAGACATCTCACGAGGATCAAACAGTTATAAGGGTAGCAAAGAACTAGAGGTAGAAAATGAACCAAGGCTGCTTGGAGCAGCTGGAAAATGACATCATCAAAGGCGAGTTTCAGGCCCAAAAGACTAATTGGGCCAAGGGTGCGCACACGCTGGGAATCAATTGCCCATTTAGGGCAAAATAGCTAAATTATTCCGCCTGACAGCGGAGGCGGGATCAGGACCCGACGACCACCTGACCTGCCCCCAACCCACCACCAATTGCAAAATCCAGCCCTAAGTTTCTGAGATCCTGTTGCTGAAAAGAAAAATTGAAAGATGTTGTTAGTTCAATCCAAAACTTCACAGGACAAAGCTGTTATTTCCAAACATAATTTTATTCTTTTGTCTTTAAAGCTCCACTGAGTGTATTCAAGAAGCACCTTAAATATAGAACCCTCAAATATCTAGGAGTCCTTTATTGCTGGTTGCTCAAAGGTTGTTCCTTGACATCAATTCTCAGTAATTCAAGATTATTTTGATTGATTCATCTATTTCTCCATACCCACAAGTCTTGGTGGCCACTCAAACTGGTATTTCATAATATTTGACCTTTCAGCCCATGAACTGAGCATTATTGCAGTATTTTAAAAAATTTACTAACAGCATTTAGGTCAAGGATACAGTCCAGTTTATTTTTACTTATCCACTTGATTTCTGAAATAATATTGATGCCTTAAGCTAAACTCATCTTTTTCAGGGTTCATGGGCAGCTGTGAAATGAATTTTCGATATTTATTTAGCTGGATTCCTGGAGTTGAAACTGCCCAAAAATGCACTATTCCCATATGTTGACACAAGTAAATATATTCTTAAAAAATCCATGGCCCGTGATCTTGGCTGTTTTGCCAAAATTGTGCCAGCCTGTGCCCTCCAGCACTGACCCTACTGGAGTTTGCAGGGTCAGCAGGCGTGTATCTAATTTGAATGGGGCTGATGAGCACCTGTGCCACCACGACTATATCTCAGGTACCCACTTACCATTGGTGAGGTTGGCATTGCTCAAGGCCCCACGCCCGGACGGTTTCCAGGCCTCGATGAAGGTAGATCTAGGGGGCCCTCCATTCTCGGGAGGGTTGGGGTGTGGGGGAAACCCAGTGCGGCAGCAACCTAAGTTAATTTTATGTAGCCTAGAGCACCACCACTGCTCCTCTCAGCCTCACAAAATAAATTAAAATTGAACCTGATGGGCTTCTCTTCAGCTGGACCGCCAGCTGATGGTGGGTGGCGCGAGACGGTAAGTCATCCCCACCATTGTTGGGGCACTACCGTCATGATTCCTCCTGGTGGATTGCCTCAAAATCTCACCCAATATTTTTTTTTTAAAGATACACCCTTACTTCAGGGGTCCTTGGCCCACTTATACGCAACTGGAGGTTGGTATGCCTCATCTCAATCAGCGTACTGGCTTCCAGTCCAAGGTCAGATCCTGACTGAGCCAGAAAAGGAAGAACTCCAAACATAGGGATTCCCCCTTCCACCCTCTCCTGGAGCTGCTCCTGATGTCATTTGCCTTGTAAGGGTTAGGCGGAGGTTCTGTCCTTACAGGACTGACCGGAAAATCTTGGCAAAAGCAGAGACCTGGCAAAACTGGGTCCCTTCCATTTTCTAATGGGTCCCAGCAGAGTTATGACAGAAGTCCAGTGGTTGCCTCTCAGATTTCGTGTCTATTGTTTTTAAAGTGTAATGTTGTAGAGTTGGGCAGAGCTTCTAAGAAGTATAACAATCACTCCTTAGCAATCCAAGACCATTATTTTACCTGGGGTGCCACTCCTGGCTTCTATTGTGCTGTAGTGCTGATATATTTGAAGGGAAAGACAGAGGCTTTTCTACATCAAAATCTATTCCAGAATAATTACTGGCGCAAACAGTAAGGTAGAAATTATTGCATTCAGTATGAATGGAATCAAGGGATGTGGATGGGATACAAATATCTGTGGTTGGAACCTGGAAAAAAAAACTTGATAGCATTTATTTAAGCTTCATGGACAAATGTTGTGAGATTGTATTAAGTTTACACATGAGCCAATTCCATGTAGAGCGCTAGCACCACTCTGGCACCAATCGTGGCCCATGGATTCAAGAATATAGGCCTCAGCACACTTGCCCACTGACAACCCACTTCGACCCCGCAGGTTCCAATCTAAGTCTGCTCTTCTGAGCAGGCGAGTGGAATGCCCACCAGAAACCGACAGGGACTTTATTTAACTATGCAGATCGGGCTCTGAAGCCGTCATTGGGCCCAACTGCTATTTTAACCAGAAAAAGTCAGGCTTTTAACCATTTTTTTAAAAATTTCAGTTTTCCAGTATATTTTAAGTGCTGAACACTGTTGTTAAATTCTTTAGACATTATTATGAAAATTCCTTTCCTTCATGTTTTAAAAAAAAATTCCAAGCTTTTTTTCTTCTAATAGTACGTTTACGTGGAATCTAAAATAGCTGAATTCTATTATAATTCCCTGGAATGCCTGCTGTAATTGAAGCAAGGCTTCAGTGGAACACAAAGAACTGAAAAAAGGTTGCATGAAAAAGTTCTTACTATACAAACATTCAGGGGAGCTTAAGAAATGCCAAGGCATTTAAGTGAAGAGTTCCATTATGCTCAGCAAGTCAAATTAGAATTAGTGATGGGGATTGATTTTCAAGCACCACAAATACAGTATTACATGGCTGACATGGCACAAGATGAAAGAAGGCATGCTAGGATGATTACCAGGCACCAAGGATGGACTACCCGCACCTGCCATTATGCTTTCAGTCAAATCTACAAGCACTGGTACAACTATCTGACAATGGTTCTGGGAAAGCAGCTTTGCTGGCTCAGGAGTAACCCAGAGCCAGTTGCAGATGTATGCCATCAGCCGCAAGGACACTTCCACTGCCAGTCAAAGTCACATCCTCCCTCAATTTTTATGCCTCTACTTTACTTTCTTCCAGGCCAGTATAGGGATCAACTGCACTATCCGTCAACGTGCTGTCCATATATGTGACAAACAAGTGACTGATGCATAGGTCAGCATGGCCAGCACTTTCATTTCCTTTCCCATTGAGCAGCAGTAACAATATGACAAGCTGCCCAATGTCTACAATTTTCAAGATGCGGAGATCTAATTTACTTCACCTGAGGAAGGAGCAAATCGATAGCTCCGAAAGCTTGTGATTTCAAATAAAACTGTTGGACTATAACCTGGTGTTGTGCGACCTTACAATTTTCAAAGCAGATGGGATATTGATGGTAACTATGTGGACATTTCTGCAGCCTATCTTTGGTCAATAAGTGACTATGCAGTTAGGTGGTGCTAAGTTGATTGTTGAACATCGGAGTGTGCTGAATATGGGCATAAATGATAAACACCAAAAGAGCTGTAAGCTTGTGTGAAGGCTTGGCATGGATCAGTAGTAAATGTGGAATAATTTGGCAGGTAATACTTTGTGTTATGAATATTTGGGCCATCTTCCGAGTTGGGTAGTCTTACTCAGGGCAGCTTTCATAAGGTGTGCTTCTTCCATATCTATTCTCAAGTCCTGCAGATAACTGTTCACAGCTACCTTCTGCCATGCATGCTGCACTGCTGTCCTATGTCTTGAACTGCCGTACTTCAACAGGGAAACCCTCCTTGCACCCTCACTCATGAAGCCGCAGCCCCATTTTGCAAACCATTAAATTAAATCCGGGTGCTGTGCTGCTTCACCACTTGCTCACAGGTTCCGTTTCGTACCTCCACATTTGTTTCATCTTCTAAACACTTTATTTTCCCAAAACAACCTGTAGAAAGGCTGAAAAATACTTGCAGGTTTTTGAACTGCTGTAACTTTTTTTTTACCCCTTATGTGGCCAATTACCTTAAAATGCTCATAGCCCTTCAAATTTTGACTACAGATCTTTAAGGGCTGATGGCCACGGGATTTCCCACCCAGCCCCCAACTCCTTTAGTAAGGTCTAGTCACAAGGTTCAATATAACTTTAAACTGCATTACTACATCATTTTCAATCAACAATTGACATTTAAAAATCATGTCCAGCACAACTTCAGAAAGTATAATGCTCAAAGTTACAAAGTCCTACCACTTTAGTGCCAGAACCATAAAGTCAACTCTCAGGTGTGGACATGATCAGTGATCAGCTGTGATGATGCCCATAGTGATGGCCATTGTTAAGGCTCACGCATTAATTATGTCCATTTAAGTGAGGTACTGGCGAAAACCTTAATTACTTCCCCCCTCCCTTTCAAAGCTGCTTTCATTAACCCCTTCTCAATAAAAAAAATACCCTTGACACCTCTGTCCTTGCAAACTAGCACCCCATCTCCACTCTCCTTTTCCTCTCCAAAGTATTTGAAAACACGTTGTCGCATACCAAATCTGTGCCCATCTTTCCTGCAACTCCTGGCTTGAATCTCTCCAATCAGGTTTCTGTCCCAGCTACACCATTGAAACGGCTCTAACCAAAGGCACAAAATTACATCCTATGCGAATTTCACTGGGGTGCATTATCTTTCCTCGTCCTCCTTGACCTTTCTGCAGCCTTTGACATGGTTGTGCACACCAACCTTCTCGAGCGCCTCTCCTCCATTGTCCATTTCGGGTAGGACTACCCTCACATGTCTCTGTGTATCCAGTCTTGGACAAGCCACAATTTCCGCCAGATAAAAATTGGTAAGACCAGAACCATCGTCTTCGACCCCCGCCACAAACTCTGTACCCTTGCCATTGATGCCCTCCTCTTCCCCAGCCAGTGTCTCAAGCTGAAACAGACTGTTCGCAACCTCGGCTTCCTATTCAACCCTGAGCTGAGCTTCCAACCCAATAACCTGTTCATCACAAAGACAATCTACTTCACACCTCTGCCCTTCCCTCAGGCCTACTGCTGCTGAAACCCTCATCAATGCCTTTGTCACCTGAAGACTATTCCAATGCTCTCCTGGCTAGCTACCCATCCTCCACTCTCTGTAAACTTCAGCTCATCCGAAACTCTGCTACCCGTACCCAATCCTGCACCAAGTCCCATTCACCCATCACCTTTGTCCATTATTGACTTACATTCGCTCTTGGTCTTCCAACACCGCAAATTTAAAATTCTCATTCTTATGTATAAATCCCTCCGTGGTCTCTCCCCTTCCAACTATGTAACCCCCTCCAGTCTTACAACCAACCCTCTTCCGTCCAGCCCCCCGCCCCCCAGCCAAACTCTTTGTGCTAGATTTTACCAACCTCGGCGGGTCCATGGTGGGTGACGTCGATGGCAGGTCTCGGCCTCACCGCTGGCTCCAGCCCGCTGCCCAAAATGATTAGCCTTGATTGGGCTTGTTAAGCCCGCCCAGCACGTTTGCCGGCCAATTGAAGAAAGCGGGTCTGATGGTGTCATTCGATGACGCGTCATCAGCCAGTTTCCTTAAAGGGACCATGTGCAAATTAATTTTGACATTTGTGCTGTCAGTGCTCTACAGCATTGAGGTGCTGCAAACACTGACAAGCACTGCACAAAGGTGCAGGGCTGCACCCAGGCTCTCCCATGACTCCCTTCATATGCTTATGGAGGGAGTCACAGCACGCAGGGAGGTTCTCTTCCCTTCCCATGGGCGGAAGAGACCTCCCCAGGAGATTAATGCAGCCTGGTTGCACATTGCCAGGAGGACACAAGCAGGGATGTCGTCAGGAGGACCAGGTGCAGTGAAGCAAACCTTTCAATGATCTCAGTAGATCATGAAACGTTACTGCAAAGCCACACTCAACCTCATCCTGCTGTGCCACTCATCACATCCCCATCACTCTGCCTTCCCTACCCTACTCCTGCACATTTTTACTCACATCAACTTAACTTGCACCTCCACCTATCCCTCTCTCTCTCTCTAGCTACATTATCACATCGCCATCTCACTAGCCACCCCTCACACTCACTTTCATCCTAGTCCAATCATACCAACTAACAACACACAAGGGTAGGCACTTGTGTGTTTTAGCCAATGTTCATGTGAAGTTTCTGTTAATGTGCTGTCAAATATTGAAATCTTTATTTTCAACACTTTGCATTCTTGAGCAGATTTGTGTGCACCTTTGGAAGTGGCTTAGTGAGTTGCAGTGAATGGTGAGACATAACGGTACCCCCTGCAATGGTGATGAGTGTGAAAGGAATGGCTTGGGCATTGTAGGGATGCTTTATGGTGTTGGTGTGGGGTGGTGCCAACCTGGTGCATCATGTAGCAGCCAGGGTGTACAGCGTCAAGTGAAGTAAATCTGGCCATGGTGAGGCCATCCCTGGTGTCCCAGGCAGCAATGTGGTCAAGTGCTTGTGTCCTGTGCAGCACCAGTTGATTTCGGAGAAGGTTGGTGTTGTTGGTGCTGCTGGTGTGCCTGGTGCTGCTGGTGTTGGGGCTGATCATGGTGGGATTCGGAGGACCAAGGGGAGACAGTATAAACCATTCTGATGTAATAGATGGCAGGAGAACTTGAGATGACAGAAGCAATCTGTCAATGGTGAGAGAGGTTGTTCCAGTGAGGTCGCACTGGATAGAGAGTGTGCTCCAAACACTTGCAACCTGCATAAAGCTCAATCTGTCTTCCAAATGCAGTAAGCAACAGCTCCTGACCTTGGAAAGTGAACAGCTGTAAGATGGGGGCTTTTATAGCACATTTGCAGCTGTCAAGTAATGAGATGATTCCATGGCCATTCAAATCCCGCCCTGCTTACTGACGTGATCCCCGAGCAGCGTAGACCACGTGGGCGACCTGGTAAACTCTGAAGGTGAGCTGAAAATAGTTTTTAATCCTCTGTTAACAAGGTCATAATGACCTGTATTGCCTCCCCCGTCGCTGCGTGTCAGGTCTACTCAGTGATGACAGACCCGACATTTGGGAAAGGCGCGTGGTGGCGGGTTGACAGCAGGGTCCCAACCCGGTGTCAAAGAAAAACATTTTCCCACCCGACCCACCACCGATCGCGCCCGCTGACCCCCCGCAAAATTCCCCCCTCTGTTCCTCTGACTCTAGCCTTGTGGTCATGTCTTCAGCTGGCCTGCAATTTCCTCCCTAAACCTCTCTGCCTCTCCTCATTAAGACCCTCCTGAAACACACCTCTTCGTCCTAGCTTTTGGTCACCCCTATTGATGCCTCCTTTTGGCTCGGCGTTCATGTTTGACTTCTGCCTGAGTGAATTGCCTTGGGACGTTTTTTCCATGTTAAATGCGTTATATAAATGCAAGTTGCTGTTGTCTAACATTCATGAACTCTTACCTCAATCAGTGACAGGCAGGAAGAGGAGAAATTGGTGAGAATTTTTTTAAAGATCACTGTCTAATTATGGTACTTAAATCACTATCACATCACTCAACCAACAAGGCCTGGTGTTTCCGCTCGATTGCGCTGGTTTCTTAGGCATAATTTGGCTGAAGTTGGTGTAACTGGCGCAAAAGATCGCGGAATTTTAAGCGCATAATACATTCAGCGCAACTCGAGTTTCCGCGATCTTTTGCAGTAATTTAAAAAACACAGCGTTAGAAGCATGCCCTGCCCACAAAATTGACCACACCCCCCATTATGAATTAATCACTATTGGGAGTTTCCACTAATTGTGCACATTTGTGAGCCTTTGAAGAGGCTCTAAAAATTAAGCTGGTTCTTTTGGGCGCAAGGACATTAATAGGAACGTTTTGAAATCTTTTGAATGTAATTTTTTTTCTAATTTACTAAGAAACTGACTAACGTATCCTAATATAACTAGGAAATGGTTCTGTATATTTTTTAAATGTCATTTTCAGTAATTTAAAATCTGGTTACTCACAGGTGGTGGATTGACACTGATTAAAAACGCTTATTTTTTATGATTGTATTAATCAAACTGCACCTAGTTATCACTCTTAAGTATATCACGGAATATTTTTTAAAGCAAATTTAAAAAAAAATTACATTTTAAAACGCTGCCTGATTGTGCTAGTTCATGACAGATTTTGCGTTCGGCGATATGCAAATAGGTTTGAGTGGAAACTCGAGGGGGAAAAAAAACACTTTTCAAAATTAACGCAATTTTGGGCGCAATTTGCGCGCCCATTTTGCCAATTGCACCTGAAGCAGAAACTCGATCCCTATTATATTTTTAAAAATTCTTTGGTTTGTAGGACAGTGTTATGGTTTACAAAATACAACCAAAATTGAGTGACTTGCCATTTTCTCCATTCAGTAGTAGACAATGATGACAATAGAAGATAATTGTACGATGAGCATATTTAAATAATTCCCTTTAAATTCAATTTTATGTTTAAATATCCACTAATAAAATATAATTTCTTTTCCTTCAGGGATTGTATAACTCAATAAAAAATGAAAAGCTGGAGTGGGCTGTGTAAGTGCAACTTTTATCTTGTGATGCAAATATATTCTGATACATTTAAGTTGTAAACTACCATAAGTATTTAGTAAGTGTTTCAAGGCACTCTATAAACTTTCCTGCTTTCACAATGAAACCTTACATATTGCTTCTCCTGCCTCTGGAAATTGTTGCCTGAAACTCTGTCCCTTGAATGCAGAATCTTTCGAGTTAATTATCATTTGAAGGAGCAAATGTACATCTATTAGGTCATGGAAGGCTTTAGGTTTGCCAGTTGACATCATAGCACAAATTCTCTGGACTTTTTTTATGCTCTCGGCAAACTGCCAGGCTCAATTTCGTGAGACATCTGTCCTCATTACATTTACATTGGTTTATGGATTTTGCGGTCAGCGGCGAAGGAACATCTGAGCCGGAAAATTGCTCAGAGCTGCTCGCACTCTCCCGGCATTACATCACCAGGAGTGCAGCAGAAACCCAGTTTCGTGTGTAAAACGGCATTATAAATACTGCCTATGTACATTGAATTAAATTCTATAATTAACAATTGACATACATTATTGTAATGTGAATACTCTCATGTTAAAGTATCTTTGTTATTGAAAAATAAAAAGACTTTTAAATTTCTTCAATAAAAGTGATTGGTGCTTCCACTCTTTTCTTTAAGAGATGAAGATGAGTTGAGGAAATCTCTGTCTGAACTTGTGGATGATAGATATGACAGTTGTCCAAAGAAAGTGACCAGAATAATTGATGGCAGTAATCCCTTCCTCGACATCCCTCAGGCATTGAATGCAGCAACCTACAAACATGGAGTTCTCAATCGTAAAACACATGCAGATATGGATGGCAAGAGAAGTGAGTATTTTCCAGAGTTTAGTTTTTGCAAATTAGTTGTGCAAACTTATGTTCAGTGGCCTAAATGAGATCCCACTGTTTGAAAGTTTTTTATTGTCGTGAAAAGACCTTAAGATGACAACTTGGGGTACATTTTCGTAAGCTCTGCTGGTGGCATGTAGGCTTGCAGGAAGTGGTCAGGGCTGGGAAATTGTGCTCATAGCCACTCATTCCTGTTTCGCGGTGCACCCAGCCAGTGTTTTATGCTGAAAAAATGAGTGCACCACCAGCATGAGTAGGCTGTATTACCAAAGAATAATTATTTAAATGCAGCACCTTGCCAAATTCCTGACTACAGGCACAGGGCTACCCAAGACACACTGCTCGTTCAGTTGAGATAGGCACATTGGGCTTCTGGGACCTGGCCTGCGTAAGCAAGCTTGCCCTGTTGGTGGATAAAGTGTCAGGTATGTTTTGTGATTCTGGGATAATTTTACTGTATTTTTCTCCATGCATTGGTTCTTTTTGCTGAGACCTCTACCATTTTGATTTTTGGGAATTTTTGCTGTCTGTATTTTTCTTTGTTATTCTTGTTTGCTGCTGGTATTTAAATTGCACTATACTATGTAATGATCATGGACATTCCTTGTTGGATCCTGAATGTGCTGGATGCTTCAGATTAAAAGAGGAAGAAGGACCACCAAATGTATCATAACACCTGAGGCGTTTTATCCACATCCATCACTAGACAGCAAGCTTTACAGTTGCAGAGATGCACAAATCTTTAAAAGTAGGAGGATAAGTTGGTAAAGCAGCAACAGCAAAGACATAGTGCTAACTTACATAAATGATTTGTTAGGCTGCAGTTAGTAGTCTGTGTCCAGCTTTGGCAGCCCTTTTTAGGAAGGATGTCAAAGATGTGGAGAGAGTACAGAAGCGATTTTATTAAGATAATGGCCCGGATTTTGCAGTCACCGGCCAATGAACGGCGCTTGCCGTTCACTACACTTCCAGCTGCCCACAGACTTTTTGCGGGCTTTTGAGCGTCAACTTGCTGTCATCGGATGTCTGATCCAGCACAGCGCCCCTACAGGAGATCTGTGGTGTATGTGAGCAGGGAAAACAACACCGTTTCTTCAACCAATCAGATTGAAGAATCCTCACTGAGACACACAGGCCAGAATTTTGCCGGCGCGCCGCGGACGGGATGGGTGGCAGGTCAGCTGTTAAATTTAAAATGATTGACAGCGGGTTGGGAACCTGCTGTCAAAACGGTCACACTGGACTTTCCCGATGTCGGGTCTGTCAGCGCTGACACGCAGCAGCGGGGAAAGTAATTCAAATCTTTAGTGGCTTGTTTACAGCCACTTATCAATGATTTTTTCCCCAGCTTTTTCGATTTGACAGGTTGCCCACCGGTTTCCTGCTGTGCCTCGACCTCGTCTGTGAAGCTGAGGCGGGAGGTCAGTCGCCGTTGAATCAGCTGATGAGTTGACAGCTTCAAATGTCAAGTCAAAGGTCCCAGCTGATTGAGACATGTTCCCTTAACCACTAGCTTCTCTAAACTGCATTTCCACTACAGATTCAGGATGCTGCAAGTCTTTACACAAGTCTCCATCCAGTCTCACCTCATTACCTCTCCCACCATTGACAGATCACTTCTGTCATCTCTACTTCACCTGCCATCTATTCCATCAGCATTGGTGCCCTTGAAACTCTCTCACCTTGGTCCTCAGAATCCCACCACGATCAGCCCCAACACCAGCAGCACCAGGCACACCAGCAGCACCAACAACAACACCAACTTTCTCCTCAATCAACTGATGCTGCACAGGACAGAGGGCATCAGCACCTGAGCACATTGCTGCCAGGGATGGCCTCACCATGGCCAGATTTACTTCACTAGACGCTGTATACCCTGGCTGCCACATGATGCGCCAGGTTGGCACCACCCCACACCAACAACATAAAATATCTCCACACTGCCCAAGCCATTTCTTTCACGCTCATCAGGTTTGCAGGGGGATACCGTTATGTCTCACCATTCACTGCAACTCACTAAGCCACTTCCAAAGGTGCACACAAATCTGTCCAAGAACGCAAAGTGTTGAAAATAAAGATTTCAATGTTTAGGGCAACACGGTGGCATAGTGGTTAGCACTGTTGCCTCACAGCGCCAGGGACCCGGGTTCGAATCCGGCCTCGGGTGACTGTCTGTGTGGAGTTTGCACATTCTCCCCGTGTTTGCGTGGGTTTCCTCCGGGTGCTCCGGTTTCCTCCCACAGTCCAAAGATGTGCGGGTTAGGTTGATTTGGCTATGATAAATTGACCCTTAGTGTTAGGGGGGATTAAATACGTGGGGTTACGGGGATAGGGTGGGATATGTGTCGGTGCAGGCTCGATGGGCCGAAATGGCCTCTATCTGCATTGTGGGGATTCTGTGATTTCTGTTTGACAGCACATTAACAGAAACTTTACATGATCGTTGGCTAAAACACCCAAGTGCCTACCCTTGTGTGTTGTTAGTTGGTATGATTGCACTAGGATGAAGGTGAGTGTGAGGGGTGGCTAGTGAGATGGCAATGTGATAATGTAGCTAGAGAGAGAGAGGGATGGGTGGAGGTGCAAGGTAAGTTGGTGTGAGTAAGGATGTGCAGGAGTAGGGTAGGGAAGGCAGAGTGATGGGGATGTGATAAGTGGCACAGCAGGATGAGTTTGAGTGTGTCTTTGCAGTAACGTTTTGTGATCTACTGAGATCATTGAAAGGTTTGCGCCACTGCAACCTGATCCTCCTGATGACATCCCTGCTTGTGCCCTCATCTAATGTGCAACCAGGCTGTGTTGGTTTCCTGGGACGGTCTCTTCTGCCCATGGGAAGGGAAGAGGACCTCGCTGCACGCTGTGACTCCCTCCATAAGCATATGGAGGGAGTTATGGGAGAGCCTGGGTGCAGCCATCCACCTCTGTGCAGTGCTTGTCAGTGTTTGCAGCACCTCAATGCTGTAGAACACTGACAGCACAAATGTCAAACTAAATTTGGGCATGGTCCCTTTAAGGAAACCGGCTGACGACGCGTCATCAGACCCGCTTCCTTCAATTGGCTGGAAAACTTACTGGGCGGGCTTAACAAGCCCAATCATCGGAAAGTCATTTTGAAGGCTGGGATGGAGCCAGCAGCAGGGCCGAGACCCGCCACCGACATCGCCCGCCACGGACCCGCCAAGGTTCGTAAAAACGCGGCCACAGAGTCTAAACCTGGAAGTATAAATTAGAATATTTAATTCATTGTAAAATAATTTACAGAAAGCAAAATAAAGTGAGGGAAAGAAAGATGGGATTAAGAGAGAGAGATAAGAGACTGAAAGAAAAAGTAAAAAAAAAATTATTTTAATTTTATATTTTTTTTAACTCTCCAACAATAATTAAATTGTGAAGGAAGGAGACTCCACACTTGTAAAATTAAATTTTCAGTGCCAGAGAGGTTGTTTGGCAGTAATTAAGACTTATCACACTGTTTAAAAATTCACTTACACCTGAATGCACCAGCTCTAACTTTTTCTGGCATGTTTAGTGGGTAACTAGTGGGTAAGTACAGCAACATCACGCCCTTACATGGATTTTAATGCCGAGTCTATCGGCAAGGTACCAGTGGAGCGCAGCTTGTGGAGGAGCAGGGCAAATCGGACAGCAATTTCCGCATTTCCGCATTTAACTGCGCATGCACGGACTCTGGAAGTGTCTGACCTAGTTACTCCATAATAATGGTCAGTGCTGTTAGCCTCACTGTTATTCTTAACGCAAAATCTGGGCCAAATCTGAGGATAAGAAGCTTTACGTATGAGAAGAGACTAGAGAAACTGTGGCTCTTTTCACTAGGACAGGGAAGTTTAAGACAAGATCTGATAGAGTGCTCAAAATTATGATACATTTCAATAAGTCAACACGGAAAAACTATTTCCACTGGTCAGTGAGTTAGTAACTAGAGGATGACTTCCAGACAATATCTACCACAGGAGCACTGGATTTTTATGTGACATTAGTCAGTGTTCTGTCCACCAATGCATAATGCCTGCTACTCAATAGGAGCCTCTTGACATGGCTATGGCACTGTACCTCTTTGAGATGGCACTGTAGCTGCTGGGAACTATACTCTTGCAGATGACTAGCAACTTGTGTGGCAGCAGACCCTTGGCCACCACTTAGGAGTGCAAAGCCCTAATCTAGGTTCTCTCAAGCTGATCCACTAGATTCTCCAAGCCAGAAATGTAAATCCACTCTAAAATGAGTCCGAGGTCTCAGTAGTGGCAGTTTTCCCAATCCATCTTGATTACACAGACATCAGAGTTGCACAAACACCACTACTGATGTTGCACCATATTATGTGCCATGCCTACTATAGGCATAAATTTAACACGAGTTGGCAACCTTACCTTCCTTACCCTAGAGAATTTCTTCCTCATCTGTTCCACAACTTATAGATTTGGGAAACACCATTCACTCTCTAAGTAACTCCTGTCATGTATTCTGCACATTTAGTCATAGAGGAGGATTCCCCTCAGCACCAACTATTGCAGCCCTCCTCAGTCACATCGCCACAAGAACATCCAAAGTCTCTTCATCAAAGAATGAAATTATACACCTTGGCCCTTGGTGAGATTTCATTATTGCAGCATAACAAACACCAATATTTTACAAGAGCAGCAGGTATTTAATTTTCAGTGACTGAACTTCTCGTGCCTGAAGAAAACATGCAGGGAGCACATGATAATTCATTAAATGAGCTGATCTTGCTGAATCTAGTGAGGTCAACAGCTCCCCACTTCACATGCATTATACTTCCTACATGTGTAGCAACCTTTGGGTATATTTAGAACATTTTAGCAGGTGAAAAAGTGATTTATTTTGTAAATTATATCCCCCAATTCAAGGGAAAGGTTGATAAACGCAACAGATTGAGTTTTACACAAATAGTCAATGCTTTGGATCCAATGTCCATTTGTCCATTATGCGGATGCCTGAATTTGGCTCGTTGAACTGCCATGCATCAACCAATCCAGATTATATTAATGTTTAAACTACCAACCCTCTATTAGAATAAGTATAAGCTACTGAGTGAGTGAGTTAGTCTCTCCTTCTCAAAGTCATCAAAGAGGAAGTCAGATCATAAAATTATGAACTAACATTTCTTTATTAATACTTTGAATAATACAATTAGTACTTTCTTAGCATTAAACAGTAATGGAACATACAATACTGAGACATTAATAGGACACAAAGTACTGAGGTAGCTGTTATTAACTGATTGAATTAATGGGCCGGGGTTTGCTGAAAACCTGCATCATAGTAATGGCGCATCTATGGCGTACGCCATTATTAGGGTGCAGAAATTCTAGGAATTTATGACGTGAAAGACTAATGCCATTTGTTACGCATCACCATCATTTCCTGGAACTTTTGCACCGCTCCAGAGACTCTCTCCAAAACAGCTAAAGTAGCTTCACCCCATCAAAATCAATGGCGATCGCAAATTTACTGAATAACACTACTTTGATTGCCATTGCCACTTAGACTGTTATAGAATGGTGCTGGTGGATTACAGAATGATGCAGGAGAGCTCAGAATCAGTAATTTATTTAATTGCTTAGCAGGTTCCCAATATCAAAGATAACTATTTTGCATATCGGTATCTTGAGCATAAATTTAAGCAAGCATAGATACACACCAGCTCTCACTACACACAAGGGCTTCATTTTATAATAAACTTAAAGTTTAATGTTGTCTCAATAAATATATATATATATATATATATATATATTTCTTTAAAAAGTTTCAGGTATTACACATTTTTTTTAAAGTAATGATGATGCTTCTTGCGCTATGGTGCCTATATATTAAACTGTAACTGTGTAGCTCAATATGACTGCCGAGGTAAGCAATTATTGCCCCAAACAATTGCCTATAAGTTACTAAAATGTGATGTAATTAGTTGCTGGATTTGTAGGCATGCCCTCTCTGTTCTGTCCATTACTTTAACCATGTAGCACCTGCCATACATTTTGCCTGTTATCTTTTAGAAACAATTATATACATGTAATAACTGAAGCACAGAGGCATACAGTGTCTCGTGTGTGTGTGTGTGTGTGTGTGTGTTTGTATATATGTAGCATTTGTGTGGATAAATAACAGGTTCAGCAACAGAGTTGCCCAGGTAAAAGCCAGGAGTTTGAATGTGCTACCTGGCCTTAATCCACCCACATTGACTCATATACTAAGTCCCGATTAAAATCTCTGTGACCATGAGTATTAGGTTCATTCAAAAACTATTTGATTTTATAGGTGCTGTTGATGTATTGCTAATAGATCATCAATATTGATAACCATGTAACTAGAAGAGCATATTAATAAATATGGCTTAGAATTTCATTTTTCTTTTAGCTCCGAGGGGAAGAAGAGGATGGAAAAAGTTTTATGCTGTGCTCAAAGGGACTATTCTTTACTTGCAAAAGGTAGTGAATGTTTGAAAAAATCAAATTGTCTATATACACATAACGCTTATTAGAATTACAGATACCTAATAGAAACCTGCAGGCATCTGTTATCCAAACTGAAAGTTACTAGCAGCGTGTAATGTTGTGTATCTGCCTATTGTAATGAGTTGCTTTGTTAAAGTAGGGTTTAATGGGGTAGAATTTCCACACGTTAATGCTAGTAATATCAGCACAATCTGGGCGGAATTGACCGAACCAGTGCAAAAGATCAGGGAATTTTAAACGTGAGTTATGCCCCAAAACCACTTACGTTTGTGTTTTCCACAATCTTTTATGCTGGTTTAAGATTCAATTTGCCCAGATCAGCTCCCGCCCCCAAAACTGGCCACGCTCCCCCGCCCCCCCCCTCCCCCCAGGTCAAAATTGAGAGATTCCGTCGATTGTGCTGGTTAGGGAATGCTCTTCAAATTGCGCTAATTTTCTTAGGTGCACAGGCACTAGTAGGCACATTTTTAAAGTTTTTTCATCTCGAACAATATTTAATGTACTAAGAAACTGACTGGTGAATGCCAATTAAACTATTAAATGGCTCAGTATAGTTTTATAGTCATTTTCAATGATTTTAAATCAGGTTACTCAGGTGAAGGACTGGACTCTCTTACTAAAAATGCTCATTTTTAGTGACAAACCCATTCTCAGCTATATTAATAAAACTGTACCAGATTACCACTCTTAAATAAATCAAGGAATACTTTTTAATGGACAGAAAAAAAAAATGTTTATATTCTATTACACTGCCTGATTGTGCTGGTTCATGGAAGATTTTTGTGTTTGTGATTATGCAAATTAATTTTATCGGAAACCTGAACTGTAACTTAACCAGTGCATTTTTGGTGCAATTTCCCAACTGTGCCCAAAGCGGAAACTCTACCCTAATATATACTAGACATGGAGTTCTTTACTCTCTTCTGCAATCCAGCATGAAATGGGGCAGGGTAGCGGCAGAGAATGAGGCAAAATCTGGTGGTGAGGCCTACTGCCGCTTCACTGTCCCAATCTGGATTTCCCTCCCTCCATTCCGACCTGGAACACTGCTGCCCACCCCTTCCCCGGCCACCACATGCAAATGTTGGCAGGGCCCGGGTCCCCGGCCTATTTACTTCCCATCCACCCCAGTTATTGCTACTTCCTGGGCCCATTTGGAAGTTGGTAATATGCCCAGGGTAGTGACCCTGAGGTCAAGAAATGGAGGGAGAGGGAGCTCATACAGGCCTCCTCTTCCTCCATATAGGTTCTTATACAGTTAGCTGTGTAGGCCTTGGTCTCTGCTGAGGCTACAAGGCTACAGCTCCCTCGATCTTCAGGGCTCTTATACTCCTTTAAATGCTCAATTGCCTCATCTGGTGTTACAGCAGTGGTCTCGCTGAAGCAGGACTTTGCTTTTGCGGCCAGACAGTGGTGGTCTTTTTCTTGGCATTGGGAAATCCTGCCAGTAGTTCGCCAAAAAAATGGGTCATGGTTCAGAGGGAGTCAAAGGGGTAGGGAAAGGTCCTGCCTTGCCTGCTACTCCTCCTCCCCTCCCCAAAGAGGTGAATCCTGCCTGGAACCTCCTACCTGCCAACTGCAAGTTATATTTAAATTAAGCATGCAATGATGATGTCACGTTATTAATCCTCGCTACAATATCATACGTGATGAACATAGAAAGAGAATTGACGATCAGAAAAAGTGAAAACAGAATGAGAATCCCAAATAAATTTAAGCTGTACATAATATCAAGGATTGATTTCAATCCTATGTATCTGTTGTTCTATTTTTAATTGCCTTTTATGAGAAAATAACATATACAAATTAATCCTGTCTATAAGTAAGTACATTTTGGGGAAATGATCAGCAGGACGGATAACATCTTTAATGTAAAATGGAATGCATTCAACAAAGTAGGAAGATAGGAACATAGAAACAGTAGTAGGCCATTAAGCTCCTTGAGCCTGTTCCGCCATTCAATTAGATCATGACTGATCTGTATCTTAACTCCATCTACCCGCCTTGGTTCCATAACCCTTAATACCCTTGCCTAACAAAATCTATCAATCTCATTTTCAATTGGCCTAGCCTCAACAGCTTTTTGGGGGAGAGAGTTCCAGATTTCCATAACTCTCTGTGTGAAGACGTGCATCCTGACATCACATCCTGAATGGCCTAGCTCTAATTTTAAGGTTATGCCCCCTTGTTCTGGTCTCCCCCACCAGAGGAAATAGTTTCTCTCTGTCTGCCCTATCAAATCCTTTAATCATCTTAAACACCTCAATTAGATCACCCTTAATCTTCTATACTCAAAGGGATACAAGCCTAGTTATGCATAATTTAACCGTTTTGGCCCCGGTATCATTCTGGTGAAATGGGCCGGGGACCTGGGCCCTGCCAACATTTGAGTGCTGCACTCCCACCAAGGCCACTATATCCTTCCTGAGGTGTGGTATGCAGAATTCTAAATGGGGTCTAACCAGAACTTTATATACCTGTAACATAGCTTCCACCCCTTTTGTATTCCAGTTCTCTTGAGATAAAGGCCAACATTCCATTAGCCTTTTAAATTATTTTTTGTATCAGTCCACTAGCTTTTACACCTGAAACTTGTCATTAACCAGGCTTCATGCATATGTAAGTGTTATGTTTCTTCCAGGTTAAAATTCAATGTGGAAAATGGTTGAAATGGCCAATAACACTTGCAGCGTATTATATACTTCAGAACTTGATTGACTATCATGGTCTGAAATTATTATTGATAATCAGTTGAATTTATACCTTTCAGAATATTTATTGGAAAAATTAATGATACATGAGATAAAACTTTGTTCACTGGAATTAATTCACATGTTAAGCAGTTGCAGTAAATCTTGGGGCACTACGATTGGCCTCGGCACTTCCAGAGCTAAGGAAGGAGAAAAAACAAATTTCTGGCGGGAAGATGAGAATAGGATTCGGCTAGAGTATGATTCCTCCGTGGTCATATAGCTGGCTGACAAACACTGTCTTATCTCAAACCCGATGAATAGCCAGTTGGGTTAGGTATTGAAAGACTGTTGGGGTGCATGAAATGAAATAGGAGAGTAGGGGAGAAATTTGACAAACGTGCTTATTACTTTAAAGCATACAATGGAATGTGATTGTTTTCATACTATACAATGGCCATTTTCTTCTCATTAACCATCAAAATTTAAAACATAATTGTCCTATTTATCTGTATCTCTTATAGGATGAATATAAGCTAGATAGAGATTTGTCTGAAGTAGATCTGAAAAATGCTATTCGCATACACCATGCATTAGCAACAAAGGCTACTGATTACAGCAAACGGCCTAATGTTCTTAAATTGAAGACAGCAGACTGGAGAGTCTTTCTTTTCCAAGCACCGTAAGAATATTGTACATATCTATTTTGAGCATATATGTTGTACTTTGAACCAAATTTTAATTTGGAAACTAATTTTTGTGACATGTTAGTTGTCAATGTAACTCGTTAAGTTATTTGTACATTATCAGCTGGTTGGCTCAGCAAATTTCACAGCATGTTTTTTGGAGAGGCAACAGCTAGGATGAGGCTACTGGGGAAAAAAATCCATTGAATCCCACTGTATTGCAGTAAGTTTGTGCTGCAGCAAACTGTTTGATGGAGCACCAAACTTTTGCAATGTGCTTATATGTAATTTGTTTCTCAGTTTGGAATTTAAATTCAAATAGTGATTGAGATCAGCAAGATAAAGTGATGCATTAGTGTCATTGTATCACAAATCAATCATTGACCACACCTTTCTTTATAAGCCTGGATGTCCCTTTTACAATTATTAAAATTGCAAACCTGGATTTTGAATAGATCAGCACTATTTCAAAAAACCAACTGAAGCTCATTTATACTACTTACTTTGTACTAATACTGAAGACATATTGGCTGGGAATTTCCTCAAAGCTGCTCTTGTTCTGTTGCAGTAACTTCATTGGAACTGCAATGGAAACCCCATTGACACATGTCAATGGGGTTTCCACTGCATTTCCAGCGGAGTTACAGCGGAGGAGTGGGAGAAGCTCCAAGGAAATTCCTGGCCATTGTTGCAAGGATAATATTGTAAACCCTAGCAGCGAGGCCGGGACCTGCCACCGATGTCACCCGCCACGGTCCCGCCGAGGTTGGTAAAATCCAGCCCGTAGAGTCAAGAAACTGAATGAGTTATCATTAACTGTTAACCTCCTTGGAAGACTTGAAGGACTTGACACAACCCTCTATATTCTACTTATAATTACTTTATTTAACTATATATATGATACTACAACTATAGAGTTGATTATCAGCAAAGTCATAAGGTTCGGTCTCTGTGATTCGTGCAATGCATTTCCTAAAAAGATTGATTTTAAGTGTCAATAAAATCTAAATCATGTAAGCACAATAAAAACACATTTTTCAGGATTACAATAACACTGCATTTCCTGGGTTACCATTACATGATGGAATATATTTGCATAATAGTCATAATTCCACAAACAAGATGACATTAAACCAATACCTCTAGAATTAAATTATAGGGCAATTGGTGTATGGGCACAGTTCAGGAGCAGCGTAGTCCCTCATTGCCGATGGCAAGCAATCAGTCCCTGATTCAATTTGCTAATAAGAGAGTTTCTTGGGTCATTAAAACAAGTTCTAAGTATATAGACAATTTAGTGTGTTATGGATCGCATGTTCTTTGGTAAGGTTCCACCTGTCACTCTGAGTACTCTGCTTATTTGTATGTTGCTACTTCTATTCCTGCCTTCCTCTTTCAACTAACTTTCTGCACCAACCTGAATCGTCGACATCTACTTTCCATCTTACTTTTTCCAAACCTTACATTTCTTGTTTCCTTTTAAACTTCTAGCATTGAATGATCAATGTTTAAACTTTAAATATCCTAAGCTATTACAATGGAAAGGTTACTTCAGGAAATCTGACCAATTGTGATCAAAAATCATTAGTTTTTAAAATGTTCAATTTAAATCACACAAGCACATTAGAAATTGTTACCATCCAGTAAACTTTTTATATAAAAATTAAAAAAGATATATACAGTTGATTGTTTCTGGGAAAGAATCACTATCCCATGGTCCTACAGGCTTTACAGTTGTATTTTTATCTTGTCTTCGCTCTTGGATTGTTTTTATGGAGGCGTGCTTTGCTGTAGCTACTGTGTTCCACAATACTGCACTTCTCAGTAGAGAACTAGCACAAAATAAACAAGTTTTTAAAACAAAAATACAAACAGCTAACTCCAGTCAGAACATGTGCAGTGTGAAGATTTTCCCAGAATGCATTAGTATTATTTTCTCTGGGTATAAGTGTATTTGGTTTTCGAAATGATTTCAAAATAAGCTGTACTATAAATCTTAACTTTTTTTGATGTAATAATTGTAAAGTGCTTATTTTTTCATTTCAGAGTTTGCTATGAGAGAGAGAAAGGGTGATGCTTAGAACACTTACATTTTATTTTCTTTAAACAGAAAATTTGAAAACAATCATTGTTTACATCTATAATCTGTGAAATTTGCTTTTTATGTTATGCACTCATTATTATTTGGACATCACCATCTTGTCATGCCTCTAGGTGACACCTCTATAGGATTTTCCCATTTTAAAGCTACCTGTCACACAGTCATGTCTGCAGTGGCACATTTCTATCTCTGAATACTTGTGATAAATGTTGTGTTCTAACATCACCTAAAATAGTTTATAGGTTATACTGATCTGAAAAAGTTATTGCATTTCCTTTCTTCACCATACTGTGTTTTTGCTCTGTGACAACTTAACAGTAAACATTATTCAAATATTATAATAGCAGACAAAGTTGCTTGGAAACAAAGAAATATTTGCATTTCTTTTTCAATATTTGACAGAAGTGAAGAGGAAATGCACTCTTGGATACTGAGAATAAACCTGGTAACTGCCATTTTTTCAGCACCCTCCTTTCCAGCTGCTATCGGGTCACTGAAAAAATTCAGCCGACCTCTTCTCCCTTCGTCTACCACCAAACTTTCCCAGGTGATATGTATAAAATTATGGAGTATGAAAATTATTGACTGTGAAGTGTAAAATGCTACCTGTCTCTACAATGATATCTGACATGGAATTGAGTTGGACTACTGACTGATATAATCACACTATTAAAAATGAACTGAAATGTATGCGGTTGTAAACATTTGTTATGAACATCTGGCTTGCTTTTGTCCCACTGAAAGCTGCCAAGCCCAGAAACAACATCTAAATATTGCATGAAGTATGTTTTATCATAATAATGTTACACATGCATAACTCCTAGTGGCAAGTGAAACCTAAGTCAGAAATCAGTTAATCTGAATTTTGGTGTCTTATTTCGGGCCGCTGATTTTTGAACAAGCAACAATTCTCGCAATTTGATATGATTCCAAGCTCAGTAAGGTTAAGACCATTTGAATATTACACAAACTAGGATTTTGTATTCCCTGGAATTTAGAAGGTTAAGGGGTGATTTGATCGAAGTTTTCAAGATAGTATGGGGAACTGATAGGCTAAATAGAGAGAAACTATTTCTGCTGGTTCTGGAGTCTAGGACTAGGTGACATAGCCGACAAATTAGAGCCAGACTTTTCAGGAATGTAGTTAGAAAACACTTCTACACGCAAAGGGTGGTAGAAGTTTAGAACTCTCTTCCGCAAATGGCAGTTGATGCTAGGTCAGTTGCAAATTTTAAATCTGAGATTGATAGATTTTTGGTATCCTAAGGGATATGGGGAAAAGGTGGGTATATGGAGTTCGGTCACAGATCAGCCATGATCTCATTGAATGATGGAACAGGCTTGTGGGGCTAAATGGCCTACTCCTGTTTCTATGTTCCTATGTAATCAATCTAAGTCTGAACCAATTTGAATCTCTGAACCAAAACAAGTTTTCTTATCCTTAATTTGGACATAGTCATATGAGGATAAATGTTCTGGTTTGCCATCACTGGTGACAGTGGAACTGAATGCATGCTAGGGTGAGGGGTGGTGGTTACAAATTGTGGGAGAAATTGTGGGAGATCGAACCTGTTGAATCTCCACTGCACATAAACTTCCAGTTAGATGTTAAGGTGGGACTTGGAAGTTTTTTTATCAAAAACAGATGAGGACTTGAAATGTGGAAATGTATTTTGGATGTGTGTATATTACCAGATACACAATTTCCTGTGATTCTTGCAGTACGTTTTCTTGCGTAGAATGGACAATGGGGCAGGCACATTCTGGGCTGACTGGAAGTTAACTTTTAAAGGGTGAATGGCTGTTTGTTGAGAAGATTATTAGAAGTGGCAATTTTCATTAGCTTAGTACAAGGTGTTATTTTAATTCTAAATTTTTGTATTTGGAGAGATTAGGCAGAGTTTTGGCTGCCAGAATTTTAGTTGCCTGCAATTATAATTTTTAAAATAGGCATTATAATTGGGATACTTCTCTTATAAAGAAGAGAATAAAAGCCAGGATGAAATGCAGATCAAACTGCATCAGAAGTAGCCTACCTGCATCCACCTTTGCACACAGGGCAATGAACAGAGAAAGAAGAGTGCAAGGATGCCTTCTAGGAGACCTAGGATACCCTCTTCACCCCTGGCTCCTGATATCTCTAGGACAGTCATGAGCAGCAGAGCACAGATACAACAAAGCCTATTATAATGCCTATTTACTAAACAAAATATAGACATTAATATCAGTGATTCAGATACTTGGACAGATCAGGAGGTCCTATAATACAGCTCCATCAAAGTCCCCAAAATCATAATAGTGTGCTGCATACGCCATAACTTTGCCATCCAAATTTGCTTAAGCATGGAGAAAGTAGTGTAGGATGACACCCATCCACAGCCAAGAACAGAACAAGACAAGGAGCCAGGTGCCTTAACTGCTCAATACACAAACAGTTCTCTCCATATTTGTACAATACAGGTGCCAAATACACTCTTATGTTTTGGGTCTTTTCTAACCTTTTTACCTTAGAGTATTTTGGCTCTTGTATCTTAGGTCACTAGTATTTGGTAAGTCCCAACTTCCCTTAGCTTCAAAAGTGTCTATTCTTGCCTTGAGACCTAGGTATGCATACGATAATGTACCCAGGTAATGAACAGCAAACTTTGTCTGGTAATTGCTTTTAACTACTGGATTTATCCTATGTCTTCATAAAATCTCTCTCCTGTCCTCAAATGTGATTGAACATCACACTAGACCTTGTTTCAACCTTAAAATATCAAGTGAATCTATTTTACAAAAGATAAACAAGTAAATAAGTAACAGTAATATAATATTGTTATATGTTTACAGTAGCCATCCTTCCACCTAACTCCTTAAGTGGACAAAATAATAAAAATATTGCAAATCTAAGAACTAAGATAGGCCTTTTCAAATAACTGTTATTTAATTGCATTTCTTATCTTAGAGTATTTATCACTGTGGGCACCTAATCTAAACTGTTTTATGGAAATTCAAACTGATGTTTCTGACTTTCAAGAATTTCAAACTGATTTTGATTCCTTTCCGGAGATTTTAACAGTTTTTTTAATATTCTAGAAAAGAGTGACTTCTTATATTTTGGTTATCCATTGCTGAAATTTAAAAAAGAACTGTCAGTCATATACGAACTGAACAAATCATGCAATATTGTTTAAGTTTTAATTATTTCTCTCTCCATCCTGAAACTTGCAATGTGCCTTGGGATAGGATAGGATTGATACAAGATTCTGGCATAGCTGGCTGTTAAACTCTTTGTATAATCAGTGGATTTAATGAGACGGCCACCAAGCAAAACTTGACAGAAATAACTCAATTTTTGTTACATGTCTAGCCAACATTTGCCTCTCTACTAACTAAGCAACAGTGGATCCTATTCCTTTAATCTACTATTACCTTATTTTGTTAAAAAAAGTTTAACCAGATTTAACACCTATAAATTATTTGTACACTTGCCTAATATTTGATACCTAATGTCTCTCCTTGGTGACAGATTATGTACTCTAAAACCTATTGTGGATGCTTCCATGGGGGCAGAAATAAGTTAACTAACTGGCTGTTTAATGTCAGAGGGAGCCTCTTGGGATTCAGATGACCCTCTTCTTCCTTGTGCTGGATCATGAGATGGCCATGAAACTGGTTCCATCCATTTCTGCCGCTGCATTGGCTGCTTGACCCTGCTCATTTCCTGGCTTATCTGCTATTATTTGAGGGGGAGGGTCGGGTGCGAGGGGCTTGATTTGGTGTTGCTCAGCCTCATCTATGTCTACTCCAGTCCAGCATTGTTCCTACTGCTGGACACTCGCTCATCATGTCCATTGATCTGAAAGGGAGCAGTCTTCAGGGAACAATAAGTACAGTGAACACCTACATAGGATGGCTCACTCCATCCAGTCCTCCAGCATGTTGAAACCAGACAAGGCAGCTTAGAACCATAATGGCTTACAGCACAGGTGCAGGCCTTTTGGCCCATTGTATCTGTGCTGGCTCTTTACTGGAGGAATCCAAAACCAGTACTGCCATGCTTACTTCCTATAGCCACATACATTGTTCTGCTTCAAATATTTATCCAGTTTTCTGTTGAAAGATGCAATGATCTCTATCTCAACCTCTCCATTCTTGGATTTTACAAACCAAGCAGTCTGAACATTCACAAGGGATATTTAGATTCACAATGTTGGTGCTCAGATAGCATCCTTTTAAGTGCAAGCCTCATGAGGATCCCTGGGCTCTATGGCTATGGGAGGACATGAGCTGAACCTCCAGGCAACAAGCTCCTGTTCCTCCTCTGTTTTCACCACTTGCTCATGCTCACTTATGCTCTGTCATTCACCAAATGTACCTCCCTCAAATGGACTCCCTAAATCATTTGAGCTTGATGTTACTGTGCTGGTACTTACTACAGACAGAATGAGTAATGCTAAGTGCTGTGAGGCGCTGGCTTCACAAATGCTACTGAGTCTGCAGCTTTCTCTTTGGGACACCAATAGAAAAGAAGGAGTTATGTTGGAATGGTGGCTGAAATACACCTTCTGAAATAGAGCTTTCGCAGCTAAATGTGTCATTGTCATTTGTTCCTGTGGAAACTGTGAGTGAGTGAATGGAGAAAGAATAATAAGGAAAAGGATGCGACTAGCCTTGAGTTTTAGGATATCTTCAACCTCACCATGGCCTACTCCCTCTATATCCTCAGGCCCCACTATGTTGAGCATGGCATGTTCATACTGACTGAGTGGTCTAATATATGCACTGCTTTGTCTTGCAAGCAGAGAGGTAGGGGGGAATTTTTTGGGGGGTCAGCGAGCATGTTTGATGGCGGGTCGGCTGGGTACATTTATTTTTGACAACGGGTAGGGAACCTGGTGTCAACCTGCCGCCATGCTAGTCTCCCAGATGTTGGGTCTGTTATCGCTGAACAGACCCGACACCAAGCAGTGGGGGAGGCAATTTAGATGATTAAGAGCTTGTTAACAGGCATTTAAAAACTATTTTGAGCTCACCTTTAGATTTTAAGAGTTCGCCCATGGCTTCCCCGGTACTCGGGGATCATGTCAGATAAGCAGATCGGGAGTTGTCAGCCTGGGATGATTTCTTAACTTGACAGCTGAAAATGGTCTATAAAAGCTCCCATTTTATAGCTGTTCACTTTCCAAGGTTAGAAGCTGTTGCTTACTGCATTTGGAACACAGATTGACCTTTATGCAGCTTGCAAGTGTTTGGAGCAAACTCTCTATCCAGTGTCACCTCATTGGAACTACCTCTCTCACCATTGACAGATCGCTTCTGTCATCTCAACCTCACCTGCCATCTATTCCATCAGCATTGGTGCCCTTTATACTCTCTCACCTTGGTCCTCAGAATCCCACCACGATCAGCCCCAACACCAGCAGCACCAGGCACACCAGCAGCACTAACAACAACAACAACCTTCTCTGCAATCAACTGGTGCTGCACAGGACACACGGCATCAGCACCTGACCACACTGCTGCATGGGACGCCAGGGATGGCCTCACCATGGCCAGATTTACTTTACTTGATGCTGTACACTCTGGCTGCCACATGATCCGCCAGGTTGGCACCACCCCACACCAACACCATAAAGCATCCCTACAATGCCCAAGCCATTCCTTTCACACTCATCACCATTGCGGTGGGTACCGTTATGTCTCACCATTCACTGCAACTCACTAAGCCACCTCCAAAGGTGCACACAAATCTGTCCAAGAATGCAAAGTGTTGAAAATAAAGACAGCACATTAACAGAAACTTCACATGAACATTGGCTAAAACACCCAAGTGCCTACCCTTGTGTGTTGTTACTTGGTATGATTGGACGAGGATGAGGGTGAGTGTGAGGGGTGGCTAGTGAGGTGGGGAAGTGATAATGTAGATAGAGAGGGATGGGTGGAGGTGCAAGGTAAGTTGGTGTGAGTAAGGATGTGCAGGAGTAGGGTAGGGAAGGCAGAGTGATGGGGATGTGATGAGTGGCACAGCAGGATGAAGTTGAGTGTGGCTTTGCAGTAACGTTTCATGATCTACTGAGATCATTGAAAGGTTTGCGCCACTGCAGCCTGGTCCTCCTAACGACATCGCTGCTTGTGTCCTCGTGTGCAATGTGAAACCAGGAAGAGAACCTCCCTGCGTGCTGTGACTCCCTCCATCATATGGAGGGAGTCATGGGAGAGCCTGGGTGCAGCCATGCACCTCTGTGCAGTGCTTGTCAGTGTTTGCAGCAGCTCAATACTGTAGAACACTGCCAGCACAAATGACAAAATCAATTTGCACATGGTCCCTTTAAGGAAACCGGCTGATGATGCGTCACCGAGTGACGTCATCAGACCCGCTTCCTTCAATTGGCCAGGAAACGCGCTGGGCGGGCTTAACAAGCCCAATCAGCGTAAAATCATTTCCCAGAGCGGCTGGAGCCAGCAGCGGGTTCACACCCCAGCCGCACCAGACCTGCCTCGGTAGGTGAAATCACCGGCCATAGTGTTGAGGTGTTAGAACTTTGAAAAGCACATTGATGAGTGACCGCCAAGTGGCCATCCTGCATTCCAGTTTGTGTGTGAGTAAAGGTTAGTTGTGTGGCAAGCTTGCTTTGTGGAGTGATCTTTCCAAATGATCATGTAGCAGTTACAGTATGCCATGCATGTGAAGCTCAGGAAGCGTTGTTTTCTGTGGATGAGAGGAAATTGTATACTTTGCCTATCTACGTGGTATAATGCAATGTTGGCCAACCTTACCTTGGTAGACTTCTTGAGACTATTTTCTTTCCTCACCTGCCGGAGTCTCTGGACATTTATCATTGCATTGACTCTGGTAGCCACCTCCTGCCAAGCAACCTGGATATTACTTCTGGGAGGAGAATGTCCTGTGATGTCTTTGCTGTACTTTTTCCACAAACACCTCCAAACATGCCCCAGAAAATGGAGGTGATTAATCCCTTTCTACAGACATTAGTGTCAGCCATGGCTCAGTGGTAGCACTCTCGCATCTGAGACAGAAGGTTGTGGGTTCAAGTCCCACTCCAGAGACTCGAGCATATAATCGAGGCTGACACTTCAGTGTAGTACTGAGGGAGTGCTGCACTGTAAGAGATGTCGCCTATTGGATGAAATGTTAAACCGAGGCCCCATTGTGACGTAAAAGATCCCAAGGCACTATTCAATGAAAAGCAGGGGAGTTCTCCCCATTGTCCTGACCAATATTTATCTCTCAACCAACATGACTGGAAATAGATTATCTGGTCATTATCTCATTCGTGTTTGTGGGACCTTGCTTTGCACAATTTGGTTGTTGCGTTTCTCTACATTACTGCAGTGACTACACTTCAAAAGTACCTCAAAGCACTTTGTGACATCCTGGGGTCATGAAAGGCGCTATATAAACGCAAATTTTTTTTTCATTTGCATCCAGCAAAAATTAAGCAGCCCCTTAGGCAGAAGCGCAGCCTTTAAGAGCTGCATCTGCATATTATTTCCTGCCCCTTCTGTCAGTAAGCTGAATGCAGGCCCAGTGATCACTATAAATAGGTAATAAGGCTGATCTTCACAAATCCCAACAGTTCAGCCCATCTAGATTTTGGTGATCATGATACTCGCTGTTCCAAAGTACTACCACTTTAGTGCTGGAATAGGAAAATTTCCCCCCTCTCTGGGGCCAGGTTAATTTTTTTAACGAAGAACACCTTGGTTTTCCTTCTCATTATTTAATTCTGGTTCTAACTGCATTCAAATACTGTCCTGCTCATTTCAAAAGTTAATGTAAATGAGCGTAAATGGAGCATAGCATTGTTAGTGGAATTAATAATTTGGCATATATGATTTGGATAAGTTTAGAAGCATGTTTTATAAATTCTAATTTTTAATGTGATTTTCTTTATTTATGTGTGAAGGTGTGTTTTCAAAGAATTTAAATCACACAAACATGTATTTATAGACTCCTTTAATCAAACATAAAGCAACAATATTTAGAAAATACTGACTGTTCCTGCATTTATGAGTCACATTCAATTATAAAAACAACTTGTGATGTATAATGTGTGGCATTTAGGAGGAACAGCTGAAGTCTCATGAGACCAAGTGGAGACAGATTTCAACTGAATTAGCAGAACACAGCACTCACCCTCCTGAGAAGAATGTCAAATCTAAAGATGCAGAGGAATACAGACTTAAAGAACATTATTTATTATTTGAGGTGAGTTTGCTTTTTGACATGTAACCTTATAAAAAGAATACATATAGGATGTGTGGTGGTGGGCCACTGGACACCAAAAATATGCAACAGCTGATATTACAAGAGAGAGATGTAGCAATCAGGTCATGCATATATTTGGCATTCAAGAGTGTGGTGTCATGTTATACTTTTGAAAGCCTTCTGTTTAAGCCACTTGAAAGTGGTGCTGAATAGAGGCATTTCCACCTATTTAAAAAATGTTATCAACCTTTATAGGCGCATTGTTGAAGCAGGATAAGTCATGATGTAAAATAGTGAAGTAAGTCGCTTTTCGGTTTCTATTTGTAGCAAGATTGTAAATGTATTCAAAAAGAACATCTTTATGATTTTTGTCACACATTGCGATCAGACCAATTCTTCCTCCAATGTGATAAAAACTGAGCCTTTGGACATCAAATGGCTGATTCCCCGATCGGGCAGTCGCACCAAGAAGCAGTGTTTGCTGGAGTACAGCTGAAGAAATCGTGAGCCTGCACCCTCAATTCTCCACCATTTACATTTATAGATGGAAAATCATACCTGAAGTCCCATGATTTCCTGACCAGTGCTTTCTGTGAGCATCACTCCTTGCCAGAATCACCCAATTAGGAAATGAGCCCTCAAATAACAAAAGATCTGATCATGTTCAATAAATTTAAGAGCCACTTTCATGGTATCAAAATACTGATGGACAGTAATCCGTAATGTAATAGATTACTTTAGTTGTGGTTTTGCAATCTCTCAGTTTAAAGATAATTTTACACACGAATGTGATCTTTCAAACTATGATCAGTGTTCAATGATAATCTTTCATTGTCATGTTTGGATTTATTCTCCCATTCTCTTAATGCATTCATTTTACTAATGGTAAAGCTTGTGTGACTGAATAATTAATTGTTAAAATTCTGTTCTGTGACATCATACACAGTAATACATACTTAGATTTGTTCTATCTTGGTTCTACTTGAAGCCGTTTGCAAAATTAAACAAATTTATTGGCTGCAAACTAAGCCTGCTGAGAGTAATCTCTTCAGGACATTGATAACTTATGTGCAGGTCACTTTAGTGATCAAGGCTAGAAATTTCTGTAGGTTCACAGCTTTCAGTGAAGGGAGTTAGGATAACGATGGCATGAAAATCATGAGCTACAAAACTCATGGGATCCCTGCCTTGGTTGTCTACTAGCGATGTTCTTTCTCACAAAGCATGTGAGAGAGTTTCATTAGGCAGCCAAATTCTATGAAAGTAACGGTATAATAAACCAGCCTGTGCATTTCATGCTTTCTCATCCCATTCCTGCCCAGCTCTAAGCTTGTCCTTCTCAAATGGGGGTTAAAGCTCAGTAAGGTTATCTCTTGATGGGAAGGATTTCCCTTAATGTAGACTTTTTTCCTGCTTTTCAATATGCATAATCTGGAGATTGGTTTCAGTGCTCCTCTGTCAGGACACAGGATGTCAGGCAAGAGGATGAAGAAGAACAACAAAAGCATTCCAGAGAGGTCAGATAGCACCAGAACTGGACTGCCCATACCATTATGCTACCAACAGTATCTACAGACCCACACATGGCTACACAGTACTCCACAGCCTTAAATTCAGCAAGGCAAAGGCACTTACCCCTGTGTCATTTGCTGCAAGGAGACCCACAGTCAACCAGCATCATAGCAGCAGTGTAGTCGAGGTCACCGTCATCCTCATATTTTATGCCTCCAGCTACTTCCAGCCCACCATGGGGAATATCTGCAGTATCAGTCAATTCATTGTCCGTAGATGTGTTAATAAGGCGACTGAGATGTTGTTCAGCACGGCCAACACTTTTATCTTCTTTTTCCACTGAGTAGTAACAGCAGTATGACAATTCACTGCATTGCAGAATTTCTCAAAGTTCAGGGGTTCATTGATGGAACTCATTCTGCCATACAGACCCTTTGGAACAATGTAATGGGCTACATGAACAGAGAGAAAGAAAGACTTGCATTTATATAGCGCCTTTCACGACCACCGGACATCTCAAAGCGCTTTACAACCAATGAAGTACTTTTTGGAGTGTAGTCACTGTTGTAATGTGGGAAATGTGGCAGCCAATTTGTGCACAGCAAACTCCCACAAACAGCAATGTGATAATGACCAGATAATCTGTTTTTGTTATGTTGATTGAGGGATAAATATTGGCTAGGACACCGGGGATAACTCCCCTGCTCTTCTTCGAAATAGTGCCATGGGATTTTTTACATCCACCTGAGAGAGCAGACAGAGCTTCAGTTTAACATCTCATCCGAAAGACAGCACCTCCGACAGTGCAGCACTCACTCAGCACTGTACTGGAGTGTCAGCCTAGCTTTATGTGCTCAAGTCCCTGGAGTGGGACTTGAACCCACAACCTTCTGACTCAGAGGTGAGTGTGCTAGCAACTGAGCCACAGCTAACTCCTGAAAGTGCAAGTGCATTAACCCCAATCGATGTGCAGTGTGTGCACCGTATCATGCAAGTCAATGAACAATTCGTAGGCAGCAGACACAGGCCTAGAGATTCGTGGTGCCATCCCATTTAGTAGTTAACAGGCAGAAAATAGGATTAGCCCCTTTTTGCCCTCACAAGTGCGGGCTTCCCGAAGGCTCCGAAACCCGCCAGGTCAGCGAGGCAAGTACTGGGTCTGCGGGGGTTGGGGGTTGCAAAAATGTGCTGTGAAGGTAAGTGATGGGTGCAAGAGTGGAGAGGTGAATATCTGAGGTAAGTGCAAAGTGTTAGTAAAAGTGTACTTACCTTTGTTTCTCCTGCAGGCTTCAGTCAGTGTGTATGTGGAGAGTGTCGGACCTCCATGTTGCAGATGACAGATGGCCGTTGCATTCTCAGATGCAACAACCATCTCATTTCTGTAAAAAGAAGTTTGATGAGGTCTTGAATTCAAGAACTCATCAAACTATAGAGAATGTCACTGTTTGACAGCTTCACAGAGCTGTCAAACGATGACAACTCATCTGTCAAAAATTTTTGACAGATGAAACGTCATATGTTGACGTTCTCTGCAACCGGCTTCCCCTTAATTGGTCTGCTAAGCCCACTGGGCGGGCTTAACAAGGTCAATCAAGGGAAAATAGCGTGGGTTGGCCACAAATCGATGGAGGCGGATCATCGACCCGACAAGCAGCAGTCCCGCCTCCAACGCGCCCCCATTCACAAAATCGCCCCCAGTGACTTCAAACATCTTTTTCAGAACTGCCCTTCTTAATTCCTTTTGCCTTGCTACTACACTCCCTGGGGGAAAAATTGGGTCGCGCCTCCATTGGGGCGCTAACTTCGCCGGGGTGCTACTTTTAGCCCCCAAAAAATTAGCGACCCCCCCTGTCCGAAATTCACTGGTAGCGCCCCAAGAGGGAGGCGGGGTGCTATTAGAAGCACCCCGCCTCCCTCTTGGGGCGCTGCGAGTGAATATCGCAGCGCTACATGCAGCAGCGCTGCGGCACATTGCGCCGCGGTACTGCAGGCCTTCCTCCCCTTATTAAAGGGCTTAGTGCAGCGTGACCCGGGGCCCAGCTGGGCCACCAGGGATTGGAGTGCCGGCACAAGAGCCCGGCACTCAAGAGAAGTGCCGGGCTCACGGAGCGCAGCCGGCACTCTGCTGAGGAGGCTGGGGACAGCAACGGGGGCAGGTGCTACTGAAGGGATTATTACTAGTCCTAGCCCCTTTTGGGCTACCCCGGATCAGGCGTATTCCCCAGACGTTCACCTTCAACTAAAGCTGGAGGTAGCCGAATCCTAAAGACGTTTAATTGAGTCTAAAGGTCCAGACTATCTCTCCCTAAAGGAAAGGAACAGCCTGAAGATGTTACTGTCCTCCAGATAGCACTTTTAATAAGTTTAGCTAGACTGTAACCTTCCGGATATTATGAGGGTCCGGAAAACTCCCCCAGAATTCTGCAACTCCTCACCAAGGAGCATACAGAGTTTGAGTTCGCGAGTTTGATACAGAAGTACTAGGTGAGACAATTCTAAAAAAAATATAGATTTATTAAAGAACCGACATGTAATTTACAGTTGGTGATTCAATCGCAACTTTAACAATTCCAAAAACAGAAATCTTTTACAATCTTATTATCAGAGATCCTTATTCTCAAATCTTAACTTCGTTACATTTTTACATTTCTTAGTCTTATTCCAGGATATCTACCAAAATCAAATACAATTACCTTGATCCCCGAGACTCAAAGAGTTGTAGACTTAGAGCTTGCCTCTGAAGCCTGAGAATCGCTTTGCCCCTTCAAGCGAATCGATCTTCCCATTTGAAAGTCCAATTTTCATACCCTTTTTCAGTGGTATTTCCTTTGAAGTTTTCTGCTGATGTAAGTTCATTATCTCTAGTCATTTTTCTGCTGACCCCTTCTATTCTTAGTTAGTTCAGCTGGTAGCATTCAGACTCGTGTCTCTCCTTTAGGTGTTTCAAGTTCAACACAAAAACAATGTGACGGGTGGTGCCTCCCCCACTTGATGCCATTCTTACCAAGGTCTTCTGTTTGTATCTTTTGCATTTAGAACACCTCAATCGGATGCACCATTGTCTTCTTAGTTACCTCAACTGGTTGTATTAAGAATTATGTCTCTACCCTAGGTGTTCGAAGCTCATCATAAAAAACAGTGTAACAGCAGTGGTTCTATTTGATGTCATTTTTACGAAGGCATATGTTTCTTTATCTTTCTGTGTTTCATTTCAAAGTGTTGGTTTAAGACACCTTAACTGGGTATACCATTGTGTTCTTTCCAAGGCTTCAGACTTTAGAAACCTCCAACCTCCTGTACCAATAAGGCTATCGTTTCAGTGTCAACAACTTATCTTATCTCCAAAAGCCTGTATGCTGTTTACAGCTTTTCCATTTTTGAGGCTTCTAGATTTTCAAACCTAGTTTGTCATGTTTTAATAAAGTCAGAATTCTTTTATACAACGGTGTATTTTTCTGAATAGGTATATTGCTTATTCCTTTACACTGGCAGGTGGCCAGCAACAAAAATGGCTGCCCAGCACCTCCCCTAGAATTTGCGCCGCCCCGGCCGCAGGTAGGGCCCCCTGACCCTGTCGGACATAGCGTCCAGTGGTAAGTCAGGGGGCGCTACCGAAGATCGTGGCTGTTTTAATATTGCTCAATGTCAATTTTACCTCAGTGATCTGCCTTGGGCTGTTTCCTATGTTAAAGGCACTATATAAATGTCACTGGTTGTACTGAAGACCTGTGCCAGTGGAGCTCTGCTGCATTCGTTCCATGGGTAAACTGTAGCCCAGGGAGGTTGTCCTGCACGTGCCTAATTACCTTCTCCATACTCCTAGCCAGACTTTGTAAGGTTTTGACTAATGAATTATTCAGAAAATTCTGCTGCGAGAGCAATCTCCTTTCATCAGTAGTGCTGTGAGATCTGAATCCTTAGGTTCTGCAGCCGAAGAAGGAACTGAGCTAAACCCCCAGCTAGGAGGTTCCTGTTTCTCCACTGCCACTTACATTTCATCACTGATCCCTCCTTAAGCTCACGATCTAAATCCTCCTGGATGGGTGTAGCTCTGCTGGTACTTGTGAAAAATTGTGAAAATGACACCGGGTGCTGTGAGGTGCAGGTGTCCTTTGGGCTATGAGCTGACTACATTTCCTTCAATACAAAAACAGAAGAGGATCTTATGTTACAATGCCCAGGTGTATCAGAGACCTTCAATCAGGCCCCACATTGCAACATATTTGAGTAGATTTCAACTTGCCACCCGGGCATAAAACTGGCTTTGCGGCTTAGCAACCAGCTATAGCATCCGCCCGCATTTCATTTCATTTCAAGGCGGCAAGTTGAAGGTTTTCCCTATTGTGTGAGATAATTTTGTGCTTTAGTGGACGCCTGTGAGTGAATAAAGGAAAAAGATCAAAAGCAAATGGTACTAACCCTGAGCTAGGGGAAACCTCTCACGAGACTATCCCTCACTCCTTCCTACCTAAAACATAGTACACAAAGAAATTTAGTATGAGTGCACTAAGCATTGATACCTGAATTTGCCAGAATGTATGCACCCTAATCTCATTGAATTGTGGTTCTCTAGAAACATGTCACTTGTATGAGAAGAGCAGGGGAATTCTTACAGTGTCCTTACCAATACATATCCCTCAGCCAACATCACTAACAACAGACCATCTGTTCTTTTATCTCATTGCTGTTTGTAGGACCTTGTTTTGTGCAAATTGGCTGTAATTACATTACAACAGTGACTATACTTCAAAAAGTACTTCATTGTCTGTGAAGCTCTTTATGATCACCTGAGGTTGTGAACGGCACCGTGTGGAAGATGTGGTAGACCCTGAGAAGCAGCAATAACAGTCCTGGCTTCCCCAATGGAAGGAAAGGGCCTTATAAAGGCCTCTCATCCAAAAAATGATCAACAATACAGCACTCCCTCAGTGTGCAGTGCTCCCTCAGTACTGCACTGAAGTGTCAGCCTAGATTAAGTGCTCAAGTCCAGAGGACAGTGGAAACCAGTGTTGTGCATAACTTGCAGGTGGGAGTTTTTGGAACTCATGAGTGTTCAGATACCATGGCCTAAAAATTTGGTTGCTTTGCGCCTCCTGTTAGTGCCCTAAGAGGACGCAAAGCAACTAGCGCCTGGGCGCGGTGCCGCCAACGCCGCCAGCGAAATTCAGCGGGTGGTTAGCAGCGGCGTTAACCGTTAGCACCCCGCGGCGCTGCGCCACCGGCACTGACGTCATCGCCCCGCTCGCGCCCCAGCCGCGATATTTGGTAGCGCCCCCTAACTTACCGCCGGACGCAATGTCTGACGGGGTCAGGGGGGCCTACCTGCGGCCAGGGCGGCGCAAATTAAAGGGGAGGGGCCGGGTGGCCATTTTTGTTGCTGTCCGCCTGCCAGCACCTGCCCCGTCTGCCGTCCCCGGCTTCCTCTGAAGCCTCCCCGTGGAGTACCGGCTGCGCACCGTGAGCCCGGCACTTCTCTTGAGTGCCGGGCTCTTTTGCCGGACTCCGATCCCTGGTGGCCCAACTGGGCTCCGGGTCATGCTGCGCTAGGCCCCTCCCCTTTAAGAAGGGGAGGAAGGCTTGCAGTACCGCGGCACAACGTGCGCAGAGCGTGGCGCTGCGACACGTAGCGCCGCGATATTCACTCGCAGCACTGCAAGAGGGAGGCGGGGCTCTTCCAGTAGCACCCTGCCTCCCTCTTGGGGCGCTACCGGTGAATTTCGGCTGTGGGGGTGCTAATTTTTTTGGGCGCTAAAAGTAGCGCCCCGGCGAAGTTAGTGCCCCAAAGGGGGTGCGACTCAATTTTGCCCCCCATAGATGTAAGAATTGTCTCAGGTGGAATCGCTTGAACTTACACTTACTGAGTTTGAGAAACAATTGGAGGCCACTCCATGTTATACAACAACAGCAACTTGCATTTATATAGTGCCTTTAACGTAGTAAAACGTCCCAAGGCGCTTCATGGGAGCGTTATCAAACAAAATTTGACACTGAGCCTCATAATGAAATATTAGGATGGTCAAAGAGGTGGATTTTCAGGAGCGTCTTAAAGGAAGAGAGAGAGGTAGTGAGGCGGAGAGGATTCCAGAGCTAAACATAGAAACATAGAAGATAGGAGCAGGAGTAGGCCATTCGGCCCCTCGAGCCTGCTTCGCCATTCATTGCGATCATGGCTGATCATCCAAATTCAGTACCCTGTCCCTGCTTTCTCCCCATATCCCTTGATCCCCTTAGCCTTAAGAAATATATCTAACTCCTTGAATATATTTAATGAATTGGCCTCAACTGCCTTCTGTGGTAGAGAATTCCACAGGTTCACCACTCTCTGGGTGAAGAAATTCCTCCTCAACTCAGTCCTAAATGGCTTACCCCTTATCCTTAGACTGTGACCCCTGGTTTTGGACTCCCCCGCCATCGGGAACAGCCTTCCTGCATCTAGTCTGTCTAGTCCTGTTAGAATTTTATAAGTTTCAATGAGATCCCCTCTCATTCTTCTAAACTCTAGCGAATATAAGCCTAATTGACCCAATCTCTCTTCATACGTCATTCCTGCCATCCCAGGTATCAGTCTGGTGAATCTTCGCTGCACTCCCTCCATGGCAAGAACATCCTTCCTCAAATAAGGCGACCAAAACTGCACACAATACTCAAGGTGTGGTCTCACCAAGGCCCTGTACAACTGCAGCAAGACATCCTTGCTCCTATACTCGAATCCTCTCGCTATGAAGGCCAACATACCATTTACCTTCTTAACCGCCTGCATGCTTACCTTCAGCGACTGGTGCACAAGGACACCCAGGTCTCGTTGCACTTCCCCTTTTCCCAATCTATTGCCGTTCAGATAATAATCTGCCTTCCTGTTTTTGCCACCAAAATGGATAACCTCGCATTTATCCACATTATACTGCATCTGCCATGCATCTGCCCAATCACCCAACCTGTTCAAATCATACTGGAGTTTCTCTGCATCCTCCTAACAGCACACACGCCCACCCAGCTTTGTGTCATCTGCAAACTTGGAGATATTACATCTAGTTCCCTCGTCTAGATCACTAATATATATTGTGAATAACTGGGGTCCTAGCACCGATCCCTGTGGTACCCCACTAGTCACTGCCTGCCACTCGGAAAAAGACCCGTTTATTCCAACTCTTTGCTTCCTGTCTGCCAACCAGTTCTCTATCCAAGTCAGTACCTTACCCCCAATCCCATGTGCTTTAACTTTGCACGCTAATCTCTTATGCGGGACCTTATCGAAAGCCTTCTGAAAGTCCAAATACACCACATCCACTGGTTCTCCTTATCTATTCTACCAGTTACATCCTCAAAATTCCAGTGGATTAGTCGAGCATGATTTACCTTTTGTAAATCCATGTTGACTTTGTCCGATCCTGTCACTGTTTTCCAAGTGCTCTGCTATTACATCTTTTATAATGGACTCTAGCATTTTCCCCACTACCGATGTCAGGCTTACCGGTCTATAATTCCCCGTTTTCTCTCTACCACCTTTTTTAAATAGTGGGGTTACATTAGCTACCCTCCAATCCATGGGAACTGTTCCAGAGTCTATAGAATTTTGGAAGATGACCAGCAATGCATCTACTATTTCTAGGGGCACTTCCTTAAGTACCCTAGGATGTAGATTATCAGGCCCTGGGGATTTATCAGCCTTCAATCCCATCAATTTCCCTAACACCATTTCCCTACAAATACTGATTTCATTCAGTTCCTCCCTCTCATTAGACCCTATGCTCCCCGACATCTCTGGGAGTTTATTTGTGTCCTCCTTTGTGAAGACAGGACCAAAGTATGTATTTAATTGGTCAGCCATTTCTTTGTTCCCCATTATAAATTCCCCTGATTCTGACTGCAAGGGACCTACACTTGACTTCACCAATCTTTTTCTCTTCACATATCTATAGAAGCTTTTACAGTCAGTTTTAATGTTCCCCGCAAGATTACTCTCATACTCTATTTCCCCCCTCTTAATTAATCCCTTTGTCCTCCTTTGCTGAATCCTAAACTGCTCCCAATCCTCAGGTTTGCTGCTTTTTCTGGCCAATTTATATGTTCTCTCCTTGGATCTTATGCTATCTCTAATTTCCCTTGTTAGCCACGGTTGAGTCACCTTTTTTGTTTTATTTTTATGCCAAACAGGGATGAACAAATTCTGTAGTTCATCCATGCGATCTTTAAATGTTTGCCATTGCCTATCCACCGTCAACCCTTTAAGTAACATTCCCCAATCCATCCTAGCCAACTCGCGCCTCATACCATCGTAGTTTCCTTTATTTAAATTCAGTACCCTAGTCTGAGTCAACTACTACTTCACTCTCCATCTTAATGAAGAATTCTATCATATTATGATTGCCCCTCCCCAAGGGGCCTTGCACAACAAGATTGCTAATTAATCCTTTCTCATTACATAATACCCAGTCTAAGATGGCCTGATCTCTAGTTGGTTCCTCAACATATTGGTCCAGGAAACCATCCTGTATACACTCTAGGAATTCCTCTTCCACAGTATTGTTACTAATTTGGTTAGCCCAATCTATATGTAGATTAAAGTCACCCATGATAACTGCTGTGCCCTTATTGCACGCATCTCTAATTTCCCGTTTAATGCCATCCCCAACCTCAGCATTACTGTGTGGGGGTCTGTATACAACTCCCACTAATGTTTTCTACCCCATGGTATTTCTCAGCTCTACCCATACAGATTCCACATCATCAGAGCTAATATCCTTCCTTATTATTGTGTTAATCTCCTCTTTAACCAGCAATGCTACCCCACCTCCTTTTCCTTTTTGCCTGACCTTCCTGAATATTGAATACCCCTGGATGTTGAATTCCCAGCCTTGGTCACCCTGGTGCCATGTCTCCGTAATCCCAATTATTTCATATCCGTTTACATCTATTTGTGCAGCTAATTCATCCACCTTATTACGAATGCTCCTCGCATTAAGACACAAGGGGGGAGAAATTCAGTATCGCCCCATTTGGGGCGCAATTATCGGCTGGGCGCAAAGATTAGCGCCTGGCGCTAATTATCGCCACCGACTGCAAACTTGACTTTTATCGCCCCTGGAGGTGATTGGAGCGCTAAATCAGGCGCTTCACACCTGTCTTAAGGCGCAAAGGCTGAGGAGCGAGGCGCTACCTCAGAGCGCTGGCAAAGCTCATGTGATGTCAGTCAGCAATGGAACACACACACAATGGCACGGGCCAGTTCTTAAAGGGGATGGTTGATCTTGCTTTCCATCCACATCCTGCTCATTGCAGCCTTGAATCTCGGCATGGAGAGACCTGCACATCAAATCTGCTGGAAAGAAAAATGGAGAGTACCAGGGAAAGAGCTCAGAGTGCAGCCCCCACAGTCTCTTCTAAATCGATACAAGGAATGGCAGATTTAAAATGAACCTGCAAAGTGCTGCTCAGTACCCAAAACTCCTTCACACAGCGTTGAATCTCTCCAGAAGTCTCTCTCCCTCTCTCTCAGAATGCGTGGTTCAAAAATGGCACCAACAATAAAAGGCAGGAAGCGGTCGCCTTTAAATAGCGCTCCCCCAGTCCCTTCATGACTGCAAAACGCTCCCCTCAACCTGTTGTTGCTAGCGTCAGGCGGTAAGGCAGGGGGCGCCACTCAATATCCGCTCCAGGGCGATACCGGGGCGTTGCGCACTCGACTGACGTCACGATCTGCCGGCGCAGGAGATCGTGGCGGTAGTGTTTAGCGCCGCCGCAAAATGTCTAGTTAATTTCGCGAGCAGCGCAAACATCACCGCGCCTGGGCGCTAGCTGATTTGCGCCCCATTAGCGCCCTCTTAAGGCGCTAACGGGAGGCGCAACCAACTGAATTTTCCCCCCAAAGCCTTCAGGCTTGTTTTTTTTAACACTCTTAAACCTTTTAGAATTATTGTTTAATGTGGCCATGTTTGATTTACACCCTTAATTTCTCTGATTTTCACTTTTGCTTTTCTCCTTCCTGTCTTTTGCTTCTATCCTTGCTTCCCTTTCCTCTGTCTCCCTGCACAGGTTCCCAACCCCCTGCCATTTTAGTTTAAACCCTCCCCAACAGCACTAGCAAACACTCCCCCTAGGACAAAGGAGGAATGGTTTATTGCAGGAGGTGTTGATAGTGCAGCTAGAGAGGAATAGTGAGGCAGAGGAAAGAAAGTGGGCGACCATCCAACAGTGAATGGAGAGAGAAGGAGGACTGCAGTAAAGACTGTGCAGGAAGCTCCTTGGAGTCTGAAGTTGTCTGATGGGTATGCAGTGCTGGATTTGTAAGACACAGATGAGGACAGTAACTCGAGAGAGAAATCACAAGCAAAGCCACAGCAGTAGTGAAATTCTTGCCGCCGCCCCCCCCCCCCCCCCATGTTAGTAAGGAAAGCCCTAGTCTCACGGGTTTCCCCCCCCCCCCCTCCCCATGTTAGTAAGGAAAGCCCTAGTCTCACAGGTTTCCCCCCCCACCCCATGTTAGTAAGGAAAGCCCTAGTCTCACAGGTTTCCCCCCCCACCCCATGTTAGTAAGGAAAGTCCTAGTCTCACGGGTTCCCCCCCCCCTCCCCATGTTAGTCAGGAAAGCCCTAGTCTCACGGGTTTCCCCCCCCCCCCTCCCCATGTTAGTAAGGAAAGCCCTAGTCTCACGGGTTTCCCCCCCCCCCCCCATGTTAGTAAGGAAAGCCCTAGTCTCACGGGTTTCCCCCCCCCCCCCCATGTTAGTAAGGAAAGCCCTAGTCTCACGGGTTTCCCCCCCCCCCCCTCCCCATGTTAGTAAGGAAAGCCCTAGTCTCACGGGTTTCCACCCCCCCCGCCCCCATGTTAGTAAGGAAAGCCCTAGTCTCACGGGTTTCCCCCCCCCCCCCCCCTCCCCATGTTAGTAAGGAAAGCCCTAGTCTCACGGGTTTCCCCCCCCCACCCCATGTTAGTAAGGAAAGCCCTAGTCTCACGGGTTTCCCCCCCCCCTCCCCATGTTAGTAAGGAAAGCCCTAGTCTCACGGGTTTCCCCCCCCCCCACCCCATGTTAGTAAGGAAAGCCCTAGTCTCACGGGTTTCCCCCCCCCCCTCCCCATGTTAGTAAGGAAAGCCCTAGTCTCACGGGTTTCCCCCCCCCCTCCCCTTGTTAGTAAGGAAAGCCCTAGTCTCACGGGTTCCCCCCCCCCCTCCCCATGTTAGTAAGGAAAGCCCTCGTCTCACGGGTTTCCCCCCCCACCCCATGTTAGTAAGGAAAGCCCTAGTCTCACGGGTTTCCCCCCCCCTCCCCATGTTAGTAAGGAAAGCCCTAGTCTCACGGGTTTCCCCCCCCCACCCCATGTTAGTAAGGAAAGCCCTAGTCTCACGGGTTCCCCCCCAACCCCCCCAGCAGCAGCCAGAGAGTTCAAAAGATTTTTTTTTAATTTTGTAGTTCAATATATTTATTCCAATGGCTTACATTGGTGCATTGTGCTGCTACTAAATCCCAACAAAAACAATTTTTAAAAGGTTGTGGGATCATTCATGCAGTCATCAATTGTTTCAGCAAACACTTGGCTGATAAAATGACAAACATGTAATATGGCATCATTATGTGTGTCACTCTCCACCTGAAAGGGAAAGGTAAGTTGGTGTTCCAGGTGTAACTCACAAAGAGTTAAACTGCAAATGCTAACTTGTCCTTCTCTTTTGGAAGCTAGTCAACCAGCTGTCAGTTTCCGGCATTTTCTGTTTTTATTTCGCACAAGTGGATCTACCAATGTGTTGCTCATGGGAAGTCAACACATTCAGTCTGTCTTAACCTGTCTCTGTTGTCTTCATGTTAGTGATTTTCTGTGTGCATCTGTCTCATCTTCTGCTTGTCTGAGTGTTTTGTTCTGTTCTGTTCTCATTGCCTAACATGCCCTTTCTCACCCATCTGGAAAACTGAGTATATCTATAGTAATGCTTATATAGAACATTCCGATGGAACACGCAACAGACGTAATAATTTTAATAATATATAGATTTATTTAATCTATTAATGCATGATTGTGAAATGGTGTCAAAATATCCCTAAATAGCACACTCCGCTCATTTTGCATTATAGCAAATAAGATATCAATATTTGTTGTACTTTTTTGCAGATTCCTGGGAGTTTAGAACTCCATCACTGCAACAGGATGTGGACATAGATATTTTCAAATTGCGGTGTGGAAAGTGTTGCCTCTTTATATAACCCAACTAATGATTGATAAATTTGATATCATTGGTACTGAAAAATATCAATAAAATGTGGTTTGACAGACGGAGATACACTAGTACATAGTCCTAACAAACCAGTGATGAGTAAGGTCATGCAGAGGCAAACTCAACTTAACGAGCAAAATAACTTTTTATCATTTGACAACTCTATACTGTTCTGATCAAGTTATACATGAAATAGTATTGTAACTTTTTCACTGAATCAAAATCTTTTCAAGAACTAGTTACAATGATAAAACTGTCATAATTGCTACACTTTGGAAAAAAATTATTGAATTCTAAAGTCTGTGTTCAATATAATCATTTCATTTTATTTTTTAAACATCATATGGATAATATTTTCTGCGTTTTCATTTTTAAGTCAAGACTTAATGAATTATATGAATCATTCTCTATTGTTTAGCATTTTGTAGAATGAAAGCCTTTGCCCTCTGTGTTAAACTTACTCTTGGATTGTAATTTACCTCCACAGAAAAGTCGATATGAAGCATATATTAACCTACTAAAGGCCAAACTAAAGGTAGGAACTGATGATCTGGAAAAAATTGAGGCAATTATTTTCAACATTGAAAATGATGAAAGTTCCTTGAGGAAGACTCAGTCTAGTCCATCTCTAAACCAAGGACATTTTTCTCTAAATGGCAAAATGGAAAAGGACATTACGGAACAGAAAAGTTATCCCAAGCAATGAGCTATGTAGTTATATGAATTCACAAATTCAATTACTCTTGTATGGACAAGTTCATAAAGTCAACACGTTTGTTAGTTCTGAAGTGTACTAGGCATAGTATTTAAGATGTCCTTGTAATTTGTTTTTAAAGATTCCACCTATCCTATATCTTTAGTATTAATATTCCTTAAAATCCTCTATTTTGCTTCCCCTTCTCATCCTCTCACTTATACATTATTCTCTTTTTCAAACCAGTTTAAGACATTATTAAATCTATCAAAATAAAATCTCATCTGTCAACACATGCAATCCATTTTTGACGTAGTATTTTAATTTGTATCCAGCCCTGCCAATCTCTTCTTTCATTGTTGCAGCATCTTTCTTTACTGAACTGTACATAGACTCAAAATTCTTCCAAGCTTTTGATCCCTATGTTTTTATTGACCTGTCAGGTGTGCTTTGAGCAGATTTATTTTTTCACAAAACCTGTTTTCTTTTTGGTACTGCAGCCTGGTGTTAAATTAACTCAATTTAGCAGATTTCATTGGTTAGTATGTTTGAATGTCAGTCTCCACTAATGACTGTTCCCTGCATTTATTTAATGCTGCTGTTATTTTCCAAAAATATTTTTTATTGCAGTGAGACATTAAATGGCTGACAGTCTTTTGTAGCATTACTGTCAGCCACTTTAAAGCTGCACTGTATTATAGGGCTTAACAGTTTTAATGTTCCTGGAAAATCAGGCAATAGTTTTATAAAAATGTGTTTTTAAAATGTTGTTTATAAATATCCACATTGTGTATGATAAATAAATGGTTCAAATAAGGGTTCAATTCCTAAATTGCCTGTCAGTATGATTGACGTTATGTATACATGGTAGTTTGCATGCTGGAAATCTCCTGTTAATCTCTGTGGGAAAGGAAGAGCTAGCTTTTCTCATTATTGCTGCAATTTGTTATTTTTAATCTCTAATATTCAAGGTTTAATTTTGCATATTAGCTTGTTTATTCCCTGAATGACTGAACTACTGGGTCTAATTTTATTTGGGAAAGAAATAAGAAGCTGTATCTGTATTTGACTGTTGTTAAATTATTGTCAAATATTGTACAGAAATACTGTTGCATACACAAGTATAATTTTGTGTATGGGTAATGTGAACACTGTTAAAAACAGTTTTGGATAACTATGTATACTTCTCCATTTTTCCTTATAAGAAGGTAGTTTGCTTGGATTTTGCTCAGAATACTAAAGCAGTTGTAAGAAGGTATAGATTTTGTTTCTTTAAAAAAAAACCTGATATCTGGCATCAAAGGGAATACTGTATCTGTAACGGTGCTTCTTCCACCAATCGATTTCTTTATGTGCAATATAATGTGTGTGATGGTGGTATTAATCAAATCTGTGCCAGTATTTTTACCATGTTAATATGGAAATTATAGCTTCTCCAGTATTAGGATCATTATTATAATGTTATACACATATTTGTTACAAGAATACAAAACAGTAAAAGATGTTTTGTTACAAACAATACGCACACAAAATAAACACAATGATATGTAGCCGGATAATGAAATTTGCTTTTTATTTCATTCTGAGAAATGCTTGACCTAACAAACCCATGAAGTAATTGGCAGATTACATTGTCGGTTGCATACTATCTACTATTAATTGTATTATCCTTTCCCCACTGTGTTACATTTTTAATTCAGACGAGCAGACAATTTTGTTCTTTAGTTCTCAAATATTTTACAAATAGCTTCTGAAAGCACTGAGGTTTGTTATTTGTCTGAAAAGATCACAATTAAATAACACACTTATTTTCTATAAGTATAGGATTTTCCCATCCACTCTCTCAGCAGCAGGTCTGCAGCTCCACCAAGTAAAGTACAGAAACAGAAGTATCATAAATTGTGTTAGTGTCAGAAAAATCACTTTTCAGATTGCGACCATATGATGATCATTAAAGAGCAATAGGGGGCATAATAACACATGTAAGTCTGTCTGACTGTGGTGAACGTGCTGACAGTGGTGGGTGCACTCTAGTATTAGCAATTCTAAAAGTTCTCTGCATTCATGTCGAAAGGAAAATGGATTGTGGTGAGAAAGAGGCTAATTTAGGGACATTTTTTAAACATTGTGTCAGAGGTATCTGTTACTGTATGGCAGCAATGCTATTCTGCATTATTTAATAACACTTTCAAAGCTTAGTGCGAATATCTATTTTAGTAAATCCACCTTGTTCATGTTAGTATTTTGAATCCATCCAGGGATGTAGTATTACCTGGCACATGCTTTGACATTTCATTCACCTTCTCTATATTAGATATAGATTTTCCAGCTGTATATGTAACAGTTAATTGCTATTCTGAATTAAAGTGAATAGAAAAACACTTAGCTGAAATTATAATACTGCCATTTTCTAAAAGGTACCTCAATTTTTACTTTGTATTAGTTTGATCTTACTTGCATAATGTACCCTGCTCATACAGACCAGACTCTGTTTCAAGGTGAAATAAAATGATATCTTCCATAAATTTCAATTAATAGATATGATAATTATAGAAAATCTGCAAGGGAGTGCATCCTAACTGCTGATCCCACCAAAGTTTACGGGGTTCAAAGGGCATCCCTTTATTAACATCAGTGGCAGCTGTCCATGCCATTAGGGCGCATTAAGGGTGCCCACTTGTCCCCATAGGCTGCAATTTGTGGTGCAACTTGCTAGTCCTGGAGAGGGGGGAGGTGGTCCGGGCCCCTCCCAGGAAGATCTTTGCCCCCTCTGTAAGGGCAAACATTAAAAAAAAAGTCAATTTTTCTTCAGCGATCCAGACCAAGATCCTCACCTGGGCCCCAGGTAGGATGCACTGCCGCCATTTTTGGCAGGCCAGTTTGCCTGGTTTCACCTCTGAGAGCCAGGGACGTGGGAACTCCCGACATTGGGAATCTCCAGCCCTACTGGCCTTGTATGGGCTGGGCAAATGCTCTGCCCGTTCCAAGGCCCATGGAATTTCTCATGTAAGGCCAGGACCCAGAGTTACAATGGAAGTATACTGGAAGGACTAGGGATTTTCAGTCACATAATAATTTAAATTAATTTTGTTTTCCTTGAAATTGGTGGTATTTTGTGGTAACAAAGGTTCAAACAGAGCTGATTGATAAACTAGTTCGAAGCTACACTTCAACAATTCAATATCATAAGTTGCAAGTTAAATAACAGCATGTGAAATTTGACTATTTGCCATGACAATATAACTTATGTTATGGAAAAAGCAATCTAGCAATAGTCTTATTTAATTTCAACACCGGCCTGAAGCAGTACGCCTGACCAGCATTGGCACGAGTTATATAGTTCCTCTGTTGTGTGTTCAACGGCAGTTGGTCAGAAGTGACTTCTTTACTACTGAATTTGTCATTTATTTCACCTTCAGTAGGGTCAATTTTATTCTGTGGGCGCCTAAGAGGGGACAGTTGCTTGTAATTTTTCCTCCCTAAACATTTACATAGTCAGTCTGCATTCAAGGTGCAGCCCTCCTTTTCCCCCCACTGGATCTTGTGCCTAAACATCAGCCAGGAAGTCAGAGCACAGCTGTGCCCCTGGCTACTGTCATTGGGTCCTTCTGGCTGCTACTCTCCAACAGCACTTAGAAGGCCCTCAAGCCTTTAGATCGTCCTAAGGGGTGCAATACATAGGATTACATAGGATATACAGCACAGAAACAGGCCATTCAGCCCAATCAGTCCATGCCGGCGTTTATGCTCCACTCAAGCCTCTTCCCATCTTTCCTCATCTAAATCTATCAGCATAACCCTCTATTCCCTTCTCCCTCATATGCTTGTCTCGCCTCCCCTTAAATGCATCTATACTTTTCGCTTCAACTACTCCCTGTGGTAGCGAGTTCCACATTCTCACCACTCTTTGGGTAAAGAAGTTCCTTCTGAATTCCCTATTAGATTTCTTGGTGATGATCTTATATTGATGGCCCCTAGTTATGCTCTTCCCCACAAGTGGAAACATTCTCTCTGTATCCACTCTATCAAAACCTTTCATAATTTTAAAGACCTCTATTAGATCACCCCTCAGCCTTCTTTTTTCAAGAGAAAAGAGACCCAGCCTGTTCATCCTTTCCTGATATGTATACCCTCACATTTCTGGTATCTTCCTTGTAAATCTTCTCTGCACCCTCTCCAGTGCCTCTATGTCCTTTTAATAATATGGTGACCAGAACTGTACGCAGTACTCTAGTGTGGTCTAACCAAGGTTCGATACAGGTTTAGCATAACTTCCATACTTTTCAATTCTATACCCCTAGAAATAAACCCTAGTGCTTGGTTTGCTTTTTTTATGGCCTTGCTAACCTGTGTCGCAACTTTTAGTGATTTGTGTATTTGTACTCCGAGATCCCTTTGTTCCTCTACCCCTCCTAGACTCGCACCCTCCAAGTAATAAGTGACCTCCCTATTCTTCCTACCAAAATGTAATACCTCACATTTATCTGTGTTGAACTTCATTTGCCAATTATCTGCCCATTCTGCAAGTTTATTAATGTCCTCCTGTAATTTGTTGCAGTCCTCCTCAGTATTAACTATCCCCCTCAATTTGGTGTCATCCACAAATTTAGAAATTGTGTTTTTGATTCCAAAGTCTAAATCGTTAATATAAATTGTGAGCAACAGTGGTCCCAGCACTGATCCTTGTGGAACACCACTACCCACCTTCTGCCACTGTGAATAGCTACCCTTTACCCCTACTCTCTGCTTTCTGTCTTGAAGGAAGCTAGCTAGCTATCCATTCTGCTACTTGTCCCCTGACTCTGCATTCTCTGACCTTGTTCATCAGTCTATTATGGGGTACCTTATCGAAAGCCTTTTGAAAATCTAGATAAATTACATCTACTGCATTACCATTGTCTACTCTCTCTGTTACCTCTTCAAAAAATTCAATAGCATAGATGCATTTAAGGTGTAGCTAGATAAGTACATGAGGGATAAGGAATATGCTGATTGGGTTAGATGAAGTAGGGTGGGAGGAGGCTTGTCTGGAGCATAAACACCGGCACAGACCAATTGGGCTGAATGGCCTGCATCTGTGCTGTAAATTCGATGTCATAAAATTTTGCTGACCCTGCTTCCCCTTTAGCCTGTCGCCAGGACTCATGGATCCTCTGGTCCACTAGCATCTCAGAGCAGGTCTTTATGCCAAGGTTCTTCAGGTGCCCCTCTGGGAACACCTCCTCCGACCTTATTAAAATATTATGCTTGGCAGATGGCCAAAAAAGACACAGGACCATTAACATACCTAGGAGAAGACTCAGGGGCAGTGCAGGTCACTGCCCCATTTCCCTCTCCTTTGTACCTGGGGTACACCAATTTCCTCAGGTGCAGGGAAGAGGAAAGTCTACCCAAGTATCTCTTCTTGGGTTATCTTGCCTGTAGTAGTTCTAAACTGATGGAAGGCAACAATTTTCCTAAAACATTCACTAAAGGATTGCACTTTGTTAATACACCAACCCCAACCCCGCACACATCACTCACTCTGAAGTACAGTCTGAAATATACGATGTGATCATCTAATTTTGAGACTATAACTGGTACATAATTAAAACATAATGGCCTAGGCTTTCTGCAGACCTCTCCTCTTGATTGAGGTGCATCTGTGTGGGCAGCGGTTGGGCAGTAGAACTTCTGCCCGGCACAGTGATGCAACGCTGTCCTCAGCCAACATTTGAGCCTGAGGGCCGTTATCATATTGGAAGCTGCAAAGTAGCTTTCATTTGGATAAAAATTAGGCCTCCTCTTGGCCCAAGTGTACGCACAGGTTCTGACTCTAAATTGATCTTTTTTGTCCCCATCCGTTGATCATTGAATACTAGACATCGGAGCCAGTTTCAAATAATGCAAGCAAAAATGTATGCCCATTGCACATATGGGTGGCGTATTCTGTACCGACAGAACCAACCTGAGAAAACGGTTCATATGTGGCACAGTGGGTTCCTGAGTATCTTTCCGCCCACAATCTGCAGGACAAATTAGTGGGGGGGGGGGGGGGCAGAAAGCCGAGGCCTATTCCTCCTATATTAAGCACAATAAAATTGATGTGTAAAGGAATGTTGGGCAAAGGTTATTTAACTCTGTTATTTGAAACTGTGCTTGTAATGACTGTCCTAAGGAATACTTGCTCTTTTTAATGGGGTTTTTTTTCTCTTCAGGTTTGTAATACCTTGAGTATGTTTATGACTGTTGATTTTTTTGTATAACCTTCATGTGTTGATAATTATTTCTGTTCCTCCAAGTTAACAGATTTTGGGAATATTTGAATGGCACTTTATTGCTTTCTTCTCATTTATATTGTTAGCAGATTGTGAAAAGGTGTACTGTTATTTATTACTGCTAGTTTTGATTTGATGATGTCAACTGTTAGTGCAAATTGTCGTAAATTTGCACTGTATAAATTTTCACGTTTTTAAAGAAAAAAGTATATTTTGCATTCAGGAAATGCACATTTGTGGCAGCATAAAATGTATTTTCTATCGTTTTCATTATTGTTTTAATTTATTAACTGTAGGAGTAGGGTAGAGAACTGTATAGTGGCCAACGTGAAATTATTCACCAAAAAGTTAATCAAAATTACGTAGTCTTGTTAAAGGAACAAGACAGATATAATCCTCTGAGAAATCTAATTGATGGTGCTTGCTATTAAATAAGAATGCTTACTGCACTTAGGATTGCATTGTTTGTTTTCATAGACTGATTTATTATAACTGTGGATGTTCACATAAAAAGAACCAATTGTATACATTGTGAAGTATATACATTTACCATTTTGGATTTTACCAAATGGCAAAGTAATCATTTTAAAATATGGATCACTAAAATAGTAGAAACTGCATGAAATGCAGCACACGCCAATATTATTTTCACTGAATATCCTAATGGTGATATTGAGTCAAAAACCTTGATGAAATGTTCCATTTAATAGTAAACTTGCATTTTTACATTTTCAAATATGTAAACCTGGTGAGGCAATTTTAAATGCTGTTATTCTTCCATGACTGTAAATGTTTCAAAAAATTGTGAAAGTTTATGTAATTGTGTTATTTAGAACACTCTCTTTAGAAAGTAAAATAATGGTAATACAGATTAAAGAAATGTTTAATTTTGTTTTATTCTTCCACATAATGAATGTTGTGCAGATAGAAATGTGTGTGTGTGTGTGTGTGTTTAATTTGCACTGAGAGAATCTGTTATCCACAATACCTATTCTGCATTTTCTGGTATCTACAAATACATTTGTTTATGTAGATGATTTAATAAAATAGCAGTTACCACACGGTTAATATGTAATATCAAAAGTCCTTTATTTTGTATTGTAAATGTTTATTGATAAAAACAAAGCTTTGTTTTTAAATATATATAATTTGAAGATACCTCCTGTGTTACATTTTTAGAATATAAACATTATTCAATTGTGTCTTGAAATGTTTATTTAGTTCATGGGCCTAACTAATTAGATTTCAAGACAACATTATAATGAGTTGTTACTAATCCGGGTCTACCCTAGATGCCTTCTCGGATTCAGTGGTACCCCTTCTTCCTGTAAGCAGTCTGAATGTCTTAACTGTGTTACAGTATATGGTTAACATTGCCCTATATCTACTTGTACAACAGAGTGAGCCAGGGACGTAACAATAGTAACCCTTCATGACCTGAACCAGATATTTCTGTCTGTCGCACGTGTGCTGCTTCAAAGTCTCTGAAGGCAGAAATCTGCTAACACAAGGCCAGATGCAAATTGATAAACTGTGGAATCAAGGGATGTGGAGATAAGGTGGGAAAGTGAAGTTGAGGTGGATGATCAGCCATGATCTTATTGAATGGCGGAGCAGGCTCGAGATGCCGAATGGCCTACTCCTGCTCCTAGTTCTTATGTTCTTATGTTATTTCACAGTGGGTGAATATACAGTTCGTCATTTATGATTGGACTCAATTTTAACAGTACAACTTTGGGTACTGATACAACAAAGAATACACTACGCTTCCTCTGCCTCGTCATCTTTCTCCAGGTCTTCCTCTTCCTTGTCTCACTGCTTCATCTCCCGCTTGATGTCCTCTCCCTTTATTTCCTCCAACTGGGTGTGGACTTGTAGGAAGGATAGACAAAAGGTTAGAATGATGCAGCAAGTCCACCCTCGGATCCAGTCTTGGGTGGTTGGCTGCCCAAGAGACTAAACAAGGGGCTCTTTAACTCACCTTGTGACATGTTGATGCCACTGACCTTGGCGTGCACCACAGGCAAGGTACCATGGCAGCTATGAAGAAAAACTAGGCAGCTTCTTGACATGAGAGGCAGGGAATGGCCGAGCCAGAAGACAGACGGGCTCTTCGAGCTCCGGGAGACAGGTAGGACGGTGGGGACAGGAATTACAAGTATGGACTATAGAGTAGTACAAACAGGAAATGCAAAGTACTTTTCTCCCAGGCTGCTAGTTGCAGTGTTTGCAAAATTGATTGTTAGTTATGGGAGACTCCTAGCTAATCCGGGAGAATTGCCAATCTTAGCTGCCTGTATCTGCATGCTCACCCATCACCCCTGCCCTTGGTGACCAACATTGGCTCCTGGTCTCCCAATGCTCCAGTATTTAAAATGCCCATCCTCGTGTTTAAATCCCTTCATAGTTTCACCTCTCCCCATCTCTGTAACCTCCTCCAGCCCTACAATCACCATCTAGCCTCTTGTGTATTCCCCTTTCCCTCACTCAACCGTTGGCAGCCATGCCTCAGCCACCTATGGCTGACACTCTGGAATTAATGCCCTCTTCAAAACCCACCTCTTCGACTAAGCTTTTGGTCATCCCTCCTAATATCTCCTTATTTGGCTTGGTATCCATTTTTTGGCTTTTTAAAAATTTGTTTATGGGATGTGGGCGTCGCTGGCAAGGCCAGCATTTAATGCCCATCCCTAATTGCCCTTGAGAAGGTGGTGGTGAGCCGCTTTCTTGAACAGCTGCAGTCCGTGTGGTGAAGGTACTCCCACAGTGCTGTTAGGTGGGGAGTTCCAGGATTTTGATCCAGTGACGATGAAGGATCGGTGATATACCTCTAAGTCAGGATGGTGTGTGACTTGGAGGGGTACTTGGAGGTGATGGTGTTCCCATGCGTCTGCTGCCTTTGTCCTTCTAGGTGGAAGAGGTCGCGGGTTTGGGAGGTGCTGCCGAAGAAGCCATGGCGAGTTGCTGCAGTGCATCTTGTAGATGGTACACACTGTAGCCACGGTGCACCGGTGGTGGAGGGAGTGAATGTTTAAGGTGGTGGATGGGGTGCCAATCAAACGGGCTGCTTTGTCCTGGATGGTGTCAAGCTTCTTGAGTGTTATTGGAGCTGCACTCATCCAGGCAAGTGGAGAGTATTCCATCACACTCCTTACTTGTGCCTTGTAGATGGTGGAAAGGCTTTGGGGAGTCAGGAAATGAGACATTCACCGCAGAATACCTAGCCTCTGACCTGCTCTTGTTGCCACAGTATTTATTTGGCTGGTCCAGTTAGGTTTCTGGTCAATGGTGACCCCCAGGATGTTGATGGTGGGGGATTCGGCGATGGTAATGCCGTTGAATGTCAAGGGGCGGTGGTTAGACTCTCGCTTGTTGGCGATTGTCATTGCCTGGCACTTGTGTGGCGCGAATGTTACCTGCCACTTATCAGCCCAAGCCTGAACGTCGTCCAGGTCTTGTTGCATGCGGGCATTGACTGCTTCATTATCTGAGGAGTTGTGAATGGCTACGCCTCTGTGAAGTGCTTTGGAATGCTTTTCTATGTTAAAGGTGCGGTATAATTACAAGTTTTTATATTGCACATCAGTACATTACCATCAACAGCATGCAAGCTGAAGATAATGTTACTCACTGCACTGTAATGAAAAATTGTTTTATAATGCTATTGTGCGAATTCTGAAATGACCTCACGGACTAGTAATGGCTGTTCATCAAGATTGTAGACCCATAAAATGAAACAGCTACAGTATGCACCATTAACTCAGAAGTTAATTTTCACACGTAGTGTATCTTCATTTCAGTTTCTTTGGAGTTTTATGGTTACAGAGACAGGTCTAGTGATCAAAGTCTCCTCATTGTATCTGAAATAGGATCAAGTGAACAAATACAGTACATCACTGTACTACACGACTGGAGTTCATTCATACATCTGAAAGGTTGATAATTCCATGACAGTGATAATTTGTATGAGTGAAAGAGCCTCTGATGATTTAATGTTTCATTTTGTTATATTTGTCTTTATAGATGTATTTTGTCCTGTAGTCTATAATGTGACTACTTTCACTACATTTAGTTATCACATCCTTGAATCATTAACATTAGAGCATTCATTAATTTAAATTCTGGACCTGGATCCAGCAATGCATTCTGCCCATTTTGTTTTTAGATCAATTCAGTCTGAAAGATGTGGGGCGGGGTTGGGGGTGGGAGGGGGTGGTGGCGTGGGTGGGCAGGGAAATTATTTCATGCAAGATTGATGAAGATGGCCCTCCCTGGATTGCCAGCAAAACTGAATGCCACAAATACAAACCTGTTACATCACCACACAAAATGAGTAAATCAAATAAACACAAAATTTAAAAAGAAAATGTAAAACAAAATATGAAAAGATATGTATCAGTCACATTTAGTTCTCTGTCTTAATCTTTTAACGTCTGATACAAAATTAAGCAAACTGGGTCATCAGAGAAGGCATTAAATAAACAAGAGAATCAGAAACCAGATCATTCTAATTTAATTCAGATTCTTAACTTTGTGTAAATCTGGATCAGCCCAATTAGGATTAATTCAGAATATACTTATGCTCCTCTTGTGAAAATATCTCAAGCAACTATATAATTAAACAAGCTTCCAGCTAAATAAAATAATGGAATATATATATATAAATGACCAAAGTGAAAGCTAGTAGACAAAGCCTATTCAACCATTACAGCTGTTGGAATACGATAAGAAAGAAAAATCTTGCATTTATATGGCAGCTTTCACATTCTCAGGACATCCCAAAGTGCTTCATAGTCAATTAATTACTTTTGAAATGCAGTCACTGTTGTAATGTGGGAAAACAAAACACCACTTTGCACACATCCAGGTCCCACAATCAGCAATGAGATAAATGACTAATTGAACTTTTAAAAAATGTATTTGTTTACATGATGTGGGCGTCGCTGGCAAGGCCAGCATTTATTGCTCATCCCTAGTTGCCCTTGAGAAGGTGGTGGTGAGCCGCCTTGAACCGCTGCAGTCCTGTGGTGAAGGTACTCCCACAGTGCTGACTTCTGTCGCAGCGGTTTGGTACAACTGAGTGGCTTGCTAGGCCATTTCAGAGAGCAGTTAAGAGTCAACCACATTGCTGTGGGTCTGGAGTCATATATAGGCTGGACTGGGTAAGGACGGCAGATTTATTTCCCTAAAGGACATTAGTGAACCAGATGAGTTTTTACGACAATCCGGTAGTTTCATGGTCACCATTACTGATACTAGATTTTTAATTCCAGATTTTTGTTTTTTAATTAACTTAATTTAAATCCCCCCGCTGCCGTGGTGGGATTTGAACTCACGTATCCAGATTATTACTTCAGGCCTCTGGATTACTAGTACCAGTAACCGAACCACTATGCTACCATGCCCCCTAATTAAACTGTTTTGGTGAAGTTGGTTGAGGGATAAATTATGGCCAAGACACTAGAAGAACTCAATTGCTCTTCTTCAATAATGCCATGGGATCTTTTATATCCAACCAAGAGGGCAGATGGGACGTTGTTTTGCACCTCATCCAAAAGACAGCACCTGTATAACACTCCCTCAATACTGCTCTGAATTATCAGCCTCACTCCAGAGTTCATATGCTCAGGTCTCTGCCGTGGGGCTTGAACACACAACCTTCTAACTCGAAGGTGAGAGTGCTACTACTGAGCCAAGATGTCCCCTTTTATTGTCTAGTTTTAGAAGACTCTAATGTGAACATAATTTTGTGCTGAAACGCATATGCAACAAATAAAATAACTTGTAATGTTCAAGAGTAATAAAATTTAATTTGAGAAATCGCATTGATGGATAGCTACTTTTTTCCAAATGCTTTAGCTCTGTAAAACAATTCAAATTCTGATTAGCTGCAAACGTTCTTTTTGTTTTACATTGCATAAAGTAGTTAATACAGCTACAGTGAGTTGCTGAAAAATAAGCTACGTTATTAAAGACCACGAGGAAGTCCGTTGAATATCAGAATGGAAATGCTATTCCAATTTTTGTTCTAAATTTTAGTATTTTGAACATGTCAGTTGGAAGGGCAGGCAAATAAGTTAGAAACTATTCCACAGCTTTGATGAAAATATAGATGTGAGATGTGCATTTTGCAAGTATTGCTAGTTTTCTTCGCACTGAGGTAAGATGCTTTACTACAGCGAGGACATCCATTACTTGTGTGGCTGGAGGTTTTAAATAAGTGGGTGGTATCTGTAAAACATATCTGTAGATTATACATGGTCCATGAAAGTAGTGGGCTTGATGATCTTGAATGACCTTTCCTTCTCCCATACTTGCTTATATTCTCATTTTTGAGTGTCAGGAACCCTTGAAAAAAGAAAGACTTGCATTTATATAGCGCCTTTCACGACCACCGAATGTCCCAAAGCACTTTACAGCCAATTAAGTACTTTTTGAAGTGTTGTCACTGTTGTAATGCAGGAAACGTGGCAGTTATTTGTGCACAGCATGCTCTCACAAACAGCAATGTGATAATGACTGAATAATCTGTTTTTGTTATGTTGATTGAGGGATAAATATTGGCCAGGACACCGGGGATAACTCCGCTGCTCTTCTTCAAAATAGTGCCATGGGATCTTTTGCATCCACCTGAGCGAGCAGGCGGGGCCTCGGTTTAACGTCTCATCTGAAAGACGGCACCTCCGACAGTGCAGCACTCCCTCAACACTGCACTGGAGTGTCAGCCTAGATTTTTGTGCTCAAGTCTCTGGAGTGGGACTGTGAACCCACAACCTTCTGACTCAGAGGTGAGGGTGCTACCAACTGAGCCACTGGCTGACACACCTTGGAGCAGGTATAAAAAATGGACACTGAGGATCTTCTCATTGAATGTGAAGAGCAGATGGTTACCAAAACCTCAGCAGAGGGGTACTTGCTAGATACATATCCAGTGATTTTTTTTTTGTTGAAAAGCTGATCAAATTAGTGCATATAAGTTACTTATGTTTCATATAATGTATTTCAGAAAGCATTTGATAAAGTTCTTCAAATGAGGCTTTTAAATAAGATTAAACCTTAGACTGCCAGCAGATCTAGGAAAATTTCATGCTCTTTGGACCAACAATTTTCATTAGCTTTATGCTCCAACATCATGATATTGAAATAAAAACAATCTCAGATGTCAATAGTAATTTCATGACAGCCGTAGGCCATTTAAAATGTCCGCATTCTTCTTGAAGGAGTAAACAGCCCATTCAAGGCCCCACAACATAGGCTCTGAGTCCTTTGTTGGCTGTTCCAACTTCTCCCACAGAGGTCTTGAATGCCAGAACAAAGATGGTCTCCAAATGATTGGGACTGGAATAGCGAGAAATATCCCTCCGGGCTTCAACAATTTGATGGTACCATTCAGACAATTTTCCTGATAATCAGTTGATAACCAGAGCCAGTACCCAGAACTAATGGTGGCAGGTATGCACTGCCATGATGATTCTGTTTCTCCGTTCAGGGCCATGAGTGATTTTCCACTATGCTTCTCAAATGTAAGGATGGTAGTGTAGTGGTTATGTTACTGGACTAGTAATCCAGAGGCCTGGACTAAAAATTCAGAGAACATGTGTTTAAATCTCCTCATGGTAGTTTAAAAAAAAAATCTGGAAATAAAAAGCTGGTAAAAGTGACCGTGAAGTTATTGGATTGTCGTAAAAATCCAACTGGTTCGCTAATGTCCTTGAGGGAAGGAAATCTGCCACCTTTACCCGGTCTGGCCTATATGTGACTCCAGTCTCTCATCAATGTGGTTGACTCTTAACTGCTCTCTGACATGGCCTAGCAAGACACTCCGTTATATGAAACCACCACCTTCTGAGGGCAACTACAGATGGACAATTAATGCTAGCCTTGCCAATGATGCCCACCTCCTGAGAATGAATAATAAAAACAAATTACTGCATATGTGGCAAAAAGCTGGGTAGAAACACAAACTTGTACATATGATATACAAAGCAATTTATACCTCATTATCATTGCCCATCCATATTTGGGTGCACGTTCCTATTGCCACCGTCAATTTCCAACGGGAAGTCGCTAAATTCCATTAATGGGCGAAGATGCAATGCCTGCTCCCTACTGCCTGAAAACAGGCAAAATTGATGAGGAAAATCCAGGACATTATCTTAAAGTAATATCTTGTTGCAATAGTATTAAGTAGCAATTTTTACATTTGCCATTCATTTCAATTAGGAAATGGGTTTTAGTGATTATTCTGGGATCTTAGTAGAATGACCGTTGGCTGTTTTGCATTAATTCCATGAAAACCTGGATCAGTTCACTTTTTCCTAGTACATAGAGACATCCATTACTTATTTTCATTTTGGAATTATTCCAATCATAAATTGCCTTTACTTAAACAAAGATTAATAATAAAAGTACCTTTCTCTAAAGCTATTTTTAGTTTTCTCTTTTTTTTCTAAATATATGAGATAACAAGTTCTTCTTTAGAATTAGATGCGATAAATTTAACCAGCGACCATTAAGTCAGCAAGATCGAGAGATAGGAGAGTCAAATTTCCTTTTGGCAGCTCCTTTCTGGTCACCTGCCAAATGCAGCATGCTGGAGGTATACTGCGCTGAGGGGAGAGGTGTCCACAATTTTCCTGGTCCAGGCCATTTGTATGGCCCAGCCGCACTCCTGGCTTAGGCCTGCCCCCGGGAGAACATTGCACTGGTTGCAAGGGCAGAAACAGTAAGAACTTGCATTTATATAGTGCCTTTTATGACCTCACGCTATCCCAAATTGCTTCACAGCCAATGAGGTATTTTTGAAGTGTAGTTACTGTTGTAATGTTGGGAAACACTGCAGCCAAATTGTGCACAGTAAGGTCCCGCAAATAGTAACCAGATTAATTATCAGCTAATCTGTTTTTAGTGATGTTGGATGAGGGATAAATGTTGGCCAGGACACCGTGAGAACTCCCCTGCTCTTCTTCAAATGGCACCATGGGATCATTTATATCCACTTGATGGCCTATAGAGCCTTGGTTTATTGTCTCCACTAAAGACGGCACCTCCAACACTGCGCACTCTCAGTACTGACCCCTGAGCCAAGGCTGATGCCTTGGGGCCTGCAACTATGCTCCTGGCTGCCGGCATCGGATCCTTTTGGCTGCTGCTGGAAAGCGGAGCGTCCTGGATAAGCTTTATCATTGGCTTTCTTTGAATGCCCTTCTATAGGGGTGCTTAATGGGAAGATGAACATCAAAGTGAGGCAGAAGGTCAAGAATGCCCCCTTCTATCTCAAAAATTGTTTACCCTGGGCATTTGTCTGCTCCAGGCACAGGCACAGTTACGTGATCTTGGGGAAGCCTAGGAAATCCTAGGACATCGTAGTGGGAACAGAGAAGTTATACAATGGTTCTCTGCCGAAATTTCCCATTTGCTGCAGTTGGGAAGTGAGAGTCATTCCCCAGGCATAACCAAGCAGAAAATTGGCAATAAGCAATCAAAAACTCTGTGGGGCTGATTCTGAGGGGGTGCAGCGCATTGTTGAAAAGGGAGAAATCAAATAAACAAGATGAATAAAATAATGCATGCCATTTATGTTGTTCTAATTAGTAACCGGAAATGACGTGTTCAAAGCAACCAATAAAGAGTCTCTTGTGTATTATAACTATGTAAATTAATTGATTTACAAATGGATTCATGCTTAATATCTCCTAATTGCAATGAGTCAAAGGTGTAATGGTTTGAGATATCCAGCCATGAGTAATTATCACTACATTTCAATAAACACTACACATTAGTTGAAGTAGGATATAATGTTTAATGTATAACTTTTAATTAAACTGCAATTTGACCTTGACTGCAGACACTATGGGGTAAAAATTCAGTTGGTTGCGCCTCCCGTTAGCGCCTTAAGAGGGCGCTAATGGGGCGCAAAGCCGCTAGCGCCCGGGCGCAGCGATGTTTGCGCCGCTCGGGAACTTAACTAGACATTGTGCGGCGGCGCTAAACCTTACCGCCGCGACCACCTGCGCGCGCAGATTGTGACGTCATTCCATGGTGCAACGCCCTTGTGGCGCCCCGGAGCGAAATTGAGTGGCGCCCCCTGCCTTACCGCCTGGCGCATCCAACGACCGGAAGACTGGACCGCTATCAATCGCTGTGGGGCTGGGGGGGGCGCTATTTAAAGGGGGCCTCTTCCTGTCTTTTTCTGTGGTTGACATTTTTGCACCACTCGTTCTGAGAGAGAGAGAGATTCGGAGAGAGAGAAAGAGAGACTTCTGCATTGAGTCAACGCTTTGTGAGGTAGTTTTGCCTACTGATCCTAACTTCGCTGCTACTTTGGTTGCTGTCCTTCATAACTTTGCTTGCAAAGAGACTATGGGGGCTGCACTGATTGGGGGCGTCGTCCTGCTCCAGCTGAATCGGAGGACACAGAGACGCAGAGAGAGAGTGGCAATGATGGCCAGACGGAGGAGGGCCAACAGGCGTATGTACAGGAGAGCTTACCCTCCCAGGGTATATCGTGAACAGCTCTCCTACATTCATATGTCTGAGGAGCTGTGTTTGCGAAGGCTGCGATTCAGCAAGGAGGTGGTCACTGAGCTCTGCCACCTGCTGCAGCCAGATCTGCAGCCTCAACTGAGGTCCAGGACGTCTCTGTCGGTGGCAGTGAAGGTCACAGTGGCTCTCAACTTCTATGCTACTGGCTCATTTCAAGCTGCTGCTGGGGACCTCGCCAATATCTCCCAGTTCGCGGTGCATTGCTGCATCCAGCAGGTCACAAATGCCCTCTTTAAAAGGAGACGAGAGTTCATCTCTTTCTCCATGACCCCAGACAAGCAGCGTGAACGCGCTCTGGGCTTTGCGAGGATAGCGGGCTTCCCCATGGTGCAGGGCGCCATTGACTGCACGCATGTGGCTTTGCGTGCTCCACATGAGAATGCCGACGAATTCCGGAACAGAAAGGGGTTCCATTCCTTGAATGTTCAGTTGGTCTGTGACCACAGACAGCTGATACTCGCTGTCAATGCCCACTATCCTGGCAGCTGCCACGATGCTTTCATCCTGCGCCAGACTACTGTGGCAGAACTTTTCGAGGCACCGCATCAGCCAGTTGGTTGGCTTCTCGGGGACAAGGGGTATCCATTGAGCACCTGGCTGATGACACCGCTCCGTACGCCCAACACCCCTGCTGAGCTGCGGTACAATGAGAGCCATCAAGCTACCAGGAACATCATTGAGCGCACAATCGGCATGCTGAAGCAACGGTTCCGCTGTCTCGACCATTCTGGAGGAGCCCTGCAGTACTCGACCTGAGCGAGTATCCAACTTCGTAGTTGTGTGCTGCATGTTGCATAACATGGCAATCGTCAGGACCCAGCCAATGCCACCAGGCCTTGGAGCACCACCAGAGGAGGAGGAGGAAGAGGAGGAAGAGGACGAGGAGGATGATCATCAGCAGCACCAAGGCGGGAGGGCGGCCCACAGTGGTGAAACTGCAAGGGCCGTCCGTCAACGGCTGATAGCAAGCCGCTTCTAGGGCCCCTGCTGTGGAAATGGCTTCTGCCATTGCTAACAACATCAATGAACCCAGCACGCAACCCCTAAGCCGGCCAAGGCACCAATGATTCCAAACACCAAACATGTATATTTTGAATACAAAAACTTATTTATTTTACAAACTCTGTGTGTGTCATTTCCTCATGACAAACTCATAGAAATAAACACAAAAAAACAGTCATTAACATAACTGGTTCTCACAACCTGGAGATAATGTCCAAAACACTAAACAAAAGTTGGACCACGAACCTCGGCCTTTAATAAAAAAATGACCAGCATTTTGTCACACCTCCTACTTTTTGCCCTTCGAGGTTGATCTCCTTCCCTTGCGCACTTCCCCCCTTCTAACCCTACTGCTCCTCCGTAATGGGACCTCAGTGGCTGCAGCAAGGCTGGTGGAAGGCTGCTGATCGTCAGACCCTGACACTGCAGATGCCCCTGAAGGACGGCCTCGACCAGTTCTGGGCCTGGAGGGCCCGGCTGCAGACTGCACCAACTCTGCATGGGCGGCAGCAGTCTGTCCTACAGGCGGTGGCATGTGCAGTGGAGAAGTGACAGTGTTGGCAGCAGGAATGCTGTCATCGTGAGAGAGGACAGCAACTCCCTGCTCGCCCGACACACTGGCACTCCCACGGGGCAGCACTTCAGCATCCGGAGCAATCTGCTGGAGCACAGATTGCTGGCCTGCTGCGGCGCGGTGAGAGCCCCGGGGACATGTGAACGAACCATCGAGGTTGGCAGCAGTCAGTGCTCGCGTGGCCTCAATCTGAGTCTGCATGAGAGCAGTCAGAGATGGGATCACGGCAGTCAGTGACTGAATTGCAGCACTAAGCGTTAGTGTGCCATCCGCCTGTGCTACAGCGAAGTGCTCCACACTCCTTGCCAGTGACTCAATGCATTCGGGCACCCTTCCCACTGCACCCATGAGCTCAGTGTGCATGCCCACCGCCTGGGTGTTCATTTCTGCGATCAGCCGCTCCTCCTCTGCGTCCATTGCAGTAGGAGTCTCTGGCCTACTCTCCCTCTGGGGAGAAGGCCCCCGTTCTTCCCTACCCCCATGGCGTTGCTGCAGCCCGCTGGGTCCTGGAGCTTCACCCTCATCAGACCCTTCCCCCCTGCTCCCCTCCAGGGAAGGCGTGTTCCCAGTGTGGGCATGGGCTTCCTCGGGAGAGGGTGGCACTGATGCTCCGGCTTCCTCTTCCTCCTCGGCTGCAGCTTCAATCCCAGTGGCAGCTTCAGGGCCCGTCTCCTCAGCTGGTGAATCACCATCTGAAAGCAGGGAGGTACAAGAGTGGCTTTAGCGTGAGGACAGGGTGGCAGTAAGGGAGGAATAAGTGCAGCGAGTTAGCAAGTTGGATTGAAAGTGTCAAAGGCTGGTTTTGTGAGGGACAAGTGGAAGGACAGAGGACAAAAAGGTGATGACCTTACCATTGCTGTCCAGAACGGGGTCGGCGTCTCCAGTGGCGACGGGACCGATCACCCGGCTTGCCACAATCCTGTGGACGCGCTCCTCAAGATCGCTGAGGGGTTGCAGCTGAGGCCGCCCTCCACCTGTCCGTTGCTGCTGTCTCCGATTATGCGCCAGCTTGGCCTGCAAGAAAAAGGACAGCATCTGAGTAAATATACAGCCATGGTCTTGCCTGATGTGCCTCCCATAGGTGAATAGCCCTTACTGTATGCAGCCATGGTCTTGCCTGATGTGCCTCCCATAGGTGAATAGCCCTTACTGTATGCAAAGTGTGGAATGTGTGTGTGTGTTTCATGAAAGGGCCATAGGTGTTGGATGAGTGTTGTGCATTGGGGTTTTAAGACCCTCTGGCCATAGAGTGAGGTTGAGATGGAGGGATGGAGAGGTATTGAGAAAAAGCCACTCACCCTGACGACCCGAGTGAGGTCGTTGAACTTTTTGCGGCATTGAACATGGGTCCTGGGCACCATGCTCCTGGAGGAGACGCTCTGAGCCACCTCCCTCCACACTCTTCTGTACTCGCGTGGCAAAGGCCTCCTGCCACTCTCAGGGAAGAGTATACATCTTCTGCGCTCCACCGCGCCAACCAGAGCATCCAAGGCCCGCTCGGTGAAGCGCTGAGCTCGTTCTCTCACCCTCTCCATCCTTGGCAGCAAAATGGATTCACAGGTCTCTCCAGGCCGAGATTCAAGGCTGCAATGAGCAGGGTGTGGCTGGGGAGCACGTTGCCCCCCCCCCCGCTTTAAGAACTGGCCGGCGCCAGTGTGTCTGTGTTCCCTCGCTAACTGGCAGCAGCTGCGCTGCGCTCGCGCGCTGAGTTAGCGCCTCACTGCTCGGCCTTTGCGCCTTAAGACAGGTGTGCAGCGCCTGATTTAGCGCTCCAGTCACCTCCCGGGGCGGTAAAAGTGAAGTTTCCAGTCAGTGGCGATAATTAGCGCCAGGCGCTAATATTTGCGTCCAGACGATATTTGCGCCCCAAATGGGGCGCGACCTAATTTTTCCCCCTATATATGGTATTCTTGTAATCAGAGAGACAAGTATAACTGTTTCATTAGATATTTAATTACCATTTGATACCTTATTTGTCGTGAATTGATGGGTGAGTTAATTCTGATAGAGGACAGGTTGGCTTGGCAGGTGCAGTATTCTGACAGACACATTTTCTTAAAACACTGACATTATAGTTAAGCACTCTCTTCTATGGAATGACAGCTGCTTTAATGGAAGTGACATTTAGAAGCCGAGTCTCCTTGCTGTGAATTTCAAGTAATTCCAGCCTTCTCAAAACGTAAAGCACCAGGACTGGATTTATAGTGCTGACCACTACGGCCTGAATTTTCGCCTTAGAGTCGGGGCAGGTGCGTGCGGGCCGCGTAGCGAGTCGCCATGCCGAACTTTTCAACAGCGCCTTCTGCACTGCGCGTTTAACTGAATTGGATCAATTGAATCTGTCATGCGGGTTTCCTGGCCAATTAAATGCAGCGGGTCTGATGGTGTCACCGATGACTCGCTTTCAGCTCAGATATTTAAAGGAGCCTTGCACACACCACAGTTGAAGGTTGTTGGAGGAGGTATACAAGTGGTTGGGAGAGGTGGCTCTTGTTATATATCGAAGAGTTTTGTGTGGGTGCAAGAAAGGATGGAGTCACAGCGCCAGAGGGCTGCGCCCAAGTTCTCGGATGCCTTCCTGGAAGTCCTGGTCCAGGGAGTCAGAGCACGCAGGGAGGTCCTAATCCCTGGGGGCGGCATGAAGAGAGCAGCCAATGAAACCAAGAGGGCACGGCTGGAGATCGCACAAGAAGTGAGCAGCAGGGGTGTTGTCAGCTGCTCCTGGATTCAATGCCGCAAGAGATTTAATGATCTCATGAGGTCAGGGAAGGTGAATGCAATGCCACATTCAACTACATCCTGATGTGCGTGTCACCCCAACCCCATCACTCTGCCTTCCCAAGCCTACTCCTACACATCACTCCTCACCAACCTACCTTGCAGGTGCACCCACCCCTCACTGTCTATGCACCTACTCATCCCCATCTGACTAACCACCACTGACACTCACCCTCAGCCTAATGCAATCCTAGAAAGTAACGCCACAGAAGGAGGCCATTTGGCAATCTCACCCCACTCCCTCATAGTCACCCTCTACAGATGTAGGTCCATCCATCCCTTACACTCATTCCATCACTCTCACTCAAAGTTCTCTTCTTTCCCTCCTTGCAGGAGAAGAGAGCACAGAACAGGAGAGAAAGAGATAGAACCGGAGGTTGCCCTCTAATATATACTAATTTGATGCCAGCACAGGAGGATGCTCTCGAAATAAATGGAGTGACAAAGCTGCTGCCGGTGGGAGACAGAGAGAGGGGGAACTCCCAGCAACCAGGTGACAGAATTAAATATCCCATATGGTATACAACAGTCACTCATGGTGACTGATGTCAGCAGCCAGTGAAATATCATGTGCATAATGGTATTCTTATCATAAGAGGTCTAATTCATGTCTTTACTCTCCATTAGTGGCCTTGCTCCCCACACCCCCCCCCCCCCCACTGTCCAGCCAGACAAGGAAGATGATGCCTCAGAGGAAGCTCCATTCTCTGAGGGTGCACCGTCACCAGACCCATGCGCACCCAGCACCAGCGCAGATACGCACATGCTGGTGGGTCCTGCGAGACATAGAGTAGTGTTGTCACCTGGTAGCTCTCGCACATCACTAGTGAGCAAGAGCAGATGGTAGAGACAGGGACAGCAGTGGAGAGTCCTCGCCCGAGGCTCTGGCAGCTTTTCCAGCCATGATGTGCGCGATTTTACAGAGAATGGAGGAGTCCATCTCCAACATGAGCAGCAATGTGCGCCGCTGCTGATGCCATCTCCACCTGAGGTTCCTTCTCCTCCTCCTCCTCCTCCTTGTGTTCCACCTGTTCCTCCTCCTCCTCCTTCGAAGAGGCTCTGCGCCTTGCTCCTCCTGCAGCTCCAATCCTCACTGCTGCCCTATGTTGTGCAGTGAGCAGCATACAACGATAATTCTGGAGACCCTGGCTGGTGCTTACTGAAGGGCTCCTCCAGATCTGTCAAGGCATCTGAAGTGCATCTTGAGCATGCTGATTGCTTGCTCTATGACACATCTGGTCGACATGTGGCTTTCATTATAGCGCTCCTTGGCCTCATTGCTTGGCCTCCTTAAGTCGATAGCCATTGTCTCCAAGCAGCCAGCCGGTAAGTCTGTTTGGAGGTATGAAGAGCTGAGGGAGGGTGGACTGGTGCAGGACGAAAGAGTCATGACAGCTCCCTGGGAATCTGGCACACACATGCATGATGATCTTTTTATGGTTGCAGATGAGCTGCACATTGAGGGAGTGGAAGCCCTTCCAATTCACAAACACTCCTGGGTGTCTTGATGGCCACATGTGTGTAGTCAATGACGCCCTGCACCTGTGGAAAGCCAGCCAAAGCCACAAAGCCAAGCGCCCGCTTAGTAACACTGGCTTCATCAGTGGCAAGGTTCACATAAGTGACTGACTTGTGAAACATGGCATTGGTCACCTGGGTGATGCATTTGTGGACAACCAACTGCGAGATCCTGGAAATGTCTGCTGCAGATCCCTGGAAGTAGCCTGAGATGAAGAAATTGAGGGTGGTGGTGACTTTGACAGCCACTGGTAAGGCGTGTCCACCAGGTCCTCTGGGCAGCAGGTCTTCTTCCAGCAAGCTACAAATGTCTGCCATGACCTGGCGCGATAGCCTGAACCTCCTGAAGCACCGCTATTCAGTCATGTCCAGGAAGCTCATCCTCTGCCTATTGTGTTGTGTTAATGCATGTAACTTTGTCCCAGTGAACTAATTCCTTTATAGTTGACAAGCATTTTCATCTTTACGCATTACATGCATTGTGTTGGGGGTATCGCCTCTGGCACGGTGCACTCCTGTGCTGATCCTCTCTCTCCCGTCGAGCATCAGGTCGGTGAGGCTGCTGGTGTTGCTGCTGCTGCTGGTGTTGTTGCTCCTACTGTTGGTGTGGCTGGTGTTTTTGGTGCTGGGGCTCATCTTGGTCCGAATCTGAGGTCCAAGCATAAGCGGCACCCATGCTGATCTGATAGATGCCAGGTAAAGTGGAGACCAGAGGCACAATCCTCCAATGTACTGAGAGTGACTAGCAATGTGTTGAGAGTGGCTTCCCAAGTTGCAGAAATCACCTGCAAATTCCTGAAAGCAAAATCTCTGCACAAAATGGTGTCAGCAAGAGCCTTTCCCTTAGGCAAGGAAGCAGGTGTAAGGTGTATGTATTTATGTGCTTTGTCCAGCTGTCACTTAATGAAGTAGCACAATGGCCACTGAGCTCCCGCCTTGCCTTCACAGGCGAGCTTCCCGAGGTCCGTGAATCCCGTGCGCAACTAGTTAAAGTTGAAACCTCATGTTAAAAAGGCTGCTAAGGGTCTCTGAACGAGCAGTTAACGACCTCAATAAGATCGCCCGCCTCTCCCGAGTGGGTCTGTGGCGCACTTCGAAATGCACCCCAGTTAAATGCAGGAATGCCAACCCGCTCCCAAACCCACACACTCTGCAATGTGACAATTCCGGCTTACATATTAGATGAGTTGTCTATTTTGATGTTGCACTTTTAACTTTTTTGTCTACCAATATCACACAGTTACTTATTTTGGAAGCATTTATGCCTTGTACAACCAAACACTGTTAAATTAAAATACATAGCAGTCCCTGGCCGAGAAATTGGCCTCCTTAATGCCTCCCATTATCGCCTTTGATAACGGGGCGCGATGCACTTACCGGTCGGGCGCAGCGAGAAGATCGAGTCCCGCTATATTCGGCGGGAGGTTTGCGGCAGCGTTATGTCATTGCGCCCCAATCTCCTACGCCCGGAGATCGTGACGTCATCGCCATGCGCATCACCTCGGTAGCGCCCCAGACCCGAACTTCGGTTCCGCCCCCTGCAGCATCGCCAGGCAAAAACACCGGCAGCTGCAGGAGGCGTTCATTGGGAGGCCGGGCGCTTCGGGGGCGATACTTAAAGGCGAGGTGGCCAAGGTAAGTAAAACAAATTCTGAAATGCTCTTTCTCTTTTTTTTTTCCCTTGTGTTCACCAGCACTCGAACACCACGGCACTCTGCTGAAGTGCATTAGGCTGATCGGGCCGGATCGCGGTTGCCGTCGAGGACCAGGTAAGTTTCCCGCTTGCAGAGCCTGCAGCGATGGCCCTTCCCTTTAAGAGAGGGAAGGAGCCTTCTAACGCGGCAGTGCTGCACGGCCCATTGTCCAGGGCTGCACAACAACCACCCCGCCTGCTGCTTGTTGCGCTCCAGGAAGGAAGTGGACCGCTTGATTTAGTGCTCCACTTCCTTCCTGGAGCGCAAACCCCAAATTTTTTAAAAGTTGAAAAACATTAGTATCTGGCGCTAATTTTTTCAACATTTAAAAGTTAGCACCCCAAACAGGGCGATACCGAATTTACATAAGATGTAGCAGCAGGAGTAGGTCATTAGGCCCCTCGAGTCTGCTCCGCCATTCAATAAGATCATGGCTGATCTGATCTTGGCCTCAACTCCACTTCCCTGCCCGCTCCCCATAACCCTTGACTCCCTTATCGTTCAAAAATCTGTCTATCTCCACCTTAAATATATTCAATGACCCAGCCTCCACAGCTCTCTGGGGTAGAGAATTCCACAGATTCACGACCCTCTGAGAGAAGAAATTCCTCCTCATTTCTGATTTAAATGGGTGCCCCCTTATTCTGAAATTATGCCCCCTAGTTCTAGATTCCCCCACGAGGGGAAACATCCTCTCAGCATCTACCCTGTCAAGCCCCTTCAGAACCTTATATGTTTCAATAAGATCCCCTCTCATTCTTCTAAACTCCAATGAGTATAGTCTCAACCTGCTCAACCTTTCTTCATAAGACAATCCCTTCATCTCCGGAATCAACCTCGTGAACCTTCTCTGAACTGCCTCCAATGCAAGTATATCCTTCCTTAAATAAGGAGACCAAAACTGTACGCAGTACTCCAGGTGTGGTCTCACGAACGCCCTGTACAGTTGTAACAGGACTTCCCTACTTTTATACTCCATTCCCTTTGCAATAAAGGCCAACACTCCATTTGCCTTCCTAATTACTTGCTGTACCTGCATGCTAACTTTTTGTGATTAATTTACAAGGACCCTCAGATCCCTCTGTAGCTCAGCATTTTGTAATCTCTCCCCATTTAAATAATAATTTGCTTTTTTATTTTTCCTACCAAAGTGGATAACCTCGCATTTTCCCACATTAAACTCCATCTGCCAGATTTTTGCCCACTCACTTAACCTATCTATATCCCTTTGGAGATTCTATGCGTCCTCTGTTAACAGACAGATAAGTGGCACTAATCCCCTTCCCACCTCCAAGGAAACGGGACCCGGCGCGGGTCGGCTACCCGCCTCCTGGCAAGATGGCACGGAGGCAGGTTGGGGGCAGGATGGGTATCCGCCCCCAGATTCTGCCATTTTCCCGGCAGTCCTGCCTCCGAACTCGCCTCCCCAGGGCTGGCAATATCGCGCCGCTAGTCCTAGACTCACCAACCAGCAGAAATATTTACCCTATCTGTTCCCCTTAATATCTTGAAAACTTCGATCAAATCACCCCTTAACCTTCTAAATTCCAAGGAATACAAAATCCTAGTTTGTGTAAGCTCTCCTCATAATTTATCCCTTGGAGCCCAGGTATCATTCTGGTAAACCTACGCTACATTCCCTCCAAGGCCAATATATCCTTCCTAAGGTGTGGTGCCCAGAACTGCTCACAGTACTCCAGGTGTGGTCTAACCAGGGCTTTGTATAGCTGAAGCATAACTTCTACCCCCTTGTATTCTATTCCTCTAGATATAAAGGCCAGCATTCCATTAGCCTTTTTGATTATTTTCTGTATCATGACATTTTAATGATCTATGTACCTGGCCCCCCAAGTCTCTTTGGACCTCCACTGTTTTTAGCTTTTCACCATTTAAAAAGTACCCTGCTCTAACCGTTTTAGGTCCAAAGTGGATGACCTCACATTTGCCTACATTGAAATCCATTTGCCACAGTTTTGCCCATTTGCTTAATCTATCAATATCTCTTTGTAATTTTATCCTTCCATCTACACTGCTTACAATGCCGCCTATCTTTGTGTCATCAGATGCATAATCGGGGATTCCCCCCTCAATTTAATTCCCGAACGATTTGCACCAGAAGTGTGCCGATGGGTCCACAGATGTTCTGGTCAGTTTACGGTTGATTTATGTTATACTATAGTCCAGCAGAAATGCACCATTGATTTATAAAAACGGACTTAAATCAAATAGCAATGGTGGCATAGTATGGTTTCTGCATTATGGCTGGATTATTGCCTCCAGTCAAACCACATATGATTGCAGTGATGTGTGTCTTTAGTGCTGTGCCGAACACCTCGAGTCTCTTCGCCGGGAGCAAGTGGAAGCTAAGCGCAAGGAGCGCACGTCAACCCAAGCACCCCACCCACCCACCCCTTCAACCACCGTCTGCCCCACCTGTGACAGAGACTGTAGGTCCCGCATTGGACTCATCAGTCACCTGAGAACTCATTTTTAATGTGGAAGCAAATCATCCTCGGTTCCGAGGGACTGCCTAAGAAGAAGAGTGTCTTTAGTGTTGTGCCTCCCTCAGGGCCTTAATAAAAGAGGCATACAATCTTATTGGGCTGCTATACTTAAACAACTGATTTAAAATAATATATGCAAATGTACTGGGAAAATCCACTAACCACATCAAAAGGCCCGAGTATTCATTGTTCTATTTTACCATGTTCTGTCCCAGGTGAAAGGTTTACATTAAGTGTTTCTAACTGCTCACCAACAAAACTAAAAATAATGGGCCGGATATTCCGATCCCTACGGGTGTGTACGCACTGTGTACTCACCCGTAGGGACATCGGAAATGCCGGTTTTAGGCATGCACTGCGCATGCGCTGGAAACTGGCATTTCCGATCTGTCAAGAAAGCTCTTGACAGATCCTCCGGCTGCCCGGGAGAAGGGCCTCTGCGGGCAGATAGTTCCGCTTTTTGGAGACCCTCCGCCCGCAGAAAACACTTACAATTCTTGTGCCTGGTAAAAGCAGGCGTAAGGCCTGCTTTTACCAGGATAAGAGTTGAAAAAAGTTAAAAAAAAAAATTTCCACTGATTTATCATTTAAAAATACTTTAAAGAAAGGTAAGTTTATTTTTAGCCCCGTTAAAAACTTCAATAATGTTTTTCAAAAATTAAAATTTTTGTTTAAAACAGTTAATTTATGTAATTTCAAGTCATTTTAAAAATGTGATGTTTTTTTTTAATTTATTTGAAGTTTTACTATGTTTTGGGGGTGATCTCCATTCATATATTTGACAGGTCTTCCTGTCAAGTGTATGAAGGGAGATTCCCTTCTCTAATTGGCTCCCCATGGCCCACGTGATCCCAGGGACACTGCAAACTACCTGCGCCTCTGGGATACGTGGGCCCTGCACACCGGCAGTTTGGAGAGGCCCAGCATCGGAACTGTGCGCCTCCTGGGAGCCCTCAGGTAAGGGCGCAGATTTTTCCAGATTGCAGCCCTCCGCCCGCGGGAGGCCTGCGATCGGAATATCTGGGCCATTGTTGTGGCCCTTAGAGGGCAAAGACATGCATAATTACAGAGAATATAAAGCTTTTCTGCTGTAGTACCACTGAAGTGATTCCTTTTAATCAATTTTACGTCATCTCTGCACGCGATAGGTAACTTTTTACTGGGTACGAAGGATTGATTTTCAATTAACCTTAACTGAAAAGCCTAGTTTCTAACTACAGTAATAGTGTGTTCCTGATTCCCGAAGATGATGGTGCCAAAAATGAAGGGAGCATAAATTCATGGTAGATGGCTATGTTGATAACTATGCAGGCTGATACGTGATAGACATTGTTTACCACAAGCTTCACATAACAACGTTCCTGGGTGGGGGGTGTCTTCTATTGATCCCTCTGACATTGCTGATCCTTCCATCGTCTTGCCTTAACACTGGCACAGAGCTGTAGCTCAAAACCCTTCACTCCTTCTCTCACTTTTCTCTCTGCAATGAAAGCTGTGGACTTTAGTTGTAAATTAATTTGAGCAGCATGGAAAATGAATACTGGTGTTTTTTCACACCAGGAAAAACACTTCTCATGACATCGCATAGCCTTTTAAAACTAAAGAATTGCTTTTGAAGTGCAGTCACTGTTACGTAGGCGAATGCAGCAGCCAATTTGCATACTTCAAGGTCCCCACAAACAGAAAATGAATGAATGACCAGATAACTAGTTCTTTGTAATGTTGGTTGAAGGAGGAATATTGGCCAGGACGCTGGAAGAATTCTCTGCTCTTCTTTGAATAATGTCGTGGGATCTTTTTCACCTACCTGAGCAAAAAGGTGGGGTCCTGGTTTAGTATTTCATTCAAAAGCTGTTACCGCTGAGCATGCAGCACTCTCCCAGTGCTGCACTGAAGTGTCAGCCTAGTTTATGTACTCAAGTTCTCAATGGGGTTTGAATACACAACCGACTGACTCAGGTAAAAGTGCCACCAACTGGGCAATGCTGACACTTAGGCAAAGGATGGGAGTGCAGATAAAAACATGGGTAAATTGGCTACACACTGCTGGAAATAAGCATCCATAGTTTCAATTTTACAGCCCAGTCTTCCAGTTATGTTACAATACATAAAATAACCTGTAAAACAACCACTTTGGGGTTTGTATAATCTTTGCTGTGGAATAATACCGATTTGATTTTTGGTGTATTTGTGAGTCTGCCAAAGTAGGAAGAAATCCTTTTGGATCTTACACTGACAGTAATTTGAACCATTAAAAATAATGCGGTCTAAAACAATTCTTTAATGTCCTGTAGAAAGTTTAAAACTATTTATCTGAAATAAGACACATTGGGGTAAAAATTCACTTGGTTGCGCCTCCCGTTAGCGCCTTAAGAGGGCGCTAATGGGGCGTTAAGCCGCTAACGCCCGGGCACAGCGATGTTTGCGCCGCTCGAGAACTTAACTTGAGATTGTGCGGCGGCGCTAAAACTTACCGCTGTGACCACCTGCGCGCGCAGATTGTGACGTCATTCCATGGTGCAACGCCCTTGGGGCGCCCCGGAGCGGAAATTGAGTGGCGCCCCCTGCCTTACCGCCTGGCGCTTCCAACGACCGGAAGACTGGAACGTTATCAATCGGTGTGGGGCTGGGGGGGGCGCTATTTAAAGGGGGCCTCTTCCTGTCTTTTTCTGTGGTCGACATTTATGCACCACTCGTTCTGAGAGAGAGAGAGAGATTCGGAGAGAGAGAGAGAGAGACTTCTACATTGACTCAACGCTTTGTGAGGTAGTTTTGCCTATTCATCCTAACTTTGTTGCTACTTTAGTTGCTGTACCTCATTACTTTTCTGGCAAAGAAAATATGGGGGCTGCAATGATTGGGGGCGTCGTCCTGCTCCAGCTGAATCGGAGGATACAGAGACGCAGACAGAGAGTGGCAATGATGGCCAGACGGAGGAGGGCCATCAGGCGCATGTACAGGAGAGCTTACCCTCCCAGGGTATATCGTGAACAGCTCTCCTACATCCATATGTCCGAGGAGCTGTGTTTGCGAAGGCTGCGATTCAGCAAGGAGGTGGTCACTGAGCTCTGCCACCTGCTGCAGCCAGATCTGCAGCCTCAGCTGAGGTCCAGGACGTCTCTGTCGGTGGCAGTGAAGGTCACAGTGGCTTTGAACTTCTACGCCACTGGCTCATTCCAAGCTGCTGTTGGGGACCTCGCCAATATCTCCCAGTTTGCGGTGCATCGCTGCATCCGGCAGGTCACCAATGCCCTCTTCAGAAGGAGACGAGACTTCATCTCTTTCCCTATGACCCCAGACAAGCAGCGTGACCATGCTCTGGGCTTTGCGAGGGTAGCGGGCTTCCCCATGGTGCAGGGCGCCATTGACTGCACGCATGTGGCTTTGCGTGCTCCGCGAGAGAATGCAGAGGAATTCAGGAACAGAAAGGGGTTCCATTCCTTGAATGTGCAGTTGGTCTGTGACCACAGACAGGTGATACTCGCTGTCAATGCCCACTATCCGGGCAGCTGCCACGATGCTTTCATCCTGCGCCAGACTACTGTGGCAGAACTTTTCGAGGCACCGCATCAGCCAGTTGGTTGGCTTCTGGGGGACAAGGGGTACGCATTGAGCACCTGGCTGATGACACCGCTCCGTACGCCAAACACCCCTGCTGAGCTGCGGTACAATGAAAGCCATCAAGCAACCAGGAACATTATTGAGCGCACAATCGGCGTGCTGAAACAGCGGTTCCGCTGTCTGGACCATTCCGGAGGAGCCCTGCAGTACTCGCCTGAGCAAGTTTCGAACTTCGTAGTCGTGTGCTGCATGTTGCACAACATGGCAATCCTCAGGACCCAGCTAATGCCACCAGGCCTTGTAGCACCACCAGAGGAGGAGGAGGAAGAGGAGGAAGAGGACGAGGACGATGATCATCAGCAGCACCAAGGCAGGAGGGCGGCCCACAATGGTCAAACTGCAAGGGCCGTCCGTCAACGGCTAATAGCAAGCCGCTTCTAGGGCCCCTGCCATTGCTACAAACACTAATCAACCCAGCACGCAACCCCTAAGCCGGCCAAGGCACCAATAATTCCAACCACCAGCCATGTATATTTTGAATACAGAAACTTATTTATTTTACAAACTCTGTGTGTGTCAATTCCTCATGACAAACTCATAGAAATAAACACAAAAAAACAGTCAATAACATAACTGGTTCTCACAACCTGGAGATAATGTCCAAAACACTAAACAAAAGTTGGACCATGAACCTCGGCCTTTAATAAAAAAATGACCAGCATTTTGTCACACCTCCTACTTTTTGCCCTTCGAGGGTGATCTCCTTCCCTTGCGCACTTCCCCCCTTCTAACCCTACAGCTCCTCCGTAATGGGACCTCAGTGGCTGCAGCAAGGCTGGTGGAAGGCTGCTGCTCGTCAGACCCTGACACTGCAGATGCCCCTGAAGGTCGGCCTCGACCACTTCTGGGCCTGGAGGGCCCGGCTGCAGACTGCACCAACTCTGCATGGGCGGCAGCAGTCTGTCCTACAGGCGGTGGCAAGTGCAGTGGAGAAGTGACAGTGTTGGCAGCAGGAATGCTGTCATCGTGAGAGAGGCCAGCAACTCCCTGCTCGCCCGACACACTGGCACTCCCACGGGGCAGCACTTCAGCATCCGGAGCAATCTGCCGGAGAACAGATTGCTGGCCTGCTGCGGCGCGGTGACAGCCCCGGGGACATGTGCACGAACCATCGAGGTTGGCAGCAGTCTGTGCTCGCGTGGCCTCCATCTGAGTCTGTATGAGAGCAGTCAGAGGTGGGATCACGGCAGCCAGTGACTGAATTGCAGCACTAAGCGTTAGTGTGGCATCCGCCTGTGCTACAGCGAAGTGCTCCACACTCCTTGCCAGTGACTCAATGCAATCGGGCACCCTTCCCACTGCACCCATGAGCTCAGTGTGCATGCCCACCGCCTGGGTGTTCATTTCTGCAATCAGCCGCTCCTCCTCTGCGTCCATTGCAGTAGGAGTGTCTGGCATACTCTCCCTCTGGGGAGAAGGCCCCCGTTCTTCCCTACCCCCCCCCATGGCGTTGCTGCAGCCCGCTGGGTCCTGGAGCTTCACCATCATCAGCCCCTTCCCCCCTGCTCCCCTCCGGGGAAGGCGTGTTCCCAGTGTGGGCATGGGCTTCCTCGGGAGAGGGTGGCACTGATGCTCTGGCTTCCTCTTCCTCCTCAGCTGCAGCATCACTCCCAGTGGCAGCTTCAGGGCCCGTCTCCTCAGCTGATGAATCACCATCTGAAAGCAGGGAGGTACAAGAGTGGCTTTAGCGTGAGGACAGGGTGGCAGTAAGGGAGGAATAAGTGCAGCGAGTTAGCAAGTTGGATTGAAAGTGTCAAAGGCTGGTATTGTGAGGGACAAGTGGAAGGACAGAGGACAAAAAGGTGATGACCTTACCATTGCTGTCCAGAACGGGGTCGGCGTCTCCAGTGGCGACGGGACCGATCACCCGGCTTGCCACAATCCTGTGGACGCGCTCCTCCAGATCGCTGAGGGGTTGCAGCTGAAGCCGCCCTCCACCTGTCCGTTGCTGCTGTCTCCTATTATGAGCCAGCTTAGCCTGCAAGAAAAAGGACAGCATCTGAGTAAATATACAGCCATGGTCTTGCCTGATGTGCCTCCCATAGATGAATAGCCCTTACAATATACAGCCATGGTCTTGCCTGATGTGCCTCCCATAGGTGAATAGCCCTTACTGTATGCAAAGTGTGGAATGTGTGTGTGTGTTTGATGAAAGGGCCATAGGTGTTGGATGAGTGTTGTGCATTGGGGTTTTAAGACGCTCTGGCCATAGAGTGAGGTTGAGATGGAGGGATGGAGAGGTGTTGAGAAAAAGCCACTCACCCTGACGACCCGAGTGAGGTCGTTGAACTTTTTGCGGCATTGAGTATGGGTCCTGGGCACCATGCTCCTGGAGGAGACGCTCTGAGCCACCTCCCGCCACACTCTTCTGAACTCACGTGGCAAAGGCCTCCTGCCACTCTCAGGGAACAGCATACATCGTCTGCGCTCCACTGCGTCAACCAGAGCATCCAAGGCCCGCTCGGTGAAGCGATGAGCGCGTTCTCTCACCCTCTCCATGCTTGGCAGCAAAATGGATTACAGGTCTCTCCAGGCTGAGATTCAAGGCTGCAATGAGCAGGGTGTGGCTGGGGAGCAAGTGGCCCCCCCCGCTTTAAGAAGTGTCCGGCGCCAGTGTGTCTGTGTTCCCTCGCTAACTGGCAGCAGCTGCGCTGCGCTCGCGCGCTGAGTTAGCGCCTCACTCCTTGGCCTTTGCGCCTTAAGAGAGGTGTGCAGCGCCTGCTTTAGCGCTCCACTCACCTCCCGGGGCGGTAAAAGTGAAGTTTCCTGTCAGTGCCGATAATTAGCGCCAGGCGCTAATATTTGCGTCCGGACGATATTTGCGCCCCAAATGGGGCGCGACCTAATTTCTACCCCATTGTACTTTGGAGTAATAAAAATAATGATGTCAGTAAAACTATACAGCACTATAAATATTGATTTTAAAAAAAAGTGTTGAAATGTACGACAAGAATGAGAGAAGAGAATAAATATATAGTGTAGTGTGACTAGTGGATATCCTTCCATCAATCATTTGGTGCCATAATTTGTCACACAGGGCATTCCCATCTTTGAATCACACAAGACCACTAACAGTACTGAAGAACATTACTAACCTGCAGCAGCTCAGTTGCAGCAAATGCTTTGGCCAAAAGCAGTTTATGTATTAAAGAAGTAACATTCTCAGGAGGTAATTAAAAGTTGAACCTAATCTTGGGTTCAGATGACATTTATACAGAATTGAAGCTTTTCTCACCTGGTTTACGATGTTATATGGAGCCTTCCGTTGACTACAGCCCTGTAACTCGCCCTCCACCACCTCCACACTGTCCCCCCCCCCCCCCACAACTTGCTTATTTTTCCTCCATTTCCCAAATCTGTGCACTCCCAAAGCTGATCATTAATATTAATGGTTTACTCACCTGCATCTTTTGAAATGCTGATGCGATGTTCACCACTGTAGGGGATTCCAGGGAGTCTCATTCCAGTTCCTTGTGAACATGGGTCTACAGCACAGAAGTACCTTCATTTGACATTAATTGGCAATAACCTGGTATTTCCACTCAGAGAGTGCAGTATGGGAAATAGAAAAATAAGTCCTCTTCTGAGGATGGGATTAAGAAAATATTGATGGGGCAAAATGGAGGGAGCTCTGAATCTGATTTATTGTACCTGAGCCAAGGGTACTAGTTCTGGGTAGCCAAAATGTAAAGTGATTCATTCTCCAGCATCAGCCCTCCTCACCTTAATGAATACAAAATAATTGTAAATTTTAAAAGAAGTTTATGTGCAGCCTTCCTAAGATAAATGCATATATATGAAAGTGGATAATGAGTCCTTAAACAACCTAAACATGAGAAAGAATGCTATGAATAATACTGTAGCTTATTTAACAAACACAATGGGCCGGATTTTGTCATCGGGGGCGGGTTGGGGGCGGGTCAGGTGGTCGGTGGTTCCCGCCCCCGGCTCCGATGTCAGGCGGGATAATTTAGCTATTTTGCCCTAATTGGGCACTTGATTTCCAGCGTGTGGGAACCCCTGGCCCAATGAGTCTTTTGGCCCTGAAACTTGCATCTGATGATGTCATTTATGCAGCTGCATTTAAGGCCTGCAAGCAGCCTTGGTTCATTTTCTGCCTTACAACTTTTTTTGGAGACACTTCTGAGGGATTTGTGGTGCACAGATGTCAAGCTCAAGGCCCAAGTGCGCACCCCGCTTTGATGAGGACTCCCTCCAAGCTCTGGTGGAGGGAGCCAAAGCTCAGAAAGAGGTGTTGTTTCCTTCCTCTGGGAGGAAAAAAACCTCCCCAGCAGACCAAAGCTGTGTGGCTGCAAATGGCACAGGAGGTCAGTGCCATATCAATGTGCAGCAGAACCTGGCTGCAGTGCAGAAAGAGGTTTAATGACCTTCTCCGCACAGGAAAAGTGAGTATGACATAACCATGACCCTTAATCTGCTCCCCATCGCCTCTCATCACCAGCACTCTGCATTGTCAACCTCCTCCTCCACATCCCACTTTACCCTTACATCCCTTGCACCCTTAACTATTCCCTCTCTCTCTATGTACACATTCACTTAACTATTCAACTATGCAGCCCTCACACTCCCTATCACTGTGATGCTATGACAACAAATTACAACACACAAGGAGGGCCCTTGGTTTTGGGACCTCACAACATCTTTGTGTCCTTCTAAGCATCTATGCTATGGATTCTCTACACTCACTCCATCATTCTCACTCAAACTCCACTTGTGTCCCTCGTTGCAGGAAAAGAGAGCCCTCAATAAGAGGGAAAGGGCGAAGACAGGAGGAGGGCTACCCTCAATAGCCCAGCTCACCAGCGTCCTTGAGATCGTGGGAGTCGAGAAGGATGCGTAAGTGGGGGACGGACAGATGGGTGCATCAGAGCAAGCTGGTGACATAATAGTTTTGCATCTCTCTCATTTACATTGCATGAGTGACTGATATTGATTATGATGCTCTAACAGATTGACTTATGATCATCTGCACAATTCGATGTGCATGCAACGTTTATCTCACATGTCTAACTCTTTCCTTTATTCCCCCACAGGACCATCGACAGCTCCCCTCCCCACTGTCCAGGAGGAACAGCCTGAGCCCCCAGACTCCTCAGAGGAAGCTGCAACCTCTGAGGGTGCAACGTCACCAGAATTAAGCGCACCCAGCACCAGCGCAGACACTCACACCTCGGTGGGGCCTTCGGGACATAGAGTCGTGTTGTCACCTGGTGTATCACAGCTCACAAGTGAGCATCAGCAGATGGTGGAGACAGGGACAGCAGTGGAGAGTCCTCGTCGGAGTGTGCAGGGCACTTCCAGCTCGGCTCAGCTACATGTCGACCCTGTGCCTCCGGGTCCATCCAGAAGGAGAGTGGTGCTGGAACTCCAGGAACAGGTGCAGGAGTCTCTGGAAGGTTTTGTTTCCAAGGTCACTGCGAGTGTGGAGAGGATGGAGGAGTCCATCGCTAACATGAGCAGAGCCTTTGTGGAGGCATTGGCACATGAATGCATCACCACGGAAAGGATGGCTACCTCAGTGGTAAGGATGGCTACCATAGAGGAGAGGATGGCTACGGCCATGGAGGAGCTAAGTCGCCAGTGTCTTTAAAACATGGTCATTGTTCAGAATAGAATGACATCTCTGGAGGAGCAATGGGCAGCTATTGAGCAGTGAAACCAGAGCTTCATGGAAGTCCTCTGGAGTAGGACTGCCAGTGCAGAAACGGGTCCTCATGGCCCCACTGAAGTGCAGCAAGGTGCTGTCAATCACTTGCTAGCTCTGAAGTGGGGGTGACCCATGAGAGGGATGTTGGTGGCAGAGAACAAGGAAGTGGGGGCCCCTCTCCAAGCGCTCACACGACCATGCCACTGCAAAGCCCTTGGTCAGAGCCCCACCAGAGTCCTCACCCAACTGAGATAGGCGTCTCAGCCCCAGCACAGCCGCAGGAGCAGCAGACTGTTGCCGAGCCCTCACAGGCTCGCAACCCCAGAGGACGCCCGCCAAAGGTGTCGAGGCAGGAGCAGCAAGAAAGTGAGCAAGGGGCCTCCACATCTGCTGAAGCCACAGGGGAAGCACCATGTAGGAGGACACGTAAAAGGAAGATAAAGCACAAGTAGTCACAAGGGTAGTCACTTGGGTGTTCTGTTGTGTTTAATTGTGAAATGCCATCCGTGAATTAATGTTATAAAATGACTTGATGGCAAACTGTTGAAGTTGTGGGCTGTGTCATTTCACAAATGGGACTTCCACACTGAGGGCTCAGGGCGACTTGGAATTGTCAGTATGGTGGTCAGAGTGATAGGAAGCCGCAGGTTATTTCCCATTGTCGATGGTGTGGTATGAAGGTGCGAGCCAAATGTGTTTGATTGGGCAGCCTAAGCAAATCTGGCCAAGATGAGTGCATCCCTTGCATCCCGGGCAGCAATGTTCTCGTGTGCTGCTGCCGCTGGTTGATGAGCCTCCGCAAGCTCTTTGTTCTTGCTCTCCTCCTCATCCTCATCCTCATCTGAGGAGGCTATGCGATGAGTCACTTGTACCTCAGGCAGCTGTAAGCCACGATGCCGTGCCATGTTGTGAAGTGCACAGCAGACGACGACGATTCTGGAGACCCTGGCTGCTGAGTACTGCAGGGCTCCACCTGATTGGTCAAGGCATCTGAATCGCATCTTCAGCAAGCCAATGGTTTGCTCGATAATGGATCTGGTGGAAATGTGGCTGGAGTTGTAGCGTTCCTCAGCTTCGTTGGATGGCCTCCTGAATGGTGTCATTAGCCACGTCTTCAGGGGATAGCCTTTGTCTCCAAGTAGCCATCCGCAAAGTTAGTCTGGCGGACTGAAGAGCAGAGGCACACTAGACTGCCGCAGGATGAAGGAGTCATGGCAACTGCCAGGGTACTTGGCGCAAACATGCAAAATTTCCTTCTTGTGGTTACACACCAGCTGCACGTTGAGGGAGTGGAAACCCTTGTGGTTGACAAAAAGACCTGGATTGTGATGGGGTGCCTTAAGGGCCACATGTGTGCAGTTAACGATGCCCTGCACCCTTGGAAAGCCTGCCAGATTAGCAAATCCAACCGCATGCGCCGTTACACTTGCTTGATCCTTGGAGAAGTTGCTGTAATTGTGTGCGTTGGCAAAGAGGGCATTGGTTACCTGCATGATGCAAGTGTGTGCGGCCGCCTGGGAGATGTCGCTGATGTCTGCTGTTGATCCCTGGAATGATCCTGAAGCAAAAAAGTTGAGTGCGGTGGTGACTTTTATGGCCACTGGTAAGGGGTGTCTACCCGCTCCTCTGGGCTCCAGGTCTTGCTGCAGCATTGCGCAGATGTCACCCACTACCTCTCGCAAAAGTCTCAGCCTCCTTTGGCGCTGCTGCTCAGTCATGTAGAGGTAGCTCATCCTCTGTCTGTAAACCCTGTTTTGGGGGTATCTCCTGCGGCGACGTCCTTCCCTGCGCTGGTGCCTTCTGGCCTGTGCAGTTTCAGGTGGGTGAGCAGCAGCTTGGCGCTCCTGTTGTTACTGCTGCTGTTGGTGCTGCTGTTGTTCCGGGTTCTGCTGCTGCCGTGGCTGGTCTTCATCCGAATCTGAGGTCCAGGAGGAAAGGAAATAAATGTTTCCCATGCTGCAGGTATATACCTCAGTTGAGGAAGCGCTCAGTCAAGGTGGGGAGAGGGTTTTCCCAGGAGGTCACAGTGGAGATGGATCTCAGCTTCAACACTTCCAAAACCAGTAGACCTGCAAAAAGCTCTCCAAGACCTGAGAAAAGAAAGTTCTGGCACCTGCAAATGATCATTGTGGAAAAACGCCGTTTTTATGGTGGAGCTGCCAACCACTTATGAACCCAACAGGATTAGCTGGCGTGTTCCAGGAGAGACGTGCATCATGCGGGAAATGTGGTAAACTCTGAAAGGCCTCTCAAAATGGGATTAATGAGGTACTTAAGTGGTAGTTAAGTGCCTTAAGGGCCTATCCCGCCGCTTGGAGGCGGGACCGAAACAGAGTCTGCAAGCCCGCCTTTGGGAAAGTTGCACAGAGGCGGGTTGGAGGCGGGATCGGAGCCCGACACCATTTTTTGCAACTTTCCCACCTGACCCGCCTTCAAACCCGCCTCCTCGGGCCTGACAAAATCCAGCCCATAGGCCCTGAATTTCCTCACAGTTTCCAGCATTTTATCATCGTGTGAATGGCACAACTGCACTGTGTGAGATGCACATTGGAACGAGACTTATTTTCACCAGGTTTCCACCCTGTTTTTCTAATGGGATAATTTCCAGTCCAGCTTGGAGGCTCCATTTTATCTGCCACCTGCACCTTCATGTGGAAGCTTAATTAAATTTATTCAAATCACAGGAATGGTATTACTAAGCCAAAATTCCATGTTTTGTGCTACATTGCTCCCCAGTGTAAGTGATGCTGAGATAAAAGAAGTACACCTATTGCCAAAAACAGCTGCCCCCGGGCGAAGTGCTTTCTGTTTGCAGTCTGAAACCTGGAGAAGCTACTTACAGTTATATCTGGACTCACAACCTTGGCATCCTATTCTACCCTGAGCTAAGTTTCCAACCCCATATCCACTCCATCACAATAGACCGCATACTTCCACCTCCATAACATCACCTGCGATCGCCACTGCTTCAGCATGCTGCTGAAACTCTCATCCATACCTTTCTCGGCTCCAGTCTAAATTATTCCAAAGCTTTCCTGGCAAGCCTCCCATCTTCCACCCTTTATAAACTTCAGCTCATCCAAAACTCTGCTGCCCCATATCCTAGACCGTACCAAATCCCGCTCACCCATCACCCTGTCCTCGCTGACCTACATTAGCATCCGGTCCCTGAACACTTCAAAATATTAATTCTCATTCTTGTGTGTAAATCCCGTCATGGCCTTGCTCCTCCCTATCTCTGCAACTTCCTACAGCTTTACAACCCTCCCCCCCATACTCTCCTCCTCTGATTCTGGCCCCTTTTGCATCAACCCCACCCTTCACTCCACCATTGGCAGCCGTGTCTTCAGACTCCTAGGGGCCATGCTCTGGAATTCCCTCCCTAAACTTCTCTGCCTTGCCACTTCCCTCACCTCCTTTAAGACCATCCTTAGAACCCACCTCTTCGACCTGGCATTTGGTCACCCCTCCTAATGTCTTCTTCTTTGGCTCGGCATTCACGTTTTCTTATGCTTCTGTGAAGTACCTTTTCTTCGACACTATATAAATGGCAGTTGTTGTTGTTGCTGAATCCTTTGATTGCCAGTGTTTCCTCTTTATGCTGAGTTAAAGTGCAATTTCTCTCCCAGTGGTCTGCTGTTCTCTGGAATTAAGTTCTTTATTATCCTGCCGGAGGAATGCAGTTTCCAGACCCTGCAGTCACAATCTGTCCGGATTCATTGAATAGATGGTAGCATGCATTACAGTATGTGAGATAGTAGACATGTGTGCTGCCAGGTTATATTGCTTCTGGGATAAGGAACATGGTGCCATATGATACCCCAAAAAGCATTGCTTGAATACTAGGCCAGAGAATACCCTGGTGCTTTCTGTGTTTCAGTAAGCTACTCTATTATTGAGCTGGCAACACACTTACCCTTTACTGACCTTGTGAGGTCATTAAACTTCTTATCACACTATAAGGGAGTCATTGGAGGTGCCGCTCACAGCTAAAGCCACCTCCTTTCACAAGCTGTGATGCTGCATGTGATGGCTTCTTCCCAACTATTCCAACAATTGATTTCCTTCTTTCCCTAGTTTATGAGTAGTACTTCAGTATCAGTCCCTGAAAAGTTAGATGCTCTCCTTTTTCTTTCTCTTGCAGCTGCCATTGCATTCCCTCTTACCACAGTGTGCGACCCCCTTTAAATGGATGAAGCCCTTTATATGGGGAAATTGCACCTTTGCTCCACCCCTTTCTCAAATTTTCCGCAACCTTCGCAATGTATCTGACGCACTGTTCGTGGGAAACATGCCTGTGTCCTGCCAACATTATGGAAATTAGCTGAGCCTGGAACTTCTGACAGCATCAATGTCCTAGGATTTTGGCAGCTCTGCCCTGCTGCATTTCCACCACTGGATTGAAGACCCAGGAATTTTCAGGGCTTATAAATAATGAAAGACGAACTAAACTAATAGAGCCATTGATCTACATTAAGATCAGAAGATTTTTGGGTCTGAAACTATACGTTAGTTGTGATATGACAGTCAGGCATCTAGTATCTTTCTTGTGTCATTTAACTGTAGAGCAAGCAATTCTATAGTGCATTGGTTTAATGTTGTGTTATTAAAGACACAAGCAGACAATAAAATAAATAGAAGTGAGTTTTTTTCTTCAAAAATTCTTAATAAGCAGGAGGAAGATTTCAAAATTTTCAGACCACTATGGTGTTATACTATGTGTGTCCCACTCATATTCATGTGGGTAGTCCAGGATGCTTCTCATGTCCTGGACAACCACATGTGCAGGAAGTGTCGTCAGCTGGAGGAGCTCAAGCTCCAGGTTTTGGAGCTTGAGCAGCAGCTGGCGTCACTGCGGTACATCCGTGAGGCTGACAGCTACGTGGATAGCACGTTTCAGGAGGTGGTCACCCCGCAGCTTAAGAGTTTGCAGGCAGAGAGGGAATGGGTGACCACCAGGCAGACAAGGAGGACCAAGCAGCTAGTGCAGGAATCCCCTGAGTGCATCTCACTCTGTAACCAGTATTGAATATTGGTGAGGGTGATGGTTCCGCTCGGGGCCTACAGCTAGTGCCAAGGCCATGGCACCATGGGTGGCTAAGCTGTACAAGGGGGGAGGAGGAATGTCAGAAAAGCAATAGTGATAGGGGATTCAATAGTTAGGGGAACAGACAGGCGTTTCTGCGGCCACAGTCATGATTCCAGGATAGTATATTGCCTTCCTGGTGCCAGGGTCAAGGATGTCACTGAGCGGCTGCAGGACATTTTGAGGGGGGAGGGTGAACAGTCAGAGGTCATGGTCCATATCAGTACCAATGACATAGGTAGAAAGAGGGATGAGGTCCTGCAGGCAGATTTTAGGGAGCTAGGAAAGAGATTAATAAGCAGGACCTCAAATGTAGTAATCTCTAGATTACTCCCAGTGCCACACACTAGTGAGTACAGAAATAGGAGGATAGAGCAGATGAAGGCGTGGCTGGAGAGATGGTGCAGGAGGGAGAGCTTTAGATTACTGAGGCAATGGGACCAGTTCTGGGGGAGATGGGACCTGTACAAGCCGTACGAGTTGCACCTCAACAGAGCTGGGACCAATATCCTTGTGGTGGGGGAGGGGGCGGTGTTTTCTAGTGCTTGGCAGGGGGCTGGGAATCTGAGCATAGATTCAGAAGGGACAGATGCAAAGCTGGAAATGGAAAGGAGAACATTAGTAAGTGAATTTGGAAGGCAGACATAACAAAGGCTAGAAAATAGACAGCAAAGGGGTTTGGCAGTGCTTAATGGTACACACTTCAATGCAAGGCAGATGAGCCGAAGGCACAGATAGATATGTGGAAGTATGATGATATAGCTATTACTGAAACATGGCTGAAAGAAGGGCAGGAATGGCAGCTCAATATTCCAGGTTACAAGGTTTTCAAACGAGATAGAGAGGGGGATAAAAAAGGAGAGGATGTTGCAATATTGGTTAAAGAAACAATTACAGCTGTGAGGAGGGATGATATGTTAGAAGGATCAAATGAGGTCCTATGGATTGAACTGAAGAACAAAAAAAGGGGCAATCACACTGCTGGGAGTTTTCTATAGACCCCCAAACAGTCAGAGGGAGATCGAAGAGCAAATATGTAGGCAAATTTCTGAGAAGTGCAGAAACAATAGGGCAGTAATAGTAGGGGATTTCAACTACCTGAATATTAACTGGGATAGAATCAGTGTAAAAGGTATAGAGGGTGCAGAATTCTGAAAATGCATTCGGGAGAACTTTTTTATCCAGTACGTAGCAAGCCAAACAAGAGAGGGGGTGGTTCTGGACTTGGTTTTAGGCAATGAAGCTGGGCAGGTGGAAGGGGTATCAGTGGGAGTGCATTTTGGTGGTAGTGATCATAATTCAGTTAGATTTAGTGTAGTTATGGAAAAGGACAAAGATAGACCAGGACTAAACGTTCTCACTTGGGGAAAGGCCAATTTTACTGAGCTGAGATGTGATTTAGCAAAGCTGGACTGGAATCAGCTACTTGAAATTAAATCAGTGTCAGAGCAGTGGGAGGCATTCAAGGAGGAGATAGTGAGGAATCAGAGCAAATATGTTCCCACAAAGAAAAAAAGTGGGACTCCCAAATCTAGAGCCCCCTGGATGTCAAGGGGCACACAGGGTAGGATAAGGCAAAAAAGGGAAGCTTTTATCAGATACCGAAAGCAGAAAGCCTAGAGGAGTATAACAAGTGCAAGGGTGAAATTAAAAAGGAAATTAGGAATGCAAAGAGAGGGCATGAAAAATATTGGCAAGTAAAATCAAGGAAAATGCAAAGATGTTTTATAAATACATAAAGAGCAAGAGAATAACTAAAGAAAGAGTAAGGCCTATTATAGACCAAAAAGGTAACCGGTGTGTTGAGGCGGAAGACGCGGGTATGGTTCTTAATGAATATTTTGCGTCTGTCTTCACAAAAGAGAGGAATGTTGCAGATATTAAGGAGGAGGAGTGTGAAATATTAGGTGAGCTAAACATAGTGAGAGAGGAAGTATTAAGGGGTTTAGCATCTTTGAACATAGATAAATCGCCAGGCCCGGATGAAATGTATCCCAGGCTGTTAAGAGAAGCAAGGGAGGAAATAGTGGAGGCTCTGACCATCATTTTCCAATCCTCTCTGGCTCCAGGTGTGGTGCTGGAGGACTGATAACATTGTACCATTGTTTAAAAAGGGAAAAAGGGATAGACCGAGTAATTATAGGCCAGTCAGCCTAACCTCGGTGGTGGGCAAATTATTGGAAAAAATTCTGAGGGCCAGTATTAATCATCAATTAGAAAGGCATGGATTATTCAAGGACAGTCAGCATGGATTTGTTAAGGGTAGGACGTGTCTGACTAACTTGATTCAATTTTTTGAGGAGGTAACAAGGAGGGTTGGTGTAGTCTACATGGATTTTAGCAAGGCTTTTGACAAGGTCCTACATGGCAGACTGGTCAGAAAAGTAAAAGCCCATGGAATCCAAGGGAAAGTAGCAAGTTGGATCCAAAATTGGCTCAGTGGCAGGAAGCAAAGGGTAATGGTCGAAGTGTGTTTTTGTGACTGGAAGGCTGTTTACAGTGGGCTTCTGCAGTGCTCAGTACTAGGTACCTTGCTTTTTGTGGCATATATCAATGATTTATACATCAATGTAGGGGCCATGATTAAGAAGTTTGCAGATGATACAAAAATTGTCCATGTGGTTGATAGTAAGGAAGAAAGCTGTAGACTACAGGAAGATATCAATGGACTGGTCAGGTGGGCAGGAAAGTGGCAAATGGAATTCAATCCGGAGAAGTGTGAGGTAATGCATTTGGGGAGGGCTAACAAAGCAAGGGAATACACAATAAATGGTAGGATACTGAGAAGTGTAGAGGAACAGAGGGACCTTGGAGTGCATGTCCACAGATCCCTGAAGGTAGCAGGACAGGTAGATAAGGTGGTTAAGAAGGCATACGGGATACTTGGCTTTATTTGTCGAGGCATAGAATATAAGATCAGGGTCATTATGCTGTATAAAACACTAGTTAGGCCACAGCTAGAGTCCTGCGTACAGTTCTGGTCACCACATTACAGGAAAGATGTGATTGCACTAGAGAAGGTACAGAGGAGATTTACGAGGATGTTGCCAGGACTGGAGAATTTTAGCTATGAGGAAAGATTAGATAGGCTGGGGTTGTGTTCTTTGGAGCAGAGGAGGCTGAGGGGAGACTTAATTGAGGTGTATAAAATTATGAGGGGCCTAGATAGAGTGGATAGGAAGCACCTATTTCCTCTAGCAGAGAGGTCAATAACCAGGGGCATAGATTTAAAGTAATTGGTAGAAGGATTAGAGGGGAGTTGAGAAGAAAGTTTTTTGCCCAGAGGGTGGTGGGGGTCTTGAACTCACTGCCTGAAAAGGTGATAGAGGCAGAAACCCTCATTGCATTTAAAAAGTACTTGGATATGCACTTGAAGTGCCGTAACCTACAGGGCTATGGACCAAGAGCTGGAAAGTGGGAATAGGCTGGATAGCTCTTTTTTGGCCGGCACAGACACGATGGGCTGAATGGCCTCCTTCTGTGCCGTAAATTTCTATGATTCTATTCTATATTGATTGAGAATCTCTAGAAGGTCTAATTACTTATGGTTCTCGATAGTGAGGCCTTTTTCAAAGAACTTCTAGATATTTCCAGAAAACTAAACTTCACAGAAACCATTAGAAGTATTCAATGATGCTCTGACATATTTTAATCCAAAGGTTACAATCATCTGGATTGATTCCAAAACAACATCTGTTTTACAGCTAAAAGTATTTTTATTAATACTGTTTAAATTGATTTTGTGTATTTGAAAACTGCACATTTATAATAATAACCAAGGTAAAGGTTTCTGTGATCTACATAAATTGCACGAATTACTTCCTAAATCAGTTTGCCTACAATTCACTGGATATATTAACCTTCCAAATTACTTTTAATTTTCAATTACAAAGCTATGGAATAGCCTTAACAATATTTAGACTGAGTTAAATATATAGAATTATTCTGTCCAGTTTTACTCAAACTATTTAATATATCTGTGAAGGGACAGAGTGTAGCAGAATAAACATCTTGAATATATTAAAAATGGAGAGTGGACGCAATGTTTCATCGGTATTGCGCCTGTAGAAGGTGCTGCGAGGGTCACGTTGTGTTACTCATTAAGTACAGTGGGGCTGAACTAACATTACCTGACAGTCCCACTGTACTCTCTTACCTCCCTCCTGGCTTTCTCATTCAGCATGCGGTCAGAAAATTTGTGGTAAATTCTTAGCAGGGACAGATCAGCGCAAGTGCCTATGGAGCCCATGCCCAGGGGCCTCAGTCAAATTTGGGCGCATGCTAATGTGAGACTCCTGGTAAAACTCACCATGATGCAGAAAAGCTGACTACAGCTGCTGGATCAAAAAATTCTAGCATTTAAAAATGTAGTCAGAATGGGAGGAGGCAGAGTTGCCAGATTCATTATAGTATAAATCCTGAGAATTACGGTTGCAGTCAATGTTTGTGTTTTAAAGGACTGGGTGGGAACATTGTGCGGGGGGTGGAGTGGACCTAAATGTTCTTGGTGTCCAGGGCCCCGAGAATCATTAATCCAGCTCTGACTCTTAGATGTATTTGTTCTGCAGATCTTCCCAAATTGAATTCTCACATAATTGCTAGAAAAATAAACATTGCGGATGAAAGGTATCTACAATAGTAGCACGAAACAGGCTCACAGCGAATTGGCAGCCTGTTTTACACCTCGTCTGATTTTCTTTTCCATTGACTTCTACGGGAATACAAGTTCTGAAGCGAAGAGCAGGAATTTCAAAATTGCCCGTTTTATAAGGGCAGGCAGCACACTTTGGGGGCGGGGGGGGTAATTTTGACTTTGTGCGATTGTGTAAAATGGGTGAGAGCGAATCAGCAGCCCCATTTGTAACTCTCTCGATTTTCATTTCCATGGAAATAAGTCAGCTGAGATGCAACACAGGCTGCCGACTTGCTATCACCCGCTCCATTGGTAGGAAAACAAATCCACTCCACTACTGTCAGCAAATTAGATGTTTGGACACAGAATCTGCATTTTTATGTTCCTGAACAACTGCTTGCGTGCAAGAATCAATAAACAAAGGATGGTTAGAAAAATTAAAGCTTTTGCTCAAAAATAAACATTATTAAAAGTCACATTTTTCCATAATTGGCCTCATAGAAACTATTGCAGCAATAGTATTTCGAAATTCATAGAATCTTACTGCACAAAAGGAGGCCATTGGGCCCGTTGTGCCTGTGCCGGCTCTTTGAAAGAGCTCTCCAATTGGTCCTCCTCTTTCCCCACAACCCTACAAGTTAGTCCTCTTCAAATACATGTCCAATTGCCTTTTGAAAGTTTCTATCGAATCTGATTCCACCTTTCAGGTAGTGCATTCCAGATCTTAACAACCCTGTGTGTGAAAAAAACACTCCTCATTTCCCCTCCAGTTCTTTTGTTAATTATTTTAAATCTATGACCTCTGATTTCTGATCCACTTTCCAGAGGAAACAGTTTCTCCCTACTTGCTCTATCAAAACCCCTCATCATTTTGAATACCTCTATTCGATCTCCCTTTAACCTTTTCTGCTCTAACCAGCTTCTCCAATCACTCCACATAACTGAAGTCCCTCATCCCCCAATATCATCCTGGTAAACCTCCTCAGTACCCTGTCCACGGTCTTGACATTCTTCCTATAGTGTGATGCCCAGAATTGTGCACAATACTCGAGCTGAGGCGTAATCAGTGATTTATAAAGGTTCAGCATGACTTCCTTGTTTTTGTATTCAATCCCCCTGTTTACGAAGCCTAGTATCCCATACGCTTTCTTAACCACCTTATCAACTTGCCCTGCCACCTTCAGAGATTTGTGAATATGCACCCCCAGGACCCTCTGCTCGTGCACCACGCTAAACCTAGTACCATTTAAAATATACTGCCTCCCCATGTTGTTCCTCCCAAAGTGCATCACTTCATACTTATCCAGATGAGGTATGGTGGCATAGTGGTTATGTTACTGGACTAGTAATCCTGGACTAATGATCCAGAGATGTGCATTCAAATCCCACTACGGCAGCTGGGGAATTTAAATACAGTTAATTAAATAAATATGGAATAAAAAGCTAGTATCAGTAATGGTGACCATGAAACTACCGGATTGCCATAAAAACCCATCTGGTTCACTAATGTCTTTTAGGGAAGGAAATCTGCCGTCCGTACCTTGTCTGGCCTATATGTGACTCCAGAACCACAGCAATGTTGTTGACTCTTAACTGCCCTCTGAAATGGCCTAGCAAGTCACTCAGTTGTGACAAACTGCTATGAAAAACAATAATAAGAATAAAACCAGACGGACCATCCGGCATCGACCTAGGCACCGGACACGACAAAGGCACACCCAGCCCAGTTGATCCTGCAAAGTCCTCCTCACTAACATCTGGGAACTTGTGTCAAAATTGGGAGAGCCGTCCCACAGACTAGTCAAGCAACAGCCTGACATAGTCATACTCACAGAATCATACCTTTCAACCAATGTCCCAGACTCCTCCATCAGCATCCCTGGGTGTGTCCTGTCCCACCGGCAGGACAGACCCACCAGAGGTGGCGGCACAGTGGTATACAGTCGGGAGGGAGTGGCCCTGGCAGTACTCAACATTGACTCCAGACCCCATGAAGTCTCATGGCTTCAGGTCAAGCATGGGCAAGGAAACATCCTGCTGATTACTACCTACCGCCCTCCCTCAGCTGATGAATCAGTACTCCTCCATGTTGAACACCACTTGGAAGAAGCACTGAGGGTAGCAAGGGCACAGAATGTATTCTGGGTGGGGGACTTCAATGTCCATCACCAAAAGTAGCTCGGTAGCACCACTACTGGCCGAGTCCTGAAGGACATAGCTGCCATACTGGGCCTGCGGCAAGTGGTGAGAGAACCAACCAATCTACCTGTCACAGATGCACCTGTCCATGACAGTAGTGGTAGGAGTGACCACTGCACAGTCCTTGTGGAGATGAAGTCCCGTCTTCACACTGAGGACACCCTCCATCATGTTGTGTGGCACGACCACCATGCTAATTGGAGTACATTCAGAACAGATCTAGCAGCTCAAAACTGGGCATCCATGAGGCACTGTGGGCCATCAGCAGCAGCAGAATTGTATTTCATCACAATCTGTAACCTCATGGCCCGGCATATCCCTTACGCTCCCATTACCATTAAGCCAGGGGACCAACCCTGGTTCAATGAGGAGTGCAGAAAAGCATGCCAGGAGCAGTACAAGGTGGACCTAAAAATGAGGTGCCAGCCTGGGGAAGCTGCAACACAGGACTACATACATGCTAAACAGCGGAAGCAGCATACTATAGACAGAGCTAAGCAATCCCACAACCAATAGATCAGATCAAAGCTCAGCAGTCCTGTCACATCCGGTCATGAATGGTGGTGGACAATTAAACAACTAACGGGAGGAGGAGTCTCCATGAACATCCCCATCCTCAATGATCGTGGAGCTCAGCACCCGAGTGCAAAAGACAAGGCTGAAACATTTGAAACTATCTTCAGCCAGAAGTGCCGAGTGGATGATCCACATCGGCCTCCTCCTGAGGTCCCCACCATCACAGAAGCCAGTATTCAGTCAATTCGATTCACTCCACGTGATAACAAGAAACGGCTGAGCGCACTGGATACAGCAAAGTCTATGGGCGCCGACAACATTCCGGTTGTCGTGCTGAAGACTTGTGCTCCAGAACTAGCCGCACCTCTAGCTAAGCTGTTCCAGTACAGCTACAACACTGGCGTCTACCTGACAATGTGGAAAACTGTCCAGGTATGTCCTGTCCACAAAAAGCAGGAAAAATCCAATGCAGCCAATTATCACTCCATCAGTCTGCTCTCAATCATCAGCAAAGGGATGGAAGGTGTCATCGACAGTGCTATCAAGTGGCACTTACTCACCAATAACCTGCTCGCCGATGCTCAGTTTGGGTTCCACCAGGACCACTCGGCTCCAGACCTCATTACACCCTTGGTCCAAACATGGGCAAAAGAGCTGAATTCCAGAGGTGAGGTGAGAGTGACTGCCCTTGACATCAAGGCAGCATTTGACCGAGTGAGGCATCAAGGATCCCTAGTAAAATTGAAGTCAATGGGAATCAAGGGGAAAACTCTCCACTGGCTGGAGTCATACCTAACACAAAGGAAGATGGTTGTGTTTGTTGGAGGCCAATCATCTCAGCCCCAGGACACTGCTGCAGGAGTTCCTCGGGGCAGTGTCCTAGGCCCAACCATCTTCAGCTGCTTCACCAATGACCTTCCCTCCATCATAAGGTTAGAAGTGGGGATATTCGCTGATGATTGAACAGTATTCACTTCCATTCGCAATTCCTCATATAATGAAGCAGTCCATGCCCGCATGCAGCAAGACCTGGTCAACATTCAGGCTTGGGCTGATAAGTGGCAAGTAACATTCGCGCCACACGAGTGCCAGGCAATGACTATCTCCAACAAGAGAGAGTCTAACCACCGCTCCTTGACATTCAACGACATTACCATCGCAGAATCTCCCACCATCAATATTCTGGGGGTCACCATTGACCAGAAACTAACTGGACCAGCCACATAAATACTGTGGCTACAAGAGTAGGTGAGAAGTTGGGTATTCTGTGGCAGGTGTCTCACCTCCTGACTCCCCAAAGCCTTTCCACAAGTCAGGAGTGTGATGGAATACTCTCCACTTGCCTGGATGAGTGCAGCTCCAACAACACTCAAGAAGCTCGACACCATCCAGGACAAAGCAGCCCGCTTGATTGGCCACCCCATCCACCACCTTAAACATTCACTCCCTCTACCACCTGCGTACCGTGGCTGCAGTGTGTACCATCTACAAGATGCACTGCAGCAACTCGCCAAGGCTTCTTCGACAGCACCTCCCAAACCTGCACCTAGAAGGACAAGGGCAGCAGGCACATGGGAACACCACTACCTCCAAGTTCCCCATCCTGACTTGGAAATATATCGCCGTTCCTTCGCTGGGTCAAAATCCTGGGACCCCCTCCCTAACAGCGCTGGGAGTACCTTCGGATTGCAGCGGTTCAAGAAGGTGGTTCACCACCAGCTTCTCAAGGGCAGGTAGGGATGGACAATAAATGCTGGCCTTGCCATTGATGCCCACATCCCAGGAATGAATTTTAAAAAAAATAATTAAATTGCATCTGCTTTCTGTCTGGCCATTTTACCAGTCTGTCTATCTCCTCCTGAAGTCTGCTACTATCCTGCTTACTATTGCATACATTGCCAAGTTTTGTATTATTCACAAACTTCAAAATTATACTCCATATACCCAATTCCAGGTCATTTAAATATATCAAGAAAAACAATGGTCCTAATACCAACCCCTGGAGACACCACTGCATACATCTCTCCAGCCAGAAAAACATCCGTTCCCACTACTTCCTGCCTCCCATCCCTTAGCCAATTACGTACCAAGTTACCACCGTCCTTTTAATCCCATGTGCTTCTATTTTCCGATAGCTCTGTTATGTGGCACTTTATCAAATGCCTTTTGAAAGTCCATATATACATCTACTACACTACCTTCATCAACCCTCTCTGTTATTTCATCAAAGAACTCAATCAGGTTAATTAGACACGATTCGCCTTTAACAAATCCATGCTGGCTGTCCCTTATTAACCCATGCTCCTCCAAGTGAGAATTAATTTTGTCCTTGACATTGGGCGCTAGTAGTTTTCCCACCATTGATGTTAGACTGACTGGCCTGTCGTTACCAGGTTTATTCCTTCCTCTTTTTTGAACATGGGTGTAACATTTGCAATCCTCCAGTCCTGTGGCACCAGTCCCAGATCCAGGGACAATTGAAAGATTGTGGTCAGAGCATCTGGACGGGGTGATTTGTTAACTTTGAGCGATGCCAACTTATTTAGCACCTCCTTTCTATCTATTTTATCCTATCCAATATCTCTACTCCCTCCTCTTCTACTGTGACATTAACGTCATCCTCTTCTTTTGTGGAGACAGATGCAAAGTTATCATTCAGTACCTCAGTCATGCCCTCTGCCTCCACAAGAAGATTTATTGTTTTGTCCCTGATCGGCCCCACCATTACTTGAAGAAACTCTCACGCATAACATCTGAAATTAATTTTAAGTGACATGAATTGGGTCATTTGGGGTTTATTCCTGATCATCTGAAGTTGGTTTAGATGGTTGCCTTAAAAAACAGTGATCCAGAGACAGAAAATCTTTCTCTGCAGGTGTGTGTTGTTTTGCATATTTTTTACGTATTGTGCTATAATGACAGGTGGTGCATGGCTATTGCCACAATAACACAGGTAAGACTTGAATTCATTATTTTAAAAATGCGATAAAATATTTACTAAGTTAGTGGCTGAAGCTTGATTGAGGGAATTTTATTTCTGGCAGAAATAGTGCAGTGCGTTTCTGATGCCTGTTATTGTAGTGAATTCATGGTAGTGGCGCTTCTGCCTAAACCCTTTTAGAAACAGAGGTCTAGAAATTCTTCTCGGGTGGTGATACAAAACAGGCGGTATCGGATCCGTCGCCCATTATACGGAGCGTCTGATAGTCAGTCCCATTGCAGTCAATGAAACTGAATATCAGACACTGCTTATAACGGGCGGCCGATCTGATACCGCCCGTTTTGCACCACGGCCCGAGACAGATTTCTAGGCCAGAGTGTTGTCATGGTTGTGAAACTGGACAAGGGCAGACTAGGGTGGGACCAGGGCTTGAATTCTGATGTTTTCTTTGCTGTTGATAAAAATTAATTGATAATCTTAACCTTAATAATGAATGCTTCCATATCACAAGATCCAGAAGTGGAAAGTGGACTTTATATTTTAAAGATCAGATTTTTGCAGCTGGATGTTTCTCTGATTGGCAGCTTAGCAGGATTGCAGGGCGGGACTTCTCCTTGCCCATGTGACACCACCAGTAACTCACTCTAAGGCCGCGATTTTCTGCTTGGAGGCGGGTTGGCGTCGGGACGTTAGTTGGCGGGTTCCGGTCCCGCTCCCGGCTCCAGCCGGCCTGCTGACACAATGTTCTGTTAATTGGTCTCGTTAAGCCCGCTGTGTGGGTTACCCGCCCTGATCACAAGGTGCGGGTCTGCTGAGCTGCTCTGCTGATGTGTTTGCAGCCGGTGTATTTAAGGGGGCCGTTTCACAATTAGATCTCACGTCATTTTTTGTGCTCCTGACTGCTGCTGCTCTCCACGATGTCTGCAGAGAGACAAAAGGCAGCTCCCTGATTTAACGATGACTCCCTCCATGTTCTTGTGGGGGAAGTCAGAGGACGTCGGGAGGTCCTGCTCCCAGGTGATGGAAGAAGGAAACCTCCTCAGCAGACAAAGGCAGCCAGGCTGCGAATAGCTGAGGAGGTCAATGCCAGGTCTGTGATCAGACGCACCTGGGTCCAATGCAGGAAAAGGTTCAATGATCTCCTGCGCTCTGGAAAAGTGAGTATAAAAGCTCACTTACCTTAATTCTGCTGTGCCTGTCATCACATCTCCATCACTCTGCATTGCCAACACTACTCCTGCACATCCTAACTCAACCCAACATCACTTGCACCATCACCCATCCCTCTCTCCCTATCTACAGAATCACTTCCCCATCTTACTATGCACCCCTCACACCCACCCTCAAGGTTATGCAATGACAACAACTAACAACTCAAAAGGAGGGAACTTGGTAATGGGAACCCACTCCATCACAGTCTCCCTCTGAACATCTATCCTATCTATTCTTTACACTCATTCCATCAGTCTCACTGAAACTCCACTTCTTTCCCTCATTGCAGGAAAAGAGAGCCCACAATAAGAGGGAGAGGGAGAGAACAGGAGGAGGACCATGATCGTACTCACAGCTCACCCACGCTGAGGAGGCTGCTCTCGACATTGCGGGATCAGTGGAAGAGCTCGAAGTGGGGGACGGAGAGACAGGCTCAGTAGAACAACCTGGTGACAGAATGCTTCTTCATCCATCTTATTTGGCTTTCATGAGTGACATATATGGGATCTGATGTCAATAGAAATTGAATGCTCATCATATGCACAATGGGATGTGTCTGCAATCTACATATCATATGTCTAACTCATGTCTTTACTCTCCCACAGGACCATCAAGAGCCCCCTCCCTACTGTCCATGAGGAAGAGCAGGAGGACTCCTCAGAGGATGCTGCATCCTCTGGGGGAGCAGTGTCAGCAGAAATGCGCGCACCCAGCACCAACGTAGAGACGCACACCTCAGTGGGTCGTTTGCGAGATAGAGTAGTGTTGTCACCTGGTGTCTCACAACTCACGAGTGAGCATGAGCAGATGGTGGAGACAGGGACAGCAGTGGAGAGTCCTCATTGGAGGCCGCAGGACGCTCCTAGCTATGCTCAGCTGCATGTAGACGCTGAACCTCAGGGGCCATCCAGAAAGAGAGCGGTGCTGGAGCTTCAGGAAGAAGTGCAGGAGGCTCTGACTGGGTTTGCAACTACAGTGACTGCGAGTGTGCAGAGAATGGAGGAGTCCATCTCAAACATGAGCAATCCCGTGGCGCACGCAATGGCGAATGTAGGTACAGCCATGGAAAGGATGGCAACCTACATGGAGGACATAAATCGCCAGACTCAAAACAACATGGTGACTCTTCTAAATAGATGGTCAGTTATGGAGGATAGATGGGCATCTATCGTGGAGAGGAACCAGAGGTCCATGGACGTCCCTGTTATGAGGACTGTCAGTACAGAGACGAGTCCTCATGGCCCCACTGATGTGCAGCAAGGTGCTCTCCAGCTACTTGTTAGCAGAGAATTGCGGGTGGCCCATGAGAGTGATGATAGTGGGAGGGGACATGCAAGTGGGGGCTCCTCTCCAAGCGCTCAACCTTCCATCCCCTTGCCAACCCCTCGGTCAGAGCCCCAGATGACTACCCGAGCAGTAATGGGAGAGTCTGCCCCTGTGCAGCCGCAGGAGGAGCAGACTTTGGCGGGGCCTTCACAGGCTCCAAAACCCAGAGGACAACCGCCAAAGGCGTCTAAGCAGGCACAGCAGGGAAGTGAGCAGGCTGTCTCTACATCTGCTGAAGCCACAGGGGTAGAAGCATGTGTAAGAGAAAGCTGACACATAAATAATCACAAGGGTTCTCACTTGGGTGTTCTGCTAGAATTTAATGTTAAGTTTCTGTTCTTTTATTCTGTTGCAATAAGTTAATGTTGTATGAATGTTTGACATCATTGCCATATGTGTGCTCACAAGTTGAGGTGGCACAGTGAAGGGTGATGGCGCCTTTTATGTCAAGCAATGCAGATGACTGTGGAGAAAGAGTTAACACCACACACTTACAGCCTCAAGACAGAATGGGCTGGATTTTCTCAGCCCCGAGGAGGCGGGTATGGAGGCGGGACTGCCGGTAAAGTTGCAGAATGTGGGGGCGGCTGGCAATCCTGCCCCCATCCCGCCTCCGTGCCCTTTTGCCAGGAGGTGGGAAGCTGTCCTGCCCCGGGTCCCATCTCCTCGAGGCGGGAAAGGGATTAAATCCTATTAACTGCCTGTTAACAGGTAGTTAACAGGCAGAAAAAAGGATTAGTCCCATTTTACCTTTCCAAGTGCAGGCTTCCCGACCTCGGAGAACCCCGCCGGGTTGGAGGAGTCGAGTAGGAGGTCTGCGGGGGTCTGCGGGGTCTGAAAGTGCAATGTTGAGGTGAGTGATGGGTGCAAGTGTGGAGTGGTAAGTATGTGAGGTGAGTGTAAAGTGTTATAAAATGTTCACGTACCTTTGTTTCTGCCTACAGCCTTCAGCCGCTGTGGATCTGGAGTCCCGACATCTTCATTGTAGATTTCACAGACTGGCTGTTGGATCCTCCGAACCAACAGCCAGGTGATTTCTGCAAAGTTGAAAGGTTTGATGAGTCCTGAACAGAAGGGCTCATCAAACTACACAGAATGTCAGTGTTTGACAGCTTCACAGAGCTGTCAAACGCTGACATTTCTTCTTTCAAGAAATCTTGACAGATGGCACGTCAGACGTTGACGTGCTGTGTCAGTGACTTCCCCCTAATTGGCCTGCTGAGCCCGCTGGGCGGGCTTAACAAGGTCAATCAGGGGAAAATCCCACTGGTTGGCCAGAGGCTGATGGAGGAGGGTCTGAGACCCGGCAAGCAGTAGTCCCGCCTCCAACATGTCTCCATTCATAAAATCCAGCCCAATGTGTCTCCCAAATCGTTAAATCAGCAACCTCTGACATTTGAAATTGAGCTTTTAGACTGCAGTTGCAGCTGTGAACTACCAGCTCATTAGTCCTCCCAACATACTTACCTGGCGTGATCTCCGAATGGCGTGAAACCTGTTGAAAATGTTGGAAAATAGCAAAAGCCTGTCAAAATAGCAGTTAACAAACACTTAACAAGGAGTTAAGTGCCTTAAATCCTTTAATTGGTGTCGGGTCTGTTGGGAAATTGCAGACCCGACACTCTTGAAACTCACACGGAGGCAGGTTTGCAGTGGGTTTCCAACCCGCCGTCAATCATTGCGACTTTAACGGCTGACCCGCCTCCAAGCCCACCCTCTGAGGGCGGAAAAATCGCGGCCAAGGTTTCCTATGAAGGCCTAATTATATATTCAGGGTGGTTTTGTGCAATGATACCACTGCCTAATGGTTTTCCACTGCTGGAAGGGAAGCCAATTCAGTGTTGCTGCAGTGTTTAGAATGCTGCAGTTGATTAAAGGGGCACACTTTTATGTATCAAGGTGCCAAAATCAGGTTGGTAAAGACAGGGCAAGGGGCACCGCAGGTTATGCATTGTCGAAGTATAGCAATGGCCATACACTCAGCCAGTATTTCTTCAAGGAGTCATGTAAATGTTTACGCAGCTGAAGAAGCTTTTGTGTTGTTGGGATCTTGGGGGGATGACTTGAAGGACGACACAAGCCGCTCACATGAACAGCTGAGCTCATCAAGACCCAGAACTCTTTCAACTTCATTTTTAGCTATTTAAGTACTATTCATTAAATATATATGTCACCCATCGTTTTCTTTCTACATTCAGTTCTTTACACTGAACTGTCTCAAATTTCATTTGTCGTTAGTCTTCCCAATTACATATTTTGTCTAACTCAGTTTTAAGTCCTGTCCTGCCTCCTTCGATTCAACTATCCGTTCTAGTTTGGTATCCAGGTTCGAGCAATTTGCATTGAGATTCTGAATCCAAGTAATCAATGTTCCAATACCAATTCCTGGGATATTTGCTGGATGGTGTAACAGATAATCTCATGCAAATAATAGAAAGGAGCATGAAATAAATAAAAGGTATTGTAAGAAACAAAGGATGTGTGAATAGGCTAAGTAAAATTCAAAAAATGGAAGAGATGAAATAATGGAAAACTGAGGATCATGTTTGAAATTTAAGCAGTAGATGCTGGCAAAATGCAGCAGGTCCAAGAGCTATGAAAAGAGAAAATCAAGAACGCTTTATGTTCTGACAACAGGTCTTCCCCCACCCAGAATGACAACTCCTGGACACCCCTCATCACCAGCAATCCCTCCTATAAAGGAAATGGAAGATATATTTCAAGTCTGAAGTTATTGAAATCAAGGTTCATACTAGAGAGCTGCAAAGTGTTCAACAGATGGATAAGATACTGTTCCTGAAGTTTGTGTTAAGCTTTGTTGGAACAGTGTAAGAGGCCAAGGATAGAGAAGGCAAAGGGGTGCAGATAAACAGAGGCATTTGGCAAAGCGATCAGCTAATCTGCATTTGGTCTCCTCAAGTAGAGGAGACTACACCATGAGCAGCGAATGCAGCATACTAGATTACAGGAATGAAATGTAAATTGTTGTCTCATGTGGAAAGAATGTTTGGAGCCCTGGCCAACATGTGGGTGGAGGTGATTGGAGAGGTGTTGCATTTCCTTGCAGTTGCACGGGAAGATGTCAGGGAGGCAGGCTTGAAGTTGGAGTACTGGAAAGGTGAACCAAGGTGTTGTGGAGAGAATGGTCCCACGAGAAAGTGGGAAAGGAAGGGAACAATCTGGTGGTGATGTAATGTTGTCGTTGGTGGAAATGGCAGAAGATGTTAAGGTGAATGTTGGAGGCTAATGAGGTGGATCGTAAAGACCAGGGTACTCTGTCATGATTATAAGGGGAGTGTGGGTCAGGGTAGAAACACGGGAAATGGGACAGACCAAGTCAAGTGCACTGTTCACCACTGCAGAAGGGAATCCTTGCCTCAAAGAAAAAGGAGAACGTTTCAGAAACTCTGGTGCAGTAGAGTCATCAAAGCAGATGTGATGGAGATGGAGAAATGGGAGATTGGTTTGGAGTCTTTACAGGAAGCAGGGTGGGAAGAAACATATTCCATGTAGTTGTATGCTTGTTGTTAATGCTATTTTCACTTCCATTTATTCTTTGACTCTTGGTCTAATTCAGGCTGACTCTGAACTATACTGCCTGGAAAGTTGCAGCATTATATTATTAGCCTGGATTTTGTTGCAATAATAACGGTTAGGCTATCAGTGCTCACCATTATTATGGAGTAAATCAGACAGCATCTTCTGGTGTTTGCACATGTGCAGTTAAACGCGAAAATCCAGAAGTTGCAGTCAGAGATACCCTGTTCCTCCACAGGGTGCGCTGTTACAGCCCCCGCCGATAGGCTCAGCATTAAAATGACTGTAATGGCGTGAACTTGCGATACTTGCCAAATAGTTCCGCACTAAAGATCGCTGAAAATGTTAGGGCTAGGGCAAGTAAGCAAGTTTTAAATGGCGTGATAACTATAATTACTGCTGAACAACCTCGCTGGCCCTGAAAAATTAATTTTACAAGTGTGGAGTCTCATTCCCACAGATGAAAATTAGTGTTGGAGATTTTAAATTTGGTTTTAACTTTTTCTATCTCCCTTAATCCCTTCTGTATTTCCCAATCTTTATTTTGCTTTCTGTACATCATTTAAATATAATTTATATTTCCTCCTTTATACTTCCTGGATTGGACTCTGCGTGTCTCAGTGCGGTTCTTCAATCTGAAAAGTTGAAGAGCCTTGCTGTTTCTCGGCCTGCTCACAGACACCACAGATCCCCTGGTACACACACCTGATATGGGGAAATCTACGCTGACAAGCCCACGAAAAGTCTGTGGGCAGCTGTCAGCGATGTGAAAGACGAGCGTCGTTCCTTCACCGCTGACTGCAAAATCCGAGCCATTATATAATCATTGATATGCTTTATTTCCTTAAGCTCCGTGTCACTTCAGGTTTGCACTGGATGGGAGGTAATAAGGTGCTCTGAATGCAAGAACAGACATAAGTAAATAACACCTCGTTAATGTTCAATTACCTTTTGTGTAGTTAAGTCCTTCTAAGTGGTGTGGGGTTATATTTGTACTAAGCAATGACTGCCTTTTAAATAAAGCTAGTTGCATTGCATGCAGTCTTGTTTAGTTTATTCAATGGTGATCTATAACATTCCTGTTGATTACTCCAATAGCACAACCACGTTATATTGGTCATCATGTATAGCGGGCAAATCGCTTTCATACCAACACACCCGTTATAAACGGTGTGGACTGTACTCACATTAGAGTAGATTAGTGAATAATTAATAAATTGTTGATTTAATGTGCATATTTTATTTTATTTCTTTTCAAACTAAGGTCAGATTTTCATTCAAGGTCCCTCACAGAACTTGGTAAATGAGAAATATCATACAGTATTTATCAATGTTTGTGCACATTTAGTCCCAAGAAGGAATGCTGCAATAAATAGAGACTCCAGATGTATAATTTGCCTGTCTTTGAAATTCCTGGGGCACGGCTCCTAGAACATAAGAACATAAGAAATAAGAGCAGGAGTAGGCCATTCGGCCCTTCGAGCCTGCTCCGCCATTCAATGAGATCATGGCTGATCTTCTGCCTCAATTCCATTCACCAGCCTTATCGCCATATCCCTTGATGCCCTTACTAGTCAGAAATCTATCGACTTCTGTTTTGAATATGCCCAATGACTGAGCCTCCACAGCCCTCTGGGGTAGAGAATTCCAAAGATTCACCACCCTCTGTGTGAAGAAATTTCTTCTCATCTCAGTCCTGAATGGCCTACCCTTTATCCTGAGGCTGTGGCCCCTGATTCTAGACTCCCCAGCTAAGGGAAACATTCTCCTAGCATCCATCCTATCAACCCCTGTAATAATTTTGTATGCTTCAATGAGATCCCCTCTCATTCTTCTGAATTCAAGAGAATACAGGCCTAGTTTACTCAATCTCTTCTCATACGACAGTCCCGCCATCCCAGGAATCAATCTTGTGAATCTTCGTTGCACTCCCTCTATGGCAAGTATATCCTTCCTTAGGTAAGGAGACCAAAATTGTACACAGTACTCCAGGTGTGGTCTCACCAAGGCCCTATATAATTGGAGTAAGACTTCTTTACTCCTGTACTCAAATCCTCTTGTAATGAAGGCCAGTATACCATTTGCCTGCCTAATGGCTTGCTGCACCTGCACATTCACTTTCAGTGACTCATGTACAAGGACACCCAGGTCCCTTTGAGCATCTGCATTCCCCAATCTTTCACCATTTAGGAAATACTCTGCCTTTCTGTTTTTTCTACCAAAGTGGATAACTTCACATTTATCCACATTATATTCCATCTGCCATGTTCTCACCCACTCACTAAGCCTGTCGAGATCCCCTTGAAGCCTCTTCACATCCTCTTCGCAACTGACACTGCCACCTAGCTTTGTGTCAACAGCAAATTTGGAAATCTTACATTTAGTCCCCTCATCCAAATCATTCATATAGATTGTGAATAGCTGGGGCCCAAGCACCGATCCTTGCGGTACCCCACTAGTCACAGCCTGCCATTCTGAAAAAGATCCATTTATCCCTACTCTTTGTTTTCTGTCTGTTAACCAATTCTCAATCCATGCTAGTATATTACCCCCAATTTCATGTGCCCTAATTTTGTTCACCAACCTCTTGTGTGGGACCTTATCAAAGGCCTTCTGAAAATCCAAATACACCACATCTACCGGTTCCCCTTTGTCTACTCCACTAGTTACATCCTCAAAGAACTCCAGTAGGTTTGTCAAACAGGACTTCCCTTTCATAAATCCATGTTGACTCTGCCCAATCTTACTATTAGCTTCTAAGTGCCCAGTTATTGCATCCTTTATAATAGATTCCAGCATTTTCCCAACTACTGATGTGAGGCTAACAGGTCTGTAGTTCCCTGTTTTCTCTCCCTCCTTTCATAAATAGCGGGGTTACATTTGCTATCCTCCAATCTGCAGGAACCATTCCAGAATCTATAGAATTTTGGAAGATGACAACCAATGTGTCCACTATCCCAATGGCCACCTCTTTCAAAACCCTAGGATGTAGGTCATCCGGTCCTTGGGATTTATCGACTTTTAGTCCCATTAATTTTGCTAGTACTGTTTTTTTACTAATAATAATTTCTTTAAGTTCCTCATTCTCGTCACACCCTTGGTTTTCTCGTATTTCTGGGAGGTTTTTTGTGTCTTCCTCTGTGAAGACAGAAACAAAGTATTTATTTAATTTCGCTGCCATTTCCTCATTCCCCATTATAAATTCTCCCGTCCCTGACTGTAAAGGACCTACATTTACCTTCGCCAGTCTTTTCCTTTTCACATACCTATAGAAGCTTTTACAATCCGTTTTTATATTTTTCGCTAGTTTGTCTTCGTATTCCATTTTCCCTTTCTTTATCAATTTCTTGGTCCCCCTTTGCTGATTTCTAAAAAGATCCCAATCCTCAGGCTGACCGCTTTTTCTGGCAACTTTATAAGCTTCTTCCTTTGACTTAATGCTAGCTTTAATTTCTTTTGTTAGCCATGATTGGATCACTTTTCCTTTTGGGTTTTTATGCCCTAGAGGAATATATGTTTGTTGCAAATTATGCATTATTTCCTTGAATGTTAGCCATTGTATGTCCACCTTCATACATTTTAGTGTAGTCTCCCAATCTACCATGGCCAACTTGTCCCTCATACTCTTGTAGTTTCCTCTGTTTAGATTGAAGACTTTAGTTTCAGATTGGACTGCATCACTCTCAAACTTAATGTAAAATTCAATCATATTATGATCACTTGTCCCTAAAGGCCCCTTTACCACAAGATTATTGATTAGTCCTTTCTCATTACATAGTACCAGATCCAGAATAGCCTGTTCCCTGGTTGGTTCCTCCACATACTGATCCAGGAAACCATCTCGCATGCATTCCAAGAATTCGTCCTCCACACCATTAGTGGTAATTTGATTTGCCCAGTCAATATGTAGATTAAAATCCCCCATGATTACCGTATTGCCCTTGTTACATGCACTTCTAATCTCTTGATTGATACTGTGCCCTACATTACCATTACTGTTTGGTGGCCTGTACACAACTCCCACCAATGTTTTCTGCCCTTTGCTGTTTCTTAGCTCCACCCAAACTGATTCCAGTTCTACATCACGATCTGCCAAGCCAAGATCTTTTATCTCTACCGTACCGGTCTCATCCCTTATTAACAGCGCTACACCACCTCCTTTTCCTTTTTGTCTGTCCTTCCTAAATGTTGAGTATCCTGGAACATTCAGTTCCCAGCTTTGATTACCCTGCAACCATGTCTCTGTAATGGCAATTACATCATACCCATTTACTTCGATTAGTGCCATTAATTCATCCACCTTGTTGCGAATGCTACGTGCATTTAGATAAAGTGCCTTCAACTTTGCCTGTTTAATATTCTTCTGCACCTTGACCATCTTTACTGTTGGCCTTTGTTTCTGCTGCCTACTAGTTTTGCTGACTACTTTTCTAACTTGCATTTCCAGCTTTGTTTCTCTCTGTTCTGGGCCCACACTTAGGTTCCCAGTCCCCTGACAAACTAGTTTAAATCTTTCCCAACAGCACTAGTAATCCCCCCTGCGAGGATGTTGGCAGAGCATAATTGTGGCAGAGCAGAACCCCTGACCACCCTCGTCCAAGGCTGCCGACCCCGTGCTAAATTTCAGAGACAGGGACACTTGCACAGCTAGGATGGGCTGCTGGCGCCTGCAAAGGTGGATCAGCGGCGGTCATCCCAACCTGAGCCAATTTGCCCTTCATAGATTTAGTGGAGTCCTCCATAGGACCAAATGGGTCGAAGAAGATTTCTTTTAATTCTTCGGCTCCCCCTGGAGCTACTGTGATGAGAAAAGGTAATCAATCTCCTCTGGGATTTATTTCCTCACTCTAGTAAATGTTTGGGGCCTATAGAAGGCCTCAAAGGGACCTAGGCCAGGCCTCCACTGGCATGAATTCCACTGAAGCCTTGCAAGGGTGTAAAGGGAGGAATCTCACAGGGAAGCCCGGTACCTCCCCTTAACACCTCCCCCTCAATAGGGGCGGGCGGAAGATCCGCCCATGGCTTCCCCAACCAGAATTTCAAGGTCTGGTCGAAATAAGGAGAAATCCCAGTGGAGAAGGATCAGGTCCGTAACTGCCCTCCTTTGGGTGTAACTGTTGCTTTTGCCCTCTCCAGCCCCGGGAATATCAGGGCCTCCATGTTTTTCTGGATGTTTTACCATTGGTCAGTTGCATTTATGACTGCTTTTCTTATTTTTCACGGTCAATGCATTTGATTTGATATCTTTGTATTTTTTGTAAATTTATCACATATGTTTAGATGGATAAGGCTAAAAACGTAATAATACTGTAGATCGAGCAATAGCTAATTGGGTTTTGTCAATTTAACATTAACTTAAATCAGCCTTGACTTTATTCTTGAAGTTGTTTTCTTTTAGCTGGGGCACTAGATGGCGCTCTCTGCAGCAACACAGCACTCCAGCCAGCAGTGAGAAGAAAAAGCACAGAAGCCCTCCTCCGATCAGGCAGAAATGTGCACCGGCAGACTTATACAAAGAAATTTCATGAAATATACGTAGCCTGTATATCTGCTATTGAGGATGAGCTCTGAATGGAGATCTTCATTAAGGAGGAGTGGCTAGTACAGTGGGTTAAAACTGTACCCTTTCACATTTGGGACTTAAGTTCAAATTTAGCCCAGTCTGTTATGAGATGAAAGTCTATCACTGCTGTGTGAAATAAACTTGTATTCCTCATGAGTGTAAATTTACAGCACAAAGCTGCCCTTAAATTACACCAAATGGGTCTAAATTGGAAATTTCACTTGAGAACTCATAAGGCTAACAGAGAAATGTAATAATTCATTCTCGTGCTCTCCCCCATTTGGTTTAAGGCACATTAGCCGAGAAATGACTTTGCTAAACACAAATCTAACCTCAAACTATGAATTATAAAACAAATCTAAATTGGATAATGCGATCTATTGCGATAAATTTAACTGTCCATTCTAATTTGTACATTTTTAAATGTGTCTTATTTGGAAAATGCCTACCGTTATTGTGAGTAGACCTGGCTCAAACAATGCATGTTTCACTCTATCGGGAAGGATGTCATTAAGTTTGTACTTCTGAGTCATATCAGATGAAGAAGGAACCAAGACAACATGATGACTGTATCGGTGCCGTTCCTGCTCTCGCCCTGAACTAGAAAATTTCATTCACTTTGCTTCCAATTTCCACCATTCCCTCACCTTCACATGGTCCATCTCCGACTCTTCCCTTCCCTTCCTCGACTTCTCTTTCTCCATTTCTGGGGATAGACTATCGACAAACATTCACTACAAGCCCACTGATTACCACAGCTACCTGAACTACACTTCCTCCCACCCCGCTTCCTGTAAGGACTCTATTCCATTCTCCCAGTTTCTCCGTCTCCGCCGCATCTGTTCTGACGATGCCACCTTCCATACTAGTGCTTCTGACATGTCTTCCTTTTTCCTCAACCGAGGATTCCCCTCTACCGTGATTGACATGGCCCTCGACCGTGTCTGTTCCATTTCCTGCACTTCTGCTCTCACCCCTTCCCCTCCCTCCCAGAACCACGATAGGGTTCCCCTTGTCCTCACCTTTCACCCTACCAACCTCCACATTCAACGGCTCATCCTCCGCCATCTCCACCACCTCCAGCGTGATCCCACCACCAAACACATCTTCCCCTCCCCTCCCCTTTTCAGCATTCCGAAGGGACCGCTCCCTCCGCGACACCCTGGCCCACTCCTCAATCACCCCTAATAGCCCCTCCCCTACCCACGGTACCTTCCCGTGCAAGCGCAGGAGATGCAACACCTGCCCTTTTACCTCCTCCCTTCCCACTGTCCAGGGCCCCAAACACTCCTTCCAGGTGAAACAGCGATTTACTTGTACTTCTTGCAATTTAGTATACTGTATTCGCTGCTCACGATGCGGTCTCCTCTACATTGGGGAGACCAAACGCAGATTGGGTGACCGCTTTGCGGAACACCTCCGTTCAGTCCGTAAGGGTGACCCCGAGCTTCCGGTCGCCTGTCACTTTCATTCTTAGCTCCACTCCCACTCTGACCTCTCTGTCTTCGGCCTCTTACACTGTTCCAATGAAGCTCAACGTAAGCTCGAGGAACAGCACCTCATCTTTCTATTAGGCACTTTACAGCCTTCTGGACTCAACATCGAGTTCAACAATTTCAGACTATAACCTCTGCCCCTATTTTTTCAGGCGGCAGCTGTTGATGATTCTGCCATTCCCATTTGCAGCATTTAACCACTCCTGCCTTCCACCCTATCACAGACCGTTCCTTTTGTTCTTTCCTCCCCTCCCCCTTTCCCTGCCTCTGGAACTGCTTAAAATCTGTTACATCTCTAACTTTTTCCAGTTCTGACAAAGGGTCACAGACCTGAAACGTTAACTCTGTTTCTCTCTCCACGGATGCTGCCTGACCTGCTGAGTGTTTCCAGCATTTTCTGTTGTTATTTCAGATTTCCAGCATCCGCAGTATTTGCTATTGCAAGACAGCATGAGCTTTGTCCGACTGCAATTTCAGTCACCAGCTTTTGTACTCTTGCCCCATTCTCTCTCTCTTTAGCTGGCAAAGACATTACACTTTCCTAGAAGAAAGTGTTACAGCCATTCTCCACTGAACCAGTACTTTCTATAACTACTCCCACCACTTGCCCAGCATGAACTACCAATATAACGATTGTTGCAAGAGGCAAGCATTGACATTTTATTTTAACCTGTGGTTTAGTAAAAGAGGTAAAGCTGTGGACAGGGAAATGACATTGAGCTAAGTGACAATTAGAATACATAACTTAAAGTAAATTAAGCCAACAGGATGTCCATTCTAAACCTTGTAGTTCATATGAATGTCTGATCCGAGGAGTAAGAATGAGCATTCAGACACATTAAGAGTTCAGATTTGATCTTTTCCATCACAAAAGTCAGATTTTCCAATCTGGAATCAAAATTGAACAAACAAATCCAGTATGAAAGCTAGGAACAACCTCATTGTGTGACTAGGATCTCACCATATTGTTGGCAATCTCAGATAAATTACAATGTACGTAATTACTCTGGATTTTCTGACCATTGACTAGGAATGGTTGAAAAATGTGTCTCTCCCGAAGAGAACAGCGGCGCATTGGAGATTGGGTCGACTAGGTGTGTATTCACTAGAGTTTAGAAGAATGAAAGGGGATCTCATTGAAACGTATAAAATTCTGACAGGGCTAGACAGACTGGATGCAGGGAGGATGTTTCCCCTGGCTGGGGGGTCTAGAACGAGGGGTCACAGTCTCAGGATACTGGGGTAGGACATTTAGGACTGAAATGAGGAGAAATTTCTTCACTCAGAGGGTGGTGAACCTGTGGAATTCTCTACCACAGAAGGCTGTGGAGGCCAAGTCACTGAATATATTTAAGAAGGAAATAGATAGATTTCTAGACACAAAAGGCATCAAGGGGTATGGGGAGAGAGCGGGAATATGGTATTGAGATAGAGGATCAGCCATGATCATATTGAATGGCAGAGCAGGCTCGAAGGGCCGAATGGCCTTCTCCTGCTCCTATTTTTCTATGTTTCTATGTTTCTATGCATACCAATAGATCAGACCCACAGAATCATCAAGAAATTCTGACCCATCAAACCATTAGACCATGAGAAGTCACTGATGCATGTTGATGCATTAGACAAGTAAGAACTTACAAGGGATTTAAAAGCTAACAGCAAATGTTTTTAGAAATATATGAAGAGAAAGGCAGTGGTTAATGGGAATGTGCACTCAATAAACACAGATGCAAGGATGCAAGCAAGACTACAATGAAAAATAAGGAAATGGCAGACTTGACAAATTAGTATTTTGTATTTGTTTTCACAGTGGAGAAAGAGGACAAAATACCAATGGTGCAAGGGAACCTAAAAGTAAGTCAAAGGGAGGAACATATTGGGTTTAATATAAGTTAAGAAAATGGTAATGGAGAAAATAATGGGACTTTCAATAGACAAATCTCTAGAACCTGATGGTTTCCACCCCAGGGTCTTAATAGAAGATGAGGAAATTACAAATGTGTTAGTCATAATTGTCCAAAGCACTCTAGATTTGAAAATTGTGCCTTTGGATTGGAAATTTGCAAATGTCACTCCTTTATTTAAGAAGGGAGAGTGAGAGAAACCAGGAAACTGCATGCCTGTCAGTTTAACATCGTTTGTGGGGCAGTTACTGAAACACCTGTCAGGGATGAGCATTCAGATAAATAGGAGCTGATCAAAGACAGTCAGCGTGGAGTTGTAAAGGATAGGTCAGGTCTGACTAATCTCGTTGAATTGTTTCAGCAGGTCACTGGCATGGCGGATAGGGGAGTGTCTATGGATGTTTTATATACGGACTTCCTGAATGCATTTGATAAGGTTCCACAAGAGAGATTATTAGCAAAAATGAAAGTGTACGGAATTGGAGGTAACCTCGTGACATGGGTTGGTAATTGGTTGGAACATAGGAGACAGAGATTAGGGATAAAGGGAATGTTCTCTGATTGGTGGGATGTGTACAGTGGTGTTCCACAGGGATTTGTACTGGGGCTTCAGCTTGTATATCCAAGATTGCAGATGACAGTAAGTTAGGAGGCACAGTAAATTGTGTAGACGGGAGCAGGAAGTTACAAAGGGACGTAGACTAAAACTGGGCAAAACTGTGGCAGATGTGGGGAAGTGTGAGTCATCCACCTTGGACCTAAGAAAGATAAATCAGAATATTTTCATAATGGTGAGAGACTAGCAGTTGTGGAAGAGCAAAGGGAATTTGGGTGCCCATGTATGCAAATCACTACTGCACGGGTACAAAAAGTAATCAAAAAAGCTAATGGAATGTTGGCCTTTATCTCAAGGGGGTTGGAATACAAAAGTGAGGGAGCATTAGTTCTACAGAGCCTTCGTCAGACCCCATCAGGAGTACTGCGTTCAGTTGTGGGCACCACATCTCAGCAAGGATGCATTGCCGTTGGAGGGTGTACAGCGCAGGTTCATCAGGGTTCAATTATAAGGACAGGTTGCGTAAACTTGATTTGCATTCCCTTGAGTTTAGATGGTTGAGGGGTGATTCTAATCGAAGTGTTTACAATTTTAAAGGGATTCGATAGGATAGAAAGAAAGAGACTGTTTCCTAAGGCGGGGGAAGCCAGTAAAAGAGGGGCACAATCTTAAAATTAGAGCTAAGCTACTTAGTGGTCAAAGCAGGAAGCACTTTTTCACACAAAGGGTGGTGGAAATCTGAAACTCTCTCCCCCAAAAGGCTGTGGGTGCTGGGTCAATTGAAATTTTCAAAACTGAGATTGATAGATTTTTGTTAGGTAATGATGTCAAGGAACTCGGAGTTAAGGTGCAGGTCAGGCATAATCTAATAGAATGGCAAAACAGGCTTGAGGGGCTGAATGGCCTACTCCTGTCTTCCTATGTTCCTGTTTTCATTTGGCGACGTTTCCCTATCTGTCTCAGCATCGTAAAATCAGCAATAGCCTCTCAAAGGTTCTTTTTCTCTTTCTGTGATTACCTTTTCTGGCAATTTCCTTCACAGCTCGAGGTAATGCAGAGTTTGTGAATTAAGAGTGATTTCAAGTCACATTTAACAGATGGCAAATATCAGTGAGAAGTTCTTTGCTGAGTTGAAAAGAGAACAGATGCGTTTGCTCTGTCAATACCAAGTAGTTGGTTCCTGGCCTGCAAATCATCTGGAAAGAATAATTAATAGTCACAGTGAACACACTACTCAAGTGAAACATTGCCGAACTCAATAAAGTGACTGAAGAAGTGATTTGTGCTAACAGTATTTTAATTTACTTCAATTGTGACTTGTAGTGCACACAAAGTTACAACGGAATTCAACACAGCAAATGTCAGTTTAGTTTATTTTAGTCAGTTCAGCTCCTAACCATTGTTTTAACTGATATTTTAATACTATGTGCTAATACAATAAAGCATTTTCATTCAATGTGGTAAATATGGACTTTTAAGCAATTACAGTACAGGTAGAATGACCTCCAATCGAAACATACTGCTGGATGAATCCAGCCAGGATTATTACAGGATATCAAACACAAAACATCATCAATAATAAAGCATTTTAGAGTAAAATGTTAAAAGCAGAAGAGTGAACTAGTTTAAAGATACTGGGCTAAAGATTTGATTCGGCACGAAAACGGGCGCGGGGATCTCGATGCGGGATCGGCCGTGCCTGTTCAAAGAAATGACCATGATTGCGGTGTTCAGCCCAGCGATCAGTGCGCTGCTGAGAGGCTGAGCGCTCAGCAGGGGGGTCAAAGTTCGTGTGAGGCTAGTCCTATTTAAAGCTAGCCTCCACTTTAGCCTTCAGCAGCTGCTGGAACTGCTCGTGAAGGCAACTGTGAGTGAGTAATGGCTCAACAGGGCAGAGAAAAGGCACCAAGGTTCTCGTATGCAGCACTAGAGGCCTTAGTGCAGGTTCTGTACTGAAGGGGGCTGGGAGGCCCTCGAGACACACAGTGATAGCCGGAGCGGTCACTGCCAGCAGTCTTGCCCGAGGACCTGGATCCAGTGTCAAAAGAAGTTCAATGACCTCACACGAGTGATCAAGGTGAGTGAATGCATCTTCAATAACCGTCTCCCACCAACTGCACCAGTATCCGTACGTGAAATAGGTGGAGGGCAGAGAATAGATCAGCTGAAGCTTTGGTCAATTAACTGCTGGTAAATGGCTGTGGCTGCAGGCTGGTACTGTTGCCCTCCCTTTTCTGCTTCATCCTCGTTATTGTTTAGGTCTTCATCATCAGATCAGAGATGATTTCTTGCTGTGCTGGCTTCATGAGCAGTCCACATTGCACAGCAAAACTGTACAGAATGCAACACACAATCATAGTGTGGGACTCTCTGTGTCCCCAGAGAGCCCTCAGACCTGTCCAGGAAGCAAAGATGTTGTTGGATCAGCCTGAATGTATGCTCTATGCTGGCTTTATAGTGTTTTAATAAGGTTATTTATTCAGAGTCAACAACTGTCTTATCTCAACAAGGCCAGAATTCTTTCATAAGATAGTGTATTTTTATAAAAAGGTTATGACGTAAGAAAACTACCAGGCACTTGGTCTAAGCGTTAAACAAAGCTTTAATCAACTGTTTTACAACATGGAGGTCTAGTTGTGTCCTTCACTAGTTCCTGTTAAGAATGTTCTGCGCAAGCTGGGCCCGTGCCTGAGTATTTATACTCTCCCTGGACAGCGCCACCCGCAGGCCACTCAGTATTATTTCATAAGTCTTTCTTTCATGAATGACAGATTCATGTCAGGTTATATAGTTTATTCCTTCACACCTCGTCCTTCTTGACTTGTCTGCAACCTTTGACATGGTTGACCACTCCATCCTTCTTCAATGCCTCTCCACCATCGTCCAGCTGGGTGGGACTGCACTCGCCTGGTTCCATTCTTATCTATCTAATCGTAATGAGAGAATCACCTGCAATGGCTTCTCTTCCCACTCCTACATTGTTACCTCTGTTGTCCCCGAAGGATCTATCCTTGGCCCCCTCCTATTTCTCATCTACATGTTGCCCCTTGCTGACATCATCTGAAAACACAGCGTCAGTTTCCACATGTATGCTGATGAGCCTCAGCTCTACCTCACTACCTCTTCTCTCGACCCCTCCATGGTGTCTAAATTGTCAGACTGCTTGTCCGACATACAGGTCTGGATGAGCAAAAATTTTCTCCAATTAAATATTGGGAAGATCGAAGCCATTGTTTTCGGTCCCCGCCACAAACTCCGTTCCCTAGCCACTGACTCCATCCCTCTCCCTAACATCCGTCTGAGGCTGAACCAGACTGTTCGCAACCTTGGTGTCTTATTTAACACTGAAATGAGCTTCCGACCACATATCCACAGCATAACAAAGACCGCCTACTTCCACCTCTGTAACATCGCCCGTCTCCGCCCTTGCCTCAGCTCATTCGCTGCTGAAAGCCTTTGTTACCTCTAGACTTGACTATTCCAATGCACTCCTGGCTGGCCTCCCACATTCCGTAAACTTGCGATCATCCAAAACTCGGCTGCCCGTGTCCTAACTCACACCAAGTCCCATTCGTCCATCACCCCTGTGCTCGCTGACCTACATTGGCTCCCGGTTAAGCAGCGCCTTGATTACAAAATTCTCATCCTTGTTTTCAAATCCCTCCATGGCCTCGCCCCTTCCTATCTCTGTAATCTCCTTCAGCCCCACAACCTCCCGAGATATCTGCGCTCCTCTAATTCTGCCCTCTTGAGCATCCCTGATGATAATCGCTCAACCATTGGTGGCCGTGCCTTCTGTTGCCTAGGCACTAAGCTCTGGAATTCTTTGCCTAAACCTGTCCGCCTCGCTACCTCTCTTTCCTCCTTTAAGACGCTCCTTAAAGCCTACCTCTTTGACCAAGCTTTTGGTCACCTGCCCTAATTTATCCTTATGTGGATCGGTGTCAAATCTTTTGTCTTAAAATACTCCTGTGCAGCACCTTGGGCCGTTTTACTACGTTAAAGGCGCTATATAAATACAAGTTGTTGTTGTTGTTACCTGAGCCAGGCGCAAATTGGCATAGAGACAAACAGATTAGAGGTTTAAATGCGTGGCTCAAAGAGTGGTGTGGGAGGAAGGGGTTTTGGTTCATGGGGCACTGGCACCAGTACTGGGGAAAGAGGGAGCTGTTCCACTTAAACCGGGCTGGAACCAGTGTCCTGGCGAACTGAATAACTAGGGCAGTAGGCAGGGCTTTAAACTAATGAAGTGGGGCGGGAAGATTCAGGAAAGAGTAAATTTAAAAGCAGCGAGAGAAATGGCAAGGCTCTCAAGCAGAGTAGAGTTTTGGGTAAAAATAAGCAGAGCGGGTCAGGAAGGGACAGAGAGAGTAACAAAGGTAACAAGACATCAGTGACTAAGGTGACATCAGGGAAAAAGAGAAATAAGTCAAAGCTAAAGGCGCTATATCTGAATGCGCGAAGCATTCGCAACAAAATAGATGAATTAATAGTGCAGATAGAAATTAACAGGTTTGATCTAATAGCCATAACGGAGACGTAGTTGAAAAGTGGCCAAGGTTGGGAACTAAATATTCCAGGTTACATAACTTTTAGAAGGGTAAGGCGAAATGGAAAAGGAGGAGGGGTAGCCCTGATAATAAAGGATGGGACAAAGACAGTCGTGAGAAAGGATCTTAGCTCTGAAAATCAAGAAGTAGAATTAGTTTGGGTGGAGCTAAGAAACAGCAAGGGGAAGAAAACATTGGTGGGAGTTGTTTATAGGCCCCCAATCAGTAGTTGTAATGTAGGGCAGAGTATAAATCAGAAAATTAGAGGCGCATGTAACAAGGGTAATACAGTGATCATGGGGGACTTTAATCTACATATAGACTGGGCAAACCACATTTGCAGTAATAGTGTGGAGGATGAGTTCATGGAATGTATGCAAGATAGTTTTCTAGATCAGTATGTTGAGGAACCAACTAGGGAACAGGTTATTTTAGATCTAGTATTGTGCAACGAGAAAGGGTTAATTAATAACCTTGTAGTAAAGGTGCCTTTAGGGAAGAGTGACCATAATATGATAGAATTTTATATTGAGTTTGACTTAGTTCAATCCGAAACTAGCATCTTAAATCTAAACAAAGCAAACTACATAGGTATGAGGGGCGAGTTGGCTAAGGTAGATTGGGAAACTACATTAAAAGGTATGACTGTGGACGAGCAATGGCTAATATTTAAAGAATTAATACATAATTTACAACAAATGTACATTCCTTTAAGGCACAAAAACCCCACAGGAAAAGTGGTCCAACTGTGGCTAACAAGAGAAGATAAAGATAGTATTAGATCAAAGGAAGAGGATTATAATGTTGCCAAAAAGAGTAGTAAGCCTGAGGATTGGGAGGATTTTAAAATTCAGCAAAGAAGGACCAAGAAATTGATAAAGAAAGGGAAAAAAGAATATGAGAGTAAACTAGCGAGAGACATAAAAACAGACAGTAAAAGCTTCTATAGGTATGTAAAAAGGAAAAGATTAGCGAAAGTAAATGTGGGTCCCTTACAGGCTGAGACAGGAAAAATTATAATGGGGAATAAGGAAATGGCAGCGAAATTAAACAAATCGACCGGAAGACTGGAACGTTATCAATCGGTGTGGGGCTGGGGGGGGCGCTATTTAAAGGGGGCCTCTTCCTGTCTTTTTCTGTGGTCGACATTTATGCACCACTCGTTCTGAGAGAGAGAGAGAGATTCGGAGAGAGAGAGAGAGAGACTTCTACATTGACTCAACGCTTTGTGAGGTAGTTTTGCCTAGTTCATCCTAACTTTGCTGCTACTTTCGTTGCTGTACCTCATTACTTTTCTGGCAAAGAGAATATGGGGGCTGCAATGATTGGGGGCGTCGTCCTGCTCCAGCTCAATCGGAGGAGAGTGAGACGCAGACAGAGAGTGGCAATGATGGCCAGACGGAGGAGGGCCATCAGGCGCATGTACAGGAGAGCTTACCCTCCCAGGGTATATCGTGAACAGCTCTCCTACATCCACATGTCCGAGGAGCTGTGTTTGCGAAGGCTGCGATTCAGCAAGGAGGTGGTCACTGAGCTCTGCCACCTGCTGCAGCCAGATCTGCAGCCTCAGCTGAGGTCCAGGACGTCTCTGTCGGTGGCAGTGAAGGTCACAGTGGCTTTGAACTTCTACGCCACTGGCTCATTCCAAGCTGCTGTTGGGGACCTCGCCAATATCTCCCAGTTTGCGGTGCATCGCTGCATCCGGCAGGTCACCAATGCCCTCTTCAGAAGGAGACGAGACTTCATCTCCTTCCCTATGACCCCAGACAAGCAGCATGACCGTGCTATGGGCTTTGCGAGGGTAGCGGGCTTCCCCATGGTGCAGGGCGCCATTGACTGCACGCATGTGGCTTTGCGTGCTCCGCGAGAGAATGCAGAGGAGTTCCGGAACAGAAAGGGGTTCCATTCCTTGAATGTGCAGTTGGTCTGTGACCACAGACAGGTGATTCTCGCTGTCAATGCCCACTATCCGGGCAGCTGCCACGATGCTTTCATCCTGCGCCAGAGTACTGTGGCAGAAATTTTCGAGGCACCGCATCAGCCAGTTGGTTGGCTTCTGGGGGACAAGGGGTACGCATTGAGCACCTGGCTGATGACACCGCTCCGTGCGCCAAACACCCCTGCTGAGCTGCGGTACCAGGAAAGCCAACAAGCAACGAGGAACATTATTGAGCGCACAATCGGCGTGCTCAAACAACGATTCCGCTGTCTGGACCATTCCGGAGGAGCCCTGCAGTACTCGCCTGAGCAAGTTTCCAAATTCGTAGTGGTGTGCTGCATGTTGCACAACATGGCAATCCTCAGGACGCAGCCAATGCCACCAGGCCTTGCAGCACCACAAGAGGAGGAGGAGGAAGAGGAGGAACAGGCCGAGGACGATGATCAGCAGCAGCACCAAGGCAGGAGGGCGGCCCACAATGGTCAAACTGCAAGGGCCGTCCGTCAACGACTAATAGCAAGCCGCTTCTAGGGCCCCTGCCAGTGCTACAAACACGAATCAACCCAGCACGCAACCCCTAAGCCGGCCAAGGCACCAATAATTCCAACCACCAGCCATGTATATTTTGAATACAGAAACTTATTTATTGTACAAACTCTGTGTGTGTCAATTCCTCATGACAAACTCATAGAAATAAACACAAAAAAACAGTCAATAACATAACTGGTTCTCACAACCTGGAGATAATGTCCAAAACACTAAACAAAAGTTGGGCCATGAACCTCGGCCTTTAATAAAAAAATGACCAGCATTTTGGCACACCTCCTACTTTTTGCCCTTCGAGGGTGATCTCCTTCCCTTGCGCACTTCCCCCCTTCTAACCCTAGTGCTCCTCCGTAATGGGACCTCAGTGGCTGCAGCAAGGCTGGTGGAAGGCTGCTGCTTGTCAGACCCTGACACTGCAGATGCCCCTGAAGGACGGCCTCGACCACTTCTGGGCCTGGAGGGCCCGGCTGCAGACTGCACCAACTCTGCATGGGCGGCAGCAGTCTGTCCTACAGGCGGTGGCAAGTGCAGTGGAGAAGTGACAGTGTTGGCAGCAGGAATGCTGTCATCGTGAGAGAGGACAGCAACTCCCTGCTCGCCCGACACACTGGCACTCCCACGGGGCAGCACTTCAGCATCCGGAGCAATTTGCCGGAGAACAGATTGCTGGCCTGCTGCGGCGCGGTGACAGCCCCGGGGACATGTGCACGAACCATCGAGGATGGCAGCAGTCAGTGCTCGCGTGGCCTCAATCTGAGTCTGCATGAGAGCAGTCTCAGATGGGTTCCTGGCAGCCAGTGACTGAATTGCAGCAGTAAGCTTTAGTGTGGCATCCGCCTGTGCTACAGCGAAGTGCTCCACACTCCTTGCCAGTGCCTCAATGCATTCGGGCACCCTTCCCACTGCACCCATGAGCTCAGTGTGCATGCCCACCGCCTGGCTGTTCATTTCTGCAATCAGCCGCTCCTCCTCTGCGTCCATTGCATTAGGAGTGTCTGGCATACTCTCCCTCTGGGGAGAAGGCTCCCGTTCTTCCCTCCCCCCCCCATGGCGTTGCTGCAGCCTGCTGGGTCCTGGAACTTCACCATCATCAGCCCCTTCCCCCCTGCTCCCCCGTTCTTCCCTCCCCCCCCAATGGCGTTGCTGCAGCCCGCTGGGTCCTGGAACTTCACCATCATCAGCCCCTTCCCCCCTGCTCCCCCGTTCTTCCCTCCCCCCCCAATGGCGTTGCTGCAGCCCGCTGGGTCCTGGAACTTCACCATCATCAGCCCCTTCCCCCCTGCTCCCCTCCGGGGAAGGCGTGTTCCCAGTGTGGCCATGGGCTTCCTCGGGAGAGGGTGGCACTGATGCACCGGCTTCCTCTTCCTCCTCAGCTGCAGCATCACTCCCAGTGGCAGCTTCAGGGACCATCTCCTCAGCTGGTGAATCACCATCTGAAAGCAGGGAGGTACAAGAGTGGCTTTAGCGTGAGGACAGGGTGGCAGTAAGTGAGGAATAAGTGCAGCGAGTTAGCAAGTTGGATTGAAAGTGTCAAAGGCTGGTATTGTGAGGGACAAGTGGAAGGACAGAGGACAAAAAGGTGATGACCTTACCATTGCTGTCCACAACGGGGTCGGCGTCTCCAGTGGCGACGGGACCGATCACCCGGCTTGCCACAATCCTGTGGACGCGCTCCTCCAGATCGCTGAGGGGTTGCAGCTGAAGCCGCCCCCCACCCGTCCGTTGCTGCTGTCTCCGATTATGAGCCAGCTTAGCCTGCAAGAAAAAGGACAGCATCTGAGTCAATATACAGCCATGGTCTTGCCTGATGTGCCTCCCATAGGTGAATAGCCCTTACAGTATGCAGCTATGGTCTTGCCTGATGTGCCTCCCATAGGTGAATAGCCCTTACTGTATGCAGCCATGGTCTTGCCTGATGTGCCTCCCATAGGTGAATAGCCCTTACTGTATGCAGCCATGGTCTTGCCTGATGTGCCTCCCATAGGTGAATAGCCCTTACTGTATGCAAAGTGTGGAATGTGTGTGTGTGTTTGATGAAAGGGCCATAGGTGTTGCATGAGTGTTGTGCATTGGGGTTTTAAGACCCTCTGGCCATAGAGTGAGGTTGAGATGGAGGGATGGAGAGGTATTGAGAAAAAGCCACTCACCCTGACGACCCGAGTGAGGTCGTTGAACTTTTTGCGGCACTGGACATGGGTCCTGGGCACCATGCTCCTGGAGGAGACGCTCTGAGCCACCTCCCTCCACACTCTTCTGAACTCGCGTGGCAAAGGCCTCCTGCCACTCTCCGGGAACAGCATGCATCGTCTGCGCTCCACTGCGTCAACCAGAGCATCCAAGGCCCGCTCGGTGAAGCGATGAGCGCGTTCTCTCACCCTCTCCATGCTTGGCAGCAAAATGGATTACAGGTCTCTCCAGGCTGAGATTCAAGGCTGCAATGAGCAGGGTGTGGCTGGGGAGCAAGTGGCCCCCCCCGCTTTAAGAAGTGTCCGGCGCCAGTGTGTCTGTGTTCCCTCGCTAACTGGCAGCAGCTGCGCTGCGCTCGTGCGCTGAGGTAGCGCCTCACTCCTAGGCCCTTTGTGTCTGTCTACCAAGGGTCTAGCGAGAATGAGGAACTGAAAGATAATAGTATTAGGAAAAAGTAGTACTGGAGAAATGATTGGGACTGAAAGTCAATAAATCCCCATGACCTGATGGCCTACATCCCAGGGTTTTGAAAGAATTGGCTATAGAGATAGTGGATGCATTGGTTGTCATTTTCCAAAAGTCCATTGATTCTTGAACGGATCCCGCGGATTGGAAGGTAGCAAATGTAACCCTACTATTTAAGAAAGGAGAGAGAGAGAAAACAGGAACTACAGACCAGTTAGCTTGACATCAGTAGTACGGAAAATGCTAGAATCTATTATTAAAGACGTGGTAACAGGGCACTTAGTAAATAATAATAGGATTGGGCAGAGTCAACACGGATTTATGAAAGGGAAATCGTGTTTGACAAATCTGTTAGAATTTTTTGAGATTGTAACTAGCAGAATAGATAAGGGGGAACCAGTGGATATGGTGTATTTGGATTTTCAGAAGGCATTCGATAATGTGCCACACAAGAGGTTATTAAACAATGTTAGGGCTCATGGGATTGGGCGTAATATACTAGCATGGATTGAGGATTGGTTAACGGACAGAAAACAGAGAGTAGGAATAAACAGGTCATTTTCGGGTTGGCAGGCTGTAACTAGTGGGGTATCGCAAGGATCAGTGCTTAGGCCTCAGCTATTCACAATCTACATCAATGATTTGGATGAGGGGACCAAATATAATATATCCAAGTTTGCTGATGATACAAAGTTGGGTGGGAATGTAAGTTGTGAGGAGGATGCAAGGAGGCTTCAAGGGGATATAGACAGGCTAAGTGAGTGAGCAAGAACATGGCAAATGGAATATAATGTGGAGAATTGTGAAGTTATTCACTTTGGTAGGAAAAATAGAAAATCAGAGTATTTTTTAAATAGTGAGAGATTGGGAAATGTTGGTGTTCAGAGGGACCTGGGTGTCCTTGTACATGAATCACTGAAAGTTAACATGCAGGTACAGCAAGCAATTAGGAAAGCAAATGATATATTGGCCTTTATTACAAGAGGATTTGAGTATAAGAGTAAAGACATCTTACTGCAATTATATAGGGCCCTGGTGAGACCACACCTGGAGTATTGTGTACAGTTTTGGTCTCCTTACCTAAGGAAGGATATACTTGCCATAGAGGGAGCGCAACAAAGGTTCACCAGACTTGTATCTGGGATGGGAGGATTGTCCTATGAGGACAGATTGAGCAGACTCGGCCTATATTCTCTAGAGTTTAGAAGAATGAGAGGTAATCTCATTGAAACATACAAAATTCTTACAGGGCTTGATAGGGTAGATGCAGGGAGGATTTTTCCCTTGGCTGGGGAGTCTAGAACCAGGGGTCACAGTCTCAGAATAAGGGGTCGGCCATTTAGGACTGAGATGAGGAGAAATTTCTTCACTCAGAGGGTGGTGAATCTTTGGAATTCTCTACCCCAGAGGGTTGTGGAGGCTCAGTCGTTGAGTATATTCAAGACAGAGATCGATAGATTTTTGAATATTAAGGGAATCAAGGGATATGGGGATAGTGCAGGAAAGTGGAGATGAGGTAGAAGATCAGCCATGATCTTATTGAATGGCGGAGCAGGCTCGAAGAGTCAAATGGCCTACTCCTGCTCCTATTTCTTATGTCCTTATTATGTTCTTATGAAGCACAGCCACCTGATGCACTGCTCCTCAGAAAAGTGGAGGTAACTCATTCTGTGCCTCTAGACCCTGTGGTCTGGGGAAGGATGTCTGCGAGCATCCCTCCTCAAGTGTGGTTTCCTGAGAGGACCAACTGCAGCTCCTTCAGATTTTCCACTCTACTGCTGCTCATGTTTCTCCTCTTCCTTCTCTTCATCCAATCACAATAGAATGACCAGGATGACTCCTGACTTGAGCCCTGGGCTTCTTGAAGCAGAATAATAATGAAATACAGCAAATTCCAATGCAAAGCTCCCAAAGAATCACAGTCAACACAACTGCACACAGATACCAATAATCTGAGAGCTTGCAGGTGAGAGCCCCTTTAAATACTGCTTCCAATAAAGAAATGCTTGTTGGTAATGCATCGCAATTAGATGAATAAATCTGTGCATCTCATATGCTTCTGGTTGTAATTGTATAACAAATGGAAATGGAGTGGATGAGCAAGCATGACAAATCTAGAATATAATGCTACCTATAAATAGAAATAGGGATGGGTAGTAAATGCTGGCCTTGCCAACTACCCCACATCCTGAATAAAAAATAAATACCTTTATTTGATATGTAAAATAGAAATATATGTAATAATGATAACACATTCATATATTAAATGTAAAAAAATATACATAATTATAAATACATCCAAATATAAATACAGATACATTTTTTATAATGATAAATATTTCTATATTATATTAAGTTCACTACATGGGGCAGATGTTTCATTGAAATAGTACCTGCAGTACTGGTTAGGCCTGTAGGTGGCACTGTGAGAGGTATTTTCAATTGCCAGGAGCAAGCGGAAGCCAAGCGCAGGCAGCGCAAGGAGCGCACGTCAACCCAAGCACCCCACCCACCTGCCCCTTCAACCACCGTCTGCCCCACCTGTGACAGAGACTGTAGGTCCCGCATTGGACTCATCAGCCACCTGCAAACTCATTTTTAACGTGGAAACAAGTCATCCTCGGTTCCGAGGGACTGCCTAAGAAGAGAAGAAGAAGGATTTTCAATGTTAACGGTATCAGACTGTGACACAGTTGCTGCCATTTCATAGTGAGAATGTACTATCCCCTGAATGTGCAATCTGGTATTGTGCCTCCATGAATCTCTCAAAAAGTATCTGAATTTATTTTTCATCCACCATTTTTTTCTCAGTAACTGAAATATCTAATATCCAAAATAAGGATTTTAAAATTAAAAGGTACATACTTCAGTATAACATATTCAAATTTATCCATTGCCTTTTCTTTTGCGTCTTTTAGTACCGGCATTGCATTTTTTACTCAACGGCCTCAAACCGTTACAAACGTCTTTGTGTGATATTTTTGCCAGACTACGATGCTGAATTTGGATTGTGCAGTCTGAGCATGTGCATTGAACCGAACTTCCCAGGACACATCCATTCTACTCAGTCAGCTATATCACTGGGATATTTCCTTTAGCTTCTGGCACTTTCTACTCCGAGGATCTTCTTCAAATATTTTTTGCAAACAAGAGGAAAAATTTCAAAAACTTTACTGAGGTATAATATACAATGAATGTTTTTAAATTAACAATGTGTGTGTGCATGAGAGAAAACGAAAGTGTTCTGATGACACATTTTATTCATTTATGGGATGTGGGCGTCGCTGGCAAGGCCAGCATTTATTGACCATCGCTAGTTGCCCTTGGGAAGGTGGAGGTGAGCCGCCTTCTTGAACCGCTGCAGTCCGTGTGGTGAAGGTAATCCCACAGTGCTGTTAGGTAGGGAGTACCAGGATTTTGACCCAGCGACGATGAAGGATCGGTGATATACTTCTAAGTCAGGATGGTGTGTGACTTGGAGGGGAACTTGGAGGTGGTGGTGTTCCCATGCGCCTGCTGCCCTTGTCCTTCTAGGTGGTAGAGGTCACGGGTTTGGGAGGTGCTGTCGAAGAAGCCTTGGCGAGTTGCTGCAGTGCATCTTGTAGATGGTACACACTGCAGACACGGTACGCCGGTGGTGGAGGGAGTGAATGTTTAAGGTGGTGGATGGGGTGCCAATCAAGCGGGCTGCTTAGTCCTGGATGGTAACGAGCTTCTTGAGTGTTGTTGGAGCTGCACTCATCTAGGCAAGTGGAGAGTATTCCACCACACTCCTTACTTGTGCCTTGTAGATGGTGGAAAGGCATTGGGGAGTCAGTTTAAACTACGGGGAGAGAGCAGGATTTAGAGAGAGTGAGAGACTGGATTCACAGAGAGAGAGTGACTGGATTCAGACAGAGTGAGAGGGACTAGATTCAGAGAGAGAGAGAGAGCGAATGCATTTGAGAACGCGAGAGAGAGATTGGATTCAGAGAGAGAGAGAGACTGGAATCAGAGAGAGAGAGAGAGACTGGATTCGGAGAGAGAGAGAGACTGGATTCAGACAGAGTGAGAGGGACTAGATTCAGAGAGAGAGAGAGACTGGATTCGGAGAGAGAGAGAGCAGATTCAGAGAGAGAGAGACTGGATTCAGAGAGAGACTGGATTCAGAGAGAGACTGGATTCAGAGAGAGAGCTTGGATTCAGAGAGAGAGAGAGAGAGACTGGATTCAGAGAGAGAGAGAGACTGGATTCAGAGAGAGAGAGAGACTGGATTCAGAGAGAGAGAGAGACTGGATTCAGAGAGAGAGAGAGACTGGATTCAGAGAGAGAGAGAGAGATTGGATTCAGAGAGAGAGAGAGACTGGATTCAGAGAGAGAGAGAGAGAGACAGGATTCAGAGAGAGAGAGAGACTGGATTCAGAGGAGAGAGAGACTGGATTCAGAGGGAGAGAGAGACTGGATTCGGAGAGAGAGAGAGACTGGATTCAGAGAGAGAGAGAGAGACAGGATTCAGAGAGAGAAAGAGAGACTGATCAGAGAGAGAGAGAGAGACAGGATTCAGAGAGAGATAGACCGATTCAGAGAGAGAGAGAGACTGGATTCAGAGAGAGAGAAAACGGATTCAGAGAGAGAGAGAGACTGGATTCAGAGAGAGAGAAAACGGATTCAGAGAGAGAGAGAGACTGGATTCAGAGAGAGAGAGAGACCGATTCAGAGAGAGAGAGAGAGAGACTGGATTCAGAGAGAGAGAGACTGGATTCAGAGAGAGAGAGACTGGATTCAGAGAGAGAGAGAGAGACTGGATTCAGAGAGAGAGAGAGACTGGATTCAGAGAGAGAGAGACTGGATTCAGAGAGAGAGAGAGACTGATTCAGAGAGAGAGAGACTGGATTCAGAGAGAGAGAGAGACTGGATTCTAGAGAGAGTGAGAGAGAGATCTGGATTCAGAGAGAGAGAGAGATTGGATTCGAGAGAGAGAGAGAGAGAGAGAGACCTGGATTCAGAGAGAGAGAAGAGACTGGATTCAGAGAGAGAGAGAGAGACTGGATTCAGAGAGAGAGAGAGACTGGATTCAGAGAGAGAGAGAGAGACTTGGATTCAGAGAGAGAGAGACTGATTCAGAGAGAGAGAGAGACTGGATTCAGAGAGAGAGGAGACTGGATTCAGAGAGAGAGAGACTGGATTCAGAGAGAGAGAGAGACTGGATTCAGAGAGAGAGAGAGACTGGATTCAGAGAGAGAGAGAGACTGGATTCAGAGAGAGAGAGAGACTGGATTCAGAGAGAGAGAGAGAGACTGGATTCAGAGAGAGAGAGACTGGATTCAGAGAGAGAGAGAGACTGGATTCAGAGAGAGAGAGAGACTGGATTCAGAGAGAGAGAGAGACTGGATTCAGAGAGAGAGAGACTGGATTCAGAGAGAGAGAGACTGGATTCAGAGAGAGAGAGACTGGATTCAGAGAGAGAGAGAGACTGGATTCAGAGAGAGAGAGACTGGATTCAGAGAGAGAGAGACTGGATTCAGAGAGAGAGAGAGAGAGAGACTGGATTCAGAGAGAGAGAGAGAGACTGGATTCAGGAGAGAGAGAGACTGGATTCAGAGAGAGAGAGAGAGACTGGATTCAGAGAGAGAGAGAGAGACTGGATTCAGAGAGAGAGAGAGACTGGATTCAGAGAGAGAGAGAGACTGGATTCAGAGAGAGAGAGAGACTGGATTCAGAGAGAGAGAGAGACTGGATTCAGAGAGAGAGAGAGAGAGAGAGACTGGATTCAGAGAGAGAGAGGACTGGATTCAGAGAGAGAGAGAGAGACTGGATTCAGAGAGAGAGAGAGACTGGATTCAGAGAGAGAGAGAGAGACTGGATTCAGAGAGAGAGAGAGACTGGATTCAGAGAGAGAGAGAGACTGGATTCAGAGAGAGAGAGAGACTGGATTCAGAGAGAGAGAGACTGGATTCAGAGAGAGAGAGACTGGATTCAGAGAGAGAGAGACTGGATTCAGAGAGAGAGAGACTGGATTCAGAGAGAGAGAGAGAGACTGGATTCAGAGAGAGAGAGAGACTGGATTCAGAGAGAGAGAGACTGGATTCAGAGAGAGAGACTGGATTCAGAGAGAGAGAGAGACTGGATTCAGAGAGAGAGACTGGATTCGAGAGAGAGAGACTGGATCAGAGAGAGAGAGCTTGGATTCAGAGAGAGAGAGACTGGATTCAGAGAGAGAGAGAGACTGGATCAGAGAGAGAGAGAGACTGGATTCAGAGAGAGAGAGAGACTGATTCGGAGAGAGAGAGAGAGAGAGAGAGAGAGAGACTGAATTCAGAGAGAGAGAGAGACTGGATTGGGAGAGAGAGAGAGAGAGAGAGACTGGATTCAGATAGAGAGAGAGAGACTGGATTCAGAGAGAGAGAGAGAGAGACTGGATTCAGAGAGTGAGAGAGACTGGATTCCGAGAGAGAGTGAGACTGGATTCAGAGAGAGAGAGACCGGATTCAGAGAGAGAGAGAGACTGGATTCAGAGAGAGAGAGAGAGAGAGAGACTGGATTCAGAGACAGAGAGAGACTGGATTCAGAGAGAGAGAGAGAGAGAGACTGGATTCAGAGAGAGAGAGACTGGATTCAGAGAGAGAGAGACTGGATTCACAGACAGAGAGAGACTGGATTCAGAGAGAGAGAGAGAGAGACTGGATTCAGAGAGAGAGAGACTGGATTCAGAGAGAGAGAGAGACTGGATTCAGAGAGAGAGAGAGAGACTGGATTCAGAGAGAGAGACTGGATTCAGAGAGAGAGAGAGAGACTGGATTCAGAGAGAGAGAGAGAGACGGATTCAGAGAGAGAAGACTGGATTCGAGAGAGAGAGAGAGACTGGATTCAGAGAGAGAGAAGACTGGATTCAGAGAGAGGAGAGAGACTGGAGTCAGAGAGAGAGAGAGACGGATTCAGAGAGAGAGAGACTGGATTCAGAAGAGAGGAGAGACTGATTCAGAGAGAGAGAGACTGGATCAGAGGAGAGAGAGAGAGAGATCTGGATTCAGAGAGAGAGAGAGACTGGATTCAGAGAGGAGAGACTGATTCAGAGAGAGAGAGAGACTGGATTCAGAAGAGAGAGAGACTGGATTCAGAGAGAGAGAGACTGGGATTCGGAGAGAGAGAGAGACTGATTCAGTAGAGAGAGAGAGACTGGATTCAGAGAGAGACTGGATTCAGAGAGAGAGAGACGGATCGAGAGAGAGAGACTGATTCAGAGAGAGAGAGAGAGATGGATTCAGAGAGAGAGAGAGACTGGATTCAGAGAGAGAGAGAGAGAGAGACTGGATTCAGAGAGAGAGAGAGACTGGATTCAGAGAGAGAGAGACTGGATTCAGAGAGAGAGAGAGAGACTGGTTTCAGAGAGAGAGAGAGACTGGATTCAGAGAGAGAGACTGGATCAGAGAGAGAGAGACTGGATTCAGAGAGAGAGAGACTGGATTCAGAGAGAGAGAGAGACTGGATTCAGAGAGAGAGAGAGAGACTGGATTCAGAGAGAGAGAGAGACTGGATTCAGAGAGAGAGAGACTGGATTCAGAGAGAGAGACTGGATTCAGAGAGAGAGAGAGACTGGATTCAGAGAGAGAGAGACTGGATTCAGAGAGAGAGAGACTGGATTCGGAGAGAGAGAGAGAGACTGGATTCAGAGAGAGAGAGAGACTGGATTCAGAGAGAGAGAGGACTGGATTCAGAGAGAGAGAGAGGACTGGATTCAGAGAGAGAGAGAGATGGATTCAGAGAGAGAGAGACTGGATTCAGGAGAGAGAGAGAGACTGGATTCAGAGAGAGAGAGACTGGATCGGAGAGAGAGATGGATTCAGAGAGAGAGAGAGACTGGATTCAGAGAGAGAGAGAGCTGGATCAGAGAAGAGAGAGAGAGACTGGATTCAGAGAGAGAGAGAGACTGGATTCAGAGAGAGAGAGAGAGAGACTGGATTCAGAGAGAGAGAGAGAATGGATTCAGAGAGAGAGAGACTGGATTCAGAGAGAGAGAGAGAACGGATTCAGAGAGAGAGAGAGACTGGATTCAGAGAGAGAGCAAGAGACCGGATTCAGAGAGAGAGAGAGACTGGATTCAGAGAGAGACTGGATTCAGAGAGAGAGAGAGACTTGATTCGGAGAGAGAGAGAGAGAGAGACTGGATTCAGAGAGAGAGAGAGAGACTGGATTCAGAGAGAGAGAGACCGGATTCAGAGAGAGAGAGAGACTGGATTCAGAGAGAGAGAGAGACTGAATTCAGAGAGAGAGAGAGACTGGATTCAGAGAGAGAGAGAGAGACTGAATTCAGAGAGAGAGAGAGACTGGATTCAGAGAGAGAGAGAGAGACTGGATTCAGAGAGAGAGAGAGAGATAGACTGGATTCAGAGAGAGAGAGACTGGATTCAGAGAGAGAGAGAGAGACTGGATTCAGAGAGAGAGAGAGAGAGACTGGATTCAGAGAGAGAGAGAGACTGGATTCAGAGAGAGAGAGAGAAAATGGATTCAGAGAGAGAGAGAGATAGACTGGATTCAGAGGGAGAGAGACTGGATTCAGAGATAGAGAGAGAGACTGGATTCAGAGAGAGAGAGACTGGATTCAGAGAGAGACTGGATTCAGAGAGAGAGAGACTGGATTCAGAGAAAGAGAGACTGGATTCAGAGAGAGAGAGAGAGAGACTGGATTCAGAGAGAGAGAGGCTGGATTCAGAGAGAGAGAGACTGGATTCAGAGAGAGAGAGAGAGAGAGAGACTGGATTCAGAGAGAGAGTGAGAGACAGGATTCAGAGAGAGAGAGAGACTGGATTCAGAGAGAGAGAGAGACTGGATTCAGAGAGAGAGAGAGAGACTGGATTCAGAGAGAGAGAGAGAGAGACTGGATTCAGAGAGAGAGAGAGAGACTGGATTCAGAGAGAGAGAGACTGGATTCAGAGAGAGAGAGAGAGAGAGACTGGATTCAGAGAGAGAGAGAGACAGGATTCAGAGAGAGAGAGAGATTGGATTCAGAGAGAGAGAGAGACTGGATTCAGAGAGAGAGAGAGAGACAGGATTCAGAGAGAGAGAGAGACTGGATTCAGAGAGAGAGAGAGACTGGATTCAGAGAGAGAGAGAGACTGGCTTCAGAGAGAGAGAGAAAGAGAGACTGGATTCAGAGAGAGAGAGAGACTGGATTCAGAGAGAGAGAGACTGGATTCAGAGAGAGAGATAGAGAGAGACTGGATTCCGAGAGAAAGAGAGACTGGATTCAGAGAGAGAGAGACCGGATTCAGAGAGAGAGAGAGACTGGATTCAGAGAGAGAGAGAGAGAGAGAGAGACTGGATTCAGAGACAGAGAGAGACTGGATTCAGAGAGAGAGATAGAGAGAGACCGGATTCAGAGAGAGAGAGACTGGATTCAGAGAGAGAGAGAGAGACTGGATTCAGAGAGAGAGAGAGACTGGATTCGGAGAGAGAGAGAGAGAGAGAGAGAGAGAGACTGAATTCAGAGAGAGAGAGAGACTGGATTGGGAGAGAGAGAGAGAGAGAGACTGGATTCAGATAGAGAGAGAGAGACTGGATTCAGAGAGAGAGAGAGAGAGACTGGATTCAGAGAGTGAGAGAGACTGGATTCCGAGAGAGAGTGAGACTGGATTCAGAGAGAGAGAGACCGGATTCAGAGAGAGAGAGAGACTGGATTCAGAGAGAGAGAGAGAAGAGAGACTGGATTCAGAGACAGAGAGAGACTGGATTCAGAGAGAGAGAGAGAGAGAGACTGGATTCAGAGAGAGAGAGACTGGATTCAGAGAGAGAGAGACTGGCTTCAGAGAGAGAGAGAAAGAGAGACTGATTCAGAGAGAGAGAGAGAGAGACTGGATTCAGAGAGAGAGAGACTGGATTCAGAGAGAGAGAGAGACTGGATTCAGAGAGAGAGAGAGAGACTGGATTCAGAGAGAGAGACTGGATTCAGAGACAGAGAGACTGGATTCAGAGAGAGAGAGAGACCAGATTCAGAGAGAGAGAGAGACTGGATTCAGAGAGAGATAGACCGGATTCAGAGAGAGAGAGACCGGATTCAGAGAGAGAGAGACTGGATTCAGAGAGAGAGAGAGAGACTGGATTCAGAGAGAGGGAGAGACTGGATTCGGAGAGAGAGAGAGAGAGAGAGAGAGAGACTGGATTCAGAGAGAGAGAGAGACTGGATTCGGAGAGAGAGAGAGACTGGATTCAGAGAGACAGAGAGAGACTGGATTCAGAGAGAGACTGGATTCAGAGAGAGAGAGAGAGACTGGATTCAGAGAGAGAGAGAGAGATCGGATTCAGAGAGTGAGAGAGACTGGATTCAGAGAGAGAGAGAGAGAGACAGGATTCAAAGAAAGAGAGAGAGACTGGATTCAGAGAGAGAGAGCTTGGATTCAGAGAGAGAGAGAGACTGGATTCAGAGAGAGAGAGAGACAGGATTCAGAGAGAGAGAGAGAGAGAGAGAGACTGGATTCAAAGAGAGAGAGAGAGACTGGATTCAGAGAGAGAGAGAGAGAGAGAGAGAGAGACTGGATTCAGAGAGAGAGAGACCGGATTCTGAGCGAGAGAGAGACTGGATTCAGAGAGAGAGAGAGACTGGATTCAGAGAGAGAGAGAGATAGACTGGATTCAGAGAGAGAGAGAGACTGGATTCAGAGAGAGAGAGAAAGATAGACTGGATTCAGAGAGAGAGAGAGACTGGATTCAGAGAGAGAGAGAGAGAGACCAGATTCAGAGAGAGAGAGAGAGAGAGATAGACTGGATTCAGAGAGAGAGAGAGACTGGATTCAGAGAGAGAGAGAGAGAGACTGGATTCAGAGAGAGAGAGAGACACTGGATTTGGAGCGAGAGAGTGAGACTGGATTCTGAGCGAGAGAGAGACTGGATTCAGAGAGAGAGAGAGACTGGATTCAGAGAGGGGAGAGAGAGAGACTGGATACAGAGAGAGAGAGAGACTGGATTCGGAGAGAGAGAGAGACTGGATTCAGAGAGAGAGAGAGAGAGAGAGAGGGAGAGAGAGACTGGATTCAGAGAGAAAGACTGGATTCAGAGAGAGAGAGAGCTTGGATTCAGAGAGAGAGAGAGAGAGAGAGAGAGAGACTGGATTCAGAGAGAGAGACTGGATTCAGAGAGAGAGAGACCGGATTCAGAGAGAGAGAGAGACTGGATTCAGAGAGAGAGAGAGAGAGACTGGATTCAGAGAGAGAGAGAGACTGGATTCAGAGAGAGAGAGACTGGATTCAGAGAGAGAGATAGAGAGAGACTGGATTCCGAGAGAGAGAGAGACTGGATTCAGAGAGAGAGAGACCGATTCAGAGAGAGAGAGAGACTGGATTCAGAGAGAGAGAGAGAGAGAGACTGGATTCAGAGACAGAGAGAGACTGGATTCAGAGAGAGAGAGAGAGAGAGACTGGATTCAGAGAGAGAGAGACTGGATTCAGAGGAGAGAGAGAATGGATTCAGAGAGAGAGAGAGAGAGACTGGATTCAGAGAAGAAGAGAGAGAGATGAGAGACTGGATTCAGAGAGAGAGAGACGGATTCAGAGAGAGAGAGAGACTGGATTCAGGAGAGAGAGAGAGACTGGATTCAGAGAGAGAGAGAGACTGAGATTCAGAAGAGAGAGAGACTGGATTCAGAGAGAGAGAGAGACTGGATTCAGAGAGAGAGAGAGACTGGATTCAGAAGAGAGAGAGACTGGATTCAGAGAGAGAGAGAGACTGGATTCAGAGAGAGAGAGACTGGATTCAGAGAGAGAGAGAGAGAGACTGGATTCAGAGAGAGAGAGAGACTGGATTCAGAGAGAGAGAGAGACAGGATTCAGAGAGAGAGATGATTCAGAGAGAGAGAGAGACTGGATCCAGAGAGAGAGAGAGAGACTGGATTCAAGAGAGAGAGAGAGACCTGGATTCAGAGAGAGAGAGAGAGAGACTGGATTCAGAGAGAGAGAGAGACTGGATTCGAGAGAGAGAGAGACTGGATTCAGAGAGAGAGAGACGGATTCAGAGAGAGAGAGAGACTGGATTCAGAGAGAGAGAGAGAGAGACTGGATTCAGAGAGAGAGAGAGACAGGATTCAGAGAGAGAGAGAGAGAGAGAGACTGGATTCAGAGAGAGAGAGACTGGATTCAGAGAGAGAGAGAGACTGGATTCAGAGAGAGAGAGAGACTGGATTCAGAGAGAGAGAGAGAGACTGGATTCAGAGAGAGAGAGACTGGATTCAGAGAGAGAGAGAGACCTGGATTCAGAGAGAGAGAGAGACTGGATTCAGAGAGAGAGAAGACTGGATTCAGAGAGAGAGAACCGGATTCAGAGAGAGAGAGACTGGATTCAGAGAGAGAGAGAGACTGGATTCAGAGAGAGAGAGAGACTGGATTCGGAGAGAGAGAGAGAGAGAGAGAGAGACTGGATTCAGAGAGAGAGAGAGACTGGATTCGAGAGAGAGAGAGACTGGATTCAGAGAGACAGAGAGAGACTGGATTCAGAGAGAGACTGGATTCAGAGAGAGAGAGAGAGAGACTGGATTCAGAGAGAGAGAGAGAGATCGGATTCAGAGAGTGAGAGAGACTGGATTCAGAGAGAGAGAGAGAGAGACAGGATTCAAAGAAAGAGAGAGAGACTGGATTCAGAGAGAGAGAGCTTGGATTCAGAGAGAGAGAGAGACTGGATTCAGAGAGAGAGAGAGAGACAGGATTCAGAGAGAGAGAGAGAGAGAGAGACTGGATTCAAAGAGAGAGAGAGAGACTGGATTCAGAGAGAGAGAGAGAGAGAGTGACTGGATTCAGAGAGAGAGAGACCGGATTCTGAGCGAGAGAGAGACTGGATTCAGAGAGAGAGAGAGACTGGATTCAGAGAGAGAGAGAGATAGACTGGATTCAGAGAGAGAGAGAGACTGGATTCAGAGACAGAGAGAAAGATAGACTGGATTCAGAGAGAGAGAGAGACTGGATTCAGAGAGAGAGAGAGAGAGACCAGATTCAGAGAGAGAGAGAGAGAGAGATAGACTGGATTCAGAGAGAGAGAGAGACTGGATTCAGAGAGAGAGTGTAAGGGATTCTGACCCTGCGTGTCTCGCAGCCTGTGAGATTCACGCGGCTCTGTGCAGCCTGTATGTCAGTGCGGGTCTAGGCCTCGTTGCCTGTTCTGGTCTCCAGCCAGTCTGGGAACACTAGACACACATGTGAGTGGTTCGAATCACTCTCCCTTACGGTTCTAGACACTGGACTTAGATGCGAGAGCATTAATGGAGATGAAACTCATGTAGACTCGGTTTGAATGGTACGAAATGGAAAATCTTTATTGCATGATACTTAAGATTATGAAATACATGTCATAAGCACAGATTAATGACAGTACAATCTTACAAACAGTTATATAGTCGATCTTAGGGAAACGAGGAACGACCGGCACATAGTAAATAGGGGCACACATTACAAATATCCTTAATCCTTAAACCCTCCCCTATCAATATCTATCCTAAACTAGATTCGTAGGATCTCGAGACTCATGCTCACCACTCGTGATAACTCGGAGAAATTCCGAATAGCTGATCGGATGTTTTTCACCGCAGCACCCACGTGTCGGTCAGGAGATCTCCTGGTCCCACTTGTTTACTTGCTTCTGCTGCTCCGGCTAGCAGGCTGGAACGTCTGCTGTGATGAAGATCTGTATTGGTTGGTTTAACAGGTACTTTTCGAGCACAGTTGTCGATATCATCGATACGATATGTTTCTTTGCAAGTTCGAAGAAGTCTTCCTGGCGAGGAAAACTTGGCTAATCGACCTACAGGCGCGGTCGGGATTTACTGACCGTGGCGATGGATATGGTCTTCCTCTCTTCTCATCTCATCTCATCTCATCTCATCTCAGGCCTTTTGGTTCCGATACCGGTTACCAATATAGGTCTTCGTTACGCGACACGAGGTAGATCCGAACGGATCAGAAAGTTCAACAGTCTTTTCAGAAGAGACAACAGGCAAGCAGAAGCCCAACTACGAGTACACAGGAGCAGCCACGAGGTTACGAATCGACCGGATAAGAGCACAGGAGCAGCCACGATGATAAGAGCAGCAAGAGAAAGATGGACGGTTTTGGAGCCTGCAATTATAGTGCAAAAATCTTCCGTTTCCCGCCCAACTATAATGTCCATTCTTTTGTTTAGGGTCTGGCGCTCAAATGTCTTGTATGGGTGATCTCCGTTCTTAATGGGTTTCGGGGCTACTCGTAAATGTCTGAGTACCTGTTAATATTTCTCCCATTGTTAAATCGGTCGGTAATCTCCCTGGAGGGGTTTGGGGCTTCCAAGTGTCCTGTATAACTACCTGCTAACGGCTCTCTCATCGTAGAGTCGTTGGGATTTTACATATTAATGTCTTTTGGATGGGCCCTTGATTACTCGGTACAATGGCTTTCCTTTGTACCTGGGAGACCGATTTCAGTATCTATGTGTATACTGCAAACCCATAATGTCTCGTGTATTATCTTCACTGTGCTGACTCTTTGCACAAATGTTTATTGGAACGCCATCTTGTCTGCCTGTTGAAAAGTCTAGAATGTTCTGTCACGAGGTGCGGCGGCCATTTTACAGGCTGCTTGTGTCCACTTTAAACCTGCCAGCATTCTACTGAAATAAAAGCTGTTTGAACGAAACTCTGTGTTTTCTCCTTATTAATAAAATCGCGATATATTGCGAATTCTACAAGAGAGAGAGAGACTGGATTCAGAGAGAGAGAGAGACACTGGATTTGGAGCGAGAGAGAGAGACTGGATTCTGAGCGAGAGAGAGACTGGATTCAGAGAGGGGAGAGAGAGAGACTGGATTCAGAGAGAGAGAGAGACTGGATTTGGAGAGAGAGAGAGACTGGATTCAGAGAGAGAGAGAGAGAGAGAGAGGGAGAGAGAGACTGGATTCAGAGAGAAAGACTGGATTCAGAGAGAGAGAGAGCTTGGATTCAGAGAGAGAGAGAGAGAGAGAGAGAGAGACTGGATTCAGAGAGAGAGACTGGATTCAGAGAGAGAGAGACCGGATTCAGAGAGAGAGAGAGACTGGATTCAGAGAGAGAGAGAGAGAGACTGGATTCAGAGAGAGAGAGAGAGATAGACTGGATTCAGAGAGAGAGAGAGAGACTGGATTCAGAGAGAGAGAGAGAGAGATAGACTGGATTCAGAGAGAGAGAGAGAGACCAGATTCAGAGAGAGAGAGAGAGAGACTGGATTCAGAGAGAAAGAGAGAGAGAGAAAGAGAGAGACTGGGTTTGGAGAGAGAGAGAGACTGGATTCTGAGCGAGAGAGAGACTGGATTCAGAGAGAGAGACAGACTGGATTCGGAGAGAGAGAGACTGGATTCAGAGAGAGAGACTGGATTCAGAGAGAGAGACACTGGATTCAGAGAGAGAGAGAGACTGGATTCAGAGAGAGAGAGAGAGAGAGAGAGACTGGGTTTGGAGAGAGAGAGAGACTGGATTCTGAGAGAGAGAGAGACTGGATTCAGAGATAGAGAGAGACTGGATTCAGAGAGAGAGAGACTGGATTCAGAGAGAGAGAGAGACTGGATTCAGAGAGAGAGAGACCGGATTCAGAGAGAGAGAGAGAGACTGGATTCAGAGAAAGAGAGAGACTGGATTCAGAGAGAGAGAGAGACTGGATTCAGAGAGAGACTGGATTCAGAGAGAGAGACTGGATTCACAGAGAGAGAGAGACTGGATTCAGAGAGAGAGAGAGAGACTGGATTCAGAGAGAGAGAGAGACCAGATTCAGAGAGAGAGAGAGACTGGATTCAGAGAGAGAGAGAGAGAGAGAGAGACCGGATTCAGAGAGAGAGAGAGAGAGAGAGAGAGAGAGACTGGATTCAGAGAGAGAGAGACTGGATTCAGAGAGAGAGACATACTGGATTCAGAGAGAGAGAGAGAGACTGGATTCAGAGAGAGAGAGAGACTGGATTCGGAGAGAGAGAGACTGGATTCAGAGAGAGACTGGATTCAGAGAGAGAGAGAGAGAGAGAGAGCTTGGATTCAGAGAGAGAGAGACTGGATTCAGAGAGAGAGAGAGAGACAGGATTCAAAGAGAGAGAGAGAGACTGGATTCAGAGAGAGAGAGAGAGACAGGATTCAGAGAGAAAGAGAGAGAGAGAGACTGGATTCAAAGAGAGAGAGAGAGACTGGATTCAGAGAGAGAGAGAGACTGGATTCAGAGAGAGAGAGACTGGATTCAGAGAGAGAGAGAGAGACAGGATTCAGAGAGAGAGAGAGAGAGAGAGACTGGATTCAGAGAGAGAGAGACCGGATTCTGAGCGAGAGAGAGACTGGATTCAGAGAGAGAGAGAGACTGGATTCAGAGAGAGAGAGAGATAGACTGGATTCAGAGAGAGAGAGAGACTGGATTCACAGAGAGAGAGAGAGATAGACTGGATTCAGAGAGAGAGAGAGACTGGATTCAGAGAGAGAGAGAGAGAGACCAGATTCAGAGAGAGAGAGAGAGACTGGATTCAGAGATAGAGAGAGACACTGGATTTGGAGCGAGAGAGAGAGACTGGATTCTGAGCGAGAGAGAGACTGGATTCAGAGAGAGAGAGAGACTGGATTCAGAGAGAGAGAGAGACTGGATTCAGAGAGAGAGAGAGAGAGGAGAGAGAGACTGGATTCAGAGAGAAAGACTTTATTCAGAGAGAGAGAGCTTGGATTCAGAGAGAGAGCGAGATTGGATTCAGAGAGAGAGAGAGAGAGAGAGAGAGAGAGACTGGATTCAGAGAGAGAGAGAGAATGGATTCAGAGAGAGGGATGGATTCAGAGAGAGAGAGACCGGATTCAGAGAGAGAGAGAGACTGGATTCAGAGAGAGAGAGAGAGAAACTGGATTCAGAGAGAGAGAGAGACTGGATTCCGAGAGAGAGAGAGAGAGATAGACTGGATTCAGAGAGAGAGAGAGACTGGATTCAGAGATAGAGAGAGACTGGATTCAGAGAGAGAGAGAGGGAGATAGACTGGATTCAGAGAGAGAGAGAGAGACCAGATTCAGAGAGAGAGAGAGAGACTGGATTCAGAGAGAGAGAGAGAGAGAAAGAGAGAGACTGGATTTGGAGCGAGAGAGAGACTGGATTCAGAGAGAGAGAGAGAGACTGGATTCTGAGCGAGAGAGAGACTGGATTCCGAGAGAGAGAGAGACTGGATTCGGAGAGAGAGAGAGAGACTGGATTCAGAGAGAGAGACTGGATTCAGAGAGAGAGAAACTGGATTCAGAGAGAGAGAGAGACTGGATTCAGAGAGAGAGAGAGAGACGGATTCAGAGAGAGAGAGAGAGAGAGAGAGACTGGATTCTGAGAGAGAGAGAGACTGGATTCAGAGATAGAGAGAGACTGGATTCAGAGAGAGAGAGACTGGATTCAGAGAGAGAGAGAGACTGGATTCAGAGAGAGAGAGAGAGACTGGATTCAGAGAGAGACTGGATTCAGAGAGAGAGGACTGGATTCAGAGAGAGAGAGAGAGAGAGACTGGATTCAGAGAGAGAAGAGAGACCGGATTCAGAGAGAGAGAGAGACTGGATTCAGAGAGAGAGAGAGACTGGATTCAGGGAGACAGAGAGACTGGATTCAGAGAGAGAGAGAGACTGGATTCAGAGAGAGAGAGAGACTGGATTCAGAGAGAGAGAGAGACCAGATTCAGAGAGAGAGAGAGAGACTGGATTCAGAGAGAGAGAGACAGAGACTGGATTCAGAGAGAGAGAGACTGGATTCAGAGAGAGAGAGAGACTGGATTCAGAGAGAGAGAGACTGGATTCAGAGGGAGAGAGACTGGACTCAGAGAGAGAGAGAGACTGGATTCAAAGAGAGAGATAGAGACTGGATTCAGAGAGAGAGACTGGATTCAGAGAGAGAGAGAGACAGGATTCAAAGAGAGAGAGAGACTGGATTCAGAGAGAGAGAGCTTGGATTCAGAGAGAGAGAGAGACTGGATTCAAAGAGAGAGAGAGCTTGGATTCAGAGAGAGAGAGAGAGTGGATTCAGAGAGAGAGACTGGATTCAGAGAGAGAGAGCTTGGATTCAGAGAGAGAGAGAGTGTATTCAGAGAGAGAGATAGAGACTGGATTCAGAGAGAGAGACTGGATTCAGAGAGAGAGAGAGAGACAGGATTCAAAGAGAGAGATAGAGACTGGATTCAGAGAGAGAGAGCTTGGATTCAGAGAGAGAGAGAGACTGGATTCAAAGAGAGAGATAGAGACTGGATTCAGAGAGAGAGACTGGATTCAGAGAGAGAGAGCTTGGATTCAGAGAGAGAGAGAGAGTGGATTCAGAGAGAGAGAGAAAGACAGGATTCAGAGAGAGAGAGAGAGAGAGAGAGAGAGACTGGATTCAGAGAGAGAGAGACCGGATTCTGAGCGAGAGAGAGACTGGATTCAGAGAGAGAGAGACCGGATTCAGAGAGAGAGAGAGAGACTGGATTCAGAGAAAGAGAGAGACTGGATTCAGAGAGAGAGAGAGACTGGATTCAGAGAGAGAGAGAGAGAGAGAGAGACCGGATTCAGAGAGAGAGAGAGAGAGAGAGAGAGAGAGAGAGACTGGATTCAGAGAGAGAGAGACTGGATTCAGAGAGAGAGACAGACTGGATTCAGAGAGAGAGAGAGAGACTGGATTCACAGAGAGAGAGAGACTGGATTCAGAGAGAGAGAGAGAGACTGGATTCAGAGAGAGAGAGAGACCAGATTCAGAGAGAGAGAGAGACTGGATTCAGAGAGAGAGAGAGAGAGAGAGAGAGAGAGACCGGATTCAGAGAGAGAGAGAGAGAGAGAGAGAGAGAGACTGGATTCAGAGAGAGAGAGACTGGATTCAGAGAGAGAGACAGACTGGATTCAGAGAGAGAGAGAGAGACTGGATTCAGAGAGAGAGAGAGACTGGATTCGGAGAGAGAGAGACTGGATTCAGAGAGAGACTGGATTCAGAGAGAGAGAGAGAGAGAGAGAGAGAGAGCTTGGATTCAGAGAGAGAGAGACTGGATTCAGAGAGAGAGACTGGATTCAGAGAGAGAGAGAGACTGGATTCAGAGAGAGAGAGAGACAGGATTCAAAGAGAGAGAGAGAGACTGGATTCAGAGAGAGAGAGCTTGGATTCAGAGAGAGAGAGAGACTGGATTCAGAGAGAGAGAGAGAGACAGGATTCAGAGAGAGAGAGAGAGAGAGAGAGAGAGAGAGACTGGATTCAAAGAGAGAGAGAGAGACTGGATTCAGAGAGAGAGACTGGATTCAGAGAGAGAGAGACTGGATTCAGAGAGAGAGAGAGAGACAGGATTCAGAGAGAGAGAGAGAGAGAGAGACTGGATTCAGAGAGAGAGAGACCGGATTCTGAGCGAGAGAGAGACTGGATTCAGAGAGAGAGAGAGACTGGATTCAGAGAGAGAGAGACTGGATTCAAAGAGAGAGAGAGCTTGGATTCAGAGAGAGAGAGAGAGTGGATTCAGAGAGAGAGACTGGATTCAGAGAGAGAGAGCTTGGATTCAGAGTGAGAGAGAGTGTATTCAGAGAGAGAGATAGAGACTGGATTCAGAGAGAGAGACTGGATTCAGAGAGAGAGAGAGAGACAGGATTCAAGAGAGAGAGAGAGACTGGATTCAGAGAGAGAGAGCTTGGATTCAGAGAGAGAGAGAGACTGGATTCAAAGAGAGAGATAGAGACTGGATTCAGAGAGAGAGACTGGATTCAGAGAGAGAGAGCTTGGATTCAGAGAGAGAGAGAGAGTGGATTCAGAGAGAGAGAGAAAGACAGGATTCAGAGAGAGAGAGAGAGAGAGAGAGAAAGACTGGATTCAGAGAGAGAGAGACCGGATTCTGAGCGAGAGAGAGACTGGATTCAGAGAGAGAGAGAGACTGGATTCAGAGAGAGAGAGAGAGACTGGAATCAGAGAGAGAGAGAGAGAGAGAGAGAGAGCTTGGATTCAGAGAGAGAGAGAGACTGGATTCGGATAGAGTGAGACTGGATTCAGAGAGAGACTGGATTCAGAGAGGGAGAGAGAGAGAGAGAGAGCTTGGATTCAGAGAGAGAGAGACTGGATTCAGAGAGAGAGACTGGATTCAGAGAGAGAGAGAGACTGGATTCAGAGAGAGAGAGAGAGACATGATTCAGAGAGAGAGAGACTGGATTCAGAGAGAGAGAGCTTGGATTCAGAGAGAGAGAGAGACTGGATTCAGAGAGAGAGAGAGACAGGATTCAGAGAGAGAGAGAGAGAGAGAGAGAGACTGGATTCAAAGAGAGAGCGAGAGACTGGATTCAGAGAGAGAGAGAGACTGGATTCAGAGAGAGAGAGACTGGATTCAGATAGAGAGAGAGAGACAGGATTCAGAGAGAGAGAGAGAGAGAGAGAGACTGGATTCAGAGAGAGAGAGACCGGATTCTGAGCGAGAGAGAGACTGGATTCAGAGAGAGAGAGAGACTGGATTCAGAGAGAGAGAGAGATAGCCTGGATTCAGAGAGAGAGAGAGACTGGATTCAGAGAGAGAGAGAGAGATAGACGGATTCAGAGAGAGAGAGAGACTGGATTCAGAGAGAGAGAGAGAGAGACCAGATTCAGAGAGAGAGAGAGACTGGATTCAGAGAGAGAGAGAGACATTGGATTTGGAGCGAGAGAGACTGGATTCTGAGCGAGAGAGAGACTGGATTCAGAGAGAGAGAGAGACTGGATTCAGAGAGAGAGAGAGAGACTGGCTTCAGAGTGAGAGAGATACTGGATTCGGAGAGAGAGAGAGACTGGATTCAGAGAGAGAGAGAGACTGGATTCAGAGAGAGAGAGAGAGAGAGACTGGATTCAGAGAGAAAGACTGGATTCAGAGAGAGAGAGCTTGGATTCAGAGAGAGAGCGAGATTGGATTCAGAGAGAGAGAGAGACAGAGAGAGAGAGAGACTGGATTCAGAGAGAGAGAGAGAATGGATTCAGAGAGAGAGACTGGATTCAGAGAGAGAGAGACCGGATTCAGAGAGAGAGAGAGACTGGATTCAGAGAGAGAGAGAGAGAGAGACTGGATTCAGAGAGAGAGAGAGATAGACTGGATTCAGAGAGAGAGAGAGAGACTGGATTCAGAGAGAGAGAGAGAGAGAGAGAGACTGGATTCAGAGAGAGAGAGAGACCAGATTCAGAGAGAGAGAGAGAGACTGGATTCAGAGAGAGAGAGAGAGAGAGAAAGAGAGAGACTGGATTTGGAGCTAGAGAGAGACTGGATTCTGAGCGAGAGAGAGACTGGATTCAGAGAGAGAGAGAGACTGGATTCGGAGAGAGAGAGAGAGACTGGATTCAGAGAGAGAGACTGGATTCAGAGAGAGAGACACTGGATTCAGAGAGAGAGAGAGACTGGATTCAGAGAGAGAGAGAGAGACCGGATTCAGAGAGAGAGAGAGAGAGAGAGAGAGACTGGATTCTGAGAGAGAGAGAGACTGGATTCAGAGAGAGAGAGACCGGATTCAGAGAGAGACAGAGACTGGATTCAGAGAGAGAGAGAGAGTGACTGGATTCAGAGAGAGAGAGAGACTGGATTCAGAGAGTGAGAGAGAGAGAGAGAGAGAGAGAGACTGGATTCAGAGAGAGAGAGAGACTGGATTCAGAGAGAGAGAGAGACCAGATTCAGAGAGAGAGAGAGAGACTGGATTCAGAGAGAGAGAGAGAGAGACTGGAGTCAGAGAGAGAGAGAGAGAGACTGGATTCAGAGAGAGAGAGAGACACTGGATTTGGAGCGAGAGAGCGACTGGATTCAGAGAGAGAGAGACTGGATTCAGAGAGAGAGAGAGACTGGATTCAGAGAGAGAGAGAGAGAGACTGGATTCAGAGAGAGAGAGAGACTGGATTCAGAGAGAGAGAGAGACTGGATTCAGAGAGAGAGAGAGAGAGAGAGAGAGAGACTGGATTCAGAGAGAGAGACACTGGATTCAGAGAGAGAGAGAGAGACCGGATTCAGAGAGAGAGAGAGAGAGAGAGAGAGACTGGATTCAGAGAGAGAGAGAGAGAGACTGGATTCAAAGAGAGAGACTGGATTCAGAGAGAGAGTGAGACCCGGATTCAGAGAGAGAGAGAGACTGGATTCGAGAGAGAGAGAGAGACCTGGATTCAGAGAGAGGAGAGAGACTGGATTCAGAGAGAGAGAAGGGATTCAGAGAGAGAGAGACTGGAATTCAGAGAGAGAGAGAGACTGGATTCAGAGAGAGAGAGAGAGAGACTGGATTCAGAGAGAGAGAGAGAGACCGGATTCAGAGAGAGAGAGACTGGATTCAGAGAGAGAGAGAGAGAGACCGGATTCAGAGAGAGAGAGAGAGACTGATTCAGAGAAGAGAGAGACTTGATTCAGAGAGAGAGAGAGAGAGACTGGATTCAGAGAGAGAGAGACTGGATTCAGAGAGAGAGAGAGAGAGACTGGATTCAGAGAGAGAGAGAGAGACCGGATTCAGATAGAGAGAGACTGGATTCAGAGAGAGAAGACGGATTCATAGAGAGAGACTGGATTCAGAGAGAGAGAGAGACGGATTCAGAGAGAGAGAGAGAGACTGGATTCAGAGAGAGAGAGACGGGATTCAGAGAGAGAGAGACTGGATTCAGAGAGAGAGAGAGACTGGATTCAGAGAGAGAGAGTGAGAGAGACTGATTCAGAGAGAGAGAGAGAGAGACCGGATTCAGAGAGAGAGAGACTGGATTCATAGAGGAGAGAGAGAGACTGGATTCAAGAGAGAGAGAGACTGGATTCAGAGAGAGAGAGAGAGGGAGAGAGAGAGAGACCGGATTCAGAGAGAGAGTGAGCGAGGAGAGACTGGATTCAGAGAGAGAGAGAGACTGGATTCAGAGAGAGAGAGAGACTGATTCAGAGAGAGAGAGAGACTGGATTCAGAGAGAGAGAGAGAGAGACTGGATTCAGAGCGAGAGAGAGACTGGATTCAGAGAGAGAGAGAGGACTGGATTTTCAAGAAGAGAGAGAGAGACTGGATTCAGAGAGAGAGAGAGAGAGACTGGATTCAGAGAGAGAGAGACTGGTATTCAGAGAGGTAGAGAGAGAGTCTGGATTCAGAGAGAGAGAGACCGGATTCAGAGAGAGAGAGAGAGAGAGACTGGATTCAGAGAGAGAGAGACTGGATTCAGAGAGAGAGAGACTGGATTCAGGAGAGAGAGAGAGAGACCGGATTCAGAGAGAGAGAGAGAGACTGGATTCAGAGAGAGATGAGAGAGGCTGGATCAGAGAGAAGAGACCTGGATTCAGAGAAGAGAGAGACTGGATTCAGAGAGAGAGAGAGACTGGATTCAGAGAGAGACTGGATTCAGAGAGAGAGAGAGATTGGATTCAGAGAGAGAGACTGGATTCAGAGAGAGAGAGCTTGGATTCAGAGAGAGAGAGAGTGTATTCAGAGAGAGAGATAGAGACTGGATTCAGAGAGAGAGACTGGATTTAGAGAGAGAGAGAGAGAGACAGGATTCAAAGAGAGAGAGAGAGACTGGATTCAGAGAGAGAGAGCTGGATTCAGAGAGAGAGAGACTGGATTCAAAGAGAGAGATAGAGACTGGATTCAGAGAGAGAGACTGGATTCAGAGAGAGAGAGCTTGGATTCAGAGAGAGAGAGAGAGTGGATTCAGAGAGAGAGAGAAAGACAGGATTCAGAGAGAGAGAGAGAGAGAGAGACTGGATTCAGAGAGAGAGAGACCGGATTCTGAGCGAGACAGAGACTGGATTCAGAGAGAGAGAGAGACTGGATTCAGAGAGAGAGAGAGAGAGACTGGAATCAGAGAGAGAGAGAGAGAGAGAGAGAGAGCTTGGATTCAGAGAGAGAGAGAGACTGGATTCGGAGAGAGTGAGACTGGATTCAGAGAGAGACTGGATTCAGAGAGGGAGAGAGAGAGAGAGAGCTGGATTCAGAGAGAGAGAGACTGGATTCAGAGAGAGAGACTGGATTCAGAGAGAGAGAGAGACTGGATTCAGAGAGAGAGAGAGAGAGAGAGAGAGAGACTGGATTCAAAGAGAGAGAGAGAGACTGGATTCAGAGAGAGAGAGAGACTGGATTCAGAGAGAGAGAGACTGGATTCAGATAGAGAGAGAGAGAGACAGGATTCAGAGAGAGAGAGAGAGAGAGAGACTGGATTCAGAGAGAGAGAGACCGGATTCTGAGCGAGAGAGAGACTGGATTCAGAGAGAGAGAGAGACTGGATTCAGAGAGAGAGAGAGATAGCCTGGATTCAGAGAGAGAGAGAGACTGGATTCAGAGAGAGAGAGAGACAGGATTCAGAGAGAGAGAGAGAGAGAGAGAGAGAGAGACTGGATTCAAAGAGAGAGAGAGAGACTGGATTCAGAGAGAGAGAGAGACTGGATTCAAGAGAGAGAGACTGGATTCAGAGAGATGAGAGATCCGGGATTCAGGAGAAGGGAGGTGAGTGGATCAGAGAGAGAGCTGAGGATTCAGGGAGAGAGAGAGAGAGGACTGGATTCAGAGAGAGAGAGAGCCGGATTCTGAGAGAGAGAGAGGACTGGATTCAGAGAGAGAGAGAGACCTGAGATTCAGACGAGAGAGAGACCGGATTCAGCAGAGAGAGAGAAGACTTGGAATTCCAGGAGAGAGAGGGAGAGACTGGATTCAGAGAGAGAGTAGAGATATAGACTGGGATTCAGAGAGAGCGAGGAGACTGGATCAGAGAGAGAGAGACTGGACTTCAGGAGAGAGAGAGAGGCCTGGATTCAGAAGATAGAGGAGAGAGTACTGGATTCAGAGAGAGGGAGAGTACAAGATTCGAGAGAGAGAGAGACTGGATTTCAGATGAGAGAGAGAGAGAGAGAGAGACTCGTATTCAGAGAGAGAGAGACTGGGATTCAGAGAGAGCAGAGGCTGGATTCAGAGAGCGAGAGAGACTTGGATCCCGAGAGAGACTGAGAATCATCAGAGAGAGAGAGAGCGACTGAGCAGAGAGAGAGAGAGCCTGGGATTCGAGAGGAGAGACTGGATTCTGAGAGAGAGAGAGAGACTGGATTCAGGAGAGGAGAGACGTGATTCAGAGAGAGGAGAGGCTTGAGAGCAGAAGCAGAGCAGAGAGACTGGATTCAGGAGAGAGAGATGAGACTGGATTCAAAGAGAGAGAGAGAGACTGGATTCAGAGAGAGAGAGAGACTGGATTCAGAGAGAGAGAGACTGGATTCAGATAGAGAGAGAGAGAGACAGGATTGAGAGATAGAGAGAGAGAGAGAGAGACTGGATTCAGAGAGAGAGAGACCGGATTCTGAGCGAGAGAGAGACTGGATTCAGAGAGAGAGAGAGACTGGATTCAGAGAGAGAGAGAGATAGCCTGGATTCAGAGAGAGAGAGAGACTGGATTCAGAGAGAGAGAGAGAGATAGACTGGATTCAGAGAGAGAGAGAGACTGGATTCAGAGAGAGAGAGAGAGAGACCAGATTCAGAGAGAGAGAGAGAGACTGGATTCAGAGAGAGAGAGAGACATTGGATTTGGAGAGAGAGAGACTGGATTCTGAGAGAGAGAGACTGGATTCAGAGAGAGAGAGAGACTGGATTCAGAGAGAGAGAGAGAGAGACTGGCTTCAGAGAGAGAGAGATACTGGATTCGGAGAGAGAGAGAGACTGGATTCAGAGAGAGAGAGAGACTGGATTCAGAGAGAGAGAGAGAGAGAGACTGGATTCAGAGAGAAAGACTGGATTCAGAGAGAGAGAGCTTGGATTCAGAGAGAGAGCGAGATTGGATTCAGAGAGAGAGAGAGACAGAGAGAGAGAGAGACTGGATTCAGAGAGAGAGAGAGAATGGATTCAGAGAGAGAGACTGGATTCAGAGAGAGAGAGACCGGATTCAGAGAGAGAGAGAGACTGGATTCAGAGAGAGAGAGAGAGAGACTGGATTCAGAGATAGAGAGAGATAGACTGGATTCAGAGAGAGAGAGAGAGACTGGATTCAGAGAGAGAGAGAGAGAGAGAGAGAGAGACTGGATTCAGAGAGAGAGAGAGAGACCAGATTCAGAGAGAGAGAGAGAGACTGGATTCAGAGAGAGAGAGAGAGAGAGAAAGAGAGAGACTGGATTTGGAGCTAGAGAGAGACTGGATTCTGAGAGAGAGAGAGACTGGATTCAGAGAGAGAGAGAGACTGGATTCGGAGAGAGAGAGAGAGACTGGATTCAGAGAGAGAGACTGGATTCAGAGAGAGAGACATTGGATTCAGAGAGAGAGAGAGACTGGATTCAGAGAGAGAGAGAGAGACCGGATTCAGAGAGAGAGAGAGAGAGAGAGAGAGAGACTGGATTCTGAGAGAGAGAGAGACTGGATTCAGAGAGAGAGAGACCGGATTCAGAGAGAGAGAGAGACTGGATTCAGAGAGAGAGAGAGAGAGACTGGATTCAGAGAGAGAGAGAGAGAGATAGACTGGATTCAGAGAGAGAGAGAGACTGGATTCAGAGAGAGAGAGAGAGAGAGAGAGAGACTGGATTCAGAGAGAGAGAGAGACTGGATTCAGAGAGAGAGAGAGACCAGATTCAGAGAGAGAGAGAGAGACTGGATTCAGAGAGAGAGAGAGAGAGAGAGACTGGAGAGAGAGAGAGAGAGAGAGAGAGACTGGATTCAGAGAGAGAGAGAGACACTGGATTTGGAGCGAGAGAGCGACTGGATTCAGAGAGAGAGACTGGATTCAGAGAGAGAGAGAGACTGGATTCAGAGAGAGAGAGAGAGACTGGATTCAGAGAGAGAGAGAGAGACTGGATTCAGAGAGAGAGAGAGACTGGATTCAGAGAGAGAGAGAGAGAGAGAGAGAGACTGGATTCAGAGAGAGAGACACTGGATTCAGAGAGAGAGAGAGAGACCGGATTCAGAGAGAGAGAGAGAGAGAGAGAGAGACTGGATTCAGAGAGAGAGAGAGACACTGGATTTGGAGCGAGAGAGAGAGACTGGATTCAGAGAGAGAGAGAGAGACTGGATTCAAAGAGAGAGACTGGATTCAGAGAGTGAGAGCTTGGATTCAGAGAGAGAGAGAGACTGGATTCAGAGAGAGAGAGAGACAGGATTCAGAGAGAGAGAGAGAGAGAGAGACACTGGATTCAGAGAGAGAGAGAGACTGGATTCAGAGAGAGAGAGAGAGACCGGATTCAGAGAGAGAGAGAGAGAGAGAGACTGGATTCAGAGAGAGAGAGAGACTGGATTCAGAGATAGAGAGAGACTGGATTCAGAGAGAGAGAGACTGGATTCAGAGAGAGAGAGAGACTGGATTCAGAGAGAGAGAGAGACTGGATTCAGAGAGATAGAGACCAGATTCAGAGAGAGAGAGAGAGAGACTGGATTCAGAGAGAGAGAGAGACTGGATTCAGAGAGAGAGAGAGACTGGATTCAGAGAGAGACTGGATTCAGAGAGAGAGACTGGATTCAGAGAGAGAGAGAGAGAGACTGGATTCAGAGAGAGAGAGAGACTGGATTCAGAGAGAGAGAGACTGGATTCAGAGAGAGAGAGAGAGACTGGATTCAGAGAGAGAGAGAGACTGGATTCAGAGAGAGAGAGAGAGAGAGAGAGAGAGAGACCGGATTCAGAGAGAGAGTGAGCGAGAGAGACTGAATTCAGAGAGAGAGAGAGACTGGATTCAGAGAGAGAGAGAGACTGGATTCAGAGAGAGAGAGAGACTGGATTCAGAGAGAGAGAGAGAGACTGGATTCAGAGCGAGAGAGAGACTGGATTCAGAGAGAGAGAGAGACTGGATTCAGAGAGAGAGAGAGACTGGATTCAGAGAGAGAGAGAGAGAGAGACTGGATTCAGAGAGAGAGAGACTGGATTCAGAGAGAGAGAGAGTCTGGATTCAGAGAGAGAGAGACCGGATTCAGAGAGAGAGAGAGAGAGACTGGATTCAGAGAGAGAGAGACTGGATTCAGAGAGAGAGAGACTGGATTCAGAGAGAGAGAGAGACCGGATTCAGAGAGAGAGAGAGAGACTGGATTCAAAGAGAGAGGCTGGATTCAGAGAGAGAGAGCTTGGATTCAGCGAGAGAGACTGGATTCAGAGAGAGAGAGAGACTGGATTCAGAGAGAGAGAGAGACTGGATTCAGAGAGAGAGACTGGATTCAGAGAGAGAGAGAGAGACTGGATTCAGAGAGAGAGACTGGATTCAGAGAGAGAGAGCTTGGATTCAGACAGTCAGAGAGACTGGATTCAGAGAGAGAGAGAGAGACAGGATTCAGAGAGAGAGAGAGAGACAGGATTCAAAGAGAGAGAGAGAGAGTGGATTCAGAGAGAGAGACTGGATTCAGAGAGAGAGAGAGAGAGACTGGATTCAGAGAGAGAGAGACCGGATTCTGAGCGAGAGAGAGACTATTTTCAGAGAGAGAGACTGGATTCAGAGAGAGAGAGACCGGATTCAGAGAGAGAGAGAGACTGGATTCAGAGAGAGAGAGAGAGAGACTGGATTCAGAGAGAGAGAGAGAGATAGACTGGATTCAGAGAGAGAGAGAGACTGGATTCAGAGAGAGAGAGAGAGAGAGAGAGAGACTGGATTCAGAGAGAGAGAGAGACTGGATTCAGAGAGAGAGAGAGACCAGATTCAGAGAGAGAGAGAGAGACTGGATTCAGAGAGAGAGAGAGAGAGACACTGGATTCAGAGAGAGAGAGAGAGAGAGAGAGAGACTGGATTCAGAGAGAGAGAGAGACACTGGATTTGGAGCGAGAGAGAGACTGGATTCAGAGAGAGAGAGACTGGATTCAGAGAGAGAGAGAGACTGGATTCAGAGAGAGAGAGAGAGAGAATGGATTCAGAGAGAGAGAGAGACTGGATTCAGAGAGTGAGAGAGACTGGATTCAGAGAGAGAGAGAGAGAGACTGGATTCAGAGAGAGAGAGAGACTGGATTCAGAGAGAGAGAGACTGGATTCAGAGAGAGAGAGAGAGACTGGATTCAGAGAGAGAGAGAGACTGGATTCAGAGAGAGAGAGAGAGGGAGAGAGAGAGAGACCGGATTCAGAGAGAGAGTGAGCGAGAGAGACTGGATTCAGAGAGAGAGAGAGACTGGATTCAGAGAGAGAGAGAGACTGGATTCAGAGAGAGAGAGAGACTGGATTCAGAGAGAGAGAGAGAGAGACTGGATTCAGAGAGAGAGAGAGACTGGATTCAGAGAGAGAGAGAGACTGGATTCAGAGAGAGAGAGAGACTGGATTCAGAGAGAGAGAGAGAGAGAGACTGGATTCAGAGAGAGAGAGACTGGATTCAGAGAGAGAGAGAGTCTGGATTCAGAGAGAGAGAGACCGGATTCAGAGAGAGAGAGAGAGAGAGACTGGATTCAGAGAGAGAGAGACTGGATTCAGAGAGAGAGAGACTGGATTCAGAGAGAGAGAGAGAGACCGGATTCAGAGAGAGAGAGAGAGACTGGATTCAAAGAGAGAGGCTGGATTCAGAGAGAGAGAGCTTGGATTCAGCGAGAGAGACTGGATTCAGAGAGAGAGAGAGACTGGATTCAGAGAGAGAGAGAGACTGGATTCAGAGAGAGAGACTGGATTCAGAGAGAGAGAGAGAGAGACTGGATTCAGAGAGAGAGACTGGATTCAGAGAGAGAGAGCTGGATTCAGACAGAGAGAGAGACTGGATTCAGAGAGAGAGAGGAGACGGGGATTCCAAGAGAGAGAGAGAAGACCTGGATTCAGAGAGAGAGAGAGGGGATTCAGAGAGAGAGACCGGATTCAGAGAGAGAGAGAGGACTGGAATCAGAGAGAGAAGAGAGAGACTGGAATTCAGAGAGAGAGAGAGAGACCTGGATTCAGAGAGAGAGAGACTGGATTCAGAGAGAGAGAGAGGAGCGCCTGGATTCGAGATGAGAGAGAGAGACTGGATCAGAGAGAGAGGAGAGACTGAGATTCAGAGAGGAGAGAGAGGACTGGATTCAGAGAGAAGAGAGGACTGGATTCAGAGAGAGAGAGAGAGAGACCTGGATTCAGAGAGAGAGAGAGAGGACTGGATTCAGAGAGAGAGAGACTGGATACAGAGAGCGAGAGACGGACTAGGATTCAGAGGAGAGAGAGACTGGATCAGAAGAGAGAGGGAGAGACTGGATTCAAGAGAGAGAGAGACTGATTCAGAGAGAGAGAGACGGATTCAAGAGAGAGAGAAGACGGGGATTTCAGAGAGAGAGAGAGAGAGACTGGGATTCAGAGAGGGAGAGAAGAAGAACCGAGAGCGAGAGAGAGAGAGACTGGATTCAGAGAGGAGGGAGAGAGACCCGGATTCAGAGGGAGAGAGAGAGACTGGATTCAGAGAGAGAGAGACTGGATTCAGAGAGAGAGAGAGACTGGATTCAGAGAGAGAGAGAGAGAGACTGGATTCAGAGAGAGAGAGAGACTGGATTCAGAGAGTGAGAGAGACTGGATTCAGAGAGAGAGAGAGAGAGACTGGATTCAGAGAGAGAGAGAGACTGGATTCAGAGAGAGAGAGACTGGATTCAGAGAGAGAGAGAGAGACTGGATTCAGAGAGAGAGAGAGACTGGATTCAGAGAGAGAGAGAGAGGAGAGAGAGAGACCGGATTCAGAGAGAGAGTGAGCGAGAGAGACTGGATTCAGAGAGAGAGAGAGACTGGATTCAGAGAGAGAGAGAGACTGGATTCAGAGAGAGAGAGAGACTGGATTCAGAGAGAGAGAGAGAGAGACTGGATTCAGAGAGAGAGAGAGACTGGATTCAGAGAGAGAGAGAGACTGGATTCAGAGAGAGAGAGAGACTGGATTCAGAGAGAGAGAGAGAGAGAGACTGGATTCAGAGAGAGAGAGACTGGATTCAGAGAGAGAGAGAGTCTGGATTCAGAGAGAGAGAGACCGGATTCAGAGAGAGAGAGAGAGAGACTGGATTCAGAGAGAGAGAGACTTGATTCAGAGAGAGAGAGACTGCATTCAGAGAGAGAGAGAGAGACCGGATTCAGAGAGAGAGAGAGAGACTGGATTCAAAGAGAGAGAGAGACGCTGGATTCAGAGAGAGAGAGCTTAGATTCAGAGAGAGAGACTGGATTCAGAGAGAGAGAGAGACTGGATTCAGAGAGAGAGAGAGACTGGATTCAGAGAGAGAGACTGGATTCAGAGAGAGAGAGAGAGACTGGATTCAGAGAGAGAGACTGGATTCAGAGAGAGAGACTTGGATTCAGAGAGAGAGAGACTGGATTCAGAGAGAGAGAGAGAGACAGGATTCAGAGAGAGAGAGAGAGACAGGATTCAAAGAGAGAGAGAGAGAGTGGATTCAGAGAGAGAGACTGGATTCAGAGAGAGAGAGAGAGACTGGATTCAGAGAGAGAGAGACCGGATTCTGAGCGAGAGAGAGACTATTTTCAGAGAGAGAGACTGGATTCAGAGAGAGAGAGACCGGATTCAGAGAGAGAGAGAGACTGGATTCAGAGAGAGAGAGAGAGAGACTGGATTCAGAGAGAGAGAGAGATAGACTGGATTCAGAGAGAGAGAGAGACTGGATTCAGAGAGAGAGAGAGAGAGAGAGAGAGACTGGATTCAGAGAGAGAGAGAGACTGGATTCAGAGAGAGAGAGAGACCAGATTCAGAGAGAGAGAGAGAGACTGGATTCAGAGAGAGAGAGAGAGAGACACTGGATTCAAGAGAGAGAGAGAGAGAGAATGGATTCAGAGAGAGAGAGAGCCACTGGATTTGGAGCGAGAGAGAGACTGGATTCAGAGAGAGAGAGACTGGATTCAGAGAGAGAGAGAGACTGGATTCAGAGAGAGAGAGAGAGAGACTGGATTCAGAGAGAGAGAGAGACTGGATTCAGAGAGTGAGAGAGACTGGATTCAGAGAGAGAGAGAGAGAGAGAGAGAGACTGGATTCAGAGAGAGAGACACTGGATTCAGAGAGAGAGAGAGAGAGACCCGATTCAGAGAGAGAGAGAGAGAGAGAGAGAGACTGGATTCAGAGAGAGAGAGAGACACTGGATTTGGAGCGAGAGAGAGAGACTGGATTCAGAGAGAGAGAGAGAGACTGGATTCAAAGAGAGAGGCTGGATTCAGAGAGAGAGAGCTTGGATTCAGAGAGAGAGAGAGACTGGATTCAGAGAGAGAGAGAGACAGGATTCAGAGAGAGAGAAAGAGAGAGAGAGAGACTGGATTCAGAGAGAGAGAGACCGGATTCTGAGCGAGAGAGAGACTGGATTCAGAGAGAGAGACTGGATTCAGAGAGAGAGAGACCGGATTCAGAGAGAGAAAGAGAGACCGGATTCAGAGAGAGAGAGAGACTGGATTCAGAGAGAGAGAGAGACTGGATTCAGGGAGAGAGAGAGACTGGATTCAGGAGAGAGAGAGAGACTGGATTCAGAGAGAGAGAGAGACTGGATTCAGAGAGAAAGAGAGACCAGATTCAGAGAGAGAGAGAGAGACTGGATTCAGAGAGAGAGAGAGAGAGACTGGATTCAGAGAGAGAGAGACTGGATTCAGAGAGAGAGAGAGACTGGATTCAGAGAGAGAGAGACTGGATTCAGAGAGAGAGAGACTGGATTCAGAGAGAGAGAGACAGGAATCAAAGAGAGAGAGAGACTGGATTCAGAGAGTGAGAGAGACTGGATTCAGAGAGAGAGAGAGAGAGAGAGAGAGACTGGATTCAGAGAGAGAGACACTGGATTCAGAGAGAGAGAGAGAGAGACCCGATTCAGAGAGAGAGAGAGAGAGAGAGACTGGATTCAGAGAGAGAGAGAGACACTGGATTTGGAGCGAGAGAGAGAGACTGGATTCAGAGAGAGAGAGAGAGACTGGATTCAAAGAGAGAGGCTGGATTCAGAGAGAGAGAGACTTGGATTCAGAGAGAGAGAGAGACTGGATTCAGAGAGAGAGAGAGAGACAGGATTCAGAGAGAGAGAGAGAGAGAGAGAGACTGGATTCAGAGAGAGAGAGACGGATTCAGAGAGAGAGAGACTGGATTCAGAGAGAGAGACTGGATTCAGAGAGAGAGAGACCGATTCAGAGAGAGAAAGAGAGACCGGATTCAGAGAGAGAGAGAGACTGGATTCAGAGAGAGAGAGAGAGACTGGATTCAGAGAGAGAGAGAGACTGGATTCAGGGAGAGAGAGAGAGACTGGATTCAGAGAGAGAGAGAGACTGGATTCAGAGAGAGAGAGAGA